>CM076683.1:73105549-73855549 GCA_038501925.1 Xenopus petersii | reverse complement strand
GTACAATGCTGCAGAATAGTTTGTTGCCTTATAAATATGTGATAATAATCCTAATCCTACTACTACTTCTACCACTACTACTACTAATAATAATAATAATAATAATAAGGCAACACTTTATTTATTTAAAATGACAGTAAAGTACCAGAGAGTAAATAAAAAAATGAATAATGAATATGATTGCTCTACGGGCGAACAATTCCTTCTGAGTTCTTCTAGTTATCACCATGTACATTTATTACCCCATCTCATCAGTGCTGATATACAAATTTATTCTTCTCATGTCTCTTTTTCTCTTGCATCTTGCACCACAATCACATACCCTCATTAATTTCCCCTATGTAAGTAATTTCCAAAAGATAATTTACACTACTGTATATAACGGACAGGCTTTTATTAACTTTTTGTTATGTTAATAACATATCATAATTTCTCCTCCCATACATGTTGTCTTCACACCCTCTCTCACTCTGCTGCTAAGTCTTTCTGCTGCCATTCTCTGCATTCTCAATCACCTATAACTAAAGCTGTCCATGATTCAGTCAGACACTTTAACAAAAAATAAACAGGCCAGTCCAAATCTAAAACCAAATATTCCTAGAACAAAAGAATAAAGTGGAAGTATATCAGACACATATTTGGATAGTTGAATATAAAGAACCCTTAATCTAAATGATGCTCTTGTGACACTGCAACTTGAATATTATGAATGAAATATGTAAAAAAAAATGTCAGGGTGTCAGGAAAGTAAATACAATCACTTGGGGTTGCCTAAATTTTGGCACCCCCAAGTGTAAATTACCTTGCCTGCTCCTTGACGTACAGCAGCATTGCCCTTTCCATGCAACTTTTCTCCATGCTGAAAAATCTCTAGTGAACATTCTCTAGAGAATTTTACCCACTATTTTTGTATGGGGAAATATACTGTCAAATTTTTCGCAGAGAATTTTCGCCAGGGGAAAAAGTGAACATACGATTTTTAGTAAATATGGTGATATGTTGTGAAAATGCACCTGGAGAAATGATGCAAACTCTGGTGAAGTAAGATGAAGAGAAAATTCTTTTGTAAACATGCCCCATAGAGAAAAAAAAAGATTTTTTTTAATGAACATCACATTTTTAAATCAGATATCAAGCAGGTCTGTTTTTTCTCCATTCCAAAGGAAAGCAATTTTTTTTAAACGCCTCTATGCTTCTCAAATGTATTACATTGGAAACAATTGAACATGGCTTATATGCTTGGGTTGAATTTTAAATGTAAATATCTTTCTGAAGAAAAGATTTGCTGGAATACAGAATAATGCATTGCTTTAGGGGGCAAATTATTTGCTGGTGTGTAGTTACATTTTTTAAATCAATGTTTACTAGACACGTATTGGACACTTGGGGGTCTGTTTATTATGCTGTGTGAAACAAAATTTGTAGAAAAAATTGTGTAAAAAGCAGAGTAGAATTAAGGTGTGTTTTATTTTACGTCATGTGAACACCAGATTTTACCTTGTTATATATAGACCTTTGTTATATATAGACCTTTGCTCAAAGAAAAAGTGCATTAAAAAATAACACAATTTTGACGGCTTTTTTTACATGGCAATGCCTGGCAAATTATTCCACTGTTTTTCACACCGCATAATAAATCTGCCTCTCTCAGCAAAATCAATTTCCCCTACATGCTTTTCTAATACATGTTAATGTAAACACCCAGAAAGACAAGGGAGATCAAAAGGACTTGTTAGCAAAGATTTTGTAGGGGACCCTTTGACAGAGGAAGTCCCCAGTCTGTAACCTAAGGGAGGGAGGTTTTCCAAACAGCCCAGGGGTAGTGTGACGCGTTTTGATCCATAGAAGCAGTGACCCCTTGCATGGGCTACAGGCAGTGGAAGTCAGTTCATTTATAGCGACTCCTAAGAGGTTGTGAGAAGGAAAGATGAGTTTAGAAACAACCATAATTTAATTTACCAAGAAGTTGTGTGAAACATTGTTGTATAGGGACAACATCTAGACATTAACACAACTTTCATCTCTAAGAGACTTGATAGAATACATTTCAATGAGTTGTTACTGAGTGGTGAGACTACTCTTTCACAATTTCCTACATATAATCGGCATGAAAAACCTAATTTGTATGTGTTCCTTAAGGAACTACATTTATTAATCAATGCCACCTAATTTCTTGTTAAACATATACTTGTTGAGAGTAAACCCTTCCTCCATCACTATGCTAGGGCCCTCTGTATACAGGTTACAATACATTGCAAGCCAGAACCCAAATAAAACTGCTATATTCCAAAGTTGCAATGCATCTGCTGTGTCTGCTGTCCCTTAGGTCCTCTGCACTATTGTGACAAATGGCTTCCATTTAACTGTCCTCTGAGGAACATAAATATTAAAATGTCCAAATACTAATAGTTTCTTTGACTAATTCCTATCACAGAGATGTGAACCAACCTCATGTTATGAAGGAAATAACCCTGCCCTGGATTTGATTGAATTTTTTAAACTCTTGGAATCAACCTGAAAACTCAAATCAAATTCAACCGAATTTGATTTGAATTTTAAAAACTCAATTTGAGTTTTTTCTCCGAAAAAAACTTGAATATCGGGAAGGCTGTAAACAACTCCAAATTGAACCCTGAACATCTCACATTGACTTAAACAGCAATTTGGCAGGTTTTAAGTAGCAAATATTTGAATTTGAGTGCTTAAAGGGCCAGAGTATAATAAATCTTGAAAATCAAATTCATATTTTTTGAAAAATTTAAATTGAATTTGAACTCCCTCATTGAATTTGACCATAAAAAACTTGAAAATTAAAATTTTCAATACGACCCTTGATTATCAAGGGTCGAATTTCGGGTTTATGAGAGTTTCAAAAAACTCCCAGCAACTCCCATAAACTCAAAATTTGAAAAAAAAAATACCAAAATTTATTGGCTGCAAATTCAAATCAAATTTGATGCGAGTTTTTTCACACAAAAAAAAATTGGAAAAAAAATTCACCAAATGACTGGCAGGTTTTAGATGGTGAATAAAAAAAAGTAAAAGTAAAAAAAATATTGGCATTTTTGCCGCCCCTGGTAACCAGGGGGGCGCTGCTGCCTGAGGTGAGTGGATCAACTCGCCTCATTGGTGGAGAGCCCCTGGGTGAATAGTCTAATTCAAATTATTAAAAGAATAGTACATGATAAATTTCAAAATTCAAATTTCACATTTTTTTTAATTTCGAATTTAAATCAAATTTGGACTATTCCCTAGTCGAATTACACTAAAATAAACTCAAATTTGAATTTAAAAATTAAATTTTTCAACTCAACCGTTGATAAATCTGCCCCTTAATGTTAACAATAAATACATTTTGTAAAAGATTTTTATCTTTCTTGTTACATGGGGTCGGTTGATGTCTCTTCTATCAAGCTTATTGCAGAATTTGCAGTTCCCTTCCAGTAGCCTTGAGATTTTCCAGCTTCTAATGTTATATGCAGCAGCTTTCAAACCTTTGTCTGCTGTGTACATTCAAGTCAAATAAAGATGGAATGTGGGAAAAGTATGTGTGAAAAGAAATATAACATTTTCAAATCTCTGTACCTAAAACCAAGTAGTAAGTAAGGCCAGGGTTTGCAGAAAAGATAAAAGTATGAAAAGATAAAAGTAAAGAATTGCAGATGCTAGGGATACGGTATCCCTGGCTGCTCTTTGGGGGGCACATCCTAGGTTAAACACTGTTTATATATAACAAATCAAAGTTGTTTTTTTCTAGAGATACAATTTTCTTTAATGTAAACCTATCATTACATAAGGGGATACTTATGTTTCATATTTCATATACCCTATGTACGGTAGGTTAGTTCAAGCAATGTAAAATTCATTATGCAAACTACCTTTGTCTCTATGTGTTATTATAGCAGCATTGCATTACTTATTTACTGTAGTTGCAGTAACCCCCATACCTCAGCTAACTCAAGCTTTGTTATGTACAGCCCATGTTTTGCCATTTTTACAAATTATCTTCCCTGCTTGAAGTGCTATCAAAAGCATTGCTTTAGAAAGAGAAATACCCTTAGGTTTGACTGCTATTTCCTTTGTAAAACTGACATTTCATATCCATTCATATCCACATTTTAAAGGAATATTTCACTGTATTTACTGACTTGCAATATAACTTTTTGAAAGATTTTTTTTTAAATATCTAGGTCCATAGGGAGATTACTTTATTGGGCATAGTCTCAACTAGTTACTAAATTAACCATAGATAAGTGAAAAACATTGACATATTTGTGCTTTCATACATTTACTTTCATACATCCATTACTGTGTGCGCAATATACTTATTGTATATTCAGTATCTCTGTGACATTACAGTAAACAAGTAAATGGTTACATCCCATAGACAGCTAGTTCTATGCATAAAAGATTTATTTTCCTTTAGGTAAAAGAAGATAATATACAGGAGGACACAAGCCAATTTGATCTTGAATCAACCAAATACTTTGACTTTGCTTGACATTCCTGCAGTCCATATTCTTGTCAAGCAAATAACTCCTTCCATCACAGCAACAACATATTATTAAGGTTGTCAATATGTGTCAAATCCTTTTTGGCCAAGCTTCTAAACAAGTGGATAAGTTGCCTGCTTCCGGCACCCCCGTTTTTGCCTACATATTACTGACCAGAATCTTGCTCCCCTAGGCCAGCCATCAGATCACGAAGGCATAATATTCAAAGGAGGCTAATCTGTACACCTCTTCCAAGTGCCATTGCAGTTATAGAGACAAAATGGAAAATACGCATGGCCAAGGTTCATACTCTCTTTTTTAGTTTACTAAAGTTAAATTAAATTATGTGTGTATTGGGGTATGTGAAACTGCAATTACAAATGTAGGTAACTAAATAACTTTGACCATATACATTTCATGAAAGTTAGGCATAAATGTACTGAAGAATGTATTAGAAAGCCTCAGTCAGAGAACTTAAAAAATAGGGCTTGTGCCTATTGTTGTAATGATGTAAGGTGTTTGTTATTTTGTGTAATAAACAGGGCAAATTCTGATAATGAAAGTAATTACATTCTACTTCCTGTCACTACAAGCAAAGTCAAACCAGAGCAGTATTCCACTATAAAAGGCTTGAATACTGTATAAACAAACCCTCCATTTTTCCAACTGCAATCTGTTAGGCTGCTGCTTTGGGTCATTGCATCGCCATCACAGGTAATATGATTGGGATCATTCATGAATGGCCTGACTGCAGTACAAGTAGTGGAAAATCATGCTCTTAATACTCATTTGGAAAGCAACTATGTCCAGGGCACACCTGTGCCAACTCCCAACATAACTTGCGGAGCAGAGCTAAGGTTTGTGTAATCAGCCTTGTCAACAACATACAAGTTAGGAACAATTGAGGGGAGAGGGGGTACATACCTGGTTCCCTATAATGCACCCCTTATAAATAAAGTGGACCTGAATGGCAACCCTCCATGTTTAGACAGCGCATGGTACAAAAGTGCAAAAAAACTTTTTTGCTGTTTTTTTTTTCCACTTTGTGCACTGCCTAAAGGTGGTTATATGATGGCAGATTTAAGATGCCAATTTTGGTCATTTAGTCTGATTTGACAGCTTATCTGATCGTATATGGGTCCTTCCGACAGGCCACCCTGATCAATATCTGGCCAAAAATCATCCAGATCTTGATTGGCCAGGCTTGTTTTTTCTGTCAGATCGAGGACCAGTCCTTGCTCTGACTTTCCTATGCACTTCATTGTAATGCAAATTTTTGGCACCAGGGCCACTACCACAACCTTGCCAAATGAGCGAATCTTACAGTGTATGGCCACCTTTACACTTGATGTATAAATCTCAATGCATTTTAAGGGGCACATTAACTAAAGATCAAACATCAAGGGTTAATTAACCCTTGATATTCGACCCTCGAAGTAAAATCCTTCGACTTCGAGTATCGAAGTCGAAGGATCTACCGCAAGGAAAAATCGGTTGATCGAACGATTAAATCCTTCGAATCGAACAATTCGAATGATCTTAATCCATCGATCGAAGGATTTTCCTTCGATCAAAAAAAGCTTAGATACCTTATGGGGAAGGTCCCCATAGGCTAACATTGAAGCTCGGTAGGTTTAAAGTGGCGAAGTAGGTAGTCAAAGTTTTTTTTTAAAGAGACAGTACTTCGACTATCAAATGGTCGAATAGTGGAACGATTTTTAGTTCGAATCGTTCGAATCAAAGTCGAAGTACCCAAAATAAACCTTCGAAATTCGAAGTTTTTTTACTTCGAATCCTTCACTCGAGCTTAGTAAAGGTGCCCCTAAGACTTAGTAATCCAGAGACCTAATTTATAAACATTATTTGCCCTATTTTCCTTAATGCATTATTATTGCTTGACAAAGTTTATTAAAGTATGCTGGCAAACCAAAAATCTATGGCAGATTTCATCATTATAAGAAAATACACTGACGTCGATTTTTTTAGTGTCTTCATTTTGTACATAACAAAAAACAAAATTCTTCCCTTCCGGTTCATCACTTTTGGACAATGGTATTAACATATCATTAATGAATATATTAAGTTACTTCACATTAAAACCAATGATGCACAACTATTTAACATGTGTGGAAACAGAACTAAAATACACAATTTAAATGCAGTGCAAATCATTTTCTCAAATCATTTCTATTTTGCATGTAATATAAATTAGTTAAAAAAAATAATTGTATTAGATTGTATTATTTTGTATTTAAGTATGCGGTACATACATGAATAGGTTTTAAGACAAGCTTTGGGTTACCTTAGGGAAGTAGAATAGGACACACACGTTTTTTCCTGGTATAGATACACCAGTATATAAAAGGCTTATCTACTCCTGTCCGACCCTTCTTGTGTGTGTACAGATGTAGCATCATCCTGGTAATGTGCACATGGGGCACTAAACATTAGCTAAATTAGACTTCTGTTATATTCCCCCGCACATATTATAAAGCAGCTAATCCCAGTAACATCTTTCAGTGTAATATTTGTGGTGCTCATTAAAATAATATGAATATGCTTGTCTTTACTCGATTTCAGAAATACAGAAAAATCTGTATTCTGGAGACCAACAGAAATTGAAAACAGTACAGATAACGTATAGGATCTGTTATCCAGAAACTCTTTATCCAGAAAGCTCAGAATTAAGGAAAAGCCATCTCTTATATTTCATCCAAATAATCCACATTTTTAAAAATGATTTCCTTTTTCTCTGTAATAATAAAACAGTATTCCAAATTAATATTAATTGATCTAATTAATCCTTATTGGAAGCAAAACCAGCCTATTGGGTTTCTTTCATGTTTACATGAAATGAAGGTATGAAGATCCAAATTACAGAACGATCCGTTATCCGGAAAGCCCTAAGACCCGAACATTATGGATAATGGGTCCTATACCTGTAGTTGTGAAAGTTATAAATATATATATATATATATATATATATATATATATATATATATATATATATATATATGAAAAAGTATTTATTAGGACATACATAGCCTAACATGCTTTGTGCCAGTGCCCACTTATAGGCACTAGGCACAAGACGCATTAGGCTATTTATGTCCTAATAAATACTTTTTAGTTGAATGAACTATTTAATGAACTATTACTCCTACTGTTTTCACTTTCTGTTGGTCCATACCTGATTTTTCCAATTATTGACAACCCTTAGACTG
This sequence comes from Xenopus petersii, assembly GCA_038501925.1. NCBI lineage: Eukaryota > Metazoa > Chordata > Amphibia > Anura > Pipidae > Xenopus > Xenopus petersii. The sequence continues at coordinate 73,847,832 of CM076683.1, read as the reverse complement.
GGATTCATGCACTGAGACCTCATGTTATTACTATAATTTTTTGTACTTAAACGGATCTCTGGAGCAGAGTTTTATATACAATATTTATTCCCATTGGTTTGTTCAGAAATGTAGAACCTTGATAGTTAATTTACCAACCACTGAGGCTCTACATAGTTTTGGCAAGAACACCAAAGTGTTGATGTAACATTACTAGAAGCTAAATGTCCACAAATAACTGAAGAAAGAAATGTTTATATTACATTATGGGCAGGTTCCCACACCATATTTATTGACTTATTCATAACAATGGCTATAAAACCATACACCCCAGTACTAGCATGTGTTTAGACTTACATAAATAGGGGTGCCTAGACATGGGGGCTCTTGCCCTACAATTCCAAAACCAGGATAACACAGGAGAAGCATTTGTACAGATGCATGGAGTTAAGTTGTGGAAAGATTAGAAGAGTCATAGTGCTGTTTTACATGCAGGCTTGGCATAGGACAAATAAAAGATTTAATCACTATGGGCTTTATTTGCCCTTTATGGAAATAACCAATTTTTCTAAAATTAAATAACACCTGATTATATTATGAGGGTAGTCATTCATTCAGCCTTGTATATTGCACAAGGATGCTCAGGGCATATAATTCTTCATCATTGTATATCAGACAAAGCCCAGTATTGAGTTTAACTGGACTACAGCCAGCACCAAGCATTAAAAATCTCATTTTTTCTACAAAGCAGCATAGTTAATGTGAGAGTAAAATGTCATATTCATAAAAGTTACAACGTCTTATTGATGATATCTTGCCAGAAAATAATGCTATGGAATTTAGGACCAGGTCTCTATGTCGATATGAATTAGGCAAATGAGAGTAGGAAACAAAGCTCTGCTGGGAAATGCTTTGATTCTGAATTATTTATTTCATTTTTTTTTCCCTTAAGAAAGGACATGGTACCATGAGAATAACTCTCAAATCAGACAGATACATCCAATGTAGTTACATAAAAGCATTCCTTTGTCCATTAAACAATAAATCCTGACGTTAAATATTAATATACTTTATAGGGTAATTAGTATCAATGTACAACCAGTATAATAACCGAAGTATGTATTCTAGTGAATACTAGAATCCTCTGTATGCTCTTAATCATTTATTTATATAGTGCCAGAAAATAACACAACATTTTACTTCAATTTCTAACAAGCATGTGTCGTACAATAATATGACACACAAGGGTTACAAAATTAAAATGGAATCAAAGGGCCCTGGGTGCTATTACTATTGTCTTGATGTTTGGTTACAAAGCAATATCAGCAAGCAAAAAACAAACAAGAGTTCCAATGAAGCCCAGGTAAGCAGCATCCTCAATGTCACAGACAATTTGCCTGCATCTGCTTGACAATATTCCAGTGGCATCAAACTTCAGAAGGTCAGATATTGTGATTTTCAGCTGTTCAATGCAGAAAAATTGTATTAAAAGCTGTTGACAATTATTGTATAAAACATAGAGCATTGAGTTAGTTGTAAACAGAGCAGGGATGATTCTCATTGTAAGAGATTCTTTCAACTGTTGACCCTCAGGCTGTGAAGGGCAAAGTATAGTTTTTATTGTGGAGTGTGGCTTGAAAACATCCATCACAATGGTAGCTAGAATACACAGTAATTTCTTTTATGCTTTAACTTTTGATATAATACAAAATTTGTAGTTCAGCCATATTTGGGTGGAGCAATGCCATAGAAGGTATATATCCCCTTTATTAGAACCTTGCTTTGGAATGTAGATGAGCGCAATAGGAGCATTTACATTGAACATTTATGTTCTCTTTAAATGTTAATTGATATCAATGATGGACTCTTTGAAGAAAGAGTGACTTCTTGAAATAAAAAAGTTGGTTGGTACTATGATAGTACTAGTTCTATCTGGATAAAGCAGTTTAGGTGCAGCAATTGGTCTGACGCATCCATTACTTTACTAAATAAAGAATTTTATTTATCACAATCTGAATTTTTAAGATAGTTTAAAATCCAACCATAGTTAGTTTAAAATCCAAAGATAGTTTAAAAGGCCAACCGAACTAGAATCCACAATTTGACCTTATTTATTATTAAAAAAGCGTGAGTTAGAAAAACTTTATAAAATCGAGCCAAACCCCGAATTGCACAGTTTTTTGCAGGTTTTTCCCCGAATCACTCAATTTTTTTGGTCTTTTTCCTAAAAAAAAACAAATAATTTTTTTTTTGCCTGAAAAGCAAGAAAAAGCCAGATTTTTGGGCTAATTCTAGTGCAGAGTGTGTGCATAAATATTCGCAATATGGTCATTTTTGCTATATATAAAAAAGCTTTTACGGACAATTGCAGTGTGAAAAAAAATAGCAATTCTGTTTGCACATTCTTATCCAGTTTAATAAATATAACCATGTGCAAGGCAAATATGTTCATTGTGCGAACCATTCTGCCCTGCACAGAGTTTATAAATGCGCCCCGGTGTGTTCTATTTGTGCTTGTGTGACTTTTCTCGGGTTTCCTCCCATGATTCAAAAACATACAAGATTGAATGTACAGTAACAGGGACCTTAGCTGCTGTTCGGTTAGTAAAGGTATTGTAAATCTGGGGCTGTCCTTGGATGAGGAATGACTACCGCCCTGTTGCACTAACCCTGGTCATCATGAAATGCTTCGAGAGACTTGTGATGAACACCCTCCCCCGCTCGCTGGACCCACTACAATTTGCATTGGCCAAACATGTCAACTGAGGATGCCATATATTCTGCTCGCCACCTCTCACTAACTCATCTGTACAAGAAAGACAATTATGTGAGAATGCTGTTTATAGACTTTAGCTCAGCATTCAATACCAATGCCGAGCGGGAAACTAAGCAAGCACCTCTTTGTGCAATTGGATCTTGGACTTTCTGTCAGACAGGCCTCAATCTGTTTGTATCTGCGACAAAGTTTCCAGCACCATCAGATTGAGCACAGGAGCTCCTCAAGGATGTGTTCTCAGCCCTTTGTTGTACACATTGCTGACACATAACTGCATAGCTAGACACAGCTCAAACCACATCATCAAGTTCGCCGATGACACCACTGTGGTGGGGCTCATCAGCCACAATGACGAGTCGGCGTACAGAGATGAGGTTCAGCAGCTGGTGTTCTGGTGCAGTGAGAACAACCTGTCACTGAATGTGGATAAAATGAAAGAGATGATCATCGACTTCAGGAGAACTCACCCTGCTCACACACCACTCAACATCAATGGATATGATAGAGACAGTAAAGAACACCAAATTCCTGGGAGTCCACATCTCTGATGACCTCACCTGGACCACCGCCACCATCACCAAAAATGCTCAGCAGCATCTTCACTTCCTAAGACGACTGAAACGGGCCAGCCTTCCACCTTCCAGCCTCACAGTGTTCTACAGGGGCACCTGATGAGCTGCATCTCCGTCTGGCACAGTAGTCCCAGCGCTGCTGACCGGAAAAGTCTACAGTGGACTGTCAAAGCAGCTGGCCTAAGGTCCCCATAGGCTTTCCTAGCTTTTTTTTTTTGTAACTTATATTTTATTTCACATCAAAGAAGAAAATACAAAGCAATAGTATGTTTGGTACAGTCGTGACACGTGGAGCAGAAGGAACAATATGAGGTCTCAGTTACACATTAATGCCCAGTGCTTATTCTCACAGTCCGTATTATACATGCTAGTCTGTGTATGTACCAATTAGCATTAAAACAGTTATATAACATTATACAATAAAAGAAAAAGAGGAAAAAAAGACAGAGAGAGATCAACTAGAGAAAGAGGGTCGGGGACCAGTAGGGAGGGGGGTCCTAGTTTGCTAAATGCAATTGATATTGCTAAACTGTTTGCAAGCTAAGTACCATGCAGAGTTGAATTTGAAAGTAGTTCCCACGGAGACCAGATCTTGAGATATAAAGGGATTTTATTTTGCAGTCTAGCCAAATTATATTCATACTGCCTGATAGTATTAACCCTTCGTTTGACTTCTTGTAGGGAGGGGATAGAGGATGTTCTCCATTTGGCCGCAATGGAGATGCGGGCAGCTGAAAGTATCTGGTTAGCTAATTTTTGTGTGTGTTTTGGAAGATGCTTATATGGCTTCCCCAATAGTACATGCAGTATGCATTTATCCAAAATTTGGCAGGTCACCTGATTTAGCAGGAGTATGACGTCGTCCCAGAATGTCAATATTTGAGGACAGAACCAGAAAATGTGGGGCAAGGTCCCGAGGAAGTACCCGGGAATAACCTGTGGCGTTTGACTGGTGTGTGATACCAAAACATTTGAATTTTAAAAATGTTTTCTTGTTGCCTGACACAGGTAATCCCACGTTTAGTGTTATCCCAGATCGCCTCCCATTCCTTGGTTTCAATCCTCTGCCCCACACAGTCGTCCCATTTTTGCATATAGCTGTGCCTATATCCCGTGTCCAGGGAAGGGTTAATTAGTAGTTTATAAATGAAAGAGATTAGACTTTTTTGGGTAGTCCCTGAGCTGCTAGATGTTCAAAGGGGGTGAGCTGCTCGTCCCTCTGCGGTACCAGTAATGGGGTACAGTAATGTCTTAACTGGAAATACTCATACCATGAGAGTGGGAGATCTGGTGCTTTGTCCTTTAACGCCTCCCTCGTTGGGAAGGTGCCATTGGCTTGTGAGGTCAGGTCCCTTAAAGTGAAAAAAGGGGCATCTTTCCATTGCTGTACATATTGTGGGGTTAAAGCTGGTTGGCACTGAGGGTTACCCAAGTGGGAAAGTAATAGGGATGGGTTTGACGCTAGCTTACGTTTGAATCTCAATTTCCACCAAAGTTTTAATGTAATGTAATGTAAGTTCTGTAGTCTTAAGCATCGGCACCTTAGGTCTAACTTTACCGAAGCTGGACCAAAGCCATGCGTTAGGATGATAGCGTTGGAAGTGGTGTGTTTCAATATTTGCCCATACAATGTCAGAGGACCATCGGGACCACGCCAACACCTGGCGGATTTGAGCTGCCTCATAATAAAGTTTAAGCTGGGGCACCCCCATACCTCCCATTAGGACCGGGGTTGTTAAGGTATGTCTATTGATTCGGTGTCTATTTTTTCCCCATATGAAGACATGAAATAGTGTCTGCATCTCCTTTAGCATCGTCTGGGGAATAGGGATAGGTAGGGTCTCAAAGAGGTAAGGATATTTTGGGAGGATAGACAGTTTGAGGGAGGCTATCCTACCCATCCAAGATATAGAGTATCCAGTCCACTTCTGAAGTGTAGATTTTGTCTCCTGGACCAAGGGTGGGAAATTGTATTGAAAAAGATCACTGTATTTGGGTGTGATCTTTACCCCCAGGTGGGTGACATAATCTGTCTTCCAGTTGTATTTGAAAGTGGCCTGCAATGCTTCTAAGGATGGAGTAGGGATAAGTAAGGGAAGAGTTTCAGTTTTAGTCACATTGATTTTATACCCAGAGAGAGTGCCATATGTGTCTAACAGCTTATATAGGGATGGAAGGGAAACATGTGGGTTGGTTATCCTTAAGAGCACATCGTCTGCAAAGAGAGCTATTTTGTGATGGTTAGGACCCACCTCCACTCCCGTAATGTCTATATGGTTGCGTATATGGGCAGCTAGTGGTTCTATGCTCAGTCCATAAAGGAGGGGCGAGAGAGGGCAGCCCTGTCTGGTACCGTTGGAAATCTTAATTGGGGTGTGGGAGTGTCCAGGTAATTTTAGATAGGTTGTGGGGGTGCTATACAAGGCCTGTAAGGCCTGGAGAAAAGGTCCAGTTAAGTGAAGGTGGTGGAGAAGGGTAAAAAGATATGTCCAGTCTAGGCGGTCAAACGCCTTTTCAGCGTCTAAACTCAGTGCTTGTCTTTTTTGCACTTCCAGTATGTTGAGTAAGTTAATTACTCGCCTTGTATTGTCCCCTGCCTGGCGCCTAATACAAAACCCACTTGATCTGGATGGATCAGCTTCGGCAGAAAGGGGGCTAGGCAGTTGGCTAAAAGTTTGGAAAATAGCTTCAGATCGGTATTCAGAAGAGGTCTATAGTTGGTACATACCATTGGGTCCTTACTGTCCTTAGGGATTAGGGTGAGAAATGAAGTCAGGTCCGTAGAAGGGATCGGGGTTCCCTGGAGGTAGCTATTATATAGTTTGGTAAGATAAGGTAGAAGGGTGAGGCGAAAGTGTTTATAGTAATGATAGGGTAACCCATCTGGGCCTGGGGCTTTGTTATTGGGTAGAGTCTTGAGTGTGGCCAAGACCTCTTCTTGTGTAATTTCAGCGTTTAGTGTTTCTAGATCATTGTCCTGAAATTTATGCAAATTTGCTTGCTGTAAAAAGTCTGATAGTGATGGGGTTAGTGGCAGGGAGACTAATCTTTGGTTTTGTCTCAAATTGTATAGGGCAGAGTAGTATTTATGAAATTGTGCTGCTATATGGTCTGGGTTGTGCATCAATGTACCTGATTCATCCCTGAGTGCTGCAATGGTGGATTGGACTTTTAGGTCTTTCAATTTGCATGCTAGGATGGTGTGTTGTTTGTCTCCCTTCTCATAATAAGTTTGCCTAGTCCAGAGCAGTGCTTTTTCGACTACAGTTTCTTTCTGAATTCGGAGTTGGCTACGAGTGTTTACAATCTGTTCGAGTAGTGTTTCAGATGGGTTGTCGTTGTATAGCGATTCTAAGGTGTTCAACTGGGTTAATAAGTCACGTTGTAGTTGCATGTGTTGTTTCTTTCTGGCAGAAGATAGAGCTATAGAAGTGACCTCTCATAGTGGCCTTATGTGCTTCCCAAAGGGTGGTCAAAGACTGGACAGAACTTTCATTGATAGCAAAGTATTCTCTTAGCAGTGTTTCCATTTTACTAAATGTGTCTGGGTCATTCAGAATAGTTTCGTTGAGCCTTCAATGAGCTATTTTAGGTGGAGTGGTATGTAGGTCTAGGGTCAATATAACAGGAGAGTGGTCTGACCATGTAATTGACGCTATGTCTGCAGTATAGTGAAGTCTGAGGCAGGGCTGTGAAACAAAAAAATAGTCCAGACGTGTGTGGACTTTGTGCATTGCTGAGTAAAATGTGTATTGTCGGCCTCGTGGGTGGTCTATGCGCCAGGAATCGAATAAGGCTTCCTTGTGTAGTAATTGTCTGAATTCTTTGGATAGAGTGTGGGCACTTCTATCCGATGTAGGCGTTGATCTGTCTATAGATTGGGTAGCAGAAATGTTGAAGTCTCCCCCAATAACTTTATAGGGTGCAGTGGAGGCGGAAATTTTGTTAAGTACGTTTTTGAGAAACCTTATTTGGCCCCGGTTAGGTGCATAGACATTTGCAATGAGAAGGGGGGTGTTGGAGATGGTACCCTCCAATACAATATAGCGTCCATTGGGGTTGCTAGTGACCTGTGTGACTTGCAATGGACAATCTTTATGTATAATGATGGCCACCCCTGCCTTTTTGGTATTAGCTGATGCATAATAACCCGTTGGATAATCCTAGCTTTTTTTGATTGAAGGAAAATTGTTCGATCGATAGATTAAAATCCTTCGAATCCTTCGAAATGCGGTAAATCCTTCGACTTCGATATTCAATTTCGAAGGATTTTACTTTGACGGTCGAATATCGAGGGTTAATTAACCCTCGATATTCGACCAATGGTAAATGTGCCCCTCTGTGTCAATAAGTGCAGCACACTTGCCACTAAAGAATTGTTCCCAGTCACTCACATTTAAACTCTGGAAATTATGTGAATGAACATGGCAACTGACCCCTGACAGACATAGAAATTGTTTGCGACAAGTGCACCCAATTTATGACGAAGTGCATGTGTGGTTGCATTCTTTTTGAAAAATCTGAAGCAGTTGCACCAGGCACAGCACAAGTCTGTCAGGTATGGTACAGTTATGTCTGATTAAATGCCTGCATTGCACCCAAAATTACGCATTCATTGTGGGAAAAAAACATGGCAATTGCACTTGAAATTGCACTTCACTCACTGTACTTGCCAAAGTAAATGAGCCATATTATTTTGCAGGGTGAAAACCACACCACTTTCATGCAGCTTTTCAATAAATTACTATTGGTGGAATTTTGTAAAAGTCATTAATGGAAATATATGCCCAATGCAAAAAAATGATTTCTTTGCGCAAACGTAATAAAGGTTTTTTATGACCCATCTGCCAGTGGAAAAAGGTTGCAAACGTTATTGTTTGTGCCAATGCACAACAAAACATTTGAATATTTTTTTTATATTTGTGCCAAGAAATAAGCAACCTTATGCAGTGCTTAAAAATGTGCTATGCTCAATTAAACATTGCAGTGTTTTTCTGTTCACAACTTTACACATTCCCATGTTAAAACAGTTAAAAGTCAGAATATTTAAACTGCCTAATCAGCAATTTTCATTTTACTTATATTGGTTTCCTGCAGCAAAGAGGCAGTAAAGTGCTCCAAAACGAGTACTGGGGTGCATCCACTATTTGCCTGTGCTTTACTGTACACATTCCGCATGCATAACACTTACCGTAATGTAATTTATTGATCTGAATATATGTTGCATTGTGAGAATCCATATCTACTGGATCCATAACTTAGTATCTGGGCAAAAAAGCAGGTTCATTAATGAAAATGTCATTGCACACATTTATTTTCAGTGCACTTTAAACAAATCCCACAGAAATGTCCAGGTCAGAAAGACTATAGGCCTGCTCCAAGTTGCACAAAGGAATTATTGGTTGGCTTTGCTTAAACTGTGTTAGAAAAAAAGACAAATATAAATTAATTGCTGAACAGAAATTTTTACATTTCAAAACATGACTTAATGATGTGACAGAGCACAGTACCTGCTTCTTTATATAGAGCTTTCTTATCCAGGCAATACACAGTCATCTATCAAACATTCCTGAAAAATCAGACGGCTGAAAATCTGAACACAGAAAACTGGAGCAGGAGAGTCAAATTAAATCATAACTGAATTGGATACAGACTGCTTCAGCACAAAAGCCTCCCATTTGAAGGCTTATATTTTTAACACTGAGTAAATTTGATATAATAGTGCTAAATCAATAAAAAAAAGGAAAGAAACTGGAAGAAATATGACAAGGGGGATAAGGAACAGAAAAAGACTTTTGTCCAATCAAATGCAAATTAAAGTGACCCTTCAGATTGCAGGAACAGAGATTTTTTTTCCCAGACAATGAGCATTTTTACACAGTGACATTCATTTTTGAGACTCATTAGCAGATGCTGTGATCTTGCTTATTTTCAGCAGCACTGTCTGCTTTCTTCAAATTGATTAGGAAGCCTCTGATGTGGGTTCGGCTTCTGAATTAGAGTGTTATTCCAGGTATTTCTCTAATTGGCTATCATGCCTATTACAAATGCTCCAGCATAAGCAATTTATTTTGAACTACATTATTGTTATCTCTCAATTGCTGCATCCTGGCTCTGCTGCATGTACAATTAAACCTGAAGATGTAAAAGATAAATTAACACTTGCATTTTTTACTTTCTTTCTTCTTACCACTAACTGAAAAACACATTATTAACTGGTTTGGTGTAGTTGTTTCACAATCAGTCCCACATGAGTAGCCTTTCTTCATGGAAAACTAATAATGTATTATGTACCAGTGTTCAAGGTCAAGTGCTCTTTTTACACCTTTTAACTGATCTACTACTGTATCTGAAATCAAATTTACTTAACCTGTGATTTAAAGAGATACTGACAATACAGAAAATAACCTTTCAGTATATCTCTCATAACATTGTCTTTGAATGCTATTTATAATTTTGCCATAAAAGTATTTGGCTGATGCTTTTATATTACCTTTCTTATTCCCATATGAGGAGGCTTCTATATTTGTCCAGCCGTAGTCTGTTAGCAATATAATCTCTGACAGGTTAAAAAGAGACAATCAGGTTGGCAAAAGAGTCTGACTTAGGAACTTCACGTAACAATTACAAAAGCAGAGCTATCAGCGAAAAAAATATCAACATGACCTATAGAAAACTTTTAATGTAGATTGACATTTTTAGTTTCAGTATAATTTCAGTATAGTTTCAGTATAATTTTAAGAGCCAACAATGGGCCTGCATGGTGTTTAGGGCAGCTATACACAATCACCATTAACATAGTAAAACCATTTGCTACAAAACAATAAACAAAAGTGCATAATCTCTGGGTAACCACAGCATTAAATCGTTGTGTGCTTCCTAGTTCATTCTGCAATGAAAACAGCATAATTTAAACAAATGTAAATGCATACTCAGGAAGGCAGTGTAGGGACCTATAGGATATCCTATCCCTATAGAGTTAATCCCCTACCTTTTGTATGTAGTTCTCTTTTCCCCTGTTATTGGGCCAAGCCCTTGTAACTGGTAAAGTGTAACACCCACACCTATTGGACAAAGAGTGTAATGACACTCCCCTGCCACACTGCTATATAGTGCTGTGCAGGGAGTGTCCTCTTCCTCTTTGGCTCCTGGTGCTGCTGCTAGGTGAATCTCCATTGAGCCTGGGATCACCATAGGCCCCAGTAAGCCTTTACCCCAAAGGGACCTGACACCTTTGGTGCTAAGTCGGGGACCAGGTAACCCCGTGAATGAGGACCAGCTAAGATAGTAAGATATTGTTATAGTCTCTCTAGGAGAGAAAGACAGAGAGGTGTAGCAGAAAGAGCAGCTGTCGCTCCAACAAGGATTGTAGGAGGAAGTAGCTTCCCAAAAGGCCTGTTTGCCTTTAGAGCAGGGACCTCAGTTGATAGGGAAGTAGGTGAGCAAAGGACTACCTGTACCCTACCTGATAGATCCCGATCCCCTCACTGTGCAACGTCGGTTGAACTGGGATTTGATGTACACCTATCTGCAATATCCTTTGGGAGTCACATCTATTTGACTGTGAACCTTTACTGTCCAAAGTGATTCCACCTGCTGTGTCCTCAGAAATATTGTAAGTAAACCTGTGGTCATTTGCCTCTGGCATAATAAATCTTGCTCCTGTTTTACCTTTTTAAAGAACCTCCTGGCGTCCATTATTCTATTTTTGTACTTATATGCCTGTGAGTTGTAGTTCAACTACAGTTTAAAGGGGAAGCTTCCATTTGGCGAAGGCTCTGCCCTGGGTGAGGATTCGCAATGTAACCCATGCTCACTAACTAGCTGGTCACCCTTAACTCCTAATTGGCAGAATAGGCCAAGAAAGCGTTACAGCAGTCTAAAATGTTCTTCCTTTTCCATTAAAATATCACTGTTGTTTATATCACTGGGGCCAACATTTTGTGCTCAGTGCAGTTCTTGTAATCAGACCTGGATTTGTAGAGAGGTGCCTGTTCTCCTATGTCGCTCAGCCTGCACTTCCTGGTTTAAGCCCCGGCATGATGATGTCATCGCGCAATGGCGCGAAATTCTAAGTATTTAAAGGGGCTTTGTAATAAAACACATTGCCCGTTGTTAGTTTTTAGTTTGTTCCTGGTGCTATTCCTACGTGAATCCTGTTGATCTTCTGGTTATTGACCCTTGCCTTGCCTGACTATTCTGAACTCTGTATCCTGACCCTTGCCTGGCTGTTTATTCTGAACTCTCCAATCTGACCCTTGCCTGACTGATTACTCTAGGTTCTCCAATGCTGATACCGACCTGTCTGACTATTCTACGCTCTCCAATCCTGATTCTGGCCTGTCTGACTATTCTAACTCTGCTTGTGCTGGCCCGGCCTGCATGTTTCACGCTGTGTTGTCTGGCCTGCCTTCCAAGTTGTGTTCTTCCATCCAGTATCCTTGGTGAAACAATCGTGCCCCATTGCTAGTCCAGAACCTGTAGCTTTGCTCCTCTCTTATTAAGACCTGGCGGCATCCAATTAGCCGAGGACTCCTCCTGAGGTGAAAGGCAGCTGTTAAAGGCAGAAGCAAGAGCCAAGACCAGGGAGCCTAGCACTGGTTCTGGATTTAGGGTGCCAAATGTGACAGCAACTCCATTAAAATGATCTAATTAAGTTGGCATTGAAATTTCATAGCAAAATCCTTTAAGAAACATCTGAAAATACCTGATAAGGGGACTCCTCAACTGACCCTTCACTTCGAGCCACCCCACTGAACTCCATTGTTACATACCTCAACATACATCACGAGACAGAAATGGGTTAAAATGGCCACATGATTTATTCATATTTTATCAAATAAATGAAACCTTGTCAGCCCAACCCAATGCAATATTCTAAAGCCAGAATTCCATAAGAGATAACTACTATGCTCTGCTGCTTCTCACTGAAGATCGCACTATGTGATTATATTCAGCATTGTATATTAGGTTGCCTCTACCTACAGAGATAGGTGGCCCCCAAATCCAGCTGGCCTCCAAATCTGCTACCAGTTGGAGCGGCATCTTCTCATGAGAGAAGTTCAGCAGCCCTGCTGACAGCCCTGTATCTACTGTAGGGTTGCCACCTTTCTGTTGCCCACGATCTGGGTAGGGGTGGTGATGTCACAGGGGCATGTCAGTGATGCAATGGGGGCACTGATGTTGCAGGCAGGGTGAGAGCTGTCACAGGGCAGGGCTATGATGTGGCAATCAGCAGTTGATCGCCATGTCAATCAAGGGGGATCTTATTTTCCAAATAAGGAAAACCAGGCAGACTGTATTGACCTAGGCAGCCCTTCTGATAACTGGACTGCCCAGTTCAAAACCGGACAGGTGGAAACCCAAATGTACTGTGTCTCTATGATAGGAAATCCAAGCAGGCTGTCACCTAGCACAAGCAGTAGTAGCGTCCGTATCAATCAACCCACAGCAACCCTCCTTTCTCCCTCTTCTAAAATTTCCTGTGCAGTACTCCTACAAGGTCCTACAGCTGCTGACAAATAATGCTTAGGGGCAGATTTATCAAGGGTCGTAGTGAATTTGAGGGAATTTTCGAAGTAAAAAAATTTGAAATTCAAAGTAATTTTTTGGATACTTTGACCATCAAATAGGATGCTACGACTACAAATTTACAATTATCAAAGTTCTGTCTCTTTAAAAAAACTTTGACTTCAATACTTCACCAAATTAAACCTGCCGAAGTGCTATGTTAGCCTATGGGGACCTTCTAGACCATTTTTGTAAGTCTTCACACATTGAAGTAAAATCGTTTGATCGTACGCTAAAATCGTTTGATCGAACGATTTTACTTTGATCGTTCGATGGCCAAATTCGGTGAAAAACTTTGACTTCGATATTCGAAGTATTTCAATTCTAGGGTCGAATTTCGAAGTATTTATCACTTCAAAATTCGACCCTTGATAAATCTGCCCCTTAAAATACATTATCATATATCCACTGTTTTGATCCAGACTAAGGCAAAGAACCAAGTCTGAAGCCAGTGCCAATTTTGCCTCAAGAGGGAAAAATTCCTTCCTGAACTTCCTGAGATCAGAAACATTCCCATGGATCAAGCATTTAGAATAACATGAATTAATACAATGCTGACTCTCATATTTATACCGTATAAAGATACAGAAACCACAATATAACATTCAGGTAAACATCCACATTCAGTTATTAATAGATCAATTAAAAACACAAAGAAAAAACTCGACATTTCTGCAAAATATGCAAAAAGAGGGTGGGTGTCATGTTTTTACCTGCTCAGAAGATAAGGAAGTGAACTGCTTTTTCCCCTGACATCGCATCCCTCTCTTTCTCCACCCCAGCCTGGCTTTTCCCTGCCTTAACTCATCCCTTCTCACCCAATCACAGCTACATCTGATTCTGTCAATCTGGCTGCTGGTCATTCACATCCCTTGTCCTTCAGACCTGCATTTATTTTTTGCCCAATGTACAAGTTCAGCCCTGTCCTTGGTAAAAATTTGTTGTTTCACACTCACTATTAGGGGTGGGCGAATTTTTTCCCCTATTTTTCGCAGCGGAAATGACGCCCATAGACTTGTATGGCATCATTCGTCAAAAACAATTATGACGCCCATAGACTTAATGCATACTCACTATCTGATACTCATGTGGAGACCTATTAATTGAAGGGTGAATTTTAGTGCTTTTAAAGGTTTTTGAAACCATAATTAAACTCTATTTCTCTAAAACCATGAATGCCATAAAAGTTATTAATAATCAAAATATAAAAAGTACGATCGAAAGAAAAGCTATGAACAATGCACTAAAAATATGAAAACCTCTAGAAATTAGAGAATAAAATCCAAAAAGCTCTAAAATTCCAGGTTGTTTAGTAATAGTTCAATAGGATCAGTTCAGCTCCCATTGACTTCTGTGGGACCTTGATAGCGTTTACTTGTATTCCAGTTTTTGTGGTATTTATACTTGAATACAGTTTTAGAATTTTGAAGAAATACATATAAACCACAATTTTTTTGAGATGTGTGAAAAAAAAGAGAAATGTAACAGGCCCTTCCTTGTCCCCATTCCCTTGACACCCCAGCTTGCTGTATATTGGTTATCTTTGGCTGTTCTCTTTTACACCACATCACACCTGATGCATCAGTCAGCATATATATCAGTCCTGTAGTCTGGTGATTTTAAATCAAGTAAGTACATACATTTTTACACACACACACTGATCCTTTGACCCTATCCCTGCTCAACTCTTGAATCCACAGGTCTGTGTAAGATATTATCCTGTATTGAAACTACTAGAGACTAATGGAAGGAACCTGTAAGGGTAAATCCACTTTGTATCGAACAGGGGAATCCAGAGCAGTTCTGAGCAGTTTGATATGACTTCCGTGACTGTGTTTTATGATTTTGTACATTTATCAATAAAGTACCTCTTTTTTTAGCTTTTTTTAAAGTGACATTTTGTCAGAATGTATGCAACTGCTTTCAGCCACTCATTATTTTTTATGCTCAATAACGGTTGTTACCACTCATAAAAGAAGCAATGAGCTATAATAAATCTAGATTTAATATTCACATTAAAATAAAGCATAGATAATGCCCAATCTAGAATACATAGTTCAAAAATGACATTTTAAGACCAGAAAGATGTTTGGGGTTCTGCGTTAAAATGATGTTCTCTGATGATACTCAAGTTTGCTATGCCTATTGATGCAGCCTATTGATGCAGCCTGCAGTGGGTACCCTGGAACCAACATCAAGTTATAGGGGGCCTGTCGCTTAAATATAAAAAGTTGTATATTAAAAGTCCTTTTCAAATAAAAGATGAAACCCAATTTTTTTTTCTATTAAAAAATCCTTACCTATTATAAACACTCCAGCTCCTCACCATCTAATTGTGTAGCCAGTGCATGATCATGGACATCATGTGCCCTATTCTGGTGCAAATACAACCCACTGTGGGAATCCTGGAAGTTCAGATGGCAGCTTCAGGGTTCCCCGTCATCAAGCAGGACAGACAGAATAGCACTTGATGCAACTATACAGAAGTGCAAGGGTGTGTTTGGATGCAATTATCTTTAATAAATGGCTTCAGTAAGAACAACATGTGCATCAATTTAAGCTCAACTCCATTTGCAAATTACATCTTTTCTATCCACTTCTTTGCCATACGCAACAATTTACTGCAGCTGGTATTCCAGTCTGAATCTTTTCTTTACTTTAAAGGGTTATCCAATGTATCAATTTATCTATTGTGCTCTGTGAAAAACGTTTGACTAATTATTTGTGTCTAGATTATGTTTTAAAATTGTAAACTTCATATTAATTGTCATTGTATACACCTTTAATTTCCTCCATTGCATTTTAAGCACAGCTTCTAAACTTTTTTCTTCTCTTATTATTAGAACTAAGATTCCCAGAGTTTTCTTCTCTTATTATTAGAACTAAGATTCCCAGAGATCTGCACCTGCTATTTTGCAATAAAAAGGTGGGGGGCTCTGACTTAGTATACCGTGGGCAACAAGTACATTGTTAAACATGTAAATTATAAACAATGTAAAAAAGGTTCCACCATGGTCAAGTAGGGGTCAGGGATAATCTGTTTCTTAGACACATTTTATTTTTAGTACCTAACAAATAGGGGCTGAAGGAAGGGTGTCAGCAGTGAAACAATTTTTAAGGGATTGTGTAATAAAAGGCACTATGTTTGCCCAACTAAGCAACCAATCAGCAGGTAGAATTTACTACTCACCTGTTTAAATACAAGCATCTTGAAGGCTGCCATGGGTTACTGCTTGTCAGCTTTCTCTCATTACTCCCGCTGCTAAGGGCCGTCTGTGCATGTGCATCAATTCAAGTCCTTACTCGCTTTCCAGCTTGCTTGATTCGTCACACTCATGTCAATGCTTTGACACATTCACGCACACATCCTGATGCATTCACACAGCATGTAAATAGACTTCAACGCCCTCAATCCAATACAAGGTGATTGTCTTTTGATTGACACTGAGCTTTTTGGTTCTGATTATTGGCCTGTTCCTGACTCTTAGGATTCTCCCTTGACTACTGCTGATTCTGATCCTGATTCTGTCTGGCTTTGTTTATGGCTTTGTCTCATCCTTTCCTGATTCTCCAATTTGGCTAACCAGTTAAGTGTCTACAAACTTGTTTTTATTTAGACAATACTGTTACTATTTACCTGGGCTCATTCCTATTCTAACCTGTTTATTGAGATCAAAGTGAGAGGCATAGGAGAGGCCCACCACTGAAGTCTGCTACTGCTCCTACAAACTTATTGCCTTATATGACATACGGAGGTTAGTGTATTACCCCAGGCTAATGGATCATCTCCTATTTTGATCTATGATTCAGGCAGAAAGAGAAGTTATACAAGAGCCAAAAAAGCAGCTTCTCCTTCCTGCCACATAATAATGGTACCATAGTGGGACCATAATCATAATCACACAATCTGTGAATATTTTATTCCGTAGGTTATATATTAATTTAGATCTTTTCAATCACTCAGTGTAGAACTTCTTAACTTTTGCTAGAAAACCTTTTTTTTTTTGCTTATGCTGTTGCTTACAAGCTCCCCATGAAGTCCACTTTTTGCACAGGAACCTGTAGAACACTGTGTTCTTTCAACACAGCAGCATGGCATTCTTTACAAAGTTTTTCCAAGCCAGTCACTTTTTTGTTTCTTTCTTGCTTCAACATTGTTGAACCTCCTGTATCAAATACAGTAATACTATTGTGCATCAGAGCTTAACTTGTTTTCTTTCTACAGTATATAGATGTTATTATGTTGATCTACAAAGGAAAACGAGCTGTAGAATTTTAGGATGGGATACATATACAACTGAAATAAATAAATCAGCTCATTCCTTAATGTAGTCTGAGTTTGCCCCCATGCAGTTAGTAAGCAAGAAGGACTAGTAGGCTCTAATAATGTTCCAAGATTCTTATTCTCAGCAATTCATCCCCTTGAGACTGTGTAGGATGTATAGAGTATGCAAAATAGAGCCCACATAAAACAGAAAACTACATTATTTAAACTAAAGCTACTCAACAAAAAAGAAAATCTCTGTGTACATTTTCAAAACAACTGAGCAACTAATTGCTGTAAAAAAGATTAATCAGGATAATTCTTATCAAGAGCAAGATATCTTCACATGTTCAGCATAGCCTGGAGGAAATAAGGGATTCTAGTCATGTGATCGAATGAAGCTAGATATTCAGGGAAAGGTTTTCTGGGAAAATTAATAGGCTACAGAATAAGGTCATGTGATAGCAACAGGATTCTAACCCCTAATAAAGTCAAGATTTAGTAAAGGTCAGACTGAACAAACAACATTAAAAATATGTATGATTTCATTATGCAAATTACACTTCATATAGACATTTCTGAAAGTCTCGTGGGAAATCCCATAAAAATCCTGCAGATATGTTCACTTAACCCTATCCCTTTGTGGAAGGTTTGAAAGACACACTTTGTAATATTTGATTTACACATCTTTGTCGTTCACTTGATACCTAATCAAAATATTTGTATGGTTGCACCCTTTTAATGGCTACAAAATACATTTTAAGCAAAGCATGTTTACAATACTGCAGGGAAATAATTGGAAAAAAATAACAATGTTTACTCCTACCTACTGTTACAAACATTTCTTGTATAAGATGGTTATGTACTTAGGGGGGTACATAGTTACATACAGTAGTTACATGTTGGGTTGAAAAAAAAAAACAACAAAGTCTATTAAGTTCAACCCCTTAAAATTAACCCAATGCACATACTGTATATACTCATACTTATACAGGGTTGGATAGTATGCTTGCTCAGGAAATCATACAAGCCTCTCTTTAAGGGGCTCTTCAATCTAAATTAAGTTTTAGTATGATATAGAGAGTGCTATTTGAGGCAATTTGAATTTGTTTTTCAGTTCGGTTTGGAGTAATTTAGATGTTTATTCAGCTGCTTTCCCATTTGTAATGTCATCAATATGGTTACTAGCATTCAAATTAATCATGCATTGATTTGAATTAAATACTGGATTATGAACAGGAGATGACTTGAATAGAAAGGCAATTAATAAATGTAACAGTAAAAATAAATTTGTAGCCAAACAGAGCATTGGTTTTTAGATGGGGTTAGTGAAAGCAGGAAAGAGTCAGAGAAGAAGGCATTTCCAAGACTTCAAAAAAAAAAATGAAGACCAATTGAAAAGTTGCTTAGAATAAGCCATTCTATAACGTACTAAAAAACAACTTAAAGGAACAATAACTTAAAAAAATAAAAACATCTTAGTAAAGAAAATAAATAAGGTGCTGCTGTGTTGCACTTGTGAAACTGGTGTGTTTGCTTCAGGAACTGTACTGTAGTTTATATAAACAAGCCGCTGTGTAGCCATGGGGGCAGCCATTCAAAGCTGAAAAAGGAGAAAAGGCACAGTATACACAGCAGATAACAGATAAGCTCTGTAGTATACAATGGGATTCTTCAGAAGTTATCTGTTATCTACTGTGTATCCTGGCCCCCAGCCTAGATGTAAACTCTGGTAATTGCCCCTAAGTCAATCCTGGGGGCCATCTATGCTTCGGTAATCTTCGGGTCTTTTTTCTTCCCTTCAGCTATTTCCGTTTTTTCGGGATCGGAATATTGCTACAACTGCACATGCACTTACTTACGGAAGATTGCAGAGGTGCTGAAGATGGCCTCCATGAGCTCCGCTGCACTGAACCTTCAAAGAGAGGTAAGCAAATACTTAGGGACAATTACACCTAGGCTGGGAGCCAGCAGGGGGGATGTAAGGTGGGGGGGTAGGGTTTTTATGAATAAGGGGTTTAGTTCTCCTTTAAGGACTGGAGCCCAAAACTGCACTGCATACTCCAGGTGAGGCCTTACCAGGGACCTATTAAGAGGTAAAGTTATATTTCATCCCTTGAGTAAATGCCCTTTTATACAATACAATCGTTTATTTGCCTTGTTAGATTCTCAAATTACACAGCTTGTTATCCACAAAAATCCTTAGATTACATTGCATTGTGGGTTACGGTTGGAAACCATAACTAGTGATCCCATGAGCTATGATTAGCACCAATACTACACCAACAACATTGATAATGCTTGTAATCATATGTCACTTCTGGACTATGTTCGTTACATGACTTTCAGCTTTTGTATGTACTAAAGGATCTCTAATAATTCATCTTTCTGTGCCATTCTAGTAATTAGCTTGTTCTTAATGAAATCTATCACAATTAATTTAAATTTCAATATCTTTATTCTTTCAACAAAAGTTGTCACAGATGTTTTCTTAAATTTTTTTCTTGATAATAACCTTGAAATCCTTTGAGGATACAAGATTTAAATTGTAAACTTTGCTTGACATGCTTTGATAAAAAAATATTTATACTGTACTTTAAGTGGTTTCTAGCTTTTTATAAGCATCAGCACTGCATGGCATCAACTGGGCATGCTCTACTGATGCCATCTTCTGATATCATAAGATGACATCAGTAGAGACTGTCCTGCTACTGATCTTTTAAATTATTATGTTAGAATGGGTACAGTAGTTAGAAGGAACCTGACAACCTCTGTCTTTACTTACACCACTTTTCAGAATTGACCTTATTAGAATCTGAGCTTACTAACGCCATTGGACAAAGTTTTCATATTGTATTACCCTTTAGTCTCTACTGCATGGAGATAAGTTATGTAATCAAGCATTATTTTTATGCCAACATTTTTCTTATGCAGATAATATAAGTTGAAAGAAAATATGGTCCATATCTGTATAAATTACCCTGACAAGGCAAGATTGCTAAAATAAAAAACAATGACAAATACACATATAATTCAAAAAAGTTTCAAAATATTTTAGAGGAACAGTACAGTAAAAATAAAAACTGGGTAAATAAATAGGATGTGCAAAATAAATGCAGAGTTAATCAGGGGGGCCAAGTGGGCAGCGCCGTTCCTGTGTACATTGCTGCTTGAGGCGGTTCCAGTAATGCAACACTAGTGCAGAGTGCACAATTGCACTCTCTTGCCCCATAAACGCTGAATTTCCTGTTTAAAAAATGGAAATTCGGCTCTTAAAGGCACCAGGGTGGCTTTTTGCTGCCCATGGAAACCTAGCTGGCACTGCCGCCTGAGGCGAGCAACTCATTGGCGGATTGCCCCTGCATGTGGGACATAAATGTTCAGTGAGTTTGCTTCTGATCCTCAGCATGCAGGTCAGGTTCACAAACAAACAGGTTTGACCCATTGGGCCCCCCTCAAGACACTGATTGGTTACTGAAGAGAGTTTTTATTTGTACACTAAACAATTTCTTTAAAGCTACCACTCTAGTTATAAGCACTCAAGTAGGCAGCAATAAACCCAGGAAATGCTGCATATGTAAATACAATATGTCTTGTTGTTGCCAACACCAAACTTCTGTGATAAAATTACTCTTACACATGGGGCAGGTGTTGATTATTACACTGGTAGGCAGATAAATTATGAAAATAGAGAAAATGGGAAACAAAAAATAGGGTGAAATAAAAATCAAGAGCAATGTTGAATGAGTGGCGACAAAAATCTCAGAAAATACACTTCCAGACTGTAGAGGTATTGAAAGAAGTAACAAAGCTTTGCTTCAACAATGTGGCTTTCAACAATGATGGGTAATCATGTAGAAATGCCTGTTATGATAGACAGATATAGAAAAACATAATTTTACCTTTCTGTATTGTTCTGCATTGCCACAATCCCAAGGACAAATACAGAAATACAGGCTCTGGAAAATATAGATTCTGTTGCTTTGTTGCTGTCCATTTACATAAGGGTCAACTATTCTAAATTGTTTAATTAAACTTGTTATAAAGCCTTTTCAGTTGATTTTAACCAATACCTGTAATTTGGACATATATACTGGTCAATGGTTTTTATACTTTTTAGAACAGTAATTTAATAGTGGCACAAAATATAATGTGTAAATTTCAGAAGTGGAATTATATGTAAAGAAAATCATCTTCTAAAGGTGGCAAATTACAAATTTAAATCACCCAGAAACATTCAACAAACCAATCTTGATAATAATCATATGAAGCATGGGTGTCCGCAGAAAAATTTCCAGGGGGGGGCAAGGAAGAAAACATATTACACAAATTACTTGTACCCATATTTTGGTTTCCACACAAACCTAACAACAGATTTTCTAGTAACTATTGCACATGTATAGCATTGCCATTCTGTTAGTGACACCAACTCCGTGTTTGCCAGAACACCACTTTGTATTTTCTATTTATTAGCACAATTACTAGCCAGAAGTTTGTAGAATGTTATTCCCTCTTGAGTTCTATTTACATCTGGATACATACAGTGACACCTTCATTTTACATACCCTAATTTTTTCATATGTTATACCATTTTTTGTAGTCCCGTCAATATATAATGCATAATAACTTTCCCTGACTTTTCACCCTTTTTTCTGGTCCCCTGAAAAATTTAAAATGGGGTGCTGCTACACATAAAGTAGAGTAACAACAGCAACAAAATGTCACTATTATAGAATTCATGTTTATACAGTCTTTTTCAGTCTGTGGAAAAGCTACTCTGTTCCCAGAGTGGCAGGAGGGATAAAAGAAAAGAGTCATCCAAAACGCAAAAAACAATGAGGTGGATACAGGAGCAGGACAGGGGGTGAGGTGCAAATATATATATTATAATATTATAGATATTTCTATCTAAACAGATTTATAGAATGAGACAGAGAGTTATTAGTGATGTTGGGTGAGTGTGGTGGTAACTCAGCAGAATGAGAAGGAAAAGGGTGAATAGGACAGTAAATAGAGTGAGGCCTTGGATAGGTGGGGGATTCGATGGAGCAGTGGGGCAAGAAATTGTTGGGGTTTGCTTTGTGACAAATACACTGAGAGAATGGTTGTAGGCAAAACCCACAGCCAACCTCAAACTGGCATTCACACTCTAAGCTAAACATCATAAATTCACACTCATCTGCCTTGGGAAAGAAGCTGCCATCAGGACATGATTCTCTACTCTGATTCTCTCTTCTGATTCCCTCATTCCCCACACAGTTGAGAAGCAGCAAGCGTCTCACAAACTGGACTGCTGCTCTGAGCAGTAGAATAGGCATTGGGATGGTCCATATTTTGAAGGCCTGCTGGCCATAAGATGTAAGCCATTTGTAAGCTTATTGCAGGTTCTAAATGGTAATTTTAAAAAATGTATTCAAATAAAAAAAATAATATGAAAAAAATAATGATATATATATATATATATACTGTATATATATATATATATATATATATATATATATATATATATATATA
Source organism: Xenopus petersii (assembly GCA_038501925.1). Taxonomy (NCBI): domain Eukaryota; kingdom Metazoa; phylum Chordata; class Amphibia; order Anura; family Pipidae; genus Xenopus; species Xenopus petersii. The sequence goes on along the minus strand of CM076683.1, from coordinate 73,825,157 downwards.
TATATATATATATATATATGTGTATATATATATATATATATATATATATATATATATATATATTCATATGGCAAGAGAATATCCTTTATTATGAAGTACAATTCTGGGGGGTATACCCCCTTGCTCCTATATGTGGATGCCGAAAGTGTCCCCCCCTTGTCCTTATATGTGGATGCCCATGATATGAAATAACATCCCTGTTTTAAAATACTGTAAGTCAGAATTTTGCTTTAAAAGCATTCACTCTCATATAGCTAAACTGAGGTTTTCATAATCCCACACTTTATTCCAAGTCGCTGAGCTCTTGTGATTTCTGAGTGTGATATTTGAAACTTTGAAAAGCATTTGTAGAATTCAATGTACTGTAAAGCTATATCACAGCACATTAAAAGCTAATTATGTGGAATGCAAATTTCTAATAACACTGTATATAACATTTCACATATATTCGTTTTTGAAAGCAGAAAGATAAAAATTGTAGTTGATTGCTATTTTGCCAAGAAAATGTTTTGCTGAAGTGACTTGTAAGAATGCTAACAATGTGAATAGAAAATAAGAATAAAAGCATATATTACTGAGAAGAATTGATAAATGAATGCAAATTATAAATGAAACACTATGCGGTGAAAATAATTACATAACAGTGTATATAACCATTTTTATGAAAAAATGTAACCTCAAAAGAGAAACATGGGTATTTGTCACAGGGGAATGTTATAATGCAGTATGTCTATATCATTCATTACAGCTATTCATTTGTACATTTTTTTCTAATGAGGGCCTTTACTAAAGTGTTTATGAATTCCCTTCAATTGATTACAATATGTTCAAGGGCTTAGTTTTGGGATTTATGTTAGTTTACTTGAAAGACGTAACACATTGGGGCAGATGTATCAAGGGTCGAATATCGAGTGTTTATTAACCCTCGATATTCGACTGCTGAATTAAAATCCTTCGACTTTGAATATCGAAGTCAAAGGATTTTGCACAATTTGTTCGATCAAACGAATAATCATTCTATCGAACGATTAAAGCCTTCGATTCGAAGGATTTTAATCCATCGATTGAAGGATTATCCTTCAATCATAAAATTGTTAGCAAGCCTATGGGGACCTTCCCCATAGGCTAACATTGGCCTCGGTAGGTTTTAGGTGGCGAACTAGGGGGTCGAAGAAATTTTTAAAGAGACAGTACTTCGACTATCAAATAGTTGAACGATTTTTAGTTTGAATCGTTCGATTCGAAGTCGAAGGTCGTAGTTGAAGGTCGAAGTAGCCAATTCGATGGTAGATGGTTGGGTACCTTGCTAAATCAATATTGGGTTACCTAGAATATAAAACTGGGGACTCCTCTCTACCCACACATGTCATCAGAAATTCAGGGAGGTTAAAATTACTTAACACACTTTCCATGGCAAGTTAAGGCTTCATTTTGAATGCATGTTAATGCTGTGCAGTCACATATCAGTTGTCCTGTATGTGTCCAACTCAGAAGGATACAGACATTTTTGAAAAAAAAAATGCTTCTATATCATCGACAGGCCCCTTATATATCCCAAGGTTTCCAGCTGTCACAAACAATTTAGTTGGGCTGCTGCATGCTCCCATAGACAAAAGCCATGAAGACAGAGGATAACATAGTAGTGTCAATACACTTTTATGCTTGCTATCCACAATCACTCCTACAAAATAGCCTCTCTAAACTGTTGGTGGCTATAATTATTTTTGAACAGAACATACATGCAATTACTTTTTATCTTGTTCCCCACAGAAATTAGATTGAACATTTATTGGATACCTTTCCTCCTGTGTATTGTACAAGGCTACATACATTTCTGGACCTGTGTAAGCTATACTAGTATCCTCATATTTGCACCTAATGCTTTATTGTTGTTATTATTACACTAAACTTACTCAGCTGACATTTTTTGTAATTGCTGTTGGCTTCTTTAATAAAAAAATAATGGATTTTGTTAAACCTGGTGCCCATTGCCCTACAGTCGCCGAAATCCTAAATAGATTGTTGGTACAATGTGGGGAGAGAGGGTTCAGTAAAGGATTCAGTGGATGACAGGTTAGATGAGGTAGTTTGCAAAGGAAGATAACATGGGGGAGGGGATTTGGTTGGGTTTACTGTTAAAGATAGGGAGGACCACATGTCATTTGTTCAATATGGAACCAGTACTAAATGTATGCTTGCAAATGCAAGGAGTCTGACTGGTAAAATGAGAAATCTGGAGGTGCTGGAGGGAAAATATTATGTGATTGATGTGGCTGAAACATGGCTGAATGAGTCACATGACTATGCAGTTAATATCATTGGCTATACTTTGTTTTGGAGGGACAGAGGCAATAGAAAGGGAGGTGGGGTATGTCTGTTTGTTAGGCAGGATTTAAAAGCTTACAGTTTATAAAGGAAGAGGTGTTGTTAGAAAATGAGGGGACAGAAGTATCCACCAATTGTAAAGAGTCCAGCAAATTAATTGTAGGAGTATGCTATAGATCCCCTAATGTAAGTGAGGAGGAGGAGGCTAAGCACCTGATGCAGTTAGAAAAGGCTGCTAGTTTGGGAAAAGTAATGAAAATGGGGGATCCTTCTGGATAAAATCTCCTCCCCTTCCTAATAAGTGACATCACTACCCAGGTGATCATATTAAACCATATAAAGTGTAATCCAAGTCCATGAAGCTTCAGAGTCCAAAGTTCATTGTGAACATAAAAAAAGGGGAATATCCTTAGTGAATCTCAAACCTGTTAATAAACATTAAAAGCATTCCAAAATCATTGATGCAGAGTACATTTCAAAAAAAAAATTTCCAATGTACTCTGCATCAATGATTTTAGAATGCTTTTAATATTTATTAACAGGTTTGAGATTCACTAAGGATATTCCCCTTTTTTATGTTCACAATGAACTTTGGACTCTGAAGCTTCATGGACTTGGATTACACTTTATATGGTTTAATATGATCACCTGGGTAGTGATGTCACTTATTAGGAAGGGGAGGAGATTTTATCCACACCCCCTCCTCACACTTTAAAAGGTTGATTACATGATTGTTACACCAGGCTTGACAAAGGGCCAGAGTGGTCCGAAACGTTGTCCTTGTCTGTATGTATTTGGGTGAATAAATTTAACACTTTTTCAGCATTCAGTGTGCCACTGGAATTTTTTCTATGTTAATTGGCTAATGTGACCTAAGAAGTATAGTTTGTATGGTTTGTGTGCATAGCGAATCGTACAATCCCAGGGGGCGGCCCTTATTTTTTTAAAATGTCAATTTTCAATTTATGATTATCCAATTGCATTAAAACATGATATTATCATGAAAATGGTTTATTTACATGAAGCAGGGTTTTACATATGAGCTGTTTTATGCAATATCTTTTTTATATACCTACATTGTTTGGGGTTATAGTTTTCCTTTAAGGATTACTGTACATGTAGAATCACTAAGAATCTCCCTATGTGACTTAATATAGAAGTAAAAAAGTTAATAGGAAAGAAGAAAAAAGACATTTTAAAATGACAAGACTGTACGGACAGAAGCTGCATTTAATGAATATAAACACTATAATAAATGTTGTAAAAGAAACAAAGGCAAAGAAAGGAAATGAGGAGTGCATTGCGACTGAGACTAATAGTAAAAAGATGCAGGTCGAAAGTGTTGTTCCTTTAAATAATGGTACCAGTATGGTTGTAACAGATACAGAAAAGGCAAATGTGCTAAATCAGTTCTTTTCTTCAGTGTATACAATTGAGGAGTCTGAGTTCCCAGACTCACCTCATAGCTGCACTGATGGCTCAGCTCAACCTAATCAGTGGCTGAATCAGGATATGATTCATAAAGAGGTTTCGTCTAAATATTTGTAAGGGATGTTTTACAGTGAGAGCTGTGAAGATGTGGAATTCTCTCCCTGAATCAGTTGTACAGGCTGATACATTAGATAACTAGCTTTTTAGCAAGTGAGGGAATACAGGGTTATAGAAGATAGCTCATAGTACAAGTTGATCCAGGGACTAGTACAATTGCCATTTTTGAGTCAGCAAGGAATTTTTTCCACTCTGAGGTAAATTTAAGAGGCTTCAAATTGAATTGGTTGCCTTCCTCTGGATGAACTAGCAGTTAGGCAGGTTAAAATAGAGTTAAAAGATTGATGGACGTGTGTCTTTTTTCAACCTAACTTAATATGTTACTAAGTATTCTCATGCACATACAGTATTTTGCTTATCAAAACTGTATTAAAGTAAATGAAATTATATAAAGGTAATAGGGTTTCAGTAACATTTGACTATTTCAATGTTATTTCTATTTTCATATTGATAATGAAACAATTTCCCTTGCTTTCGTTTATAATAGAACACGTTTTGATCGATTTATAGCAAGCAATTTTGTTTCATAAAAATAAAAAAAATCACATAAGTTCTGTTTTAACAGATTTACAAATAGGGGTCTAACATACAAAGCACCCAAGCTCTCTTTGTGTCAAAACACATATGTCTGTCAACACAGAATAAGTTATATTTCAATGGATTTACAAATATGGGTCTATGATACAATATGTGCAGGCTTCTTTCTGTTACTCCTTGACATTATCAGAGAAGGGCAGCTAGAGAAGAATTTTTCTACGCCAGGAAAATATTAAGGATGAGCAATATTACCCAATGTCTTTAGCCAGCAAAGGTAAAAACTAAATGCAATAGGAACTATTCATGCCAAGGGATCACTTACACTCTTCTTTGGCTTATTTCTACAATTGCAAAGGCTGGTATAACACATTTACCTCACCAATATGGCAAAGACAGCCATTTAAAATGCTGTTTTCTGCATTTATAAGTAATTCACCGACTGAAAACAGTAATTTCTTTAACATGGGTTACAAAAAATGTCTTAAAGGAAAACTGTACCCCTCTAGTAATGTGGGTCTCTATAAAAACATATTGCATAAAACAGTTCATATGTAAAACCCTGCTTCATGTAAATGAACCATTTTCATAATAATATACTTTCCTAGTAGTATCTGCCATTGGCTAAGCCTAAATAGAAAATTGCCATTTTAAGAAATAAAGGCCACCCCCTGTAATCCCATGTTGCACACAAACAAACCAAAGAAACATGTAGGGGCAGATTTACCAAAGGTCGAATGTTAGTTTTTCTTCCTTGAATCAACTTGAATAGTGTATTATTGGAGAAAAAACTCAAAAGTCTAAAACTTAAACAAATATAACAGCCCCAAAAACTCGAATTGAATTTAAATTGAATTTAACTAAACTCGAGTCAAGTTTTTTCTCTGAACAAAATTAGACTGTCAGGAAGGCTATTAACATCTTCAAATGGGTCACTGAACCTCTGCTTTTGAATTCCACATGAACTAGGCAGGTTTCAGGTGGCAAATAGTCAAATTCGAGTTGTTCCCAGGGTTCAGGTATGATAAATCTCAAATTCAAGTTTAAATTATTCCCAACTCAAATTTGTGTGTTTTGACCAAAAATCCAACTCGAAAATTTGAATTTGAATTTACAATTTGAACATTAATAAATCTGCCCCATAAGGTCACATGAGCCAATTAACAAAGTTCTTTCTTTTGCTTCTACATTTCTTCCTGTTACTGTTAGAGCGGCATTATTTCTGGGCAGGTGATGTCTAAATGAGCGCAGAGAATACCAATAAATGGGAGCTCAGGGGAAATGATGTAAAAAGGCAATATATATTTATTCCAGTTTGGTAAGATTCTTTAATATACCACTTTATGTGATGTAAACTATCACTTATAATCATTTTGGAGGTATAGTTTTCCTTATGACAATACAAATATGACTATTTTTCTAGTTTTTGAGATGCTATAGTGTTGCTTTAGATGGAAAAATAAATACTATGAAGGGAGCAGGAGCCCCTTTGCTAGTAATGTAGGATTTCTCTTCTTGCGTAAGGAAAAAAAAACCTAAGGGTCTCCACAATATTCAGGGATAAAGACAACAATACTAACACAAACTCGTGTATAAGAAAAATTATCTGCTTAAAAAAATCACTAGCTCTATTAGTATATGTAAAAAAAGAGAATTTGCAGTAGTACATAATCAGTCTAGACACCACAGCATTCACTCCAAGAAGACCCTCTGTATATTTCTGTTGGTACTCAAGGCCTTTAACAGTGACCCATCTATGACTCAAACTTCTAGTGATGGCAATCATTTGATGCTCCCCACACAGCCTCTGCGATATACAGTAGCTTTTTCAGTTCCCCTTTTTTAACTAGTCTTCCCAGTGAAAAGGGAAACTTCTCTGAACGACAGTAAGTAGAGAAATAGAAAATACATTATGTGGAAGGTTACATAGTTAAGATTAGTTGAAAAAAGTCCATCAATTTCAACCCCTCCAAACAAAACCCAGTGCACAAATATACACATACTTATACTGACCTATCAATAAACTCACATCTGTAAACTATATGCTGCATACCATTTTTGATGCTAATTTTATTTTTTACTATCACATCACCTACAATCAGACATAGAAACCCTTAGTATGCCTAAGGAAGAATGTTTGACCAGTTAAGCTGACAGAGGAAAATATGGCAACTCAAAAACTGTTCCAGGGTTTTAGTAACTCACTTCACAGTCCCACTGGTCTGAGGACTTTGCAAAAATACAATGAAGGTTGATGCTGAGTGGCTTACAAAATAAGCACCAATATTTAGAGAAAATTTGAATATAATCAGACATAATTTCAGTTGCAAAGCTAAGGAGATAACATACAGTAAGTACTGGGAACAAAGGAAACCTATGATGTGTTCTGACTGGCCTTCAAGGTTCCTATAAGCTAGGTAAGCAGCTCATAAATCTCACATAGGCAGTTTATTCCTGCAGTGCCAATTTGATAGCAGCCGGTATGTTTAAAACTATGGGTCTGCAGCAAAATGGAAACCAATAGGGCAGGCGGGATATTGACAATATCAATGAGGGTATATAGGTGAGTAGTGGATGAGCAGGATCTGCAGAGAGTCAAAAATCATTCAGTTGGATATAAAGTAATTGGCCCCTTTTCCTCCATGGAAGAGTCATTGGGCTCAAAAGCTCTACATAAGGCATCAGCCTTTTTGGTTTTAGGACCAGGACGATTAGTGAAAATTATATTGAAGCAGGCAAATAAGAGAGCGTATTGAGCTTACCTAGAGTTTGAAAATACTCCAGACTTGTATAATTAGTGCAGGGTAGCGGTTCAAGTAGGTTGGAGTTGGTACTAAAGGCTGATGAGAAATAGTCCAATAAGCAGATCAAGGTCGTTATCCAGACAAGGTCAGGAAAGGCAGTGAAACAGTGCAGCTAGTTACAGGCAGAAGGGTCAGTCTTACATTTTACAATACTGCATATAGACACATTTAATCTGAGCTAGAGATATCTGAGTAAAGTAACTGAGGTGGCAGCATGGCTTTTACTCCAATGAAAATAGTGAAGGAAGCCATAGACTGCAGAGCTCTGCTGCTTAGTGCTTTATTATACACACAGGGGCACATTTACTGGTTGGGTTAATTAACCCTCGATATTCGACCATCAAAGTAAAATCCTTCGACTTCGAATAGCGAAGTCGAAGGATTTACTGCATTTTGTTCGATCGGACGATCGAACGATAAAAAATCCTTCGAATCAAACGATTCAAAGGATTTTAATCCATCGATCGAATGATTTTCCTTCTATCAGAAATTACTTAGAAAGCCTATGGGGACCTTCCCCATAGGCTAACATTGGTGCTCGGTAGGTTTTAGGTGGCGAAGTAGGTGGTCAAAGTATTTTTTAAAGAGAGATTATCATAAGGATTGGGGATACACTGATAATTCGTTTGTTGGCTTTTTCTCCAAGCCAGTGCCTTTTTTTCATAAAGTATTTATCAATTGAATTTGTAATGCGAATATTTGTACCCCCCGTTACTTTTCCTTGTTCTTAAGATATTGTACCTGTCATTATGCAATTCCTCCACCAACCTGAAGATCCATATAACCAGCATCGGACTGGGGCGCCCAGGACCCACTGGGGCGCCCAGGACCCACACCATTCCCCTGACCCCCAGCCATAATGTCCTCTCTGCATTCCCCCGTTTCCCCCAGGAGGATGTGCGATTGTACATACCTCTTATCAGCACAACCGGGGGTCAGGGAGAGAGGTAAGGAGAGGGAGTGCAGGGAGCAGGTCTGGGCCCACAGGGACCAAAAGAGCCAGGGCCCACTGAGGTTTTTCCTGGTGTGCCGCTGGCCCAGTCCGACCCTGCATAGAATATCAAACAAACTAGGAGAATAGCAGCACAAAAATAATTAGCAATGACAGTCGCAAGACTACTTATAATGTCAGTAAAGGCATTTTAGGGGAGAGCTTAATTCCCAGTATTCCCCCTAATTGGAGCTAACTTTATAGCATCTTTATAGTCCTAAATCAAAAAAATTACTTTCAGAAAAAAACATTTACCAGAAATTAATACATCTATATATCTGTAGTCTCAGCACACAAAGAGTCATAAAAGATGGCTGAGTTTAAAGACACCTGCTGTTGCTGAAGGGATGATTGCTGTACTGACCATCAATTTACCATTACAGTTTGCCTTTAGCTACCTGATTTCTTTAATTGAAAAGCAAAGCTGCTTTGATTAATAATACCATGTCTCCGAAGCAACTTTGTGCCTTGAACTCAAACTTTGTAATGATAAATGTCTCCCTTTTATGTATAGTTACATACAAGTGAAAAAATGCACAGTGAAAAAGCATCCTAAACAGTGGTTCATGTTTTTTCATCAGTGCATCTCATTAAATTATCATTTGTTAACAAAGCACCAACAATTTAGACAGAGCTGCGCAATAGTATGGCAAACAAAATTGCATTCAGTGACAACATACCGCAACAAGTGCTGCGAGCAAGTGAGATTCCAGCTTGTGAGAGCTTATGATCTGCACATCACTTGCACTATTCCAACTGAGTGGACTGTAGCTTATTTATATGTATATGACACACTGGAAACACATGTTATGCAAAGCACTTCATAGAAGTATATACACTGAACTTATTGAGGGATTTTTAGGACTTTTTTCCTTAATTTGGGTCAATGAAGTAAGGTAACTTTTATAATCATTTACACAAGCTGAACAGAATCCTCATAAACTACAGCTTAGTGTCTTGAATTTGCAAAACTCCAAGTCATTGTTTCACCAATAAAGAATATTTTGAACAGTGGTCGGGCAACAGGAAGTTACCTTTAAAAATAAAAAGAGGAAGATGGAATATTCAACAGCTTTACGATAGGGATAAAAATCCCCTATTTCATATTCATATGAGAATTTTCATACATTTCTAGCTCCTAGTTTCTTCAATTTCTGCATAGTTTGCTCACCAGAGTAATGAAGCCTGACATCTTTACACCACTGCAAAAAATGTTGTGAAATAGACTTAGGGGCCTTTTTAAAGCGCTAATTTGAGAAAAAAAGATAGAGAAGTTCAATTCTGAAGGACCATCTTTATAGCATTAAGATATAGGTGATATTTACATTAAGAATAAATAAACCATCAAATTAAATCAAATGAATGTACAATCGTAAAGAGGTAGAACATGCAAATAGGACATGGAAGGAAATATGCAGTATCACATAAATTACTTTTTTTCACAGATTTTTACAATTTAAAACCTAACCTTCTGCTTCACTTAGAAATTAGTAATTCAGCATTTTGCATATGGAAACTACATGTTGACTGGCACCTAGAGAACAACAAAACTTTGCCTTAGTTCATAATTTGAAAGTGCATGTATAATACATTTGTTGTATTTGGAATAAAAGGGAGTGAAAAGCTTAATAACATTCTATGCACTCCTACAGAGCGAAAAATTACAAAGAATGGACCTTTGCATTCAAATGGTGATTTCAGTAGTTGGCCCAGATACAAGCACAGGGGTGTGTTATTCATTAAGCCCTTCACCACATTTTCCTTTATGAAATATAGGAGGGGTCATCTATGTGTGGGTGTAAAATACAAAAGACCTCCAGAATTAAATGAGTAATTGTAATATGATGATGAAGGGTCTACAGTGCAAGAAGTGAAACAATCTATTTTTGTGTCCAAATTATCAACTTACCCAACTTGGTACAGTTTTGATACTTATCTATGATATCTTTAGAACCACAGTAACTGATATTGGTGGTAAGTGCAATAATGCTTCTGTACAGTATGAAACCTTGTGATCTGACTAAGGAGCAAATTAGATGTTCAAAGATATTCATCTATTGCATCCTCTAGTGCCAGTCCATGAAATAATGAATCCGAGTTCATTGTTTGAATATGGGCAAATTCTCATCTCATTAAAGGGCCATGATACAAAACAAACACCTTTGGCTGAGTTTCATGGCAAATATCAGTAATAATTTGGTTTCAAGATGAAAATACTATGGGGGAAATTTAATAAAATTCACAAAGAGATCAAATTTCATTAGGCGGTCATTGCAATGTGAATCATAATTGCTCATTGGGAACCTTTAAGACTTGCTTGAAGGTGACGTTACAACTTTTCATTAAGAAGATTTATTACATACACAGCGCAGTAAAAAAACTACATTTGCAATAGCTATCCTACAGTCATATGAGGGGCAAAGTGTTTGCAAAGGCAAAATATTTTGTTTTGTGAAATGTATCCACATTGCGAATGATTTTTGCATTAACAAATATTACTTTTCCCCATATGTGCATTACACTACAAGGGGAACTGTAATGATTAACTTTGAATTTTTACTGTATGTCATTATATTTTGCAACCCTATGCATAATACCTTAAGCACTTCCTTTGACCCAAATAGTGTGTAGTACACTTTTTCTGTCAACTTTTCATTACACTAAAATTAACACTAAGGAGCATATTTACTAAGACTCGACTTCTAGACCAAACTCCCAAACCTGAATGCCCTTAATTCACCAATAATTTTTCTCTATGAAATCAGTGCAAGAAAAAGTTTGGACAAAATTGAGCATAGTTTCAAATCGTATGACTTTTTAAAAATAATTACAAATTTATCGAGTTGTCACCCAAAAATATTAAATTAACTTATTTGAAGCTTGATAAGTAGACCCCTAAAATCTTGATATATTTTGCCGTTTCCTGTATTGTTAAAGATGTTAACCTTCCATAAAACCACCTACAGTAACTATGCACAATAAGCATATGATTACAGTACAGTTTATGCTTGCCAATATTACGCTATAAATAAATTTCTTGCAACAACTACTAGAACAAAAAACACATAGTTGTGTAAATTTAAGGCACAAGGTATTATTTAGTGGAGAGAAACCCAGAGAGTTGGAGAAAAGTTGTAATTAATAATTTAGCGTGCCTATCACAATCTAGAATAAGTGTAATTTCCTTTGTAAGAAAAGTTCTATTTGATTTACCCAATGTTTGTGTTGTTTTATATTAAAATATTTCAATAAACGTTTGCTGTCATATTATAAGATTATAAAATTGTTAACAATCCTTGAAAACACTATTAAAAAGAGAAATTGGGTGCATATAGGTGATCGATTCATTCAACCTCTCCCAAATGAGCAGATCAATAACTACTTGAGCAGGGCATGTTAATCCATCTGGCAAAACAATATGTTGATGCAGATTCCAAATGGAATTTAAGTTAATTGGGCCTGTACACAGGCTTTGTTATTGAACAGCTTGGTCCAACATTCTCCAGATTTGTGGTAAGCATCTGCCCATGTGTACCCAGTTTAAAAGAGACAAAGCAAAGGCATTTTTAACAATTTATATACATCATTTTAAAAATGGGAAAAAAAATTGCATAAATAAGAAAAAAAATTCTTGGATGTACTGTAATAAATGATGGTATTTGCATTAAATAACTGCAATATAAAACTAACTCACATATTAGTCAATACCACGTGAGTTATTTCTTATTGACTTTTAGGAAATAGACTCTTTAATTAAAGATGAAGCATTTGTATTTATTAGAAACCCTTTTTCTAATTAACAGTGATATTCATATGTATCCAGCAAACATTAGGAGATCCCAGCTGATGACAGCCGGGCTCGGAACAGGAGTCAACAATACTTACATAGGACAAATATATATGTGAATAAATGTATGTGAAATGCAGTGGTGGACTTAATTAAATTGTTCTGAAGACTTGACACCCATTACATGGTTGCAACCAGGCCCAGACTGGCAATCTGTGGGTTCTGGCAAATGCCAGAGGGGCTGCTATAAGGTGCCATGGAAAGTCAGTATTTAGTGGGCTGGTGGGGGCTGTTTGGGCCTCTGTGTACCTGAAATGCCAGGGCCTATTTTAATTCTCAGTCCGAACCTGTTTGCAACCCAACAGCATCCACTTTTTCCATCCCTCATAATAACTGACTGGGCAGAAGACAGAGTAACATCTCATTAAAGTAATTTGCTTGGTAAGTAACAGGAAAAACATTGTGAACATGCTTTAACAGAATGACACACAACAAAGCTTTACAACCCAACTCCTTCAACCTTAGTAGCATCTTTTTGTCCTTCTGCTTTCCCTTTGTTCCACAGGAAGCAATTTTTCATATCTTTCCCCTTTTCCCCACATTATTGTGTTTTTCTGATGAAAACGGTACGACAATACTGTTGGAGTCTGTGATCTCCGAGCCTGCACCATTTCCTTTCTATACAACAGTTCCCTTCAATATTATTCCATGTGGATATCCTGCAGTATTGCCCTATCTGAGTAATTTTTTAGTCACTTATTTTAACTGGATCAGCCTGCTATTTTGTTTTAATATATATTTAGATTAACAATTGCTATATTCTCACCATTGTATTCGTACTGATGTGAAGGTAGGTGGTTAAATTAACCAGGGTCAAAACTAATGGTAGGTTGCTCCAGACACATACTTCTTCTGCCAGTATGTATGCTTTAAACTGTAGTCAAACTGCATGCTTTATGATCCATGCAATATGCACATAAAAGCGTCAATGTAACATACTGTTTCACTGAACTGTGCAGTGATTCTGAAGCTGGGTTTTATATATATATATATATATATATATATATATATATATATATATATATATATATATATATATATATATATATACTCAGCTAACTGAATGTATTTCTGTGATTAGCTGCATCTGAACTGAAGTTCTAGTATTGCCTGAAGTGCTTAAAGTAACACCAAGAAATTAAATTATATCAAAGTAATTAAAATGGTAAAATGCCATTATATTACTATCTGTGTAACCTGTACCTTTTCTCCTTTTCCAGCTTGAATGGCTGCCCCCTGGCTACACAACAGCTTGTTTATATAAACTACAGTAGTCTTTCTGAAGCAAACACAGAACTTTTACCAGTGCAGGGAGGAACTACATTATATTTACACACAAATCTGCCTGATTTGTGTGTAATTCTACTTGTATAACAAAATATAATTTACACCACAAAAAACAAATATTTACCATTTTTCATAATAATAAGCATATTAGAAATAAATGTTATTTTATGAATGAAAATGCAACTGAATTGGAAACTCCAGAGTGCATCATTACCAAATATGTATAGTTCAAAAGCCCCCTATCTCTCACATGACATTATATTCTAATGTGAAAATTCCTGACTATGCATGCCAAGGTTGAATGCATAGTTTGATGCCCAATATACAGTGGATTTTATAACTATGTGGTAGAAACGCCAAAATGTATCTTGTTTATAGACGTTAAAGGCATACTTTTCAGCTGTTGCAAAAACACATAGCCTGATTTAAGTGTGGTAAAACTCACAAAAAGTTGCTGTACATATATTTTTGAAAAGTACAAATTCTGATAAATACAAACTATGTAATTTTGCCTTTTTTACTCCAAACTACTAAACTGCAAACTTTTGCCAAATTTTGATGAATTTTCTAAAAATTGATTCAAAGCATGGATTTCATTGCATTTTATCTGCCACATATCCTATGAGGACTGGCACCACATTATAAAACACTGCACACAGTCTTTCACTTTTTAAGTACCAAAGAACAATGCAGGATAAAATAAAAACTCTAAAGCCAATCAAAGAAATAAAAAATAAATAAACAAATAAATATCACCATAGGTCTTGCAGTACAATTATCACTTGGGCACAAAAATGAAATCGATAGCAATACAGAACTCGTAATGCAATAGTAATGCTAAAAATAAATTTAAAAAAATCAGGTAAGACCACAATAGTATAATTAAAAATTCATTAAAAACACCAAAATACAATAAAGAACTAATTACACTTATTAGGATAAAATTACACTATGCTGTTTAAAAAAGTCTGAAAATATATATTTCTTAAAATTGTGTGTTGTGAGTGTGTAAATGCCCCTACACCAAAAAAAAAATGTGTATGTTTATACGTGAATATTACCTGTTGGTAGGTAAATACAATGTTTCATTGTGTATGTATTTGCTGCTAAACGGGTTTGTCTCTTTAAATGTATTCAGCTTTCACTAACAACATATTTTAAAGCTTCCTATTGATGTTTCATTTTATGCATGATGCCTTCAAAAATTCCTTACTAAAACCTCAGCAGTTACGGTACAACCATAACTAATGCATACATCCATTGCTTTATAACTGTTTAACATCTATATGAACAGGGCTTTAGATTCCTCAAACATAATTATAACTGCCAGTGATTTACAGGTATGGGATCCATTACCCAGAAACCCATTATACAGAAAGGTAGGAATTACGGAAAGGCCATCTCCCATAGACTTCATTCTAATCAAATCATCCACATTTTCAAAAAATGTTTCCTTTTTCTCTGTAATAATACAACAGTATTATTTTATTATTATTAGCATGTATTTATAGAGCGCTAAAATATTTTGCAGGGCTGAACAGTAACTTGTACTTGATCCAAACTAACATATAATTAATCCTTATTGGACTAAAAACTACTGATTTGGTTTAATGTTTCATGATTTTCTAGTAGACTTAGGGGCAAATTTACTTAAGATCGAATATCGAGGGTTAATTAACCCTCGATATTCGACTGTCGAAGTTAAATCCTTCGACTTCGAATATCGAAGTCGAAAGATTTAGCGCTATTCGTTCAATCGGACCTTCCCCATAGGCTAACATTGACTTTGGTAGCTTTTAGGCGGCGAACTAGGGGGTCGAAGTTTTTTCTTAAAGAGACAGTACTTTGACTATCGAATGGTCGAATAGTCGAATGATTTTTAGTTCGAATCGTTCGATTAGAAGACAAAGTCATAGTTGAAGGTCGAAGTAGCCAAAAAAAACATTCGAAATTCGAATTTTTTTTCTTCTATTCCTTCACTCGAGCTAAGTAAATGGGCCCCTTAAAGTATGAAGATCCAAATTACAGAAAGATCCATGACAAGGGGACTCCTCAATTTGACCCTTCACCTTGAGTTATTCCACTGGTCCCCATTATTACATACCTTAATGAAACCAGAAGACAGAGCTGGGTGTAAAATGGGCACAGCATTTATTCAAATTTTATCAAATAAATAGGACCTTGCCAGCTTAACCCAAGACAGTATTCTAAAGCCAGAATTTAACAAGAGATCGCTACTATGCTCTGCTGCCAACATGAGAGACGTTCAGCAGCCCTGTCGATGATAGGAAATCCAAATAGATTGCCCCCTAGCACAAGCAGTAGTAGCGTCTGTATCAATCAATATGACTGTGCAGTCATAGGAGAGAACCTCCTTTCTCCCTCCTCTAAACTTACCTGTGTAGTACTCTGGCAAGGTCCTGCTGTGACAAATAAAACTTAAAATATAATATCATATGTGCACTGTTCTGATCCAGAGGAAGCCAAAAACCCAGCCTGAAGCCACTGCCAATTATGCTTCAAGAGGGAAAAAATTCCTTCCTGACCCCAATGGCATCAGAAACATTCACGGTATCAAGCGATTCACATTAATTTAACATAAATAAATACAATACATACTCTCACAATTATAAGGTGTGACAATACAGAAACCACAATATAATTGTGCTTTCATGAAAACATCCATATTCAGTTATTAATAGAAAATATGAGAACATAAAGTAGAAAACAAAATTTGCAAAATGGGGGAGGGTGGGTAGGATGTGTCTACCTGCTCAGAAGATAAGGAAGTGAACTGCTTCTTCCCCTGACATCACATCCCTCTCTTACTCTGCCCCTAGGCCTGGCCATCTCCTGCTTTAACTCATTCCTTCCCACCAAAACACAGCTACATCTGATTCTGCACATCTCTGACCTAGACCAGTATAATTTGGCTACTGGTCATTCAGATCCCTTGCCATGCAGCCCCTGTGCTTATAGCTCCAGGGCTTTCTTTTATATGGAAAACTCCAGGTCCCAACAATTCTGAATAATAAGTCCCATACCTGTATTATCCTAGTAACTTCTAATGGACACACTGATAAAAAATATAAGTATGTACTTATAATATTTAAAAAGCACTTTTTCCCCTGAGTGGATCTGTTTGATAAAAGTCTTGTAAACCTTGCAGCTCATTAAGGCAAAAACTAGAAGGGTCATTTACTTGTCACAATTGCTGCCCACAATTTATATAATTACAGCACCATTACAGCAGATGCAACTGCAACCAATGCATCAAAATGTGGGCCAATTGCTAAATGCTGGTGCTCAGCATCAAAATAAAGTGCACACTTAATTCTTTAGGCACAAATGCACTGGATCAGTTCATGCAGATAAGCTGTTCAGTTCATGGGAAAACCTAGTTATCACCATATTTGGGGTGTCAATGGATACACTTGAGCATGACTTTTAATAACAAAAGATTGGTTGAAGGCAGCAGAATGACTTTGGATGCAAGTAAAATTTTGGTGCTTTGCAGCAAACTTTGTGCAGCAACTTTTAGTAAGTAAATGACCCCTTGAGTTTTGTAGCTTGTAACAGTATCTATATTACTTAATTCTGTACCACCTCCAAACACAATGCACATTTCAAATTTGTAGTGCAATAAACAATTTACTGAACAATATCAAATTGTCAAAAGTGATTTTACTTTTTTTTTTTACATTTATGTAGAGTTTATTTACCAGTCTTTGATATGACTTCCTCATAGGTAATTGAATTATTTAGAGTACAAGCTATGTGCAAAAGATAGTGATATCTTAAGCAATTTATGCTAAAAATCTCTTCTTGGAAGGTGTGTGTGTGAGGAAGCAAGAAGGATGATTATACAGTTATTACAATATTATGCTTTGCATCAGTTCTCGTAACCCATAGAAATCAACAGATGTCAGGGGTTTTACCAAGTCTAGTAGCTTATAGTAACCAATCAGGTATAAATGCTAAATATTTGCTATGGGTTTCTAGACCTTGTACAGATTTTTTGCCAGTAAATACATTACCCCAGGATTATTTCTATTAGACAAATACAAGGGTATAACCATATGAAAGAGAAGGTATGGTAGCCCAAAAAGTTAATAAAAACATTTATTCTTTTGAAAGCTGAAAATGAAAATTGCTTAAACCCTGGGGGTGCTGCTGTTATTGTACATTAAGATATGACATTCCTCTTATTAACAGTCTCTTTTGTTGTTTGTCACCTCCTCAGATGAATGACGTGTCCCTGCCTGCTAAATTATAAGTTCTGCTGTGAAGTGCTGTTGCATTCACTCTCCATGCTGTCACTTTAAGAAGCTGATCACAGGCAGCATGCAGCAAAGCCTTGTTTCTTATAGCTGCAGGGTCAAACCATATACATTATTCTGTTCCTTGTTGTCAGCACTTACTGAAGGAGGGAGCGTAAGGTAGCCTGTGTGAAAGACTTATACAATGAGCGGACTTACACTGTCGGGAAAATAAATCTTTCTATGTTTTTACAAATAGAAGCTGCTCTGTTGCTGTTAGCATTTGCTTTAACCCCCCACCGAAACCTTAAACAAAAGGGATTTACAGTTTGTTCTCTTGAGCTCTCCTGCGCATTCCCTGTCTGGCTAATATCTCTTACATCATATATATATATATATATATATATAGATATAGATATAGATATAGATATAGATATAGATATAGATATATATATATATATATATATATATATATATATAGATATATAGATATATAGATATATATATAGATATTATATATATATATATATATATATAGATATAGATATTTTATATATATATATATATATATATATATATATATATATACACTGTATATGTCTTTCTAATATATTTTAACAGATGAGAAATAAACATTTTCATTCTTGTGTATTTAGCAAATCCATGGAGGCTCAAGTTTATATGTAATCACTGTACAGTGCTGTTTATTTCTACTTATATCCACAAATCGCCTCTATAAAAACTACCACATTCTCACTATGGAGACAATATGGGGGTTACCCAAAAAAATATATTTTTTCCAGTATTTATTAAAGTCCGATGGTATGAATATTCCGAATCCAAAAACCCGGCATCTCAGTACTTTTGGGTCCTGTATTAGTCAATAGGGAAGGTCCCAGTGTCTGCATTGCTGTCAGTACCGATATCCGATGATTTCAGGGATTTTGGACCAAAAAGTCCAAAAAAAAAATTTGTGTTTTTTGTGGAAAAGTCCAGAAACTTTGGACTTTTCGGGCAAAGGTCCAAAGTTTTCGGGTTTTTGCCCGAAACTTTTTTTTTGAAAGATAAAGGTCAGATTTTTATATTAGAAATACTGAGATAAATTCTGAGCTTGATAAATAAACCCATAAGGGTTTCCAGGTTAGGATGAAATAGGCCTCAACTTTATTAACAAAAATATCAAATAGACAGTTAAATAAATAAAGTTTTGATTCATTAATGCCCTTCTTACCTTCTTTCTATCAAGCAACCCATTTTCCCTGTCTATCTACCTGACCCATTTCCTAGCCTGGTCAAGGCCCTTCCTTTCCTCCCCAACTAGACCCCCAGTAGGAGCCCCATGACTTGTATATACAGTGTTGTACGTTTATACATTGTATTAATAAATTGTTATTTAAGAAATTGCTATTTTTGCAATAATTTCTAATGGAGAATAATGCAACGAAAAAATATTCTGTTTACCACTTTTATGACATACCCCCACTGCTTGTTATTAAAAAAAGCAAAATTAGACATTTCATGCAGAAAAGTTTGCCTAATATCTTTGATATTGCTTCACCTGCACCCAGGCAAGCTGATATCTTTATACATATCTCCTGTTTGTTTTGCATTACAATTACATTACTTCTTCCATGCATCTGTTTTTGTCTAACAAATTTGTTTTCTATTGTATTCATGGGATTAAGTTAATATTAATATACAGGTATGGGATCTGTTATCCAGAAACCTGATGATTTTCTAATAGATATAAGGTATGATCCAAATTACATAAATATTTATTATCCAGAAAACCCCAGGTCCCGGGCATTCTGGATAATGGGTCCCATACCTGTATTGCACTTTTTGTTACATTTATTTGTGGATCTTGTCAATGTTTAAATGGAACCTGAAAGTTTATAAATCATATATTGAAATGATCCGTGACTGTATGTTAGCTGATGTTTTCCTTCTGCATGGAGAGGTTGCAGAACTTTCCAAGTATGCGTTGTAAATTTTATGTGTCACCTATCATCAAAATAAAATGGTACAATGTGTGCATGTTATGGCAATAAAACCTTGAGTAGGAATCATACACCTAACAGCGTTTTGATGATCCCGCTGTTTCTATTAATTCAGACACATTTCTTTGTTGAAAGGAAAACAACAAACATAGTATAGCTTTCAGAGCCACATCAAATTGAATTGTACCTCACTGTGGAAAAAAATGAAATGAGACGTTAGTGCCAGTTTGCTTTTTCTAATACAATGTCAGCAAGTTTAAACCAACAAACTGAACCCATTTCCCTTAGCTTTGTGAATGACAATACATAATACGATTCAGTGCATTTAGAATATTACTCTTTTCGAACAATACACAATCTTTTTTTTTTTTTTTGTCAAATTGGATTCAAAAGTAATCTGTTGTTGATTTGTGTGAATTCTCTGATTATAGGACAAGACAAATTTAAACTGAAGTGAGGGATAAACAATAACTTACAATTAGCTAACCCATTTTCTTCTTAAAATTTTTGTTTGCACCCCTGCCACCTTTCTTGTGAAGCATTCACAGTCCTGGCTCTCTAACTGCAGAGGGACCTAGAAGAAGGCGTCCTGGCTGGGTAAGGAAGGGGCAGGTCAGAAATAGTTTTCTGACAAGTTAGTGAAGCAGGTGTGGTTTGGAGGTGGAAATGTAGAGCAAGGTACAGAGAGCTGTGGAGGAAGTATGGTGGGGAGGTTCAAGAAGATAAAGGATTAAATAGGGTTAACACTCAGCAGCCAGATTCCCTGTTCCAACTTGGTGGTATCAATACTTATCAGGGGGTTAGGTGGTCTCCCAGGATTTTTGATTGACCACTAAATAAATTTGATGGCTGCCAAGCATGGACAGCCTGCTTCAAATCATTCCATAGAGTTTAGATTCCATAGAGTTTAGATGATATTCAAGTCAGGGGACTGTGATGACCATTCCAGAATATTGTACTTCTCCCTCTGCATAAATGCCTTTGTAGATTTCAAAGTGTGTTTAGGGTCATTGTCTTGTTGGAATAACCAACCCCTGCGTAACTTAAATTTTGTGACTGATGCTTGCACATTATCCTGAAGATATCATTTGTTGATATTGGGTTGACTTTAACAAGGGCCCCAGTCCCTGAACTTGTCACACAGCCCCAGAGCATGATGGAACCTCCACCAAATTTGACAGTAGGTAGCAGGTGTTTTTCTTGGAATGCGGTGGTCTTCTTCCGCGATGCAAAGTTTTTTTTTTTATGACCAAATACTAAATTTTTGTCTCATCAGTCCAAACCACTTTGTTCCAAAATGACTGTGGCTTGTCTAAGTGACTCTGTTTGTGGCTTGAGTGCAGAAAGAGCTTCTTTCTTATCACCTACCAAAAATATGTTTTTTGTGCAAATTGCACTGAATTGTAGAATGATGTACAGATACACCATCTGCAGCAAGATGTTCTTGCAAGTCTTTGGAGGTGATCTTTGGGTTGTCTGTAACCATTCTCACAATCCTCCGCAAATGCTGCTGTCATTCTTCAGAGGAAAGTCAAACAGAAGCACAACTTGCAATTGGCCACCTTAAATACCCTTTCTCATGATTGGACACACCTGCCTATGAAGTTCAAGGCTTAACAAGCTAATCCAACCAATTTGACATTGTAAATTGTGATCAGTATTAAGCAGTTACAAGCATTCAAATTAGCAAACTTACACATTTGATTTAATTCCATACAAATGAATACTGCTTCCCCAAATATTTTTGTTCAGAATATGCAAACTGAGAGGAGTTCACATATGGGTTTGTATGACTATATGTGTGTGAGTGTAAAATATCTGAGATCTGCCCATCAATAAGTATTATTTACCATTAATATGTTGATTAAATACTACATTTTTTAAAAGCACTATTATAGAATCAATATGCTTCCAAATATTTTTTAAATATTCTATTGCTATGTTCAGATATCTGGGTCATGTAGCGACTCACTGACATAAATATATATAAATGATCATTTCCCCTCCATGTGTCAATCAAAGTGCACAGTAGCTCTTAACAATCTCTTAGGGAAATGTAATGAAATTAGTTTGAGAATCCCTTTCCTTAGACCCAACTGAAGTAGATGAGTTTGACCATTGGTCAAAATACATTCCCTGCCTTAATATTATCAATAGCTAAAATTGAAACATACTAAAAGGCAATTTCAATTATTGTACAGAATTCTGTACAGTGTCTTGCAACCTTTTATAGAGAGGCCTGATACCAGATTCTGAATCAGGTCAATGGTAACATTCATATGCCAACATATTCTAGCCTGAAATTCCATAAGTGATCTGGAATAAGAAGAGACATATTGAATTATATGAGTGAGTACATTGATATAAACATGATCACGGCTATGTATATAAATGATATTATTTTATTACATAAATTGATTTCTTTAAAATATCTATTCTTTTTGGAACTAAGGATTAGCTATCAGCAGTTTCCATGCTTCTGGGTATGGTTAAAAGCAATACAACAAGAAGTTTTATGCACTGTGCCCTTGGGCTGTCACTTCTGAGTGTAGATAGGATTTGAAATTTAGCTAATCACACACTTCTGCTTTTTACAGCATAGAAGTTCACAGCATGTCACAAACTTCCAGGGTGATTTGTCTTCTTCGAATATGTTGCATTTTTATTCTCTGTTATTTGCAGTGAGAAAACTTTTGCATCAATTCCTTTATTTTGCAAGAAAATGCTTATTCTAAACTAAGGCATTAGTTATGTTACTCTGTTTTAAATTATTAATATGCATTTTTGGGTTATTATTGCTGCGTTTTATTTCCATTCCATCACAACTACAGGGTGTTTTATGCATGAAAAAAATCTTAGCCTGTACTAATGTAAAATAAAAAATGTAAGCATACTGCAGAAAGGTATTATATGGGAGTAATACATGGATTCATAAGAAAAAGAACTCTAATAACAGTAGTGTATGCGATTCACTTATTAAAATATGGTAATACCAAAGAAGTAATAAATAATCCAAAAGTGCATTTCAGTTTGAATAGCAGCAAACACATTTGAGTGTTTTCAGTGTCTACCTCTGTATTCAGGCTGTTATTTCTGTAAACTGATGTAATTATGCTACCCTCATAAGCTAGGGCTAAAGGTGAGGAATTACAATACCAAATAAAATTTGAATTACATGGGACCAGACAGAAACAGAAATTAAAAACTTGTTTTGCCAGAACAATGCAGACTACAGGAGATCATTTGGCACTCACTGGAAATATAGTAATTAGTGTATTGTTTTATTATGTTTCTTTATGTTGGCTAGGGAGAGGAATGTAGAGAATGACAGTTGATACAGTGCTTTGCCCAGAATGACACAGTCCTATTGTTTAATGAAATCCTGATTTACACTGTTGCATATTTCCAAGGAGATGGCCAAACCATTCTTAATGTAACTGTATCACATCCCTTGGCAGTCATCGACTTTAAATCACTATTGCTCTAGCAATAAAGGATTGTTTTGTGATAGTGAAACTTCCATTACTTCATCTTTAATGGCAATTCCCTTGTCTCTTGCTTGTTTTTGTACTTCCTGGGGCTAAACATTTAAGCTGAGAGTTTTTTCTCTTTTGTCTCTGAATGCATTTTTATAGTGTCAGTATAAATTTTCTTCTAGTCAGGAAAAAAGTGCCATTCAGTGCTACCCTTATAGAGTTGTCATCTCAGACACTCACAGTGTAAAAGTGAAGGGTGCAATACTGACTTATTCCTTGTGACCAATACTGGAAGTCAAATACAACATAGTTTAGCAACATCCCATTATTTAGTGGAACAGCCGATCAAATTAGGACTCCCCATGACAGCAAAGGCCAGCTATTGTCAAACCAACACATGGGAATGTAGAAACTGGTAAGGCCACTTATTAGGTGTTAGCTGCCTATGCACAATGCATACAAAGTTTGGCTACTGGAGGTAGACAGGTGAGGTTCAACCCTGTGCCATGATTGTTGATGTCTTGGCAAAGTACACAAGGCATTTGTTATGCCTTTATTACAGTATATAGTGCTTGTATTCATCATTCCCATATGTTTCTTATTGCACCACCCTGTAAAGGTCTCAGCTGAGAGTCATTCATCTGGCTTCAGCTTCCCTTGATTAACAGATGGACATTATTGTGTTCAACAAGTGATCTAAAAAAGTCACTGTCCCCTTTTTATACTGCTTGTGGATAATATAAATGCTACATTTGGGCTAAATAATGCTCAAATTTGTTTCAATAATTTACTCAAACATTTATAGTTAGTGCTTTTGCACGTTCAAATCCACAAAGGTGCACGTCACTGCACTAAATCCGTCATTTCGTTACCTTGTCCCAGTCTTTGTATTTCTTGATAACCACTGAGTCTCTGGTTATTACACCATTGGTGGAAAAGTAACAAATGTTGTGAATGGATGCATTTACATAAACAAGGACAAAAAAAATAGTGTTTTGCAATGTAATAATGTTCATTAAACATTTAATACATTACATAGTTTTAAAACCTTTATTATATTCCCCTTTAAAAGTCAGGCAAGCGTCATCATTTGATAGAAAATATATAATATAATTAATGAACAAATTCTAAATATGTTTTCCCAAACCCACTTAGAAAGTGTGACCCTTACTAATAGCCATTACTAGCAACTGTTGCGAATGTAGTTCATCTGTTAAGCAAATACATCACTTCATCTTAAGTCTTAAGATCTCAAATCTTAATTTGAGGCATAGTGCCAGAAGCCTTAACAAAAACAGATACATACATATATTGCAAAATCCAAAACATTGATTGCATTATATCAAACCTTGCTAAATCTTTCATAGAAACCACATATGTTAATCTGCCATGATCTGTTTCTTTTAAGCCCAAACTGAGTCTCACTGACTGACTGTCTGATTTTGTGTACAATAATATAACAGAACCTTTCAAAAATGTCTTCATTGCCAAAGGTAAATTTACAGACAAATAATTCAGCAGTTCAAATTTTCGCTTCCTTCCTGAAATGTTCAAGCAATTCTGCTGCCTATCATTCCTGCAGTGCTGTACTAAATGCAGTGGTAACATAATGAGTGAGGTTTACAAACTGCAAAAGTTCATTAAAGTGCAACTGTTGTTAAATGTAAGACAGGGGAATAGAGCCAATATTCATTTTATTCGATCTAATTTTGGATTTATTATTATGGAAGCTGAATCTGTTCAGACGTACTGTGAATTTCCGTCTGCAACGCCTCCACAAGGTCACTAAATTCAAACATACATAAATTGCACACTACAAATTAATTGTGTCATTATTTATAAATGGTTAGATTATCTAAATCCTGCATAAACACTTGATAACACCATAAAGTATACTGCAATTTCTTATCCAATACCATCTTATTGAAGTCTGGTTGAGCAACAGTGTCAAAATTCCATTTAAAGTTTATCTTTTTTTCACAAGTAAATAATCAAATGAAACATATCCCATGGAAATACAAAAAATCCAAGTCCCAAATCAATTTTAGTCCCACTTTCAGTCACCACATCTGGCTCTCTTCAACAGTCAAATGAACTCCAAAAACAAAACTCCAGGAAAACACAGGAATTATAATATAGTGTTGTATTCTTGATAATTTACACTACTCAAAGCACATTTATCAAAAGTTGAATTTCGATTTCATGTGAGTTTTTAAAAACTCCCCTAAACTCCCATAAATTTGAAATTCAACCAATCAAAATGTATTAAAAAAAAATCAAATTCTTTAACCTCGGATGAATGGAATTGACTCGAAAACTCAAATCAAATTCCAATCAAATTTGAATTCAATTCGAATTTTAAAAACTCGTAGAGGGATCCATAGGGTTAATGTGCCCCTATGGCTTTAATTCCCTACACTTCCTGATCTCCCTAGTTTCTGGGCAGATGCCCATGTAGCTAGATGTAATTGCATAGCTATGCTATTGGCCAGGAGGTGCTGTGACCATGTCCTGTCACACTCTGGTATAGTGAGTGAGAAGGGGTGGATATTCCTCTTTGGCTTCTGGTTGCTGACCCAGCTGGATGTTCCAGGGAGCCTGGGTGCAACAAGACCCAGTAAAGCCATGTGCCCTAGAGGGACCAGTGCCTCTAGAGAGATAAGTCAGTGAGCAGGGACCTCATGAATGAGGCCAGCTAGAGATAGGTTACTACCTGTAATAGTACTCTCTAGGGGAGTAAGATAGGCAGGTTAAGTAGCAAGAGCAGCTTGGCTCCAACTAGGAGTGATAGCAGGGAAGTAGCTCTCCCCTCAGGCAAGACTGACCTGTAGTATAGGGACACAGCCAAAAAGGGAATTAGGGATAGTGAGTTCCCTGATCCAACATGTGGGATCCAGGTCACAGTGCTGAGATCATTAGGGTGTATCTATCCTGGTGTGCTGCTATCGCCTCAGGGAGTTCCAATGTTCTGTCTCTGAGGGACATGTTGGAACTATGTCATGATTGTCTGCTGGGCCTCTGTGGCTTTGTAAGTACAACCCTGTGGATCATTTGGCAAATAAAATTAGCCTGTGGGAGTTGTAGTTACACTACACCACACCTTTAATCTTCCATTCAGCGAAGGCCCTAGCCTGAAGTGTGAGAGTCATGTGTAACCCATGCTCTAGTACACTAGCTGGTGATTAACCCCGTTGGTCTTACAGCCCAAAATAGTTTTACACTCGATTCAAGTTCTTTTCTCCAGAAAAAACTCAAATATCAGGAAGGTTGCAAACAACTCAAATTTGATCCCTGGACCTCTCCCATTTACTTAAACAGCAATTCAGCAGGTTTTGAGTGGCAAATAGTTGAATTCGAGCTCTTAAAGGGCCCGCGTATGATAAATCTTGAAAATCTAATTTGAATAACTCTCTAGTCGAATTTGACAGTTTTGACCATAAAAAAATATGGAAATTAAAATTTTCAATTGGACTCTTGGTAAATCTGCCCCCTCGTCTAACACACTTAGGGGCATATTTATCAAGGGAAATTCGAATTCAAAAAGACCAACCAAAATGAAGGTTGTTTTGGTCGAATAGGTCAGTTTTTGATTAAATGGGTCCGTATTCGGCCGACTTTGAATAGCACGAATCAAAGGAATTGCGCATTTGATTCGAAGATTTTCCCCCCCAAAAAATTAGATTTTTCAAAGTCCACCAATTGACTCCAGATAGGTTCTAGGAGGTCCCCCATAGGCTAAAACAGCAATTCGGCAGGTATTAGATGGCAAATGGTCAAAGTCGAATTTTTAAAGAGAAAGTACATGATAAATTTCGATATTCAAATTTTTTTCATTTTTTCAAATTCAAATCAAATTTGTACTATTCCCTAGTCAAGTACACAAAAAATAGCTTGCATACTTTGAATTTTTTACATGTGAAAATTTACCTTGACCTTTGATAAATCTGCCCCTAACACTATTATATTAGTGTATATTAGTTACAAATAGTTTTGTAAACTTAATCTAACAAAACCTTTTCTAACCTGACATTAGTGTTAATGTGTGACACAAGAGTGTGTTTATTATTAAGAACACTTCGCTATGTTATCATTATAATAAAATATATTATAATTCTCAGTGTTTCTTATGTCTCCTGTTGGAACTTTCCGGTAACACATTTTTTAATATCTCATGAGAAAAAAATTGGTTCTCTACTGGCTGTATATCATAAAAAGCCACTTTGCTTGTTGGTGAAATTCATGTTACAAGATTGCCTTGCATGCATTGGGTTACTGACATTCTACTAGAAGAGTAGTTAGATACCATGCAATTAGGCTCACACATTGTGCTCCACGTAATATTTGACCAATGACTTAAAAAGCTGATAAGAACTAAAGTGAAGGAACTGAAGTCTTTGTCACCTCATTTAGGCTTGCACTTTGTACAGCAAATGAGCACAAGGCCAGATTTGGAAGACCAGTTGGCCAAAGTCCTCTCCCAACAATTACGCATATCTATCTATACTACACTATCTACACTATATTCTGCTGATCACTGAGCCAAAGTTGATCCACTAAACAAGTAGATATTTCTTTGTATCGTCAATTAAAGTCTGAAATAGGCCAAATAGTCTGACCAAATTTGCTCATGTATAGTATAGCCTTTATTTATTCTCTCTTTGTACAGTAAAAAAAAAGTTTATTTGAACAACTAACATTTGAACATTTGAGGTGCAAAAATCCCACGACAAATTTAAAATTGATTCGCATAAAGCAGGATCACACAATACAAAACAATCCAGTTGTTATTGGAATTCCTGTATATCAGCCATACTTTGCATATTGTTTCATACTGAGTCCTATTAAAGTCATAAAATGCCCATGCCTTACACAGGACTTAGCATTAAGAACAAAAACTGCTATTAATGGGGCATATTTACTAAAGGGCGAAGTGACTAACGCGGGTTAAAATTCGCTAGAGTGACGTCATTTCGGTACTTCGCCGATTTACTAATAGTCGCTTGCTTAACTTCGCTAGCAAAGGAGATAGACTCTAGTGGTACTTTGCTCTATAATGCCTGGCGAAATTGCACTCTGGCAAATAGAAGTAACTACGCGAATTCACTAAGATGTGGATTTTACTGAGTGTTACCTCTTGCGCTAGACTTTCCTTCGCCACCTCAGACCAGGTGAAGTACAATAGATTAGATAGGAGTTCCTAAACAAATAGTGGAATTTTTTTTGGGGGTAACTGGCTTCCCCCTACATTCCCTTACATATGGCACATAAACTATACACTGGACTCATGTGTAGGACAATATAACAAGTTTATTTTATTCAAAAAAACTCCCATTACTTCGAAATTTGACCCTTGATAAATCTGCCCCGTACAGTTCCCATCTTTTTGCATATGGAAATGATCGTCTGCATCAAGACCACAATGGACAAAAATAAAACTGAGCATTGAAATGACATGAATTGCAATGTATGTACTATATGAGTTATGTCAGGTATGCACACACCAATCTGATTTTGTTAGGTACACTGAGCAATTAAAACATCTAAGCTAGAAGATCAATTTCTGAAATTATTTTATAACTCCTATCTAACCAAACGTTTGACTAATTCGGACCATTAAAAGTGATTGGACCTGCAGCAATAAATAGTTTAAATGCAGTTTATACAGTACATGCATCCCATGTCCTTTTCCTTTCACTACTATATATGCAACTAATTTTCGAAGTTATCATTATTCTATTAGCAAATGTAGATAAAGTTACTGAAAATTTACTATTATGGCATTATGTAACATTATTACATCAAGGAGTGTCAGTGTATGTATTAATATGTGTGTGAAAATTATTTTTAATAGTGAAATAAGCCTTTCATGGAACATTCAAAATGTAGCAAGCATCCAGATCATTTATGTAATATAAGGATATAATGAAAAAGTTTTCTGCAATTTCCTCTCTCTATCTAGTTAAGCATAATAAACATAATTGTAAGTTGTTCTTCCATTAAATTGTTAAACAGTTGCATGGACTTTTAAGTCACTAATCATTTAATTTCTAGCCTTAATGAATTGCAGATGTTTTAGGAAATTATTTCGTGGAAATATGTAGATTGGCCACAGATTTATACTATATATTTTATTGTACAGTTTACATATATGAATACATACATTTGAACCATACAAAATTTGCTTACACTTCCCAAAATAAAATACTATAGCTGATCTGCAATGATTACCTTCTAATACTGTAGTATCACATAAGGAAGTTCTATATTAAGTGAAATCTAATCTTCTGTCTTTAACAGCCACCTTCGGCCTTGGACTTGGTCCTCATCTAATTCTGAGATTTCCACTGGGATGATTAAGGGAGCCGAACTGTAAACTCAGAAGGGAACTTAAAAGGTCAATGTGTAGTCTGACGCACTGAGTCAGATCCAGAAAAAAAAATCACAGATTGATTATTAAGCAAGTTTCAGAATAGAAAACAGACCAAAGTCAAAACCAGGAGATTTATACAAGAACAGGGCAAGACAGAAATCAGAATACAGGAGTCAGGATTCAAGAAACTGGGGCATCCAGGCACAAGCAAACAGTGTAATGAGCTGGGGGTAAGCTGATGGGAAACTCAGAGCAGCTGTGGCCAGATTAATACCATCTGAAACAGACCGTGTCTACCTGACAATGTATTGAAACAAGAGTCTATTACACTTTAAAATGAATGATAAGGGATTATAATGTCCTTACTGCAAGCCTAAAGGATAGTATCAAGTACATCATCAATGAGGTCTGTTATCTTATAAAAACATACATTTTGAGGCAGATTTATCAAAAATAATATTTGTGAGGTTTTTTTTCAACTTTGAAAAACTCACAATTTAAAAAACTCAAATGCTTGCGTTTAAAGGCTTTAAAACTTGGATTTGTAAGTATACAAACTCGAAAACTCAAATTAAAACTGGAAAATTTTAATTCAAAAAGTGGCTTGAATTTTGCATAGGGCAACTCCCATTGACTATATTCAAGTTTTATTGCTTAATAAATACCAGATATTTTTTTTTTTAAATATAATTCGAATTTGTGAGTTTTTGTGCGAAAAAAATCTAATCATGGCAAAAATCCAAATATGAACCTTGATAAATCACCCCCTTAGACTAGGGGCAGATTTATAGAATAGCAAATTTTAATTTGAATTAACATTTTCAAATAATTTTTTAGTGTCAAAATTCACACATTCAAATTTTCATCCCCCAATTTGAATGTAAATTCAATGTGAAATGTATCACACTTCGACCATGGAAACCGTTCTAATTCAAATATTCACCACCTAAAACCTAGCTAGTGCACGTATGAAAATCCATGCAGGGAAAAAACTAACAAAGCTGAATTGAAAACATGCCCAGAATGAATTACTCAACAAACTAATAGGAAGTAACTAAATTTGATTTAATGCAGTCAATTCTGACAAATATGCCAAATCATTAAACCACATTTATCTGCCCCTTTATCTGGGTCTTTTGGCAAAAACTATGAATTAAGACTATGAAGATTTTCATTCATCCAGGTCATAGCATATCTAGTATAGGTCAATCTAAAAACAACTGTCAGTTGAACTGAAGAAGCTGCTCGGATGAGTAGTGAAATGTCTTCATTGATTACTCAGCAAGTCCAGTTGTTTTTAGATTGACCTATACTAGATAAACTATGAATTAACTTTATCATGTATTTGTACCATTTGTGAGTTTGCTTTTCAAGTTCAAATGTATTATATACATCTGAGTGCATGCTTTCCACAGAGAACTAATGGGGGTAATACAGATATGGGTCCTGTAATCCAGAATGCTCAGGACCTGGGTCTTTCTGGATAATGGATCTTTCCTTAATTTGTCCACTAGAAAATCATGTAAACATTAACTAAACCCAATAGGCTGGTTTTGCTTCCAATAAGGATAATTATATCTTAGTTTTAATCATGAACAATGTACTGTTTAATTATTACAGAGAAAAAGGAACATATTGTAAAATTTGGATTATTTGGATAAAATGGAGCCTATGAAAGACAGCCTTTCCATAATTTGGAGCATTCTGGATAATGGGTTTCCAGATAGCATATCCCATCCCTGTAAAAAATATTAAAGCAGCTGTGTAGAAACATATTCTCTCCATCATCATTGTCACAGTTTGAAACCAGCAGCCTAGCCCAATATATTTGGAATAATAGGCATATGCAGAAATGAAAAGGCATTATATATTGTAAAACCTTTTATTTAACAAGAATAGGAAGTCGTCTGATTCATGACAGTTCACAGAATACAATTCAGTATGGAGCATGGTAGTTACTTTACAGGTTTCATGTAGAAATGTCTGAATTTCTTCTCATACCATCTTGCCTTCAAAGCTAGAATGCAGTTCAAATTTAAACCTACTAAATTTAGAATCTTAATGTAACTTTCAGTCATTGCTCTGCTCAAAGTCGATTAATGATATATATCACAGGGTAAAGGTTTTGCTCATCTTTACATCAGACAGTGTTAAGCCAGCCAAATGCTGGGCCTGTTTTGCAGTTTTGACGAGAGTAGAGGGCACCAAAGGGTGTAGCGAAGGTGCCAGTGACTGGGAGGAGGGATGGCAGAGGAGGGGATTGGTTAACAAGAAGGTGGGTAGAGCAGGATAGGTTGGGGTAGAAGGGGAGGGTGTATATATATGCTGGCAATTACTTACCTGCTTCCTCTTCCCCCTGGATCCTGGAGCGCTGGAGGAGCTGCTGCCAGCAGCGTGTCCAGTTCCCATCATGGCAGACTTGCTAGCCGAGCAGGTGAGGGACAGAGTCTTGCAGCAGGGCACAGGCTGGGTAGAACAACTCCTCGCAGAACTTGTTCCCACTGCGTCCTTGTCCAGCACGGGGCGCAGCAGGCCTGCTACTAAGTGCACCACAGAAGGGCCTGCGCGTCGATCCCGCCCCCCCTCCTGTCTCAGTCCAAGCCCTCCTAGGCCTAATACACGCGGCGCAAGGAAGCGAGCGACCGCTCGCAGCGCCTCAGTCAGAACGAAGGCGGCTGCTAGTGCAGCAGGAGCTCCCCAAGTGGCGTTGGCTCCTGCGCAGCCTCAACGTCTTCGCAGGGCGCAGTCAAAGAAGCGCCCTGCTGATAGTATCCCTCCTCCTGCCCCTGTGCTTGCGCAAGCCGCATGTCAGCCTCCCCCTACCTTTCCTCCCAGCTACACAGCGCGTGTGACTCCACATGCAGGGCCACTGCTTCCTGTACCCCCAGCCACTGTCACTGCTCCCTCTGTGGCGTCTGAAGGGGATAGTGACCCCCCTCTGTGTTATACTAATTCAGATCAGGCCTGTAGGAGGGGTTCTCGGGCGCACATGTCCCATTCCCCTGACAGTGTGGTCTTACCACCTAGTTTACACGATGCGCACAGTAGGGATTCTGAGGGTGAGCGGGCCCATTCATTTCGGGGGGTTGACAGGCATCTTAGCCCGTGCTCCATCATTGGGCGGGACAGACATGTTGCTCGAACACCTGGGGCTCATGCCCTCAGACGTGGTTCTCAGGCCCATTCTCCACCATCCCCTCACTCCTCCTCATCACAGTCACCTGCTGCATACTCCCCTGCCTCTTCCTCACCTGGGAGCTCAGAGGATCGCTTCAGAAGAAAGCGGCGCAAAACATAGGGATGACACCAGAGTGCAACAGCAGAGTGCTACTGCTACTACACCCCTGCCTTCCAGATCAGGTGAGTATGAGTGTTCTCGGGCATGGGTGGGTACTAGTCAACAGAGTAGCGAGGTTCTTCTAGCACTTAAACAAATCTTAGGCAGGTTAGATGCCTCGTCTGCTTCTCCGCCGGCTGAACTGCCATCCGCAAGTACATACAAAGATTCGTATTTTTGCGGGGTTAGCCCGCTGGGCTCTCATTTGTCAGCTGAGATCAAGGAAAAAATTTGGAAAAATTATTTTATTGATATTTGGTCTCTCATCTCACCTGATCAAGTGACAGTCGATAAAGAGAGGCGTTATGACAAAAGTGAAGATAAACACCATAGAGTGGCGAAAACATTTGGAAATTGGCTTCAAGCCTTCTCGGTACTCGCCGGTGTTATTGGTCTGAAGCATCCGCAGAAGTGTTCCCAGCTCTTTGTTTATAAGGACCTAATTTTTGGGGCGTACAAAGTACATGGGGGTTCAGCCTGGTGGAGATATGATGAAGAATTCAGGAGGAGGCTTGCCCTTAGACCAGACCTGGGTTGGGACATGAAGGCTACAGATGTGTGGATCAGACTCATGATGGCCCAACGACCCCCCCCCTTTTCGGCGGGGGCCGCTGGGCATTCACAGGCCAGCTCTGCGGCCCCATGACGGCCCGGGGTCTGCTGGCTATTTAATGAAGGCCACTGCAGATTTTTTGGCTCCTGCAAATTTAAGCATGAATGCTCCATGTGTGGGGGAGCCCACTCAGCCCTTCGGTGCTTTAAAAAAGGCAAGCACCTACCAGCTCCCCCAATCCCAGGTAGGACAGAGAACCCCGGTGAACGTACTAGCAATGTCACATTGGCTAGATCGGTACCCCAAGAAGCGGGAAGCCGCCCTGCTTAGGTGTGGTTTTCTCTTTGGATTTTTTATTCCCTTTCAATTGAAATTCAAACCATTATTTGCCACTAACCTCAAATCAGCTGACCTGCACCAAGGTGTGGTTGCAGAAAAGTTACGTAAGGAGGTAGAGCTGGGTAGGATGGCAGGTCCTTTTGATACTTTGCCATTTCCCAATTTGAGGGTTTCGCCTTTGGGGGTGGTTCCCAAAAAGGAACTGGGTAAGTTTAGGTTGATACATCACCTATCCTACCCCAAAGGCGGGTCTGTTAACGATGGGATTAGCAGGGAAGATGCGTCAGTGTCTTATGCCCCATTTGATCGGGCAATCACATTGGTTAGGCAAGCGGGCAGGGGTGCGCTTCTGGCAAAAGCCGATATTGAATCCGCATTCCGGCTCCTACCCGTTCATAAAGATTGTTTCCATCTATTGGGTTGTTATTTCAATGAACAATTTTACTACGATATGTGCCTGCCAATGGGTTGCTCTATCTCATGCTTCTACTTTGAGGTTTTCAGCTCTTTCCTGGAGTGGGTGGTTAAAACAGGGTCAGGCTCCCATTCTGTCACTCACTACCTGGATGATTTCCTTTTTGTTGGCCCATCATCCAGTAACATTTGTACAGACCTGCTATCCACTTTTCGTTTTTTCGCTCACAAGTTTGGTGTCCCTCTCGCCGAGGCAAAAACAGAAGGTCCTACGGTGGTGTTGACTTTCCTCGGAATTTAGATTGACACTGTTGAGATGGAATTCCGTCTTCCGTGCGAAAAAAAGGCTAAGTTGCTAGCTTTGGTCGAATTGGTTCAGGGTGCCTCCAAATTTACTTTAAAACAACTACAGTCCCTGTTGGGGTTACTGGTGTTTGCTTGTAGAATCATGCCCATGGGAAGGGTTTTTTCCAGGAGATTATCCCTGGCTACCAAGGGAGCGAAATCACCCCACCACTTTATCAGGATCACTAGACAACTGAAGGAAGATTTAGAAGTTTGGAAACAATTTTTGCGGGCTTTCAATGGGAGGTCTTGCTGGTTGAGTCCCGAAGTCATTAATAGCAACTTGGCCCTGTTTACTGATGCAGCCGGCTCAATTGGTTTTGGGGCTATCCTCGGCAACCAATGGTGTTTTGGCGCCTGGCCACTACACTGGGTCAAGGCTGGCCTTTGTCATAATCTAACTCTGCTCGAACTATTCCCCATTGTGGCGGCTGTGCACCTTTGGGGCGATGCCATGTCTCATAAAAAAGTTTGCTTTTGGACTGATAATCTGAGCGTTGTGTTTGTCATCAACAACTTAACATCTTCATCTTTACCTGTTTTATCTCTGTTACGACAGCTGGTCCTGCTTTGCTTAACACATAACATTTGGTTTCGGGCAAAGCACGTGCCAGGGGATGACAATGCAGCAGCTGACGCTCTTTCTTGTTCACAGTGGCAGAAATTCAGAGACCTAGTCCCGGAGGCCGATTCCATTGGTCGGGAATGCCCGATTTCCTTGTGGGAGATAGTGGAGCGCAGCTTATGAACATGGTTCGATCTTCAGTGGCTCCAGCAACTTGGGTTACGCATGGTAAGGCTTGGGCTGAGTGGTTCTCTTTGTTTCCAGTTGGCGCCGCTTGGTCATCTGATACCTGTTTTACGGTTGCGGTGGAGTACATTTTACAGCTTCGGGGCCACGGCCACTCAGTTGCTGTCGCAAGGAAACGCCTGTCGACTTTAGCCTTTTTGTTTAAACTTACGGGGGTGGAAGATGTTACCAAACGATTTCCCATTCTGCAGGCTATGAAAGGTTGGAGGAGGAGTTATGTTCGTAAAGAGTCCAGGAGACCTGTATCTTTTGCTCTGTTGTGCCGCTTGTTGGCAGTTTTGCCCGACGTGTGTACGTCTAGTTATGAGGTCTCCCTTTTACGAACGGCTTTTGCTCTGGCATTCTTTGCAGCGTTGCGGGTTGGCGAACTGGTCCCGCCAAGTAAGTTCAAACCGGGAGGGTTACTAGCTAGGGACGTTCTCAGTCATAACTGTACCATTCGTTTGCGTATTCGGAGGTCCAAGACGGATGTTATGGGACAGGGGTGTTGGATCCCGTTAACAGCTATAGCTGGTCCGGCATGCCCTTACACTTTAGTTTCCAATTTTTTTTAATTCGGGCTCCTAGTGTCTGTTTCCTTTCTCATCTTGATGGTTCCCCTTTGACTCGCTTTCAGTTCGCGACCATATTTAAACGTTGTTTGGCTCATCTTGGTTTCAATCCGGTTGATTTCGGAACTCATTCGTTCCGCATTGGAGCAGCGACGGAGGCGAGTCTGAGCGGTCTCAATGATGAACATATTAAAAAGATAGGTCGCTGGAAATCAGCATGTTTTACTACTTATGTTCGCCCCGATTTACTGACGCCTTAATTTTTTGCAGGGCCTCCAACGGCGACGGTTTGGCTGGTCGGGCACTCCTATATCCGTCGGGCTGAACAAAGAGCGTCCATTCGTCCTGGAGGAGACACCTTGGGTTTTAGAGGGGTTCAATTTCAATGGCGCGGAGTGGGCGGGTTACGCTGGTTACAGGTTTTACCTGAGGTGGTGGCTATCAGCAGAGTTACTTCCCCCCCAGTTGTGCTAGTTATTCATGCTGGTGGGAATGACCTCGGCCAATTGCGTGTAGCGGAACTGTTGTCTTTGATTTGGTCCGATATGGCCAGATTTAAAGCCTTTTTCTTTGACATGGTACTGGTCTGGTCCGAAATTGTTCCCCAGCTATCTGGCGGGCGCTAGGGATCCAGATGCGATAGAAAGGGCACGGTGTCTTTTTAATGCTAGAATTTCCCGTTTTATTCGCGACAGGGGGGGTGTTGTAGTCCGGCACCGGCAGTTAGAAGGTATTGATCAAGGACATTTTTCTTTCCGGTTTGCAGGATGGTATTGGTGAGGCTCTTTCGCGTTTGGGTGGGGGTCGGAGTTCAGTGTAGGTTTTCATGAACTCCTCCGTGGCGGTGTAAAAGTATCCTTGCCATTGGTTATACTGTATCTGGTTGGCGGAACCTACATGCCCACCGCGGCTGCGGTGGCTGGCATCTGGAGATTAATGGTTAGTGATGTAATGGCAAGCTTTTTATGTTTACGTTATGAATAATAATCTGTTCAAATAAAAAAGCTGTGGCCGACCCTCACCCACAAAAAGGAAGTTTTGTCTCAGAGTGATTTTATTTGTTAAGGGTATAAACAGTTAAGATGGTTAGGTGCTACACAATAAGCACATACCTCCTCTCAGTCCTGTTTTCCCTTTCCAAATCAAAGTGTTTCCTTGGCAGTACTCTAGTTGACCAGGGGAGTCAGGAATCCCTAGTCTTTATAAAGGGAAAGTACCCCATGTTCTTTCTCTTTGGACTTCCACAAAAGGGCTTGGATGCTTCTAGAGGACCTGAGACAAGAAACCTCAGTAAAGACCTGAAATCAAGAAAGGCCTGTGGGTTTGAGAAGAGTCAACCCTAAGGTATTCCAAGCCTTAGTTCAGGGTCTGCAGGGACCATGTGAATGAAGACCTGCAATTACCTAGCTACTGTTATGGTACATCCCAGGGGTGTAAAATAGACAGTGATAGGGAATAGGATCAGTTCTGTGCTCCACCAAGGAGAACTAGTGGAGGTAATATTCCTGAGGCAAAATCCGTAGAGTAGGGACTACAGGGTAGCAGGGCTCAGGGTAGAATATAGTCTATTGGAGCATTACTTTTCAATCTGGTATGCTGGAGCAGACACCTGTGGTGAGATACCCTTGAATATACTGTATGGTGTACTGCTGAGGTTAATGCTTTATCCATTTACAGTATTGTACCAAGGTACCAAGAAAGTACCTCTTTTGTGTTTAATAAACATTAGGTTCATGGTTAAGAACCTCTAGGCTCCACTTCTGAGTGTTGTAATTCAGCAACAGTGCTCCCTTCTTCCACACACTAATGTGTGGGCCCATCTGAGAGAGTGGATCCAATGTTACTGCTGCTCTACATCACTAAATGGAAAAGCCAGTAAATAGGCCATAATTTGGGTTATACATGATAACATGCTTCACTCAAAAAAGCTGGTTGTATCTTCCTATAATGCAAACAACTAATTATTTTGGTTAGCTCATGAATAAAGATTGTTAAGCCACTAGTGCCCAGTGCACATGCTTATATAGGGTTTGATAGACACTCATGTTCACAGAAGTTATTTGCATCTGCTTGCGTTACCATTGAAGAGACATCCAGCCATTCTTTTTGCTTTTACCATCCCAAACCATATGATGTGGTTAAAAAAATTGCCTTAAATCAAATCTTGGTAGTTTATTTTGTGGAGCTTTAAACACTAAACACTGATACACTGTATGGCAAAAGAACTGACCAGAATGACCACATCTTAAACAGCTTTATCACTTTATTAAAATCAGGCTCCCATATACAAGAGTTATATATTTCCCCTATATGTGTGACCTAGTTAAAATTGTTTACATTGCATTGGTGTAAGATGAAAATATGTTTTGTTTTAAGGTGCAAAACTGGAGACAGTTTCAGATATTTTTTTAAAAATTCACTGTATCAGATAGTAGTTAGGTAAAATTCACTTGGGCAAAAGGTATGTCTCTTTTTTCATCATCTTGTAAACAACTGAAACATCAATTAGGTATGGGGAAAAAAGCTAAACCTTGTCTTTTTCAGTGATTTTAATTCATGCTTAATCTCAGGGAACCCTAGGGATAAAATAATGTTTTTGCATATCTGAATCATTGGTCATGGTTAGGGGCTCCCATGACCACATATTGAGCATTGAAGTGGGCGTGAATGAAAAAAGAATTAAAAAAAATGTGGGATCCTTTTGATGCTGTTAGCATATGTGGTACTTGGCCTGAAAATGTCTCACAAGTTTTTAGCTGAGAACCATTGACAGTAGTGATGGTGGGAGGTTCCCATTGAAATCAGCTGGAGGCACAAGGCTCGTATTCAAGGGAATCTCTGGCAGCTAAAACCAGCAAAGAAAAGAGACCTTGTTTGCCATTAGCTTTATGTTCAGAATAGCAATATGGTAGGAGGAGGGGCACATAATGGAAGAGCAACAGGGAGCACAATAAACAATATCTTCTTCTAAAACTCCTAAAATATTTGACATCCTTTATCTGATATATTTCAACAAAGAGGTATTGTAGCTATGATCACGTTTTAGTTCCCCCTCCCATATTTCTTTGATTTTATTTGGATTTATAGAAATATAACTTTAATTTGTAAAGGAGATAAAATATATGTATAAATGATACAGTCTGCTCAGTTATCAATTCTAATACAGGTATAGGATCCCTTATCTGGAAACCCGATATCCAGAAAGCTCCGAATTACGGAATGGCTTTCTCCCATAGACTACATTTTATCCAAATAATCCAAATTTTTAAAAATGATTTCCTTTTTCTCTGTAATAATACAACAGTAGCTTGCACTTGATCCCAACTAAGATATAATTAATCCTTATTGGAAGCAAAACCAACCTATTGGGTTTATTTCATGTTTAAATTAATTTCTAGTAGAATTAAGGCATGAAGACCCAAATTACGGAAAGATCCATTATCCGGAAGACCCCAGGTCCCGAGCATTCTGGATAACAGGTCCCATACCTGTATATATTTCTTCTGATATTGCCTAAACAGAGATGAAGAAAGAACAACATGTTTAAGTTTGCAGATATAGTAGGGTGGTTTATTCAGGTTTTACACCCATCCATAATGATGGCATATTCACTGTATTCTTCTTTATTTTCTTAGTTATATTTGAAAAATGTCATTGAATGCATAGCTACGTAAGGCATCTGAATCATTTAACTATGATTAATAAATTAAATGCCAGTAATGGTTTACTGAATATCCATATATCTCCTACATCTATTCTTTGTATTTATAGTTTGGGGGTACAGGTATAGGATCCCTTATCCGGAAACCCGATATCCAGAAAGCTCCGAATTACGGAATGGCTCCCATAGACTCCATTTTATCCAAATAATTCAAATTTTTGAAAATGATTTCCTTTTTCTCTGTAATAATAAAGCAGTAGCTTGTACTTGATCCCAACTAAGATATAATTAGTCCTTATTGGAAGCAAAACCAGCCTATTGGGCTTATTTAATGTTTAAATGCATTTCTAGTAGGCATGAAGACCCAAATTATGGAAAGATCCGTTATCTGGAAAACCCCAGGTCCTGCGCATTCTGGATAACAGGTCCCATACCTGTATATATATATATATATGCAAATCATGTATATGATGCAGTTTTTTACTTCAAATATGGACCCCATGAGGCTCAATATCACAATGAAATACAGAACTGGCTACAGTATAGTCTTGAGAGCTGAGCTGACTGTAGCCCTCTCAGGCCTCCCCATCCCAATCATGGCTGGTGTGAGGAAGTGTGGTACATGATGTGCAGTGTGGGGGGTGGTGTTTGGAAGAAGGGGAGCTTGCAACTAGAGTGGGAGGCCCCAGGATTTAGCTCTTGTGGGCCCCGGACACCCCAGTATGACAATGGATACAAAGATTAGTAAGGGGATCAGATTTTGCAAGTCTGTTAGTTATTAATTTATAGTTAAGGGGCGAATTTGCGAAATGGCCCGGCAACATTTTTTTGACGCCGGCAACATTTTTTTGACGCCGGCGAATTTTTCGTGGCCGTTTCGCGAATAAATTCGCCCATCACTATTAATTTAGCATTGATTTTTTTTTAAATAAAAGTGATGAGATAGGCGGACAATATAC
This sequence comes from Xenopus petersii, assembly GCA_038501925.1. Classification (NCBI taxonomy): domain Eukaryota; kingdom Metazoa; phylum Chordata; class Amphibia; order Anura; family Pipidae; genus Xenopus; species Xenopus petersii. The sequence continues at coordinate 73,784,746 of CM076683.1, read as the reverse complement.
GGTAAACATAACTAATGATGACATGATTTTTTGTGCTTTTGGAGTAGGAAAGTCAATGCAGTAACAGGATTTCAACAGTCATAGTATTTTCTACTCTAACCCCCATATCTAATAAAAGGCAGTATTGGTGCAGTATTAAATCAAGACTTTCTTGTTGGGAGAAGCTCTTCTAGAGTTTAATTTAAACACTGAGATATTTTATTCCGTTTCCTATTTGACATAATATTCTTCATCTTCCGCAGCTCAATTTCTGTGGTATTTGAGGTTATTTTATGTACATGTTGGTAACAGTCTTTAAAACACTCTGCTATTGCCTGAGTTGACTACAGCTTTTTTTTATATTTCTATCATTGATGAATGTTGATATATCTAATAATGCTCTTAGCTGGAGCCTATTTTTCTCTTAGGTTAAATGAACTTTGGTTCATTGATATGGGGAATATATTTCTGGGTTCTTGGATAATGTACTGTACTGTATGCCTTACTTTAAATATAAGGATAGTAAAAGCCCTATCAAAAGCACTATCATTTTAAATAGTTTGCAGGGTGGAAAGGTAAAATCCTTTCTAAATCTCAGCAGGAAATGCTTTATATGCATTTTAGATACTAACAACTAGGGTAAACATAAAATGTCCCTATAAATCATACCATAAAAAGTTACTGAAAATAGCAATTCACTATAAGACAAACATCAGTAAACAGTAAAATTGCTGTAATTAAGTTCTATTTATATATTTTTCAACTTCAATGCAAGGGAACATGCTGCACTTAACTTGAGCTTAGAAAAATTAATTGTATTTACAGTATATAATATCAATGACAGCATTACTCAGATCATTTTTATTTGCAATGAACATCCAAACCCTTTCTGGCTGCTGAATATTCTTTGCATTTCAATCACTATCTTGAGTCAGATTCTTCCCATACAATTGCACCTTAGCTTCAAATGTTGTGCCACATGCAATTTGTAAGATAATTAGAAAGAAAAAATGGCAGTTGAGTTTCTATATAAATAATATGTTTCCTAGTTGAATTTTACTATAAATACTTGCGTCAAATAATGGAAGCAAATTACCTCTTTCATATATTTCGAGTCCCATTTTTAATTCATTGGATATCACCCCATCACAAATTTAAAATAAATATGCTGAATAGAAATGAAAAAAAAAACATTTTCATTTAAATCACAGTTCAGCAGGAACTTTTAGTGAAATATTAAAGAATTCTTGTCTAGCTAATGCCTGAAACATTGATATCAGTTTCTGTTGTCGAGTGTGTTCACAGTCAGCTCTGAATTCAAGCTTCTGTCAGCCATTATAAAATATGGGAAGATCAGTTTGAAAATAAACAGGCAAAAAAACTCATACATATGGATGTGTAGGGAAAAGGAGAATTAGGGAAACCTGGCAGCTCAGAAATAATAATGACTTTGCAATCCTTTTACATAAATGTAATGCAATTTAAATTACAACTAGCCAAGAAAACAAACTCAGGCTAGCCTTGAGTTATTATTTCAGTGCAGATGTAAAATACAAGGCCATGTTTTAAACAGGCCTTGCTATGTATGCTATACAATCAAAATATAGCTATTGCACTGGATCATATCAGATAATTGGTAAAGATTTGTTTATTAAATGCCATAATATATGTTTGCATCTTATTTGAAACCTGTTATCCAGAATGCTTGGGGCCTCTGGTTTTCCAGATAATGGATCTTCCATCATTTGGATCTTCATACCTTTAAATCTACTAGAAAATCATGTAAACATTAAATAAATGGTTTTGATTCCAAGAACGGTTATTACTATACCTTAGTAAGTAATATATCAGTGTTTGCAAATGACACAAAACTATTTTTCATGCTTGTGTTATTCCCCAACTCTTTTAACATTTGAATGTGGCTCACGGGTAAAAAAAAGTTTGGGGACCCATGGATTAGTGTATAACTAATTGTGTAACTCTCAATGCTATTTTGAAGGGTTGCAGGGATGGCAATTAAGAACAACAGTAATCAGAAATAGTCAATTGCATTCAATACTTAGGTCAAATGTAATAACCCCTGCAATTATACTATATTATAATACTATAAGTGAGAGAATATAATTTTGTATAGCTATACTATTATATACAAATAGCCTATATAGTTTATTATTGAGACATAATAAGTTGGAGGCACTTCCAGATACTGGTGAATTTGGAATCTCTAGGACACACTGGACACTTTGATGACTGCTGCTTTAAGGCAAAACCAGTGATGGACCATTTGTCCCTATTCTTCTGTAACCATTAAAAATGGTATGCACTATAGCAATTACAAAAAAAGAGGACAGAAATATAACTATAACAATTTTAAAAAGAAGCCAACTGTGACGTTAGGTATCCCAAACCCAAAACAAACCCTAAGGTCCCGGTCACGGCTCACTGTTCTGCCTATAGCAACTGCCTTTTGCCCTTCACTACTTGGATGCCACCGGGTCTTAATGTGAGAGGACCAAGGAGAGAGTTCTGGGCAAGCAAGGGAACCCGTACATGCTACAGAAATGCATACCTCCCAACTGTCCCGCGGGACAGTCTCGATTTTGATAGCTCAACCCGCAGTTCCTGAATTTGTTACTGAAATGTCCCGACTTTCTCTTCGATCTCCTGCACTTAACAGCCAGAATTTAATTGGCTTTTGCCAGAGAGCCCAAAATAGATACTTTTGTAACAGATTAAGATAAGCAGGTCTCTTGGGAGAACTTAGACTCACAGCTTTAAGGGCAATTTACCTTCATTAGCAAAACTGTAAACTGTAAACTTTCAAAAAGTTTAAAGCCCTGTCTAAATAATTCAAGTAAATATGCAAGTGCATGTAATTTTGAAACAGGGTTTTTTTGTTACAAAGTTATGATCATAATATTGATAAGCCACCATACCACGTCAAGGTAAAACCCCACATGGTGGTCCCTAACTTATTTATCTTATTTATTTATCTTATTTGGCTAAGCTCATGTGGTTATTGCACCCTCATACCCACCCCTTTATATTTTTGGTGGTCCCCCTCACTTGTTGTGCCTTGGTTTGTGCAATCGCTCTCTCTTAAAAGCCATAAATGCTAGCGGCATGGGAGGATCTAGCCGTGAAAAAACCAACGTCCCATTAGACACTTCTCTATGTACACACACGCTTATTGTGTCATTCATTTAGTTCTCCTTTACACTCTTTCATTCTATGCTTACTTACATACATACTCCCAAATACACATGCACTTTCCCTTATCACTACCATACACACCTTCACATTTCACTTACACATGTATACACACTATTGTGCAACTGCACATATCACTCTACTTTGTTTTTAATTACAACACCTTGCTTCTACTTTTCTAAAATGGGCGTTGGTTAAGGCAGTCTCTACCTCTTAAAAGCTGCTCAGCAGTTTGCGGGGGAGGATTTAGCACAGAGTTTGAAACCAAAGCACAGGAGATGTTTACATAAAGAATTGTTACTACACAGAGAGGTAATATTCCTTTTTTACTATGACTAAAGATAAATAAGTTAGGGACCACCATTTGGGGTTTTACCTTGACGTGGTATGGTGGCTTATCAATATTATGATCATAACTTTGTAACAAAAAACCCTGTTTCAAAATTAAATGCACTTGCATATTTACTTGAATTACTTAGACAGGGCTTTAAACTTTTTGAAACTGGCCTCAGGTGTGCATCCACAACCCCCCCATAACACTTAAAAAACCCTGAATTGTGTTCAAACTTTCATAATCTGCCAAATGTTGTAAAATAGACATGGTAATTAGGGGGTGTGGCCACAAAAATGGGCATGACCAAAAATTTCAAATGTTTTTCAATACCAAATAGGCAGCTCAATACAATATCTGGAGACGGAAGCATAATCGAGGTCAAAGGCCAAATCAGTATACCAATATTGCAGTTTCAAGACAGGCAGAGGTCTGGACCGGTAGCAAACAAGACTTGGTGAGGGTCTGTCTCTGGCTGGCTTCATTCACTGGGTCCCTGCTCCCCAACCTATCACTAGAGGTACTGGTCATTCTAGGGCAGAACAGCTTTACTGGGCCTTGGTGTAACCAGGCTCCCTGGAACAGATCCAGCTGGGTCAGCAACCAGAAGCCAAAAGAAAGAGTAACCAGGCATTATATTCCAGTGTGGCAAGAAGTGGTCATAAGGCCCGTAGGCCTATGATTGAAACATGTAAATCAGATAACTAGATACATGGGTATCTGCCTAGCAATTAGGGAGATAAGGATGTATAGGGATTTAAAGCCACAGGGACATATTAAACCAATGGATCCCTACACAAAGTAAACACTTACATACAAGTCTCTAACACTAAGCCTTTTGTGACCTGGCACTTCCTTAGATGCTCCTTATTCACTGCACCCTTTTTTTCCTGACGGAACCTTGTGAAAAATTTCACTTGTCACTAATTATTTGTGGTTATTTGATTTAATTAATCTTTTATTCAGCAGCTCTCCAGTTTGCAATTTTTAGTTGGTTGCTAGGGTGCAAATTAACCTAGCATGCATGCATTGATTTAAATAATAATCTGGAATGTGAATAAAAGAGGGCCCAAATAGAAAGACGAGTAATAAAAAGTATCAATAACCATACATTTATAACCTTACAGAGCATTTGTTTTTTTAAATGGGGTCAGTGACCCCCCCCCCATTTGAAAGCAGGAAAGAGTCAGAAGAGGTAGGCAAATAATCTATACAAAACAAATAATAAAGACCAGTTTAAAAGTTACTTAGAGCTTATATCTAAACTCTTAAGGTAACAGTTAATATCAATTTCAATATTTAGACCATACGGATGCAAAGTGTTTAGTTGTATAATCCATTTCTTTTGATATGATATTAACATTGCTACCTCCCCTATTGTATTAATTTGTGAGATATTCCCAGACATCTCAAACCACTGGGATTGTTATTGTGATGTTTTGCAAGGTGTTCAGACACACTTTGGTAGTTATTTATTTAAATCAGATTTTTTTTTAGTCTAGGTTTTAAGTGAAATAAAATGTGTATATATACATACACAGTATACTGTATATTATATATATATCACAGATGGTCTCTCACCTACTATGTTTAGTAACCCTGTATCCAGTTTTGATTCTTTTTAAAAAAGAAAACAATTCTTAGTACAGGTTTAGCAAATAATTCTCATGGTCATTTATTTATATAGCACCAGCAAAATACTCAGAGCTTTCCCTTGTTTTATAACTAACAAGGATTTCACAAAAGTCTAACAAACAAATGTTTACAGGATAAGAATAGGATTAAAGGCCTATTTATACTATGATGCATCTCAAATATTGAAAGATTAAGGGAAGAGGAAAAAGAAAAGAATGGAAGGGAAAGAACACTAACAGAGGTTAGTGGTTAGACATGAATGAATATATAATGAGACAACAGGTGATTATTAGTTGAGCATGCAATTAGACATGATTGATAATATTGAAATCAATCTTTTTTCTCAGGGGACCCAATACTTTTAGGATGGGTTTAAGCATCACATTCATAAAGAGGAAGACCAGTAAAAGGGGATGGAATCTTTACATAAAACAGACACTATACAATCTATATCTAAATTATGCAGCTCAAACTTAATTACAGATGCAAGACTGTGCTGCTTTGCGATTCATGCCAACCAGCTCTATTAGTCATGTGCTTATTATTTAACATATAAATGATCAAAAGTGATAACCATATAACACCATGAATAGAGGGTCAAGGTTAATCAGGCTGGCATGATCAACTGGAGGAACGTCTTGCACCAACTGAACTCCTGGCTCTGTAGGGCTTGTGCAGTTCTGCTTTTGGAGTCAGCCTCTATGAAAGTGACTGGACTTACAAACCAAAACTGAATAGGAGTCTTTGAATAAATGCTCCGCCAAAACTGCATCATATATGAAGGGAGGGTGGGGATAGCTATCACATCCTCTCTGTTGGTGTAGCACTTGTCTGTGCACTGTGCAGTTTCTGTGTAGGATGGGGTAGGAGTCCTCACCTTCATGAATTAACAGGAAAGAATCTAGATCAGTGCACATGGAAAGTAATTAGGAAATCCCTGTAGCAGGAAGTCTTGCTGTTTTTAGGGTTCAGAAGACAGGACTCTCATGATTGAAGAATGATATAAATATGAACCCAAAGGGGTTCTCTCTAGAATTCTCTTCAGTGGGAGTTACGCAGATCAGAGTTCAGATAAACTGTATTCCTGTGTGAAGTCACTTCTGCCTGGCAAACTGTATGTACAGTATAAAATTTTCCATTTCTGCAATAAACCTCTCTATCTTTTCTCAGAGTTGTAACTGAGAATCAAACAAGTTGCCAGCAAGGGGTATTACTTGCATGGTCTGTCCTGACCCTGGATATATGTTCATTTATAGCTGCTCTCAGATATAGCAGACACAAAGGAATCTGTATTATGGTGGCACAATGATTATTACTGCTTTCTAGCAGCACTGGAGTCTTAGGTTTGTTCCAGCCAGGGCACTATATGCAAGAAGATTGCATAAGTTTCTTTCATATACTCCAGTTTCTTCAAACCAAAACTGACCATAAATTGACCTTAGATTGTAAGCTTCACTGGAGCAGGGACTGAATAATGTATAACCTATAGAATGCTATGGAATGTTGGAAAAATATAAATGAAGAATAAAAATATTGTGTTGGTTTCTGCTGAACCCATGCAGCCATAAACAGTTCATATAAATCATGTCTTCAAACCAAATACTGTACAGAGCAGAGATAAGCTTATTGGTATGCAGTATCAGATCTCTGGTTAGAGACTGCAGATTTTGTATAACCCACTTTTGTCATTAAACTGATTTCTAACCACAGATTTTTGATATAAAAACCCTTTATCCAAGAAAAAAAAAAATTAGAAAAAAAAGGATTTCATAAATCTGATATAGAAATTAAAATCTCTGAGAATATTTATCTTAAATTAGCTATATAATGTTAGGAGAACAAGGTTTTGAACATTACTACTGCGTCTCTTAATCATGGTTCATTGATTCCGATTCTGTACAGAAGAGTAAACATAAAGATAATGTTGTACAGGAGCAGTAAGCGTTTTACAGCACAGAAATAGAGAGAGCAGGCAATTGTGTCTTCCAGTAATATTTAACAAGGTATGCCTCCCGAAGCAGATAACCTTCAAGGTTCTTAAGCCTCTATAGAAAAGAGATTTAAAACCAAATTATCCAGAATGTCTTGCTGATGTCCTATTAGTATCATTAATAATACTGAAAGAATTATTGAACAATACATAGCTATGAAAAGTCATGATTAATATCTAGTCCTAGTGATATGAATTATTAGCCGCATACATTTTTAATTATAAGGAGTATGAGCGGCAATTTGGATGTCAACAGGCATCAGCAGCGATGTCTGAGAATTAACACAGATCAAGGGAGTAGAACAAGCATACAAAAAGGCAGCTTAACATGACAGTGCAGTCAGCATTTATTTTTTTCAACAGCTATCTAAAAACATTACAGCTTTGCATCCTCTGAGACAGCATGAGCAAAAGCACATTGGAGAAGGTAAGAAGAAAGTTTGAAGTGGAGCAGAAATAACTTCTTTATTGTAACACACGTGATTTTTTTATGATAGCTCAGCTGCCTCTCAATTACACCAGTTAAAAAGGAATAGCATAAGAGCAGGCTTATATGGGGCACCGGGAGACTAAATGTGCTACATGGTATGTTGTTAAAAAGAAACTCTGATGGATTTGTTGAGAAGCTCAGAATAAGGAACTCACAGCAGGCTGGGATAGAGTGTATAGAAATTTTAGGTTCTTTTTTCCCTTTTAATAAGCAACAGAGAAAAGCTCTTTTTTGATCCTGCTGATGCTTATGTTCTGACACCTGCCACCAGCAGTACTTGGACACATCCTTTTTATTTTCAATTCCCTTTTAAGTCTCTGGCAGTTGCTTTGATATATTTTTGTCTATCTATGATGCCAATGGAACAAGGTGGTAATCTCACCTAGGATTTGTCATGACATGAGATGCTTTACCCTACAGTCATAACCTGGAAATAAACACCTGATCTGAGCTTATTCTTATTGAGATTGTGTTCTAATCATGGTTTTTGGATACAAAACAAGGGATTCTTTAAGAGGGACTACAAGCATTTTGTGTAATTTTCAGATAATATATAGATGAAGAAACTGAAAGCAATATCTCTCTCTTTCTTTCTTTCTTTCTTTCTTTCTTTCTTTCTTTCTTTCTTTCTTTCTTTCTTTCTTTCTTTCTTTCTTTCTTTCTTTCTTTCTTTCTTTCTTTCTTTCTTTCTTAAAAAAACATGTATGAAGTGCCTATTCTGTTTTTATTCTATACAAAGTGCCATTTTCCTTTAACAGAACAATTGTTGCGTTATACAGTATTGTTTGTTGTGTTGACAAAACTGTCTACTTCCATTATAATAATGCAACTGTTTTTACTCATATTTCACAGTGGTAAACAGGTTTAAAAATATTTTAAAATATGACTTTTTTTTAGATGGGAATCAGTGAACATTTTATATATACTGTAACTCAGCTAAATCTCAGCTAAAGAATTATGCAGTGATAAATATACAGGGCAGGGGTGAACCAACTCTTCATTGAGCATCATTACAGGACATATACAGTATTGAAGGCAATTGTAACTGAGCACAGTTGGTTCTGTCATTATCAAAGCTGCATCTATTATAATGGTTAAGCCACTGATTCACTGATTGATACAATAATGCTTAAATAGGGTTCTTTTTAAATGTGCTTAGCAGAAGTAAAGAAAAAAGACCAAGCTAAACTGTATCAATTGCTGTAGCATAGCAGAATGCTTCAGAGGTCTCACCCCACTCTCAATATATATTTCATAAAGGGCATTTATGAAAGACCAAAAAAATGTGTTGAGATACTACAGAGATCGTGTGAACAAGCCCCGTGGCACCAAGGTTGGTGTTGAGAATTTGGTTACTTCATAATCACTTAGCAGTGGGAAAATGCCCACCTGTTGTAGCCCTAAAATAAACAGTAAAAACTTTACATAGCACACTGTGCAACTGCACTTAAAAAAACAGGAAATTGAAAAAAAAAAACAATCTCCAAAAATAAAAATTTAGACAAAGAAAAATCAGATTTCTCTTTAAATACATATTGAATTCCTTTAGTGATAATGTAAAACTTGATAATTTTCATTTATTTGAAATAAATATCTAGCATCTACTAAAATCTGATTTGAAATGATGGTGGATAAAACAATTTCTATTTATTTAGGAATGGCCAAAAGTAGATGGAACTGGAGAACAAGAGGTGCCATATAGTAATGTATGCCCGGCTATTGTAAATAGAGCTTAAAGGAACAGTGACATCAAAAAAATTATCGTGCTTTTAGTAAATAATGTATTGTTGCCCAACACTGGTAAGGGTGGTAGCAGACGTGGAGATTAGTTGCCCAGCTACAAATCTTCTCTACTGCGGGCGACTACTCTCCCCAAAATGCCTTCCTACTGGCTAAAATACGAATCGCCGGTGGGATGGCATATGAATTGCTTTGGATTTCAGAAGTCGGCCAAAGTTGCCTCACGAGGAAACTTTGGACAACAGAAATCCGAAGCGATTCGTATGCCGGCAATTCCCTGTGGGAAGGCACTTCTGGGAGATTAGTCACCCGTGGTAGAGAATATTTGCCACTGGGCGACTAATCTCCCGGTCTGCCACCACCCTAAAACTGTGGTATTTTCTTCAGAAAGACTATCATAGTTTATAAAAACTATATCATAGTTTATATAAACTAGCTGCTGTGTAGCCATGGGGGCAGCCATTCAAGCACAAGACAAATAGTAAATAACAGATAAGCTATGTAGAATAGCATTGTATATTATAGAGCTTATCTGTCATCAGCTGCGTAACTTGTGCCTTTTCTACTTTTTCAGCTTTGAATAGCTGCCCCCACAGCTACCCAGAAGCATGTTTATATAAAGTATAGTAGAGTTGCTGAAGCAAACAAACCAATTTTACCTTTGCAGGCCTAAAGTGCATTATACTTTAATTCATTTAATACACTTTAATTTGTTAGTGTTATTGTTTCTTTAACATTTTATACAAAGTCTTATTTTGAGTGAAGGAGTTTGAAACATAAAGTACCAACACTAAAAGAAGAATGAAATCTTGCCAGTATGGTAGGTCTGGTATGGTATGGTATAGTCTTTGTTTCTTTATAAGAGATCCATTTTGAAATTGATATCCGCTCCAATGGTTGTCTATCTGTAAATATCGGGCATTTCACATGAGGGATTTGTGATCTTTTCCCTGATCTTTTTTTACTTTTCACACCAGCCATTGACCAAGTGTAAGACTGCTCAAAAATTGATTAATTAACTAACTAATAAGAAATTAGTGCTTCAACAGTGCTTTAATGGTACTAGGTGTAGACAAAATAAAAGCAAAGTTCCTGGCCTCACCGCTCCCTTTTTTAAGCCTATAAGTGAGTAGTACAACTTAATATGTCAGATGTGAACTTTGCATCATGTCCTGCGCAAAGTAAATGACCCCTGAACACTCAAGAACATAAACACCATATGACTATCTACAAGTGTTACTGTATATATGGTGCAAGTTACTTAACATTATTTTTGCACCTAAAGAGTGGCTGGAGCATAGGCTATGCTTAACATTAATAACGGTGGCTGGAGGGAACTGGGTGAGACTGATTTTAGGAAGCCTACCAGAAGGGGTAAAATAATGCATGCAGCATGTTGCTATGCAGGTCACATGGCCTGCATTCAACCTTGATACACAAGAAAGACTGCACACTGTGTAAAAAAAAAGGAAAGGGAATTGGGTACTCAAGGGGGTTTTAATATTTAACATAATCAAAAGAAATAAAACAGAGACCCCTTGGATACATTCTCTTCACCCCAGTTACACTATTAATCTCAAGGTTATCATGGCCCCATTCAGTATTGGATACGTTTATTAAAATATAAAGTTCAATACATTTCAGAAAAAATGCATACAAGTTGCTGCAATTAAAGGCGTCAGATATTGTCAAGGCTATGTCACTGTGGGTAATCATAGTCCCTGCACCAGGCAATACATTTTCACATGCTAAGAAAACATTCATAGTATAGTGCATAATGTTCTCAATACCAGCGTACAAAAAAATAAATGGTAGATAAGCCTGTTTTGGGCTATGAAAAAGTCACCTAAAATTTAACAAAAATGTAATGTTCTACAAGCTTATTAAAATCTTTCCTTAAATACAGAATTTACATGACTGCTGCATTTTGTCTCTTTTACAAGGCATCACATCATTTAATTTAGTTGAGTTATGACAGCTTTAAAATTGTGTACACTAACAGGCTGAAGTGGTGGTCTAGGAAGATCTATTGTAGAAAGGGAAGACATTTTAATGGTGAATGCAGAAGCAATTTCTAATAATTTACACTTACTAAACACAGCCAAGCACCGTTTGCTTATTAAAATGACCAAGATATGACTTATTTTCCAGAAATGATATGTGTCTTAGTTGAAATTAGCAAATATAAAAGCCATGGCCTCATATCTCTGCAGCTCATTAAAATATTACAACACATATTACCCTTTTTTGCCTTCTATCACAGGAAAAAACTGCCACAATTACAGAGGTTATATATTATATGGTGTACATTTGGCTGTTCCCATGACACCTTATGTTATATTTCTCCCTCCCAGATGGTTTCAAAGCTGTGAAGTTTTTTCCATTTAACAGATGTTGACCGAATCCCCGAAGATGGAAGTTACAGATAATAATAACATCAATAACATGATAAAAAAGTTGGACAGTGGGAAAAGAGGAGAAGGCAACATAAGTGCAGTATCCAAGTTCACTTAAAATATCCTTTCTATTGTGGGGTAAACAATTGCTAACCTAAGGAAATGGACAACTTAAGCACGAATTTCCATTATGCCAAGGGTTAACTAGAAAAAACACAATTCATAGAATATTTTATATATCTGGCTATACAGTATGTATTACAGCAGCAGAAGTCGCAAACCACAAAGACGTATTGTGAATGGATCATTCTGAACTCTTACCTTTACACATTCTCTTTACATTTTTTTCAAGGCTGTAGAAATAAATAAAAAATATGGTTGCTTTTGTTGAACATGGAACCACACTGACAATAATTCAAACCTGCCATCTGAAAGGGAAACTATATACAGTTTCTAAGCAGAGCCATATTTTTTACTTTTCATTTTACATCTGAAGGAAAACAAGAAACCAATGCATAGAACAAACCTTCATTGACCGTACAGGACTATACCTCTAGCCATCATTAAATGATGCTTTTGATATCAGCAGGGAATATACCAACCAACAAAACATATCTAGGCTCCCAATCTAATATGTTAGATATATAGCTGTTCATATTTTAGTTGACTTGGTTGTGAAAAAAATGTGGGTAGTAATCACTGTAAAGATCTACAGGTGAGTAAACATTGTTCAAAAAAGGCTCATCTGCCATGTACCTATTCAAGTGAAGTGGTAGAACCTATTTTACATAATAAAGAATGCTCATTAAAACTTGACCCTAAATAAATATTACTAGTTTGTTCTAATGTGTAGAGCAAGGTGAAGCAGATGGCTACATTACCTTGTCTTACTGAAATAGTATCTTTGTGACACTCAGCATCAAGTAATCTGATACTTTCTGCTCTGAAGATTACTCTGTAACCTTATGACTCATACCAGACAGAGCAGATGTATGGTACTTAGCCTGCTACACCAGGAACATATTGCTCTGATTTTTTTCCCTAATGAAAATCTTAATGGCTGTGTATGTAGCTCGCCTTCATGTTACATTCTGGGATCATCTGACTCTCTTGTTGGATATATTACTAATGGAAAAGCCCCCACTTGTCTGGATGTTCCTCAATATATTACAGATTTCAGATTATACAAGCAATGAAGATCCTTAACAACCACCAGTAAAGTAAATGTGGCTTTGTTTTGTGAAATCTGCACTGCTATATTACTGAACTTTGCTTCTGAATAATTTTACAAGGTTCATTACTTATATGTTAAATATTATTCAGATTGTCTTGAACTGTAAGAACAACTTTTTTTCAGCAGAAATGTAAATTCTTTTATCGGTGTGAAAAGGATCATATGGGAAATGTCAAAAGAAAGAGGATGCAAGACATACATTTATTCTTTTTGCATGGAGTTATATATATATATATATATATATATATTGTGAGCAGGATCATACAAACAGACAGGTCTTGAACAGGGTAAAGTCCATTTATTGTTCACATATAAAGATTCTGTGAGCAAAGCAGCAGAAAAACAAAATAAAACAAAACAAAATCCTTGCCCCACTTGGGCTCTAACTAATACACAGAGTAGTTTCCCTCTCTACTACCGGCCCCCTACTGGGATTTCCGGTCAAACGCAAACAGTACAACTCCCCAGAGTCACAGTACCTTTGCAAAAGTCCTTTCCCTTTGGGGAAACATAAACAGCTGTTCCAATGGCCACACTCAGCTCCCAGCTGTCCTCAGTGTGTGTCTCCAGCTTTCACTCTGAGCCCCAACCCTCTCTAGCAGCTAACAGATCTAGCCTGCTAATTATTCCCCAGGAAGAGACTATCTAGGGGAATTAACCCACTCAGAACTGCTGTACATATGGGAGTAAGACATGAACCTAGGGGAAATATATCTCCCTTCACACTGTGTTCCAGTTACCGGTTCACAATATATATATATATATATATATATATATATATATATATATATACAGATCCTCAGTGGTGCACTCCACAATATGGTAGGTACTCACCTAGGTGCTGGTAACGAAATTACATACAGTACTTGAAAAAAAGACCGCACTCACAGGAAAATGAGCCCCCATGGGCTGTGACATTTATTCCTCAACGTTTCGGCTAGTATACTCTAGCCGTCCTCAGTATATATATATATATATATATATATATATATATATACCAATTATTCTCAGACCAGCACTCCCTGTTTTAAGAATCAATCAATCGAGAGAGAGAGAGAGAGAGAGAGAGAGAGAGAGAGAGAGAGAGAGAGAGAGAGAGACACACACACAATTTTTACAAGGCTGAAGGGATGCTTTGGGGGGTGTTCTGCCACAGCATATTAGTATGTGTGTTTATTTGCACAGCTATTTGCATGTCTAAAAACATTTCTTGTGTAGAAACTAATTAATTTGTTTTCCTTGAAGTAGTTCAACTGTAAATGTGAGAGAAAAAGATATATATGTCTATGACCACAATTGCCAGACTCCCTACAGTCACCAATAGAACAGTTATACAACCGTCTCTTGTTTAAATAAGACTACTTTATACAACATAGCATGTACAGTTAGATCCATAAATATTTGGACAATGCCAACTTTGTTTTCTAATTTTGGTTCTGTACATCACCACAATGAATTTAAAAATGAAACAACTCATATGCAGTTGAACTGCAGACTTCAGCTTTAATTCAGTAGATTGAACAAAAGGTTTGCATAAAAATATGAGGAACTAAAGTCTTTTATTAACACAATCACTTAATTTCAGGGGCTCAAAAGGAATTGGACAAATTAAAAAACTGAAATATTTTTTTATTAGAAATGTTAATTTCTAATACTTGGTTGAAACCCCTTTGCTGGCAATGACAGCCTGAAGTCATTGGGCTGCTTCTGTCTAGTCTCACATCATGGATAAACACTAGTGTCCCAGTGCCACTGGCAGCCATGCACGCCCAAGCCATCACACTGCCTCCGACATGTTTTATAGATGATGTGGTATGCTTTAGATCATGAGCTGTTCCACACATTCTCCATACTTTTTTTTTGCCATCATTCTGGTAGAGGGTTGATCTTGGTTTCATCTGTCCAAAGAATGTTTTTCCAGAACTGTGCTGGCTTTTTTAGATATTTTTTAATCTAGCCTTTCTATTCTTGATGCTTACGAGTGGCTTGCACCTTGCAGTGCACCCTCTGTATTTACTTTCATGAAGTATTCTCTTTATGGTAGACTTGTATTGATCCACCTACCTCCTGCAGAGTGTTGTTCACGTGTTTTGCTTTTTTGAAGGGGTTTCTCTTCACCATGGAAATGATTCTGTGATTATCCACTACTGTTGGCTTCGGTGGACGTCCAGGTCTTTTTGCGTTGCCGAGTTCACCAGTGCTTTCTTTCTCAGGATGTACTAAACTGTAGATGGGTTTTTTCTGTCTTTCTGCATCTCAAGGATGGCTTGTTTCACATACATGGAGAGCTTGTTTGACTGCATGTTGTATGTTCACAGCAAACTCTTCCACATGCAAGCACCCCCCCCTCAAATCAACTCCAGGGCTTTTATCTGCTTCATTGATAATGACATAATGAAGGAATTGCCTACACTTGCCCATTAAATGTCTGGTGCAAAAAACAAAAATATACTGGGGCAACAAAAACCATGAATTTTGCAAAAGCTAATTTTAGTGCCTTGAGGGCTGCCCTACAGAGCATTGATTGGGGCATTAGGTTTTCAGCTAAAAACACAGAACAGAAATGGTTGTCCTTTAAAATGATATTAAATCATTACTGTTCTCAATTTATTCCCTTAAGGTCTAAACGTAGAAGCTCTAAGAATCATCCTGTGTGGCTTAATACAGAAGTAAAGAAGTTAATGGGACAGAAGAGAAAGGCATTTAAAAACTACAAATCTGTAGGGACAGAAGCTGCATTTAATGAATATAAACACTGTAATAAATGTTGTAAATCAGCAATCCGGAAGGCTAAGAAAAGAAATGAAGAGTTAATTGCGGTGGAGGTGAAAACTAACCCTAAAAAGTTTTTTAAATATATTAATAGTAAAAAGATGCAGGTTGAGAGTGTTGCTCCATTAAATAATGGTACCAGTATGGTTGTAACAGATACAGATAAGGCAAATGTGTTAAATCAGTTCTTTTCTTCAGTGTATACAATAGAGGAGTCTGGGTTCACAGGCTCACTTAATAACTGCACGAATGGTTCAGCTCAATCTAGTCAGTGGCTGACTCAGGATATGATTCAAAAAGCTTTAATACAAATTAATGTAAACAAGGCTCCAGGGCCTGATGGCATACACCCCCGGGTTCTAAGAGAGCTTAGTTCAGTTTTAGACCAGCCCTTATTTCTGATTTTCTCAGATTCACTGTCATCTGGTATGGTGCCTATGGATTGGAGAAAAGCTGATGTTATTCCAATATTTAAAAAGGGATTACGATCTCAGCCTGGCAATTATAGGCCAGTAAGCTTGACATCTGTGGTGGGCAAATTATTTGAAGGCTTGTTAAGGGATCACATTCAAAATTTTGTCCTAATGAATGGCATTATGAGCAACAATCAGCATGGCTTTATGAAGGATAGGTCATGTCAGACGAATTTGATTGCATTTTATACTGTGGTAAGTAAGATTCTGGATAGTGGGGGGGCAGTAGATGTGATCTATTTGGATTTCGCCAAAGCGGTTGATACTGTGCCCCACAAACGACTGCTTTCTAAACTAAGGTCTGTTGGGCTTAATGAAGTCGTTTGCACATGGATAGGAAACTGGCTACAAGATCGGGTACAGATTGTAGTTGTTAATGGGACATTCTCTAGTTGGAGTAAGGTTCTTAGTGGGGTCCCCCAGGGCTCAGTATTGGGTCCACTTTTATTTAACTTGTTCATTAATGACTTAGGGGAGGGTGTTGTAAGTAATGTATCAGTGTTGACACAAAACTATCCAGCCCAATTAATTCCATCCAGGATGTGGCATCTTTGCAACATGATCTTGACAAACTGGCAATCTGGGCAGCTAAGTGGCAAATGAGATTCAATGTTGATAAATGTAAAGTCATGCACCTGGGATGTAAAAATATCCAAGCCACTTATACCCTTAATGGGACTGCACTAGGCAAATCCATTATGGAAAAGGACCTTGGAGTCCTTGTAGATGATAAACTTGGCTGTAGCAAGCAATGCCAGTCAGCAGCATCAAGGGCAAATAAGGTCTTGAGTTGTATTAGAAGGGGCATAGAGTCAAGGGAGGAGGGGGTCATTCTTCCACTGTATAGAGCACTTGTAAGGCCCCATCTAGAATATGTCGTACAGTTTTGGTCTCCATCACTCAAACAGGACATTATTGTATTAGAGAGGGTACAGAGAAGGGCAACTAAGCTGGTAAAAGGTATTGAAAATCTTAGCTATGAGGAAAGACTGGCCAAATTAGGGATGTTCACACTGGAGAAGAGGCGCTTAAGGGGTGATATGATGACTATGTATAAATATATAAGGGGATCATATAATAATCTCTCTAATGCTTTCTTACCAGTAGGTCTTTCCAGCTGACACGAGGTCACCCATTCCGATTAGAAGAAAAGAGGTTCCGCCTAAATATTCGGAAGGGGTTTTTTACAGTGAGAGCTGTGAAGATGTGGAATTCCCTCCCTGAATCAGTTGTACAGGCTGTTACATTATATAGCTTTAAGAAGGGGTTGGATGGCTTTTTAGCAAGTAAGGGAATACAGAGTTATGGGAAATAGCTCATAGTCCAAGTTGATCCAGGGACTAGTCCGATTGCCATTTTGGAGTCAGGAAGGAATTTTTCCCCCTCTAAGGCAAATTGGAGAGGCTTCAGATGGGTTTTTTGCCTTCCTCTGGATCAACTGGCAGATAGGTAGTTAATTAAAAAAAAAAAAAAAAAAAAAAAAAAAAGGTTGAACGCGATGGACATGTGTCTTTTTTCAACCTTACTTACTATGTTACTACTATGTTACTATGTAAATAACCTTTTAGTCAATTGTCAGTTGTGAGTCAATTAGTTCCTCACATTTTTT
Source organism: Xenopus petersii (assembly GCA_038501925.1). Taxonomy (NCBI): domain Eukaryota; kingdom Metazoa; phylum Chordata; class Amphibia; order Anura; family Pipidae; genus Xenopus; species Xenopus petersii. Next base: position 73,766,887 of record CM076683.1, on the reverse strand, counting down.
TATACAATCTTTTTGTTCAACCCACTGAATTAAAGCTGAAAGTCTGCAGTTCAACTGCATCTGAGTTGTTTCATTTAAAATTTGTTGTGGTAATTTACAGAACCAAGATTAGAAAAAAGTTGTCTCTGTCCAAATATTTATGGACCTAACTGTAAATGTGTGTGTGTGTGTCTGTGTGTGTGTCTGTATCATGATAATATCATATAGAAATTATATATCCTATAAAAGGCAAATGTATAGTTCAAACCTAAACCCAATGATTTGGATTTAAAATACTTCAGATCTCTCTCTCCCTTAAAAATATGATTGTGTTTTACATTATGGGGCTGATTTACTACCACAGGATCTAAATCGTGCAAGTCAAGTTGCTCATAAGAATCTGGAATCCATATAAAAAATGATTAGTTTCTGTTAATTTTTTTAATGGATGGTAACCTTTTTGAGGCAATGATTTGATCCCAATTGTTTAATGAAAATCTTATCAATTTAGTCTTTATTCTCACTATTTAATTTATAATAACAGTAGGTACTGTACATGTAATGTAGCAAAACAAAATACAGTCTATGGGCAAATTTTTTGTCTACTGCAACATTTTTGTCAACCGTGCAACATTTTTTCTACACTTGAAACTTAACATGTGATGAATTTCTGGCGCTATTCTGTGAAATTCAGGGCTAAACAATACAGTACATGGCTAAAAAAAATTGCTCATCACGGTAGGCTATGTAAGCACTGTGTTAATTTGTGATTCTATATAAATAAATACAACAAAAATATTGCTTAAGTCTTTGTATGTTAATACTTACCCTATGGTTGCACAGTCCCAGACTCCCAGTGCATCTGACCCACCTATTGATTTTAAGAAACCCTGGAGCTACTGCCACCTTCAAGCTGGTGGATATTCCATGTTCTCTTCTACTGCATCAGCAATTTGCAATCTTGAATTTTCAGCCTCAGTTTCATCAGATTTAATTGCAGCTGCAACTATGGAAAGAAACACTGTATTCTGTGTACAAAAAAAAGTTAATTTTGTTCAAAATTGTACTTTACACACAGCATAATTAAGTATACTACTGAAAAAGGTGAAAAGAAAAAAGTTGAAAAGTAGGTATGATATAAAAATGTATTTCTTATAGACATAGGGAAATAAAATTTTAAAAAAAGAAAGAAAGAAGTTGTATTACTATGCAGCAGTGGGTGGTTTAACATTATCCAAGAATCTCTGAATTATAGAAAGGTCATATTTTAGCAAAGAAATACATTTTTTTAAAAAAAAAAATCTTTTTTTTAACTGTAATAATGAAACAGTGTCTGCACCTAACTAAATTATATTTATTCATATTGGTGGCAAAACACAATTTTGTATGGTGATCCAAATTACTGAAAGTTTCCTTATCTACAAAACCACAGGTCCCCATTTTGGAAAATTGATCATACACCTCTATAAGAAAAACACTGTTAATGAACCATCATTTATGGCATCATACATAATAAATCACTGTATAGTTGCAGAATAAATCACTGTATAGTTGCAGCATATAATGTTATAACACTTTGATCTGGATCTGAAATGTTCTCACCCTGTTGTAGGAGCTTAAGAATTTAGTGGCCATTCAATTCTGGGACAGGCTTAACCTTGTAAAAATTATTAGTTTATTTAATAACACTGCAGCAAAGTCTTTATTAAATAGCACTGCAGCATAATCTGATCTTGTAGTGGACTGGGTAGTCCATGACACAATCTGGAACGTTTAGGAACTCTGTTGCTTCCCCAGAAATCAATTGCCTGCAGACAGATGGGCTAAGATTCATAAATCTGCTCTGTGGTGGGGCAGTACACATGATAGTAACCAAATAAAATATTTCAATGTACATTGTCATTAATAAAATAAATTGTATATACCTGATCATGTGCTAAATCAGATTCTCTATAGTCTGTTTCTTTTACAGCTGCAGCTAATAATGGTGTGTCTATTGGCACATATTAATATGATACGCTTAATGTTCTGGATAGTGCAGCCTGGACAAACAGAAAGGTCAGACGAAACATCTGAGAACATATTTCCATCAATGTGACAGAAAATGCCTCATTATTTTCAGGCAAGTGTAATACGAATCTGGTTGCATTAGTCAGAAAATAATCTGTTCTGTGTCGTGAGTTTATATTCTGACATATGCTGTTTTATTTGAATTTTGTGATTAACATGTGAATGAGCAATTTAGGGCTAATTGTTCATCAGTACACTCATTAACATGCATTGTTATCCAAACACTTGCTAAATGTTACAGCGGTGAAGGTCCTATTTTTACTACTAATTTTATTGATTGCTAGCCGTGGGGAACAAACCATTATAAATTTCTCTTGGTTCAGCAAGCAATTCTAGGAGTGAAGTTGGGAAATCCCAGAATTAATATACTTTAAGTTGCTAAAATTATATATTTAAATGTATGTTTATAGCCACATGCAATAAAATGTTTTGAGAATGGTTATTCATTAGCCACCAAATTAATTTTCCACTACATTAAAAGAAAATAGATTCTTAGTCTCTCACATATATATATATATATATATATATATATATATATATATATATATATATATATATATATATATATATATATACTGTATAACAATTTTTTTTAGTTAGGACTGACACTTAGACACTGCCTTGACGGGGCGCGTCAGCTTATGCATACTTTGTACAAACTTTGTAACTAAAAGTATCTTTTTTACTAGAGTTACAGTTCAGTTGTGCAAAATAGTTTTTCTAAGGGGGCTATATGTTGGAGTGCTGGGGTAATTTCTGTAGTAGTATCAAGCCTGACCCACGTGTACCCAATAAAAAGGGATGTGAGGCATTTCATTTTGTTGTTGTTTTAATTATATATATACTGTATGTGTATATATATATATATATATATATATGTATATATATATATATATATATATATATGTATATGTGTATATATATATATATATATATATATATATATATATATATATATATATATATATATATATATATATATATTATATCTTTATGAACACTGCTGCAAAAAAAATTTTGGTAAAATATATGTTATGCTGTATTATCTGTTAAGAATTCTTTCCATATTAACAAGTTCTACTGACAAAGTACTGCTGGGTCACATTACATTAAGCAGATTTATCAAGGGTCGAATTTCGAAGTAATGGGAATTTTTTTGAACTCCCATAACTTTGAAATTTGAATAAAAAAAGACCAACCGAAATCTATTAAAATAGTTTTTTTGTGCGAGTGAATCGGCTGCATTCGATTGTTCAAATAGAAGTATGAGCGTATTTGACCGAATTTGATTCAAAGTGTTTAAAAAAGTTTGATTTTTTAAAGTCCACCAAAATAGGTTCTAGGAGGTCCCCCATAGGCTAAAACAGCAATTTGCCGGGTTTTAGATGGTGAATGGTCAAAGTCGAATTTTTAAAGAGACGGTACAAAATTGGACTACTCCCCAGTTGCAGTACATAAAAATAGCTTGAAATTCTAATTTTTTATTTCGAATTTTCAATTTGACCCTTGATAAAGCTGCCCTTTACTGTTATTTAAATGTGTTATGTTTGAAAAAAAGAAACAATATATGACCATGATGAAAATCAACCCATCTTGTTCTATACTTCCTCATGCCTTCACCCTAAGTAGTGCTAACTAAGCCATGCTCTAAATCTCTCTTCCCCAAATTGTGAATAGATAATTCAGCCTAAAATATGTTATCAGGCAATATCACATTATGTTGATGGACTACAAATACCAGAATACTTTAGCATTTAATCAATGGTTAAAACCATCTAAGATCTATGGAGGCCTATTTACTAACACTTTACTTTTTCTCACTGTATATATATATATAAATAAAACTTCAACTAAACTCCCAAATTTGAATCTCCTTAATTTACCAATAATTGTTCTTAAAAAAATTGATGCGAGAAAAAGTTGCAACAAAACCATGCAACAATTCAAATTATGCATCTTTTTTTTTGCTTTGACGCTCGAATCCTATAATTTTTTTTGAGTTAAATTGTATTATTTATAATTATAGTGTTTATATGTTTCAGCTTCACTATATAACAGCCATAGGTCTAATTCAGCTTTACATTTTGGTTGCTGAGGTAGGAATTTCATCACATTTGTAACTCTTAGGGGAAATTTAAAATAGGTACATACAGTAAAATGCAAATGTGTAGATATAATTTGCTTTATTCCACTGTGCTACTATTACCGTATATTGAGAACTCCACACAGGTACAATTATTTAAATAGTTCTGCAACAGCGATGATTTTTTTCCAGTGTTATTTTAGAAAACGAACTGGCATATTCTAAAATGCATTGTTTATGATTTGGATGAATATTTTTCTCAACATGATCAAATGCACTGACCCTTGTTTTAACATTTTACTTTGGTTTGGATTTAACATTTTTCTTTTTTAGGTTTTGTCCAAGTAAGACTTTAAATAGCTCAGACCTGTGATGTTTTACGCTGTTGTCAATTATGCAACCCTTGGCGTTCACCTCAAATGTCACCTCTCAGTGCATACAAATGACCTGTCTACATATGCATGAAAGAGTTACAAGCCCAGCTTCCTATTTGCCCACAGGATATCTTCTAACCTTCCCAAGGGGCACAAGTTGAGGACTGGAAATCTGAGTGAATGCTGAAACTGCATTATGCTAAAGATGCTGTAAAAGTACAGAATTGAAACTTTTCAACAAACTAATTGCCCAACAGTATTATTTCTTTGAATAGTTCACACATTTTACAGCCAGCTTTGAAGAAAGAAACCACACTAGAACAGAAATGGATTACTTTTAACATTGCAACGATAGTAAAAGATGAAAGTTGTAAGACAATAGAAGCCCATTCAATACTTATAAAATCCTTGATGGAAAAAGTATAAGAAAATTGGTGTGTAAAAAAAAAAAAAAAAACACATTTGGTACACAAAGTCATTTTATTTGACATGATAATGAAAATTCATAACACATATCTTTATGTTATAAGCTCATTTAAAGGGCACCTGTTGGATAAAAATGTTATCCCCAACCAAAGGTGCAGGCTAATTCAGGCTGGGGATAACAGTAGTTTGAAAAAAACAACAAAAAAAACCCTGCCAGCGATAGGCTACTCGCTTGTCAGATCACTCGCATGTGCATAACGTCCATGTGACGTCACCCGCTTGGACATAATGAGTAATTTGAGCAGCTTTTTATTATGTGCATGCGAGTGAACGGACATGGCTGCTCTCACCGGGAGCTCCCTCCCGGTGCGGGTAGCCTACCACTGGCAGGGGGCATTTATTTTTTAAAAAACTACTCTTATCCCCTATTAGCCCGCAATTTTGGTTGTGGATCACATTTGTACCAACAGGTGCCCTTTAAGCACCTGTTTTTTGGGATCAAAACCTTGTTGATAAAATTAATAACCCCTTATTGCTTAACACACATTGCACATGTTTGTTGGCTGGATTATATCAATATAATAATAAGATGCATATAATTCATAGGGATGTAGCGAACGTCGGAAAAAAAGTTCGCGAACATATTCGCGAACTTGCGCAAAAATGCGAGCGGTTCGCGAACGGTTCGCGAACCCCATAGACTTCAATGGGAAGGCGAACTTTAACATCTAAAAAAGACATTTCTGGCCAGAAAAATGATTTTAAAGTTGTTTAAAGGGTGCAACGACCTGGACAGTGGCATGCCAGAGGGGGATCAAGGGCAAAAATGTATCTGAAAAATCTGCAGCTACATACAGAGCACTGCAGTAGAAGGTAGATTACTAGCCAGCAAAGCTACCTAAGCTTAAATGTCCCTCAAACCCCTGCAGACTTCTGTCCCTCCAATAACAGAGCAGTATCAAAACGATTACTAGCCAGCAAACTTTCAACTGTCCCTGAAATCACTAACAGGCAGCAGCTCTCTCCCTACACTATCTCTTCAGCACACACAGGCAGAGTGAAAAAAACGCTGCAGGGCTTCGGTTTTTATAGGGAAGGGGAGTGGTCCAGGGGAGAGCTTCCTGATTGGCTGCCATGTACCTGCTGGTCTGGGGTGAGAGGGCAAAAAAAAGCGCCAACAATGGCGAACCCAAAATGGCGAACGTCGCGCGACGTTCGCGAACTTCCGGCGAGCGCGAACACCCGATGTTCGCGCGAACAAGTTCGCCGGCGAACAGTTCGCGCCATCTCTAATAATTCATTGCAACCTTTAGGTCTAAAAGCATCAAGTAGATGTAATATACAATCCTCATACCTCCAGGTGCACAGCCCAGATTTAATTAAAACTTAAAGTGAATGAGCGAGAATACAAGTCTGTGATCTCACTGACTTGAATGGATTCTGTTCTCAAGCTAGCCTTGGTCACTAGTACCCTGACCTTGAGAGCAGAACCACTGTTTGGCTTTAAGAGCATTTCTTTGTTTTTCTGTGCTTTTGAACGATATCTCTATTCACTCTAACTGGTAACTCCACTACACTCATGTACTCATACATGTCATACATTCTCATGTACAAGTCTATAAAAACCCTTTGATTCCTTAGTTTGGGGTTCTAACTCTTTGTGATTTCAGAAGCCACAGAGCTTGTGTCAAAGAAACGTTATATTTTTACCTCAAGTGATCTCCGCTAACTGAATTTTCCCAATACTCCAATTTTGAATGAATACATTTTAGTGAGTGTTGTTTGATAGGAGCGAGTATAAGAACTGTTTCTAAGAGGAAGCTCTGCTCTAAAGGCAGTGTCTTACAAATTATGTTAAACAAGTGAGAGAAACCAATTTTTCAATTTCTAAAAGTAAAACAACGTGGGAAATCCTTGACATGCTATTTTTATATTTTCTCATGCATTTATGCATACTTTAATAACATGATAACACATAACATCACTTTGGGGATGATACTAAAGAAAAACTATACCCACAAAATGAATACTTAAGCAAGAGATAGTTTGTCATATTAAGTTGCACATTAAAGAATCTTACCAAACTGGAATATATATTTACGTAAATATTGCCCTTTTATATATTTTACCTTAAGCCCCCATTTTGAGATATATCACCTGACTAGAAATACTACAGCTCCAACTGTAACAGGAAGAAGTGTGGAAGCAAAAGACTTAACTTTGTCCGTTAATTGGCTCATGTGACCTAACATGTATGGTTTGTTTGTTTTATTTACATGCACTGTGAATCACCGTGACTCCAGGGGCGGCCCTTATCTCTTAAAATGGCAATTTTCTATTAAGGATTACAAAATGGAACATACTACTAAAGAAGCCAGTGATAATGGTATCAAGTATAGGGCATATACAAGATATCCTCTGAACTCAACCCACTATCAATATATTAAGGACATTGAAACATGTTGTGCCTTAAGCTACTAAAAATGCCTTACCCTTTACACAAAATAGAGAATGTTTGTCCATATATAACAATCTATTTAAGTTTGCCAACTACGTCAAAGTCATCCTTGGCATGGTCAGTCCTACACTCAACTTGCATCTGATTCATTAAAAATTCTATTGCTTCATTATACATTTTACACAGGTTTTACCCTCAACTTACTTGCTGCTTTCAAAGTAAAACTCACAAACCTGGCTGCCTTTTTATTAGCCAGCAGTGGGATCACCTGACTTTAGCTGGAAAGGGTGGGAGCAACAACATGGAGCTGGTCACTGCTCCTGTATAACTATAACAAACAATGGAAAGTTGTGCTCACCGCTTATTTTAAAAAAATCTAGTGGGGGTGCAATGAGGTTCAAACAAAATTCACACACAATTATAAGAGATTCACTGCACTCAATCCATTATCAATACATTAAGGACATTGAAACATTTTTTGCCTTAAGCTACTAAAAATGCCTTACCATTTAAACAAAACAGGGATTGTTTGTCCATATATTGCAATATATTTAAGCTGGCCAACTACGTCAAAGTAATCCCATATCTGGCCAGTCCTACGCTCAAATTTCATCTGATTCATTAAGAATTCTATTGCTTCATTATACATTTTAGTTGGCTGAATGGATGTTTAGTTGGCATGAATGGATGTGTGAAGTGTTCTGAAACCGCCGGGGTACAGATTGTGATGTTTGGGGGATCACAGCGGGGTTTTTTCACCAAACATGCAGGCCACTCCACATTAAGGGAAACATTTACTTTATTTTCTTCAGTTCAAATAAATCTCTCACAGACAAGCCGTGGCATAAAAATCAAAACAGCTTCAGTTCAGCAACAAAATAAGTCCCAACAAAAGAGCCATGTACTTGCCATGAAAACTTGCAGTGTCCAATCTGCCGGGAGTGAACTCCCTAGTCTTTTAGAAAGGAATTTTTCTCCAACTCCACAGTGAGTAGCCACACATGAAAAAACCAAACTTTTCAGTATATCACAGCAGTGAGTTTCCACCCCTTTCACCTGCTGCTCACCTCCATTAAACACCCCTTGGATGTCCAGCCCACCTCTGGCTGGTTAATCCCATGGTGTCTTTTAAGGAGGGAATTTTCAAACCTAAAGAATGGGGATATATATCGGTCATCTACAATATATCCCCCCCAGCTTCTACAAGATGTTAAAACAGCATTGTATGTAGCATCCATTCATGCAACTCTCACAAATAACACCTGTTTCTAGGAGTTGCATGATACATTGGAACTCCTATAAAAGTAACTACTGTACAAGGCAATCACAACCTTTGAGAGTTTCAGATGTCACCTCTCTGAATAGTTACTATTGCCATTGTGATCGGATTAGTGGAAGAGTTTATATGCCGAGGATTTTCCATACCAGTCATTTGAACTGAAGAAGCTGCTCGGATGAGTAGTGAAATGTCTTCAGTGATTACTCAGAAAGTCCAGTTGTTTAAGAATTACCTATACTAGATATACCATGACCTGGATGAATGAAAATCTTTATAGTCATAAATCAGTGTAATGTGGCTGCTAGTCATTCATATAACTAACTATGTAACTATGTATATCCCTTGTCATGCAGCCCCTGCATTTGTAACTCCAACAATCAATGATTATACATCATTCACTTACCCAGAGGAGCTTACAATCTATGGTCCATTTAGTCAGAGGCCAGTTAACCTGTCTGTTTTCTTGGACTGTGGGAGGAAACCCACACAGATGTTGTATCACTGGTTAGGATATAGGAATTTAGCAATACAAGGCAGAAGTACTACCCACTGAGCCACTGTGTAATGTATATGTCACTTAAAATATTATTATAATTGTATCCTTTTAACACAAATCTTTGGCATATTAGAACTGAATATACAACATTATGATAAATGTAAAAATAAAACTAAAGCAAAATGATTTCATATCATTTTCACAATTCAAAAGAAAAAAACAGTGTGGACATACATGCAATGTGCCCGGAGAAGAATATTGTATAAGACAAGAACTAGATGAAATTATGGGGAAAGAGCTTATCTGCTATTAAATTCCTTGTTTCCATGTTAGCCTCTGCTCCTTGCTCTTGTAGCAATTTAACAATGGGTGCTATGTACACAAGTATCCCAAAGACATTGCTTAATGTCTCATACAAATCTTTGATCTTTGCAGAAAGCCTCAAAGTGGTGTAATATGTATGCTGGATCAATGTAAAGACTGTTCTAAGGATTTGTTGGTATTTTTAAAGAACTGACATCATTTTTGCATCTGTACTGTATTGAGTGATCAGCCTGCTAAGTTATTACAATCTTTTCATATAATCAATACCAAAGAAAGTGCAGCATGAATTGAATTTCTGGTTGTCTATATCAATTACATAAACACTTTATTAGCGTTTTGGGGTGAGAGGACAGAACTTCTTATCGGCAGACGTGTGGGCAAACTGATCTTGCAGAAAATTGTTAGGACAAAGCTAAAGTGTTACATTTGCACAGTAGTTTTCTGCTGAAATTCATTGTACAGTTCAAATCTTTCTGCAGAGATCTGCAATTACAAAAAAATATAATTTATGTTTTAATCAAATCAGTGCAAACTGTATATCTGGTTTGCCATGGTATTTTATATTACTCCCATAAATCAACATCTAAGACTTTTAGGTGAAAACATTTGATTGGGCTTTCACTTTCTTATAACCAGGAATACCAAAGGCAGTAATTAAAGGAAAAATAACACCAACAAATAAACGTGTTTTAAAGTAATGAATATGTAGGGGCACATTTACTAAGCTCGAGTGAAGGATTCAAAGTAAAAAAAAATTTGAATTTCGAAGGTTTTTTTGGGTACTTCGGCCATCGAATAGGCTACTACGACCTTTGACTACGACTTCGATTCAAACTAAAAATCGTTTGACTATTCAACCATTCGATAGTCGAAGTACTGTCTCTTTAAAAAAAACTTCGACTACATACTTCAGTTTAAACCTACCGAGGTACAATGTTAGCCTATGGGGACCTTCCCCATTACTTTTCTAAGGTTATTTTGATCGAAGGAAAATCCTTCGATCAATCGATTAAAATCCTTCAAATCGTTCAATTTGTTTGATTTTTCTTTTGATCGTTCGATTGTAGGATTTGCGGTAAATCCTTCGAATTCGATATTCAAATTTGTAGGATTTTACTTCGAGGGTTTATTAACCCTCGATATTCGACCCTTAGTAAATGTGCCCCACAATGTAGTGTTGTTTTGCACTAGTAAAACTCGTGTGTTGGCTTCAGAAAGCTGTGCTGTTTAGCCATGGGGGCAGTCATTCAAGATAAGGATTCACAGTAGATAACATATGCACTCTGTACAATATCACTGTATTTTGTTACAGAGCGTTTCTGCTATCTGCTATGTAACATGTGCCTTTTTCTTCTTTTTGCAGCTTAAATGGCTGCCCCCATGGCTACACAGCAGCCTAATCATATACTTGAAATAGTCTTTCTAAAGCAAATGCACATCTTTTAGTATTTATTAGGGCAACAGTGGATTTTACTTTAAAACACTTTTCTTTATTGGTATAACTGTTCCTTTAAGTAAATACCCTCAAAATTCCCCCTAAGACCATCCCACTCCACTGCCTTGCCCCCACCCATGGAAAATAGCCCAACTGGTTTAGTGTTAAATGGAGAATTAAACCCTCAATATGTCATATTTTATATAATGAACTTAATGCACCAGCCTAAAGTTTCAGATTCTCAATAGCAGCAATGATCCAGGACTTCAAACTTGTCACAGTGGGTCACCATCTTGGAAAGCATCTGTGACACTCTCATACATTGGGGTCATTGCAAATTATGTACCAAGCAGACAATGAGGTTGGCCTGTAAAAGAAACTGATGCTACATGGCTGATATAATGTCATTTAATATCCTCACACTTACTGTATATTCTATGGGCCATACAGTATTTGTTACACTGTGTAAAAGGAAATATGACAATATAAATGGTCTAAAAAGCTGTATAAAATAAATGGCGAAGGTGTGTGTAAGTATATGCCATATGAACAGCAGCATTTTTGGAGGCACAGATATTCCCTGCTGCTGTGGTTGCTTTGGGCTGGTACAGAAGCTCAAAACATAATGTATAACATTTCTATCCAAGTTCTTTATTTATGCTTTAGTTCTCCTTTAACAGAAACACCCATAGCAAACAAAGAGTTTCTACCCTGCTTATTATATGTGTCTGTTGATGGCCCCACTTCACACAGTTCAACATGCAATCATATATTGATATTTATTTGGTTATGGCTAAGGTTTTATTTTACAAGTTCATAATCATAACTATAGGCGTCGGGTTACTATGCAAGTAGTTGGCCAGATCAGAATGTAATCTACAGGAATTATTTTATGCATGATGTCTGGTTATCAAGCACAACCTTTACATTAAAATCTGGAATTTATGTACAGGTTTGAAGCAAGAGCATTAAATGACTATATATATATATATATATATATATATATATATATATATATATATATATATATATATATATATATATATATATATATATATATATATGTATACCACTTAACTAGAAAGGTGTGTGTGTGTGTGTGTGTGTGTGTATATACATGTTAGCCGACACTAACGTTACAAAAAAAATCTAAGTGCCTGGGTGCAGCCATGAAATATAGAATAATCTAACAACAATGTCCGCACTCTCAGGTCTTAAAAAGTGAAAAGGTTATTTATTGAAAAGCACAGACATTGTTGTTCAATTATATATACAGTATATATATAGAATATATATTCTATCTATATTATACATTGTTCTTAACAATTGTAGGACTAATGTATTTTATTAAAATATTAGGCCCAATGATGGTTATTTGGGGAACATGGGACTGCAAATGTACAGTAATTGAGATGGCAGAAGTAAAGCATTAGAGACAAAAATCATTATTATTTATGCTTTGTATTCAGGTTACAATGTTATAGATGGAATAAGGATTTTTAATAATTCATAAAGTTATTCAATCCCATGTAATGTGTATTGCCTCAGAAATACAAATGATCCCCTAGAAGTTAATACCTAAAAGGAACAAAGAGAAAATGGTAATGTAACGGCAGATACTGGTTCCATTGACTTATAACTGGATGTGAATTCTCAGATTTCTCTATCCCCTAAGGATGACGGTATGCATTGCATGAAAAGACTGATTGTGTAACCATGAAAAATGAAGCTACATCTTCCTGAGCCTAAATGATTGATAATATACACTGCAGAGACAAAGTTACATGCAAAATGCTAAACAAAATAATATCACCAGTGCTGTACCTTGTCTGGTTTATGGCAAATTCCTATATATTGGCATGGGATGCAGTTACTGGAATTCTGGGCACTAGAACCTGAGATTTTTCTGGACAAAGAGTAACTTGTGTTTGCAATTTACCTCTGCTAGAAAACATTTAAGCATCAAAGCCAATAGAGTTGTTTTGCCATCAATATACAGTAGATTTTAGTTATGATTTAGTACAAGGGATGGTAGTACCCATACATGTACATAAAATACTGGATCAACTCATAAAGAATAGCATGTGGATATTTTAAAAGGATGTTTATACAGGGTATCTGTTCACATTGTTGATAATATTGTTAAAACCTGGTATCCAGAAAACTCCAAATTACAGAAAGACAATCTCCTACAAAGTCTATTTTAAGCATATAATTCAAATTTTTAATAATGCTTTCCTTTTTCTCTGTAATAAAAAAACAGTACCTTGTAATGGCACCTAAGATGCATGAATTCATATTGGTGACAATACAATCCTATTGGGTTTATTTAATATCTAATAATTATTAAAGTCTTAAGGTATGGAGATCCAAATTACAGGAAGATCACTTTTCCGGAACACTCCAGGTCCACCATCAGTTTCAAAAAATAGATCCCATATCCATATTACAATATTGTTTTCTACATTATACAGTACATACAAGATTTGTAGAGATAAATACATTCACACACGGTGGGTTTACTAACTTCAGTTGCATTCAGTAGAACCTCAATTTGATCATGCTATGACAGGTTAAAAAACTGAAGAAATAAATGTGATTGGTTGCCATGGGCAACTGCAGTGAACTGCATCTGTACAAAATGAGCTCCGCAGTCTTATTAAATTAAGACCATACGGTCTGAAAGGACCTAGGTAACATTTAGTAAATTTGGTGATATAATATTTATTGCACTGTGTGTGTTTGTGGTATGTAAATTAAGATATACAGTAGCTAAAGCAAGAAACTAACCAATTTACTCAAATTTACCCAGGATTATTTCAGACTCAGAATGCTCAGATGCTCTACCCAGATCTCAAACAGAATGTGCTTCTTAACAAAGACCTCCAATATGAAATATTTGATTTATGAAATTTTCATAAGGATCATAGGTCAGAGGATCTTTCTGCCTTTTGAATAAAAGAAAAGCCCTTGCTCATTTGAAACACATGTAATGCTTTGCCCTTTTCATGAGCTGAGAATGCTGAGTAGCACAGTGGTGTGGTCTATGTTTGGATGTATCATATCTGGTGTTCAGGTCCCCCAACAGCATGTGGATTAAAAACCAGGACATGACTAACTTGCAGTGTGCATGTTCCTCCACTGCAACAAAGTCTGGCAGCCTGCAATAGACATGACACAGCCAGATATGGTGGCTGCCAATCCCCTGTGCTGCCAACCCCTGGGCAGGGAACTGCTGATGGGGGAGCATTACATATAGTGCCTGGCTTGGATAAGGTCAGCACCTGTGGCCTGGTATTATTGCTTTGTTTTTAGTATGTAACTGGTTGCCATGCAGGAACAAAGGCAGAGTGAGTACCTACTTGATCAGCAGGAAACATTTCAGGAGCAGGCTGGGTCATATGTAGAGTTAGAGAATCTGTTCATTATTACTTGCTTTAAAGCAATACTTTACTGCAGTATCTAGTTAAACTACATAGCTGCAATTCATATATGTGGCTTAGCTAAACACTGTAGTAAGGTATTGTTCTAATAGTTTGGAGACTGCCACTCATTGCTCTTCCTCTGGAAGGTTCATATGGGGAGGAGCAGTGAGTTTAGTTTTGCTGACTGCTTTTCCCTGACAGCCAGGACACTAAAAGGCTCTATGTGGCTCTCACCCTTCCTTTATGCTCTATGTTCTGCACACTCTGTTCAGCCTGTGTCAATAATTATAGAGTCAAAGTTTTGGGGGTGCGGGAAGGACTTCATCAAAAAGTGTGGTTAGTCAAAATATGCAATTGAATCAGATGCTAATCATGTCTACTAATTGCCTACTACACTTATGGTCATAAATGTGGCCCCCACATTGTGCCCCTGCACAGCCCATTATTGAGGAGGGGGGACACTAGGGTCATAACTGTTGTTTATATGGCCTGCATTCATCAATTACAAACTCACTGAACAGTTATGTCCCATGTGGCCCCCCTTCAAGTCACTGACTAACTCAGAGTTAGAGAGCTGAAAAACAGGAAGTAGTGTTCTGTTCTGTTAGATATCTGTTCACTCCAGCCTTTAAAGATTGCATTTTAAGCGAAATAACTATATTAGTTCTATTATTTATTTTTATATTTTCCTTTATTAATAATAATTTCCCTCTAAACTATATAAAGCATATGTAAAAATATGGAATATGGAAAATATTGAAATTAGACATTTCAGAACACACCCTGTTAACCAGTTGATTTGGAGAGTTGTGCAGATATCAACATACATTGTTATTAACCTTTATAAATAAACACTAATACAATATTAATAGTATGTTATTCCATTTGTAGTACTGTTGCCTTTGTTTGGGCGTGTTACCATAAGGCTATGGAATTAAAATCTTGTGGGAAGTAATCAGGCTTGTACTTTGGTCTCACGTAATTAATAGAACTGGGATCACTGAATGTGTCAGCGCATAATGCAGCATTTATCTTTTAAAATGCTTATTTATAAATTAACAAAACAAATTTGTTTTGAGTTCTCAATGAATCAGTGAGTGCAGGACTAGCCATGAATAACCATGAATAACTTTGATATAGTTGAATATATTGCAATATATGAACAAACTACAGCATACCTGTTATGTTGAAAAGGGGAAGGCAATTTAGCAGCTATCTGCATTAAATATCTTAATGTCGTTCATATTGAGGATGACTATACAAATTATATTAACACAATTTCTCTTTTGCTATAAATACCAACTATAAGTCTGAAAATTGTTTTGCTGGCATATTACAAAACATTCCTCAAAACACTTTAAATGTTAGGGCGAAGACACAATGAGCTACTAGTAGCTACTTTTTGTGGCTACAAATACCCTACCATAAACAATTCTGAAGGGGTTATTTACTAAATCTCAAAATGTTCTCATTATTTTATTAAAACAAATTCAATGCTGTGTAACCACTTCCTAGCATGACAAAGGCTTGACACAAACTGCTTAAAGGGCACCTATCACAGCCAAAATCAAACACAGATTAAAAATCTGAGCAGTACAATATAAACACGTTTAATCAAACTACATATATAGTTTTTTGAAATAAAACTGCAGGTTTTAAAAAATCCCTTACTTTGTCAAATGGGTTCTTCACTGAGGGAGGCCATACTGAGACTATAACATGCAAATTTCAGGAGCATGCTCAGATTGTAAAACTGTTTTGAGTATTCTACCCAGAATGCCTTGTTTTAGTAAACTCCTCCACTAGAAGTATCAGGAGATTTCCCTATCTTGTCCCCTGCTGGTGATGTCATTATGCAAATGAAGGGCACACACTAACTTCCAGCTGGTGGCAGCACTACTGAACAGCAGCTAACACAGAGGTTTGGCTGATTTGAAAATAGCTTAGAAGGGTTGATAAGCAAGAAGGAATTTCAACTGAGCATGTGCGAGATTTCAGAGCTGCAGTTGGCTGGGAAGATATAGGTAGGAGGAACCAGTGAAATCCAAAATGGCTGCCTCAGCTAGAACTGCAGTGGAGATAGGGGAGATCTTACAGAAAGTATAGTGAGCTGATGATTTACATTATACAAACAATTCTAACTGTTTTAAAAATAAGATTTCTCTAACTTTCACATAGTGTATTTATTTTAGTTATTGATTGGTGCCCTTTAAACACAGGTTTAATAATGACAACTGAAAACACACAGACCTTGATGTAAAATGTAAAGGAACAGACAGAAAAACAAAGTCCAGGTTCAGGTAATTGTTCAGGGCAGGCTTCAAGTAAACAGAGTCCGTAAAACAGGCACTAAATTGAATCATGCAGCAGAAAAAGCAGAAGTCCAATAACAGGGGTGTCAGTTAATGGGGGAAAAGTACAGGGCAGGAAAGGACTCATGTGATTCTGGTAGACAGGAACTCAGAAACAGGAGCTTGAGTACAGTACAAGGGCTTTTGATCCAGCAGAGTTTGCTAGAAGTGGCAGGCCTAAATAACCCTTTAGTTGGACCATTACCTGAAGCTGGATTGTGGGTGTAGGAAAGGGAATATAAACAGAAGAAAATAAATAGATAGTTCACCAGGTGACAACCAGTGTGGCTCAACCTGGAGGAGCAGTGGCCAATATGCACCAGGTTCATGGTTCTAAACCAGGGTGTCTCTAACATTCACCTGCAAGCCAGCATCAAAACATCTAGGAAATGATGATGAAAACCTGCTTTCTACAGATAATTTGGCTTATTGCTAAAAAAAATTATATATATATATATAAAATTATATATATATATATCTATATAATATATATCGCAAACGATACGACTGCAACACTAAGGGTCAGATTTATCAAAGGTCGAGGTAAATTTTCAAATTAAATAAATTTGAATTTCAAGCTATTTTTTGTGTATTTTGACTAGGGAATAGTCCAAATTTGATTTGAATTTGAAAAAAACATTCACCATCTAAAATCTCGCAAATTGCTGTTTTAGCCTGTGGGGGACCTCCTAGAACCTATTTGGGGCCAATTGGTGGACTTTTTTTTTGGAAAAACTTTGATTCCAATTCGACCAGATGCGATTTAACTTTGATTTGTACAATTCAAATTTGGCCGAATACTGACCTATTAGATCAAAAACTGATCTACTCGGACAAAAAAAAAACTTTGACTTATTTTGGTTGGTCTTTTTGAATTTCAATTTCGAAGTTTTTCAAATTTGAAATTTGACCCTTGATAAATATGCCCCTTAAAGGAAAACTATACCCCCCAAACAATGTAGGTCTCTATTAAAAGATACATGTATAATGAACCATTATCATAATAATATACTTTTTTAGTAGTATGTGCCATTGGGTAATCATAAATAGAAAATTGCCATTTTAAAAAATAAGGGCTGCCCCTGAGATTGTACGATTCACTGTGCACACATACAAACCACATGTAAGGTCACATGAGCCAATTAACAGACAGAGTTCTGCCTTTTGCTTCCTCACTTCTTCCTGTTACAGTTAGTGTTGTAGTATTTCTGGTCAGGTGATCTCTGAGGCAATGATGTAAAAGGCAATATTTATGTAAATATATATTCCAGTTGGGTAAGATTCTTTGATATGTCATTCAATTTGATATAAACTTAAGTATTCATTTTGGGGGTATAGTTTTCATTTAAAAGACACATTTATCAAAGGTCTAATTTTGAATTCATGTGATTTTTAAAAACTCCCCTAAACTCCCATAAATTCAAAATTCAAGCAATCTAAATAATTAAAAAAAAATATCATATTTTTAAAACTCGGATGAATTAAATCAACCATAAAACTCAAATCAAATTTGAAAATTTGATTTGAATTTAAAAAAACTTGATTGTTTTTTTCTCTGAAAAAAAAACTTGAATGTCAGGAAAAATTGATCACTGGACTGGACAGCATTTAGGCAGGTTTTAGGTGGCAAATAGTCAAATTTGAGTTCTTAAAGGGCTAGAGTATCATAAATCTCAAAAATTAAATGAAATTGTTTTAAAAACTCGAATTGAATTTGAATAACTCCCTAGTCTAATTTACAGTTTTGACCATGAAAAAAAAAATCAATATCAATTCAAATTGATAAATCTGCCACCTTATATTGCATAATTATAATGGGGTATATTCATTAATGATCTTCTGCATCTATTGCTTATGGGAATTTTAGAATATATTAATTGCATTGTATTTTTTTTTAATAACAGATTTTTTTTAAATTATGCTAATTCCAAAGTTAGCTTCAAACATTTTCAAATAGTGTATCAAATAAAAAGTAAATTACACAGAAAAAAAGAGAAAAAGTATGACCCATATTGTTGCACCTTCCCACACTGATTAACTGAGTTCCCAAAGCAAAAAAGTAAAACGTAAAACTTTTATTAATCACATCCTAAAATTAATATGAAACAAAATGGGTATAGAGTGTATGTTAAAACCAGTTAGGTGAGGAAGCTGAAATAGACTCAAGGTCAACAGCTATTAAATGGTATTTGAAAGTTGGAATAATGTGGGTATGTTAGTCCCAGTATTGGCAATTTGCCCACATCTATCCCCACAGTATTGGAGTGCCCTACATAAATGTAATGTATCCAGCATACACATGTTTACACCTCATTATTGTAATAAATTAACTGGTTTATAAGAGCAACTAGTCTGTGTACATATTTCCTGTATAATGGCATCACAAATGTTCAATTTCTTTTTTGCCTTCAAACCAGCTTTATTTTACTGGTAAATAAATGCCCTCAAAAACTGCATGGACAAAGAAAGCCAAATCAAATAATAACAAGCATTCATACTTACTAAATAAGCCCGCTAGTCTTAACATGTTTAAAATCTAACATCAAGAATCTGTACTTCCTGTCATTCTTAACATACCAAAGGGAAAAAAAATTCTATTGAATTATTAAGCTTATGGCCCATTGAAGTGTAATTTATTTTGGTGTGGTGAAATAAGGAATTACTTTGTCATGTAGCAGATGATTTGTCATTTGAAGGCTATGAATTCTAGAAAGAGAAAAGGAGAGAAAAGACAGATGAAGAGAGACAGTGAGAGAGATGTTATTATAAAATATGGTGGCATAATCCCTGGTAGAGTGAATTGTTTGTAAACTATATTAAGTTTAAATGTGATTAGATTAGAACAGTTTACATAAATAAAAATACTTGGCAGTGGAACAATGTTAGCATGCCTACACTACCTTAGCATGCCTACCTTGCATCGGCAAAAGGTTTGTATGTTATCCCCAGGATTGCATGGGTTTCCTGCCACACTTCAAAAATATACAATAAAGTTAATATGGTTCAGACACCAAGGCAGTTTTAACTTTCAATGCGCAAAATACTTTTTAAGAAATTACTTACTGATTCTCTGCTTGGGCTCCTCTTCAGAAACGGTGAAAGGGCGGTGATCCATCGCGCGGTGCTTAATTTCTCCTCCCTGGCTATCTCCTATAGAGATATTATTTGCATGTTAGAATCTAAAGTGCTAAATCGGCTAATGGACCTTTTAGTAATTCAATTGCTGTGTTGAATTGAAAACATGTGCCAATATACTACTCATGGGTAATGTTTCTCAGAAAGACACTTATCAAATGAATAGGACCTTGCCAGCCTCACCCCAAGGCAATATTCAAACCCAGAATTCCATTATTTCATATCCACCATTGAGTATTAGGCTGCCTCTGCCAGCAGAGAGGATGGCCCCAAACTCGGCTAAAAGCAGATGCTGCATCTCCCACTATGAGAGAAGTTCAGCAACCCTGCTGGGAGTCCGGAATCTGCAGCGTGTTGATGTTTGGAAATCAAAGCAGGCTGTCACCTAGCACAACCAGTAGTAGCATCTATATCAATCAACCAGTTGTGCAGTCACAGGTAAGAACCTCCTTTCTCCCTCTTCTAAATTTACCTGGGCAGTACTCTGGCAAGGTCCTACTGCTGTTGTGACAAATAAAGCTTTAAATACATTATCATATATCCACTGTTTTGATCCAGAGGAAGGAAAAACCCAGCCTGAAGCCAGTGACAATTATGCCTCAAGAGGGAAAAACATCTTTCCTGACCCCAATGGCGATCGGAAACATTCCCTGGATCAAGCACTTTGCATTCATTTAACATGAATAATAACATGCAAACTCTCTCATGTTTATAGAGTATAACAGAACCAAAACCACAATATAACAGTAATGCAAGAATACATCCACATTTGCTTATTAATAGATAATATGAGAACATAAAGAGAAACTCCTGACATTTCACAAAATATGCAAAAAAGGGGAGGGTGGTTATGTTTCTACCTGCTCAGAAGAGAAGTGAACTGCATCTTCCCCTGACATCACATCCCTGTCTTTCTCTGCCCCTAGCCTGGTTTTTCCCTGCCTTAAAGGAAAACTATACCCCCAAAATGAATACTTAAGCAACAGATAGTTTATATCAAATTGAATGACATATTAAAGAATCTTACCAAACTGGAATATATATTTACATAAATATTGCCCTTTTACATCTCTTGCCTTGAACCACCATTTCGTGACTCTATCTGTGCTGCCTCAGAGATCACCTGACCAGAAATACTATAACACTAACTGTAACAGGAAGAAGTGAGGAAGCAAAAGGCAGAACGCTGTCTGTTAATTGGCTCATGTGACCTTACATGTGGTTTGTATGTGTGCACAGTGAATCTTACGATCTCAGGGGGCGGCCCTTATTTTTTAAAATGGCAATTTTCTATTTATGATTACCCAATGGCACATACTACTAAAAAAGTATATTATTATGATAATGGTTCATTTACATGAAGCAGAGTTTTACACATGAGCTGTTTTACTCAGTATCTTTTAATAGAGACCTACATTGTTTGGGTGGTATAGTTTTCCTTTAACTCATTCCTTCTCACCCAATCGCAGCTACATCTGATTCTGCCTATCTTTGAATATAAACCAGTGTTATCTGGCTGGTCATTCTGATCCCTTGCCATGCAACCCCTGCATTTATAGCTCCAGGGCTTTCCTTTATAAACTCACTTTCCTAGGTTAGAATTGATTAAATTTCATATATTCTGCTATGGTAGCCTACCTTCTTTAAGATATGAAAAAAAGGACAGTAATGTTTAAACACAACGTACTGTCAATACACAGTGTAAAATAGTAACACCATAAATGTCCATTTAACTGTAGCTTATTGTTTATAACTTAAGTTATCAAGCTTTAGCCTCCAACACCATTTACCAGCTATCCCACTGTGCATTTATTAATATATGCATGAGAAGGTAAGTAATAATTATTCTACAGAAGAAGGTTGACATTTTTGAATGTCCCTCCTGGAGGGTATAGAAACTCACAAGGATTGCATGGGTTTCCTCCAACACTTCAAAAATTTATAAAACTGTAGAAATCTTAAGATCTATAAATGCTTATGATGACAGAAGAGGAAGCATGAAATGAAAGATTGTAATTCAATAGTACTGAAATTAAATAAGGTATGTATTTATACTTAAAGAAAAAAATTGCATTGCAACATGTTTCACCTCCAGCTATTATTAATTAAAGTATCCTCATAGCAATGAGATCTAATTGTCACATTTGAAGACAGTAAAGAATTTTTCCTTAATGAGACAAAATTAGATGTTTGTTTTTATCTTGTGATCTTCGCTAGGCCTTGTCAGGGGTAAGGGCCCAGAGGCAGCCACAATCAGCTTGATGACAATTCCACATTTGCAATTCAGTGACAAGCAGGTGACACTAATAAATAGTGATGTTGGTCCTTTTGGATTTTGTTTCTTTAATGTTTTGATTGTATTTGTTTGGTGTGTATTTTTCTTTGGTTTACTCTGCACTGGAATCTTAATTCTGTCTTAATTATGTGTATTAATCCGATTGGTTTAATTATCAACCAATATCTGTGCTCAACCTACAAGGTGGCAAACATGTTTTTATATAGAACCCTACTTGTGAATTTTTTTTTTTAATCCATTCAGCAGCAAGCAAGCAAGCAAGATTCTAGAAAATACCATCACCAAGCTACGGTTCACCGAACAAAAACCCCAATATGTAATGAAAGGCATTACGCTTGCTCAGGATCAACCAATAAGATGTTTGCTTTTAAACAGGTGACCAGTAAATTCTACCTGCTGATTGGTTGCCATGGGTTACTGCTCCTGGGCAAACTTAGTGCCTTTTATTACATCATAAAAGAGTCAAATTCATGTAGATTAGCAGAAGGTTTTGCACAGTGTGTGGGGGGGTTATTTATCAAAATCCGTTTTTTTAAGTAAAAAAAGCTGAACCAAACTAGAATTCATGATTTGACCTTATTTATCATTGAATAAACTTGATAAAATTGGTTTGTGATTGATTTTTGGGGTTTTATGCCTGAAATGCTCAAGTTTTTTGTGAAATCGTTCAAAACCCCTGATTTTTTCAGATTTTTGTCCGAAACTCATGACAGACCATGCTATTGGCAAATTTGAAATGGGACCTTTGCTTTTGACTTTTACATGACCCCGACAGCTTGGAAATGGAGTATTTTAAGATTCAGATTTTTTGCAGCCTCGGGATATAATAAATCACAAAGAAAATCTAGCTTTTTTCCACTAAAAAATTGTGCTTTCTAGTGAAAAAAACTAGAATTTTTTGAGTTCTTTCAATTCAGACTTTAATAAATATCCCCCTTGGTATTCAATTATTCAACAACAAAATATGTTTTTTCTCTTTGAAGTATGTGTATAGATCCACACTGAAGGCTCACATATGTGGTGCAACCTGCACAATTTCCACTTAAAAGGGCAGTATACCCTTTGTTCAACTTGACTTCAGTAATTAGGACCTGTGCTGCACATACCTGTAATAAATTAAATTCTAAAAATATTTTCTAGACATGTTGTTTTGATCATGAAAAAAATTTAACTCTTTTTAAAGAAGGGCGTGTACTGCTCCTTTAACTCCAGACCAACCCCCATTAATTCTTGACTTAATACCCTGTGCTTAATTATTTCAGATTAATGCACCACCATTGAACAATTGTTGATTTGTTTTGAATTGCTACATTATTGTTGAATTTAAATAGAGAGCTTGGTCATCTTTTCAGATTTGTTATTTTTTGACTTGCAAAGAGTGCAATTTATTTCCAGAATGCCAGCATTCACATACCCCATACTTTGCATCTTACATTCAATTCAGTTTGTCAGAACAGGCTGAACTGATGTACTGTTGCTACATGCAAGTTCAAAGCAGTATGTATGGGCGAAATAATCTTTACTGATACTATTTAATTGTGTACAAGATTAAACTTGATTTTACAGTTTGCACTTGTGATTGTAGGCTAATGAAGTAAGTACATATGATATTTTCTTCTTATTATACTTTCTTATTTATTTTATTGGGTACGTGGAAGGGTCATTATTATTATGCTTTATAGAAATTAAACATAATTATAGATTATATATAATTCTGGAGAGTGAGAAGACACCAGAGTACCCATGCTGCACGAGGGAAACATTCATAAGATTTACATCTTGAACCCTGGTTGGAATTGAACATAAGACTTTACCCCTGCAAACCAGCTATGCTAACCATTGAACTGCCTATCACCTTTTATACTCATACAACGTCTGCCTGTGATTACACCAGTAATACTGCAGCAATGCTGCAATTTAAGTTACATTTAAGTTAAATATGTATACATAGCTTTAAATGATATAACCAATTCATGGTACACTATTATTTCTAAATTTGGACATGTTAGTACCTAGTTACTGTATATGTGGTTTCTTTGATATGCCTTTTCCATTTGGAAGATTATCCAAGTGGAAAATGCTGTACACAGAAAGGTCTTGGCTAGGCAACATTTCATATGTCACATGAAACATTTTTAGTCTATTTTATTTGGTTCCCGGATACCTTCTGGAGTCTGGACTTTCAAATCCCATTAACAGCCTTAACAAATAATTCTGCAACACTGGGTTGCCCTAGTGCTCGTTTCCTCGGAAACCATTGGCCCCTTGGCACTGCTTCTGGTGCATGGGGAATAAATTCATTAAAATTTTCAGCTTTGTTTTTTGAGTCATATGTCTGAGCAGAAAGTTTCATTGCAAAGTCATAAGTGGAACTCATGCATTTTGTGGGGCTTTTTTTCATACGTCTATTATAAAAATGTGTATTTCTTTATAGACAAAACATATCTTGAGTTCAAATTCCTGAATGAAGCGGCTAGATTAACAATTGATTTTTCTGAACACTGTTATCAAACAATAAGTTCCCCGATGTCCAAAAGTTGTTTGTGAGAAGATATGTTTCACCTTGTGCCATTTGCCACAATTATAAACATGATTTAAAAGCTAGATTTAACAAGAGTGTGTTTAGAAGAACACTTAATTCCAAAAGAAACCAAGATAAAATAAAAAGGAATATTTTGAGCCTCTCTTTTTTTCCCCACTCCTTAATGGGAAATAAACAAATCAGGAAAGGGGAAATAATACTCAGTCTCAGCATAGTTGTAAATGTAGCCACAAATTTATACTATAAGACACCACCAAATATATGAAATATACAATCATATAAAATACAAAGCATTGTGGAATATATTTATACTGCTTCACTCAGCTGCAACCATTGCTGTGTAATAATTGCTGATATCAAGCTTATTTTTATTTTTTTTATTCTTCTAAACAAAACTAAGATATATGTAGTGAGCAGTCTGATAAACAAAAAGTGACTGTCAGAAACAAAAATAAAACAGTACTGAAAACAACTGATTATTAGTCAAATCAAATTGCATTGTTAATTTTACTGTGTATCTTCATAAGTCATTTTATCAAAAAGTTTTAATTGCACCAGCTTTAGAATGTATTTACAAGGACTGTTACTAAGATATTTAAAATGAATTATGCAACTTTTAAAGGGGATGTAAAACGTCTCTGAAAGGGTCTTTCTTAGACCCTCTAGCCTTTCAAAATAGGCATACCAAGTTTACATTAATCATCTTCTTATCTAACATAATGAAATTACTGTGCACATTTTGCTTTTCAAGACTATGCTGCAAGCTAAGCTCAGAAGAGTGGATATTGTGCTTTGTATGACCATTTGTCATACCGTTACTACAACCATTTTATGTTTCATCCTGGGCACCGAACACTGGTGACTTTTCGCTAGCGTTACTTTGGCAGTGCAAGCATTTCTCAGCGAACATGCGCTAGCTTTCATTTGTGCCTAGCGAAAATTCACTAGCGATCTTGCACTTAGGTCAATATGCATAGGGCGGGTAACTTAAAGTTGTATGGAGGCCTTTATTATAAATGTTGGTGCAAATGCTTGAAGTTACCACTTTTTATTACAAATGTCCAGGGAGTTAATATAATGCCCTACACATGAGCCCACTGTAAAATGAATGTTCCATAAGTTATGAAATGTTTGGAGAAAACCGGTAACCCAATAAAAGTTTGTTAGGACTTTTGTAGGCAATCCCGCTTCAAAAAAGGAAGTCGCCAGCGTTTTTTGAACTTGTATGCATTTTCAGCACACAGAATATGATGTTGGTGACAGAAGATTGAGGAAAATCTAGCTTCTTTTTAGCACTTCACCTCGTCTGAAGTGGAGAAGTCAACTCTGGCAAAAGAGGTAACGTTCAGTAAAATTCGCACTTTACTGAATTTGCAGAGTAACGACCTTTCGCCAGAGCAAAAAGTCGCCTGCCGATAGAGTGCAAACGAACACTAGCAACAATCCCTTTCTCTATCAAATTGGCACCTGCACGTGAATTGGCGATGTTCCTGTTGATGGCAACGCCAGTGAATTGCGTTAGCCACTTCGTCCTTTAATAAAACTACCACATAGACTTTTAACATTCAATGAAATAAATGTATTATACTGTGGTTTTAAGAATACTACTGCACATTTCTAAGAAGAATGAAATCTGGGGGAAGACTGGATGACTGCCTGTGGGACAGTCCCACTCAGGTTGTTCAGTATCCCGATAGCTAACTACTTGCTAACTAT
The DNA here is from genome assembly GCA_038501925.1 of Xenopus petersii. Classification (NCBI taxonomy): domain Eukaryota; kingdom Metazoa; phylum Chordata; class Amphibia; order Anura; family Pipidae; genus Xenopus; species Xenopus petersii. The sequence continues at coordinate 73,740,498 of CM076683.1, read as the reverse complement.
TTACTTTTAACATTCAGTGAAATAAATTTATTATACTGTGGTTTTTAGAATACGACTGTACATTTCTAAGGGGTATGAAATCTGGGGGAAGACTGGATGACTGCCTGTGGGACAGTCCCACTCAGGTTGTTCAGGATCCCGATAGCTAACTACTTGCTTAAGAACTCATCCTCCTAACCTCAAGCAGCTTTGGCAGCAATACAATCACTTTGTTTGAATTGCTTGGATTGCCTCTGATTTCCTTTAGTTAGGAAACAATTGCTGGAAACTGCATGAGTGAACATAAACACAATTACTTTAATTTCTGTTACAACATTCTTATCAGTACACATCCAGTATTTTCTCATCTTATAGTTGCTTCTTGTACTAGAGGTAGCCATTTATTACATTATGATTGCATTAACAATAGCTTAGACAGTAGTTATCTGCCTATTTTATCTGCTAACATTGCCCTAAAATGACATTTGTACTCCAGACAAAACCTATATTGATCTCTTACCTGTAAAAGCAACACATTAGAAGGTTAAGACCTTGTAATGTACCACTGAAGTGCTGCCTTCATGGCAGTGTTAAAAGTCTATATCAAGAGAGTCACATCATGGCTTTCTGTATGTTCTACACACCACTGCTATTCTGATGTGGAAACTCCCTAATGCTACATTATTAGACATTTTGGAACACAATATTTTTAGAAATGGTATTGCCAAAGGAGCAGGTATTACTGCACTACTTAAACTTTGTATTTTTTTCTGTCTTTCAAAATTGAAATATTATTGATGTCCCCCAACTGTAAGCTATACTCATGGTCTTATGTTTTAATATGGTGATTCATAGCACAGAAAGATCCTTGACTGAACACTGTTTTATGATACCCAGAAACAGAACTTTCATTTGTAGCAGCGTAGATGGTTCTTCCAGGTGATGACAGTAATGTTGTGGAATGCCTTGCAGGGTGATATTGTGATGGCAGATTCTATTAATGGCTACTCTTTCCACTGCCTTCCCATGAAAAGAGAGGCATAATATAAAGTGTTACAGTCTTTTTAATGTATGCATATATACACAGATCCATCTATCTATCTATCTATCTATCTATCTATCTATCTATCTATCTATCTATCTATCTTTTAATTCCAACTTATTAAAGTTGGAATCAAAAGAACTCAAACAATTCAAGTTTTTTTAACTATAAAATCTCAGTGGAAAAAAAACTAGAATTTTTCTAGACTTATTATACCCCGAGGATGGAAAAAGTCCGAATCCAAAAATACTCCATCTCAGACCTGCCAAGCTTGTATATAAGTCAACGGGATAGTCACATATCTGTGGTCTGAACTGGAATAAGCCCGAAAATTTGACTATTTTAGGCAAAACCCCCAAATTCTGAGTTTTTGGGAAAAAGTCTGAAAAAAGTCTGTGAGAAAAAACTAAATCTCACCCAAAAGTTTTCATGTGATAAACTATAAAATACTTTCTTATTGATTTGAATCTGGCCCAATGTCGGGAATACAATCTGATTGCCAGTAAACTCTCTGAAATAAACTCATTAACCTCCCATTGCTGTAAGGTAACCAGATCATCAAACTGGGGATGTTTCTACAATCTGCACTGATTGCATTTAATTTAAAGGCAATTAGTATGTGTCAGAGCAGCCCAGCAGCCTGCATTAATTAGAAGTGTACTTAAATTTTCAAACAATCTGCAGTTGGTGTATTGAACAACAATTCTTAATTGGCTCCATCTTCTCTGTCCAACCATTTTATTGCTCAGATCAGCACTATTTCTTTTTATAGTTTTAATTGTTTATATATACCATATTAGCAATTTTAATATTCCTTATACCTACATCATTAAACTGGAAAAAGTGAAAAAGCACACATATTCACAATAAACATATTTAAAAAGCCTATGCAGTGATCTTATAATTATAACAGAAAACTCTGTCAAAATGTCAGAAACAACTTGTCTTAAGGGTCTGAAACTTTGGGTAAAATGTTTCCCTTATAATCTATGCTCTCTGGATTTTTTTAATCATCATTCACTGAATTCCCTTGCTTCATTTCTTTGACTCTAGTAAAGAAAAATGAATTCTTTTTAATCTTTTCAGATAACTCTGATTAATTTTTATCTTACAAATCCAAATTCAAGCTTTTTTAATCTAAAAGGTATATATAATTAGGGTTGAACACAGACAAAAAAAGTGCCATGCAGAGCACATTTATTTAAAAGTACAAAAAGTAAATAAAAATGAAGGTCCAAAACAACATTAGGTATGAATATAAATGGATAAAGATTATTAATATGAAAGGGAATTGTGATTTTGATCAACCTTCAAATCTTTTGAAGTTTATTTTGAGTTTATTTTTTTTACTGATTTCCATAAACAGTGTATTCAACAACACTATAATTTTAACAGGGAAAGGGTGGCTATATGCATCACAATCCTGAATTAAATGTGCTCCATCCATTCATAATATTAATCCTAATTTATAAATATTAGTTATAACAAACATAGGTCTTATAATAATGACAATCATGGGTAAAAAATGTATGTGCAGGGTACTTTCTGTACAAACTTGATTTTCGTGCATTGAAAAAAGAGAACATATCATAATTGAAGGCAGGTCATACAACGATTGCGTTGCAGGACCCACATAACCTCCCCCTCCACTCGCCCTGCTCTTTGCCTAATGGGTTGGGAGAGCATCGGAGTCCTCTACAGAAGCGGCAAGCACCGCTAATGAAGAGGAGCTCTTTACAGCCAAGAATGTAGGTACTATGTGCTTGGCAGTTGGGGCTTTTCCCTGCAAGAATGTAGTACCTACATTCTTGGCTGGTAAAGGATTAACTATTTGCTTTTTTCACCAAATGTTGGGATATTTCCACAATATACCCACCATAAGGGCCAAACAAAGAGATAAAAACCATGGAAATGCAGCTTTTGCTCTGATAGGTTTCTAAAACCTGTTCATCGATATCTGGCTGAAAATTGGACAGATATTTATCTAACAGGGCCAATAAGCTGGCTATTCAGAAGGACCAATATACAACTTTTGTTGACCCATGTACTTGGATTTGAACATCAGGTTCTGTGATTATACTGCATACTGTATATAGTGAAACTTTAAAATAATCTTACAATATCTATTAGTTAAAGGAACAGTAACACTACAAATGTGATTTAAAATTGTTTTAAAGTAATGAATATCTAACATAGGGGCATGTTTACTAACATTGGAGATAAATATCTGGAGAGATTTTTGGAGATGTTGCCCATGGCAACCAATCAGCAATTAGATTTAAACAGCCACAGCCAAGTTAGAAAACAAAAGCAAAGATCTGATTGGTTGCTATGGGCAACATCTCCAGAAATCTCTCCAGATATTTATCTCCAATGTTAGTAAACATGCCCCATAGTGTTTCCCTGCACTGGTTAAACTGGTATGTTTGCTTCAGAAACTCTACTATAGTTTATATAAACAACCTGCTGTGTAGCCATGGGACAGTCATTCAAAGCTAAAAAAGTACTGTAGAAAAGGCACAATATACATAGCAGGTAAGAGAAATGATCTGAAGAATCCCATTGTATACTACAGAGCTTATCTGTTATCTACTGAATATCCTGTGTTTGAATGGCAGCCCCCATGGCTACACGGCAGCTTGTTTATATAAACTATGGTAGTCTTTCTATAGCAAACACTCCAGTTTTACCAGTGCAGGGCAACAGTATATTGTTATTATATTTTAAAACTTTAATTTTTTTGGTGTTACTGTTCCTTTAAGTCTGAAGCAATATACTTGCTAAGTAATCTTATAAACATTTCACAACTGATCAAAGCGACTTCTTCGTTCAACAGTCTAAATGCTCCCAGCTCTACCCATAATTATAAAAGGGACTGTTTTGCATTATAGCTTGTTGCAGTATTGTGTGCTCTTTATTGGACATGATTACCTAAATTAAAAAGTGCCACATACAGTATGTTTTGTAGTGTATGTGAGAAAATCACACAAATTGGATGAACGATAATAATTGAATATCCCCTTTGTAAAATTTTAGCACCAAGACTTCAGATTTAGTACAGTAAGGAGGCCTCCGTTGTTACTATGGAAAATGTATGTTTACTTTTAAATCAATAAATCCCAGTGTATATTCAAGAATGCTGCACAAGCAGTATAATAAGCACTTTATTGGGCTGTGACCTGGCTTACTGTTGGTATATGAAGTCAGTATTCAGCGAGATCTTACAATGTGGGTCTGTATGAACAAAATAATGAAGTGAGTGGCACCTCAAATGATTTCTAATCTGCACTGTTTCCCTATAGAGATATTCATTTTCCCAGTAGTTGAATCCTTGCTTGTCTCCTAATACACACTATAAAATATCATGCTGCTTCTGGGTCATAACACTGTTGGTGAATATAAGGACATGAATATGCTTAAGACTTTTAATAGCCAACTGAAGATGAATATAAGGCAGTTGTGCTACAGTGGTTAGTTTAGGCATGTTGTGTATTATTAAAATAAAAAGGACCCTCTATTCATCATTTAAGGTTGTTCCTGAAAGTGTGTCATGTACATGTAAATGGTTTTCCTGTCAGAATTCTCGGCCTCGCCATTTTTCTTCAACACTGTACATTGCACCAATTTATAAGAGCTTGCTATGATATAAAGTAGATGGCTGTGACATGAAAAAGAAACAAAAAGAGAGAGAGATAGAGATAATTTGACAAAGACCTGTTTAGCATGTGTTTGGCACTACAGTATGTCAATAGCTAACAGCCTTGAAGGAGAGTTGCAATTAAATAAAATTAAAGTATTTCTAAAATCAGCTAGTTACTAACTCATTGCATTAACATTTGTCATTATATCTTGTATTTGCACATGAAAATATGCCTGTCTGAGGCTTTGTTTGTTATTTGGACATGATATAACTGGATGCTAGAACATTTCTCAGGGACCATCCTGTCATACAGGAGGAAGACAACAATAATTCATGCCCCCATGTACAGTTCATTCTTTTCTATACAGAATTCATCAGGGACTGTCTTCTCGCCCAGGAGAAGGTCAATAGATACTTTTTGTCAAGAAAAAAAAAAATCACCTTCCAGACTACAATAATGTTCTAGTCCATCTGACCAATAACATTTATTCATTCCATAGGGTATTACAAAAATAAAACAAAACAGGACCCTTATTTCTGAAGGGGGTTCAACAACTATTGTTTGTCGAATAAATGATTCCCAAGATGTCATCCCAAAGTAAGGGAAAACTATGTACCTAGGGATTTTCAAAGGTAGTGAGTTTCACCTGTAATCTATTTAACCCAAAATTATAAGTATACCCATCACTGGCCCAATTTCATAGTATCATAACTCAGAAGCACATTGTTGCAGAACAATGAATTATGTAGCTTTCAGTAGTACTTAGCCTTATGTCATTGACAGGCTTGACAGACTGTGCCAAATATGAAGATGTATTTACACTGCAGATACTTTTAACTCCTACAGACATGACTTTTCTGTTCAAATATTTTCTGTGTTCTTTACCTTTTTTATGTCTATAGGCAAAGCTCAAGGGCCATCTCTTAAGGTTGTCAGCATTAATGGGCATGTAAAGGCAAAAATATAAAATCCCATTTTTACTTTCTTTAATGAAAAAGAAATCTATCTCCAATATACTTTAATTAAAAGATGTCTACAGTTTTTATCATAAACCTGACTGTATGCAGTGCAATTCCCCCTTCTTTTACTGCTGTTGATAGGAATTGTCAGATGGTCCCCAACTGCTGTGCAGGTAAACAATCATACTTTCAAATGGCAGGGGGAGCCCCCCCACCTTACTTCCCAGAACTCGAGCAGCATTGTTGGATTCCCTGTAGAGATTTGTATCCAGAGATGCAGTGCAGTCTCTATATCATGATTATTAATCAGCCTTGCTGTATTGGCTTCTATGGCAGATATTATTTGACTTGTGCTGTTTTGATAATTTATGACGATCCCTAAGCTTAACCTCTCAACTGAAGCTCAGACCACACTGAGCATGTGCGAGTCTTGATATTGCAGAAATGTCTAACAAAGTTACAAGATGACAGCCCCCTGCGCCAACTTTGAAAGCATAAATCATTTGTCTTATTAGGCTGCTGGTGCAGTAAGTTCATGTTTATATTTAGTATACATAATACAGCATTTCTAACATTATTCTATTTTAGACTTTAGTTGCCCTTTAACCCAAAGACTGCTTGCTTTCCCCACAATCAACCATACATGGAGAGTTTAACAGTTACAACTGAAAATAATTTGTGGCGGGCATCCCTGCTGGGCCACTAGACCACCAGGGAGAGCCACTAGACCACCAGGCTAAGCTATCTTCGTTACAATAGACCACCAGAGAGAGGGGCCACTGGATCCTCAAGCTTACCAGGAGACTGGGATGGGACTGTAAGGGGAATAAGGGGAATATAAGAAAGCATCTAAGAAATTCCCCCCAGCCTCAGAATCCACCAAGGCTGAGATTTTAACTGAACCCCCAGGCCAGGACAAAACAACAGGTACCACATTTTTAGAGTCAAATTGAGGAGAGAAAATCTCTCCGCTCAAATTGAGCTCCCCTTCTCAATTTCGGTTTTGAGGTTTTCCCAGCCTCTTGGGACAATTTTTAAGGAAATTACCCTTATCCCCGCAATATTTGAATAGACCCAGGGATTGCCTTAAGGCCCTTTCCTCATGGGACAAGCGTGTAGCTTGGGTTCCACCTGAGGACTAGGAAACGAGGTAATTGGTGATTTGTCATTATCACATACATAGGGAAGTATGTACCCCCTTCAGCCTGCCTTTCTCTTTGCCTCCTATCAATTTGGATGGCTAACTTCATATGGTCATCCAAAGTGGATGAAGGAGGGTAATTAACCAGGCTGTCTTTGACAGAGCTAGAACAAAGAGCTGTATCATTCCACCTCGTCTCAACTGACCACTGGCGGAATTCCGTACAATACTTCTCAATTACTCTTTTCCCTTGACGGCGTTTACAAATCACGGAATTGGAGTTAGCACGATTCGAGTCATCGTATAACATGGCCATGGTAGCAAAAAAATGCTTATGGGGAAAGAGAGGCAGGGTCAGAGGGGGTTAATCTTAGTGCCCAGACTTGTGGGTCACCTTGTAGTAAGGTCATAACGAACCTTACTTCATCCTCATCAGTAGGGAAAAGTTATAACTTACATGACTCTTGAAAAACAAAAAATGTACTCCCATCCCCACTAAACTTATCAGGTAAGGGGATTTTGGGGTCATGGGAAGAACCTCTATTACCCGGATTAGATGACTGGGAAGACCCCTCAGGATTGAATAGCGGATTGCTGAACTATATCAAGCCTTTTGGTGACAGATCGCAGACCTTGAATAATATAGTCCTGTTTTCCTTCTTGTTCATCTAGGCGCTGAAGGAGGGTCGAGTAAAGCAGCTTAGTGGTTTGCGGAATAGCAGGAGCTTCTTACATTTTCTTCTATCTCATGGGCCCATTGTACTGTCACGAACACACCCTAAATCGAGAACCAGTGCTAGGCTCTCTCGTCTCGGTTCTTGCTTCTACCTTTAACAGCCACCTTTCACCTCGGGAGGAGCCCTCAGCTAATTGGATACTGCCAGGTCTTACTAAGAGAGGAGCAAAGCTAAAGGTTCTGGATGAGCAAAGGGGCACGATCATTTCACCAAGGATACTGGATGGAAGACAACACAGCTAGGATGACTGCCAGACAATATAACGTGGACGGGTAGACCGGGCCAGCACAAGCAGAGTTCAGAATAGTCATGCAGGCCGGATCGGTGCAGGCAGAGTTCAAGGAATGGTTAGACAGGCTAGGATCAGGATTGGAGAGTGTAGAATAGTCAGGCAGGCAAGGGCCAGCTTGGAGAGGACATAATAACAGGCAGGCAATTGTCAGATTGGAGAATTCAGAATGAACAGGCAGGCAAGGGTCAGGATACAGAGTTCAGAATAGTCAGGCAACAGGCAAGGTCAAAACCAGAAGATCAAACAGGATTCATGTAGAAATAAGCACCTAGGAACTACCAAATAGAACCTAACAACGGGCAATTTCCTCAATGAGAAAAGCCCTTTATATATTGTTTTAATTTCGCACCATTGCGACATGATGGCATCACGCTGGCGCATAAACCCAAAAGAGCGCACCCGTGCATGCCATAGGGGAGCCTACACAGGAGGAAAAAGGATGCACGGAGGAACAAGGATCCAGGGCAATGACAGATAACGCAGCAGTCATAATATATTTATGATTAATGGCAGGAATGAGAAGACAAATGTACTAGTAATGGGGTGGCAGAGTTACCATTAATTAATGATAGAGCTATATAATATGTAAAATAATGTAATGTCACGCTGTATTTGAGGCAGCATGCAAAGTGCAATGACAGTTGAATCACTATTCACATCTTTGTCACAGAGACTAGTGTAATTAGAATTACTCTATAAATCATGGTTTAATGTATCAGTATGTTGGTTCTATATACATACATTAATATGTGAAGGTTTAGTATGTATAGGCCAAAAATTGCTTCTGTGCACATTTTCTCATGCTGAAAAAATTGTTTGAAGAATTAGATGCTTAAAGAATTTTTGTGAATGGACCAACCCTACAGAAGAACTGTATCTTCTTCATTCTTGAATTTTGTAATTGCCTGATAAAATCAGTTAAGATTTTGCATAATGAATAGCAGAGGAAAATCATGAAAAAGGTTTAATAATATTAGTGTAAATATGTTCTTACTGATATAAACCTGTTCAAATGATGTACTGTTTTAATTTAAATATACAGTATATTTTAAAAAAAAAAAATAGGGACCTTTTTCTGGGTGTCTATAAATGTGGTATAAAATTAGAAGTAGTAGAATTGTAGTAATCAAGCAAAGTAATTAGACAAATAATTGAGGAACCCAACTTTAGGAATCTACAGTATATTATGTTTTCAGAAAGATTTGCTTTTAAAGTGTGATCTAGTTTATGCTAAAATAATGGAATTTAAAGAAGAAGAAAAAAGTAGACTAACTGGTGCCAAGTTATTAAGTCCCTTCCATTGAGTATAGTGGTTTGCTTGCAAAATGACTTTGCTACTCTTCTTCAAAAAATACACTAGCCCAGGGATACTTTTCCTTCGAGCACTCTGCTGCAGCCATTTTGTATTGGTATTCTAAGCACTCCTTGAGAGACATCCAGGGGGAATATGGGACACCGGAAAAAGATGTGGTGCTAACTCCTACCTACCTAGGGGGAAAACACCTGACCAGATCCTTAATCCTCTTCTTAAGCATACTATGCATATGTGCATGTTTAACTTTTCTATATTGTTCATAGATCCAGGGGATGTCTGGGACATCAGAACAAGATGGCCACGCTACCCTCTTCCTTATGTCCCAAATGAGGAAAACCACCTGACAACCAGTACCAATGAAAAGCTAACCACCCAAATGCCTACACCTTTAAGGAGCTACATCTCCTTTCACCCATGCCTGCACATAACTGCCCCCTAAGTTAATAGAATGTATGGGGAAATGACTACCATAGAGGAAAGCTAAATTCTTTCTTCCCTGAATAAGCACTCTATGCATGCCTGCTTACCCATTGTTTAAGTGGCAGATTTATCAAAGGTCGAATTTAGAATGTATGTGAATTTTTTTTTTACTCAAAACTCGAATGCTATCTCATTTAAGAAAAAACTTGAGCGTCTAAAATTGACTGACGATCGAATTAGAATAAAACTCGATTCAAGTTTTTTCCCCAAAATAAACTCGAACATCAGGAAGGCTATTAACATCTTCAAATGGGTCAACAGACCTCTGCCATTGACTTGTAAATTAATATGGTCGGTTTTAGGTGGCGAATATTTGAATTAGAACTGTTTCCATCAAGGTGCGATCAATCTCACATTCAAATTTACATTTGAGTTGGTGCTTTTAATTCAGAATTTGCTAGTTTTGACACAAAAAAGTAAAATTTTTAATTCAAATTTACTATTTGAACCTTAATAAATCTGCCCCTAAGTGTTTAACAATTACAGTAAAAACTATTTTTAACACAATATAAAGCAAATTGTCATGACTGTATAACACAGGAGCAAATACAAGCATTAATTCAATATATTTTTTAATCTCATGTAAGTCAACTCATTTGCCTAAGAAAGGGTTTTATTCCTTTCAGGCATAACATATACCACAAACCTTAGGGGCATTCTTGGGAGTTTTCTGGCACTGACATCCTTATGCTGTTAAAGAGAATTTTTATCTTAAACTATGGTATGTTGTAAATGTTATTAAAAAGACTGTGCCATTTATCAGGTTGTTCTGTAGTTCTTGCCATATTTTGGAAACTAGGGTCAGTGAATCTAGTAGTCGGTTGGGAATTTGAACAACAGAAGTTGTCCTGAAAGATGTGTAATACAATACCAGGGCCAGATTTACATAGTGGGCGCCCCTAGGCCCACTACTGTTCATCGCCCCTGTCCCCTCCAGGAGGACAGGAGCAATGGGGATTGACACATTGGAATTTAAAAAATGATTGTATCTCCAGCGCATCCCCAGTGTTTTTGAACCAATGTGGGTGTGGTTGGGCAGCATGCCGTCCCCCTAAAATCTTGCCACCCTAGGCCCGGGCCTAGGTGGCCTTTCCACAAATCCGGGCCTGTACAATACATACATACAAATCTGTCAGTCCCTACTAACCAGGTAAAAAACTTCAACTTCGAAACTTCGCCACCTTAAACCTGCCGAATTGGTATGTTAGCCTATGGGGACCTCCTAGAACCTATAGCCAGTATTTGGCTACGTTTTTAGAAGTCTATGGGGCCGATTTATCAAGGGTCGAATTTCGAGGGTTCATAAACCCTCGAATTCGACCCTTGAAGTAAAATCCTTAGAATTAGAATTTTACTGTATTTACTGAAGTATGTAGTCAAAGTTTTTTTAAAGAGACAGTACTTCAACTATCGAATGGTCAAATAGTCGAACGATTTTAAGTTTGAATCGTTCGAGTCGAAGTCGAAGGTCGTAGTAGCCTATTCGATGGTTGATGTACCCAAAAAATTACTTTGAAATTCAAATTTTTTTATTTGAATCCTTCACTATCCTTCACAGCTTAGTAAATGTACCCCTAAGTTTTTTTTTTAAATCGTTCGATTCGAATGATTTAATCGTTCGATCAAACAATTTTTACTTCAACCGAAAACGCCCATTTTCAAACGAAAAAATACTTTGACTATCGAAGTATCAAATTCGATGGTCGAATTTTGAAGTTTGTTAACTTCGAAATTTGATCCTTAGTAAATGTGCCCCTTTGAGGTGGATTTCTCAAAATGTGAAATTGGGACTCACGGAGGGGCTCACTTTCTATTCATTCCAATGGGATTTTTAAAAAGCATATTTATCAAAGGGTGAACTGCATTGTTATAAATGATTCTGGAAGTCCCATAGGAGTGAGTAGAAAGTGAGTGAGTTTTTCTGTGGTGTGTTCTGGACACATTTTAACAAATCTACTCCTTATTAAATGTTATTTAGAAATAGAACTCTTCCTTTAAAGGAGAATTAAAGTTTAACTAAATAGATAGGGTGGAAATGTTATACATTATGTTTTGGGCTTCTATACCAGCTCAAGGCAACCACAACCCTTTAGCAGTAAAGATCTGTGTCTCCGGAGATGCCCCTTGGTACCTTCCCATCTTCTTTTCTGTCACTTACTTAACTTGGGGGCTGACTCACAATATAAAGAACACATAGAATATAAATGTCACAATATAAGGATGATTAATAATTAATACAGATAATTACTACATGGCAGCAGAGAAACCAGTGCAACTAACATCAGAATTTAATAATCAGCCCTGTAGCATCATCTTATATTACAGGCCAACCTCATTTTCTGTTTGATATTTTGTGTCAATCCCTAAATTTAGCTTCTCAACAGCTGCTCAGAACCCACTGAGCATGTGAGTGTCGCAGACACTTTCCAAGATGGTGACCCCCTGTGACAAGTTTTAAGTCCTGGATCATTGCTGCTACTGAGAAACTGAAACTTAAGCTGGTGCAATGAATTCAGTATATAAAATATGGCATTTCTAGCCATATTCTTTTTTAGGGTTTAGTTCTCCTTTAAAAGATAAGATTTTAAATGAATATCGCTAGAAATTTATTTTGTGTACTGAACTTCATTTATCAGCTCAGAGGTTCAGCATCCCTATAATAGTAGTAATTCATGTCTATATTATTACTTATCTTTAGTGATGGGCGAATTTGCACCATTTCGCAGCAAAATTCGCGAAATGATGAAAAATTTGCGAAACGGCGCCAGCGTCGGCGTAGAAGATAACAGAGCATAGCACTCATCAGTTCTTTAAAAAATGAAAAAATTGCTTTATTTCAAGCTTGTTTCATATATATATATATATATATATATATATATATATATATATATATAAAAACTTTTTCAATGTCCATCAATTGACTCCAAAGTTCCATGTTCTAGAAGGTCCCCCATAGGCTAAAATAGCATTTCGGCAGGTTTTAGATGGCAAATGGTCGAAGTCGAATTTTTAAAGAGACAGTACATGACAAATCTTGTTATTTAAATTTTCGAATTTTTTTCAAATTCAAAATCGAATTTGGACTATTCCCTTGAAGTACACAAAAAATAGCTCGAAATTGAATTTTTTTTCATTTGAAAATTCACTTCGACCTGATAAATCTGCCCCTATGTATTATGTTTATTATGGCAGGTTAAAATAGAGTTGGCGCGTTAAAATAGAGTTAAAAGGATTAAATAGAGTTAAAAGGATAAAATAGAGTTAAAAGTTTGAAATAGAGTTAAAAGGTTGAACTTGATGGACATGTGTCTTTTTTCAACCTAACTTACTATGTGTATGTTACTATGTGATGTGTATGATTACCATTTTTCACAGTATCTTTTTACTTCACTTTTGTCATGCAATACCATTAGCAATAGAATAACATAATAATAAAACTGCATGTCTATACATCATACGTAGGGGATTGTATCTCAATTATTTTCTGAAAAAAACTCCAAATAATCTGCACAGGTTTTCTATTTATTAATACTCTTTCCCAAAAATGTTGTTTGTGGTAAAAAATCCAAAACAATCAGGGGACCCCATAGCCTGAATAGGGGCAACAGGGTCTTGATGGGGCCTTAGGAGACAGCTATCCCCGCCCCTCCACCTTTTTTCTGTTGCAGGTGCTGATTGGCTGGGAGTCCCGGGCGAATGAGAAGAGGAAAGAACAGCGGTAATACTTCCCATTCAGCGCCGGGATGTGGAGGAAGAAGGACGCAGCATCCCACCCTCCCTCCCTATATTATGTGTGTTAGTCACAGTTGCGGAGGGTATCTTTGCAAGGAACCCCAGGGGAAGTTAAAAGGGGGGTCTGTCATAGTCAGTGGAAGTAGCCTGGTAGGCCTGGGTCCTCATAGTGTGGTATGCAGTCCGGTTTAGGGTCGGGAGAAAGGAACAGGAACCTATCTTGGCAGTTTGGGTACAGATACCCCACCCCCATTCCCTCCTCCCCGGGTGGGGGAATAATATGTTAAAGGTTTAAAAGTTTGTTAAACAAACGGTTATTCAAAGGTTAAAAAATGTTATACATGATTATAATTGTATTATTGTGTTAAATAAAAAACTGCAGCCATCTCTTTCCAAACCAGTGGTATGTATGTATTATTTGGGAGTAGGAGAATTGTGATGTGTGGGAGGAGGTAGAGGGATAGGTGTGGAATCGACGCTGCACCCGTCATGAAAAATAGAAATGTTATTATTTATTTATTATTTATTTTTGCATGAAAACCTTTGGATTATTTCACGAAACCAAGCGCATAACAAAACATCTTTGGGACTTCTTCCATTGACTTATATGCAACCTCGGCAGGTCTGACATGCCTGATTTTTGGATTCTGACTTCGGGCCATCCTCGACGTTTAATAAATTCTGAAAAATTAGGATTTTATACTAAAAAACAAGAATTGTTTGGGTTTTGGCATTCGGAGTTTAATAAATAACTCCCTACATATGCACAACAGTATAAAAAAAATCTCATATCGTATTCACAGAATGTAAACACTGAGGGGCAGATTTATCAAGGGTCGAATTTCGAAGTTAAAAAACTTCGAAATTCGACCATCGAATTGTCCAAATAAGATAGTCGAACTTTTCTTTTTGAATTTTTTGGCCGTTTTCGATCGAAGTAAAATAGTTCGATCGATCATAACAATCGTTCGAATCGATCAATTCAAACGATTGTTACGATCGATCAAACGATTTAAAAAAAAAAAACTTTGACTTTTTAAAACTTAGGCAAATTTTGGCTCTAGGTTGTAGGAGGTCCCCATAGGCTAACATAAGCTAACATAGGAATTCGGCAGGTTTAAAGTGGCGAAGTCAAAGTGTGATCGAAGAATGGTTGAATATTCAAAGTATTTTCAATTCAAATCAAGTCGAAGTCGAATTTGGTCTATTCGATGGTCAAAATACCCAAAAAATATTTTGACATTCGAAGTTTTTTAATTCGAAAATTCACTTCGACCTTTGATAAATCTGCCCCTTACATTTTAACCAACTGGAAAAAGAAAAACATACTTTTTAAGTCTATTCTTCTTCTAAATATTTCATCCTATCAAATAGTAAATGAATTTAAGAGACATATACATAGTTAAGTTACATACATAGTTAAATTGGGTTGAAAAAAGACAAAGTCCATCAAGTTCAACCCCTCCAAATGAAAACCCAGCATCCATACATACACCCCTCTACTTTTAATTAAATTCTATATACCCATACTAACTATAGAGCTTAGTATCACAATAGCCTTTGATATTATGTCTGTCCAAAAAATCATCCAAGCCATTCTTAAAGGCATTAACTGAATCAGCCATCACAACATCACCCGGCAGTGCATTCCACAACCTCACTGTCCTGACTGTGAAGAACCCCCTACGTTGCTTCAAATGAAAGTTCTTTTCTTCTAGTCTAAACGGGTGGCCTCTGGTACGGTGATCCACTTTATGGGTAAAAAGGTCCCCTGCCATTTGTCTATAATGTCCTCTAATGTACTTGTAAAGTGTAATCATGTCCCCTCGCAAGCGCCTTTTTTCCAGAGAAAACAACCCCAACCTTGACAGTCTACCCTCATAATTTAAGTCTTCCGTCCCTCTAACCAATTTAGTTGCACGTCTCTGCACTCTCTCCAGCTCATTTATATCCCTCTTAAGGACTGGATTCCAAAACTGCACTGCATACTCCAGATGAGGCCTTACCAGGGACCTATAAAGAGGCATAATTATGTTTTCATCCCTTGAGTTAATGCCCTTTTTTATGCAAGACAGAACTTTATTTGCTTTAGTAGCCACAGAATGACACTGCCCAGAATTAGACAACGTGTTATCTACAAAGACCCCTAGATCCTTCTCATTTAAGGAAACTCCCAATACACTGCCATTTAGTGTATAACTTGCATTTATATTATTTTTGCCAAAGTGCATAACCTTGCATTTATCAACATTGAACCTCATTTTCCAGTTTTCTGCCCAGTTTTCCAGTTTAGACAAATCACTCTGCAAAGTGGCAGCATCCTGCATGGAACCTATAGTTCTGCACAATTTAGTATCATCTGCAAAAATAGAAACAGTACTTTCAATGCCCACCTCCAGGTCATTAATAAACAAGTTGAAAAGCAAGGGACCTAGTACAGAGCCCTGCGGTACTCCACTAACAACATTGGTCCAATTAGAAAATGTTCCATTTACCACCACTCTTTGTAGTCTATCTTTTAGCCAGTTCTCTATCCAAGTACAAATACTATGTTCCAGGCCAACATTCCTTAATTTAACCAGTAACCTTTTGTGTGGCACTGTATCAAATGCTTTAGCAAAATCTAAGTAAATCACATCCACTGCCATCCCAGAATCGAGGTGTCTACTTACATTCTCATAAAAAGAAATTAAGTTAGTCTGGCAAGATCTATTACGCATAAAACCATGCTGGCACAAACTCATAGTATTATGATTTGCTATGAAGTCCAGTATCTTATCCTTTATTAACCCTTCGAAAAGCTTTCCTACCACTGACGTCAGACTAACTGGCCTATAGTTTTGAGGCTGAGAACGGGATCCTTTTTTGAATAGAGGCACCACATTAGCAATTCGCCAGTCTCTCGGCACTATGCCAGATCTCAATGAATCCTGAAAAATTAAGTAAAGAGGTTTGGCAATCACAGAGCTAAGCTCGCTAATTACCCTGGGATGAATACCATCTGGCCCTGGACCTTTGTTAATCTTAACATGTTCTAGTCGCTTTTGAATTTCATCATGTGTGAACCATGCATCATTAGTTGTATTACTAGAATTGGGACTGTTAAGAAGGAAACCTTCACTTACTGATTCCTCATTTGTGTAGACAGATGAAAAATATGAATTCAGAATCTGCGCTTTTAATTTGTTTTCATCAACCAGCTGACCCCCCTCTGATAGTAAGGGACCCACCCCTTCCTGCTTCATTTTTTTACTATTAACATATTTAAAAAATAATTTTGTATTTTTTTTACTGCTTACTGCAATATCCTTTTCTATAGCAATTTTAGCTTGCCTTATAGCTTCTTTGCATGATTTATTGGCCTCCTTGTACCTTATAAATGATTCGGCTGTACCAGCTAACTTGAAAGTTTTAAAAGCACGTCTTTTCTTACCCACCTCAACACCAACGCTTCTATTGAACCAAAAAGGTTTTGCTTTGCAACAACGTTCCTTGCTTACAAGTGGAATATACTGACAAGTATATTTATTAAGCAGCATTTTAAAGACTTCCCATTTTTGTTCTGTGTTTAACCCTGTGAAAAGCATTTCCCACTTAATATGTTGCAGAGATGCCCTTATACTGTCAAAGTTTGCACGTCTGAAATTTAGTGTTTTAGTTACTCCCTTATAGAATTGCTTCTGCAACAGAATCTCAAAGGAGACCATGTTATGATCACTATTCCCTAAATGCTCACCCACACAAATGTTAGAGATGAGTTCAGTATTGTTAGTTATTACAAGGTCCAAAAGAGAGTTATTCCTAGTAGGTTCTTGAACGAGCTGGAATAAAAAGTTGTCATTCAGCATATTTACAAACCTACTAGCTTTTTCTGTCTTAGCAACCCCATTACCCCAGTCAATGTCTGGATAATTGAAGTCACCCATAGCAACAACTTGACCCAGCTGTGAAGCCGCTTGTATCTGCAAGAGTAGCTGGGCTTCATACTCGACACTTATACGAGGTGGTTTATAGCATACACCAATGATAATTCTTTTTGATACCTTTTGCCCAGTCGAAATCTCTACCCAGAGTGATTCTACACCCTCACCAGTGCCAGCTATTTTTATTTCTTTAGCGCATGGCTTTAATTCAGGCTTTACATACAAACACACTCCTCCACCCTTTTTAATCCCTCTATCCCTCCTAAAAAGGGTGTAACCATTTAAATTCACAATCCAGTCACATGTTTCATCCCACCAGGTCTCAGTGATACCAATTATATCATAATTTTTAGAGCATGCAATTAATTCTAGGTCTCCCATTTTACCTGACAAACTCCGTGCATTTGCCAGCATACAGCGGAGGTTATTACTTATACTTTTGAAATGTGCATTACTTGGTAAAGAATTATACGTTAAGTTAGTATTATTCTGTTTTCCTTGTAACAGAGGGACCTCCTTAGCTGGTAAACTGTATGCCCCCCTCACTCCTCCCCCATGACCCCTTACTAACCCCACTGCCCCGTCTACACTAGCTTCCCCATAATCCTTTCTCTCACCCACCCCCCCCCCTTGCCTAGTTTAAACACTCCTCCAACCTCTTAGCCATTCTTTCCCCTAGCACCGCGGACCCCCTTCCATTGAGGTGCAAACCGTCACGGCTGTATAAGTTGTACCCCAACGAAAAGTCAGCCCAGTGCTCTATGAACCCAAACCCTTCCTTCCTGCACCAAGACTTTAGCCACGCATTAAGCTCCCTAAGCTCCCGCTGTTTTCCTAAACTTGCACGTGGCACAGGCAAAATTTCAGAAAAGATTACATTGGAAGACCTTTCCTTGATCTTAGAGCCTAGATCCCTGAAATCATTCTTTAAGGTCTTCCATCTACCATTTATTTTGTCATTAGTACCGATATGTACTAAGACAGCTGGGTCGTGCCCAGCCCCACCCAATAATTTGTCTATCCGATCAACCACATGCCGAACCCTGGCACCAGGTAGACAGCAAACTGTTCGGTTGTAGCGATCCGGACGACAAATTACCCTATCCACTTTCCTAATAATTGAGTCCCCTACAACCACAATCTGCTTAGGCCTGACTCTACTCTCCCCCCCACCACTACTAGAGAAACTGGTCTCCCGGCTGTTAGAGAGATCAGCCCCATCTAGAATTGCCAATCCAGAGTTCATACTCCCATCATCTTCACACAATCTGGCAAATTTGTTGCGATGTATAATCTCCGGATCAGCCTCCATTTTCCTTTTGCCCACCTTAGATTTTCTAACTGTCACCCAGCTAGCTGGCTCAACATCCTGCTGCTGTTCTGTTCCCCCCAAACTATCTGACCCCGCTAGGTCCTGCTCAGTGAGCAAAAGACTCCTTTCAAGATTGTCAATCGACCGCAGTGTTGCAATTTGTTGCTCTAGTGCTCTAACTTGAGCCTCCAAAGTGGCAATTTGCTCACAACCACCACAGAGGTAAGCATTTTGGATCTCTTGTTCCAAATCTGCATACATATGGCAGACTGTGCACTGAGTCAGACCTTCAATCTTGCTAGCACTCATTATCCCAGTTACAGATCAAAACAGGAAAAAATATAAATAAATATATAAAATAAAAATGAGGGTTTAGAACAAAACTTTTGACCTAGTTTGAACCTCCTTTAGTTTTCAACTCCGGTGTTTGTAACTCCACTTACAGAACCCCCACTTAACTCCGGTGTTTGTAACTCCACTTACAGAACCCCCACTTAACTCCGGTGTTTGTAACTCCACTTACAGAACCCCCACTTAAAGAGCAAACACTTAAGAGAAGCTAACACTAGAGCAAGCTCCACTGGAGTCCCAGGGGTTCTATTTATACAGTCTGTTCAGGTGCAACTAATCAAACCCCACCCCCTCAGACGGAGGGAAAACTGCAAAGTAAAGCAGGTTGTGACAAACTTGCTGTAAGCACACTAGCACACCAAACTTTGTTGTTTAGCACCCAAGACAGAAAAAAAAAAAAACCTTTTAAAAAAAAATTAAACCACAGTAGTTAAATATAAACCTTAATATAAAAAAGCAGTTAAGAAATACTTATCCTTTTCAGATGATTTGTTTGCTTTAAGTTGCTTTAAACCTGTCAGCAGCCTGATTCAAACATTCTGCACATTTTAACACCATTATGCCACCTTAAGTATTTTATACAGATTAGTTAAGCATTTCAAACTGAAGTATGAATAATTAGGCAAACAGGTTTATAATTTAGTTTTAAAAAAAGGAGAATGTTGAGCTTATAAAACTTCCTCTAAGCTTTCCTTTGGATACTGGGTTAAGCTGCTTGGTAGAACAAAACTGTTTATTATAGATTTAACATTAATTGAGAGCCAAGAGGAAATAGACTTATAAAGCCATTTAACAGAAGCTTGAAAACCGGTGGTCTTGCACTGAAGGATTAGCCTGAATTCAGCAATTATTTTTTTTTTCAGCAAATGGCTTAATATGAGGTAATTAATGTTTTGGTTAAGAAACAATTTCCTTTATTTTATTATATTTTACATAATGAAAACTGTTTTAAAACTCCAGCAGGAACCTTTTTAAAAAGCCTTTCTTCAAGCCAAAATGTTCATTATCCAGTAACTATGAAATGGTAAATGCACATAGAGAAGGTAATAGAGACCTGAAAGCCATAATAAAGTTCCCACACGCAGACTCTTTAGAAAGGCATAACTCTGCACATTGTTAAGATTTTAATATGGCAGATATTATATGGGGAAGTAGTATTATGTACTGTACTGTGCCTTTTCTTGCCTAAGGCTGAACATTTTCTTATGCATGACACCTATTAACATTCCGTTAAAATGGCTATTCCCAGCAGGGGCAGACATATTTTCATCCCTATTGAGGAAAAGACTTCATCTGAGCATGCTCATTCAGCAGAGATAATCACTGGAACCAAACAGAGGGCTTGCAGGGAATGTGCCATCCACTCTCAGTAAGGGAACACATTACAAATGGCTGGGGGCAAGGTTTACTAAACTGGAACAAATGAATTAGACACACTTCTAAGACAGACCTGAAAACATTAAATTTGAAGGAGAAAGAGTAACAGCAAGAGCAGAAGGCTGAATCCAGACTGCACATGGGAATTGCGATGTGTCTGAAAGTTTAAAACAAGACCTCCCTGCCATTCAGATCAAATTAAAGTATTTTGGTAATCTACTAAGAGGTCACTGCAATTAACCTCTCCCACTGATTTGCATTATGACTAACAGAGGCCAATAAGTGAGACTCTTCCCGTTGACCTAGATCAAAAATACATTTGATCCTTACCTTTTACAATGTATTATACAGCATGTCTGCTAGGAGAGCCTCTTATTTAGCTGATATCATTTTAAAGAGCTTAAAAGAATCCATATTTAAATTAATTTTATAACATTTGACTTTCAAAAGGTGATGTAAGCAGTATAAAGGGTTCTAAACTTATTAGAACATATTTCAGTCTCACATTATAGTTATTTTGTCCTTGCATTTAAAATGATTTTATAATGCATACATGTACTATTTATATATGTTATTTAATGAGTAATGACAATTTTAATGTTACGCTTTATAAAAAAAAATCTCAGAGGAGAGAATGCAAAGTAAATACTGTATAACCTTTTCAGTACCAGGAAAAGAAATATACTGTAGAAATAGTAGCTTGGCACCTACCAGTATAGGAAAATCACTCATGATCAAAGCATTCTGTATATATTTTATGCAAACATAACCATCTGGCAGATTTGGGGCTGGATAAATCAAATGTAATTCTTTAAGAAAAAAAATCTTAAAACAAAAAAATTACTTTTTTGCATAGCACTTGCAAAAGGTAGCTTTGGGAATTCCCGAAGTTACCCAAAGTTTCCTCATGAGTCAAACAACTTTTAGGGGGTTATTTATTAAAGTTTGTTTTTTTTCTGGTTGGACTTTTAAAGGGGAAAATACACTTTTTTTCTTGTGATTTATTCAACTGCAACGGTGTTGATAAAATAAAATAGTTATCCTTATTTCGGCTGGGTTTTGTTCACTAATCCGAAGATTTAGGGGCAAATCCATCAAGGGTCGAATTTCGAGGGGTTAAATCCCTCGAAATTCGACTGGGGAATAGAATCGAATAGAATCGAATAGGCAATTTGGGCGAATTTACGCGCTGGTGAATAGTCGAATTGGTGAATATTCTCCAGGCAAATAGGCTGGATTTTAACCTCTCCCACTGATTTGCATTATGACTAACACGGGCCAATAAGTGAGAGACTCTTCCTGTTGACCTAGATCAAAAATACATTTGATCCTTACCTTTTACAATGTATTATACAGCATTTCTGCTAGGAGAGCTTCTTATTTAGCTGATATCATTTTAAAGAGCGTAAAAGAATCCATATTTAAATTAATTTTATAACATTTGACTTTAAAAAGGTGATTTAAGCAGTATAAAGGGTTCTAAACTTATTAGAACATATTTCAGTCTCACATTATAGTTATTTTGTCCTTGCATTTAAAATGATTTTATAATGCATACATGTACTATTTATATATGTTATTTAATGAGTAATGACAATTTTAATGTTACCCTTTATAAAAAAGGAGAGAATGCAAAGTAAATACTGTATAACCTTTTCAGTACCAGGAAAAGAAATATAGAAATAGTAGCTTGGCACCTACCAGTATAGGAAAATCACTCATGATCAAAGCATTCTGTATATATTTTATGCAAACATAACCATCTGGCAGATTTGGGGCTGGATAAAACAAATGTAATTCTTTAAGAAAAAAAATCTTAAAACAAAAAAATTACTTTTTTGCATAGCACTTGCAAAAGGTAGCTTTAGGAATTCCCGAAGTTACCCAAAGTTTCCTCGTGAGTCAAACAACTTTTAGGGGGTTATTTATTAAAGTTTGTTTTTTTTTTTTTTGGTTGGACTTTTAAAGGGGAAAATACACTTTTTTTCTTGTGATTTATTTAACTGCAACTGTGTTGATAAAATAAAAAAGTTATCCTTATTTCGGCTGGGTTTTGTTCACTAATCCGAAGATTTAGGGGCAAATTCATCAAGGGTCGAATTTCGAGGGGTTAAATCCCTCGAAATTCGACTGGGGAATAGAATCGAATAGAATCGAATAGGCAATTTGGGCGAATTTACGCGCTGGCGAATAGTCGAATTGGTGAATATTCTCCAGGCGAATAGGCTGGATTTTTTCATTCGATCGAATGCCTTTTTATTCGATCAAAAACTTGGAAAACAAGCCTATGGGACTTTCCCATAGGCCTTTAAAGCAATTCGGTAGGTTTTAGGTGGCGAAGTAGGCAGTCGAAGTATTTTTAAAAGAGACAGTACTTCGACTATCGAATGGGCGAATAGTCGCAGCGTTTTTGCTCTCGATCCAGTACTTCGACTATTGAATGGCGATTAGTCGCAGCGGTTTTGCGCTCAATCTATTCGAATCATTCTACTCAGGCGAATTTACGCCAATTCGATAGTCGAGGAACACAAAAAACTACTCAAAATTCTACGTTTTTTTACTTCGAATCCTTCACTCGAAGTTAGTGAATCGGCCCCCTAGTGATTTTCAAGTGACATTGATATATAAATTCCATTAAGTTAAATTACAATGGAATTGCCTTCTGTTCTATTAAAGGAGAAGGAAAATTAAACTGTTTGCACGGTCATGCACCCCACAGTGATGCGAGAATTTATTTGCTACCCTGGGCTGGCACTGAGCCACATCTTTTTCTGGTCTTCCCTGTAAGGTTTGGGTGAGTGCATTCATAGTAGTTTTTTTGAACTTTCTGAACTGCTAATATTCCTTATAACTGAAAAGCAGGAGAATAAAGAAAAATGTGACATGCCCAAGTTCATTTTTTTACCATTCCTTCTACTATGATGATTTAATAACTGTTATTGATAGGATCAGTAGCATAACTATAGAGGAAGCATGCCCTGCAGATGTGGGGGAGGGGGGCAGACTGCAGGGACTGCTTTCTCTAGAATTGCGCCTGCTGCAAACTATTTGCAGTGAGCATGCAAGTGGGAGGGGGGAGTAATTTACTTTGGCCCCCTCCAAAGATTTTTTTGGTGGGGCATCTATGTGTTGTTATACAATGTTATGTACTGTATAATGTAAATGAGGCATTTGCTGTTTCCCCCATTACATAAAGAGTGATTTGACAGCAAAATAATCCACTAATTTATAGAGATTAATTACCCATAAATAGCTATGCATTTGAATTGGATTTTATTGTTTATTACATCAGAATACTTTGAGAGATTCAGGAGCTGTGCAGAGTGGGCAGATTCTTTAAGTTAAAAATATAAAGTAGCTAATGATTGGTTTTCAGATGCTGTACTGGTGCAAAAATATCACTAATTTAACACAGAATTGTGTTGCGTGTGTTTGTGAACAGTTATCGCATAATCTGCATGTAAGCTCCTGTCTTAGTTCTTCATTATGCCAGATGGGGCATCATCTATCTGCCAGTGAACATTTTGCAAATTTTAAAGTTTGTGCCAATCTGCATTGACCATAAAATGTTCATATTTACAGTATAATAACTGGAAGCATATTGCAATGCAATTTTTTTTTACTTCTAAAGTTTAAAAATGTATAAAAGTAGTCCAGTTCATTTCTGCATAGAATCTGTATAATAAGCAGAGAATTACCACTGATTAGGACCAGAAGAACAACCCTTCTATCTTACATGGTCTTAAATAGCCTTTTCTATTTAGTAATCACATAGTTACTAGTGATGAGTGAATTTTTTCACCAGGCATGGATTCGTGGCGAAATTCCAAATTTTTTTTTTGTGAAACTGTGGATAAAATTTGCAATAAATTTTGCAGAGTCAAAAAAGTCGACAAGACAAAATTGTTGCAAAGGCAAAAAATTTGCAATAAGAAAAAATGCACATTGACTGTGTCTCGTGAAATTTTTGCAGTTTGACAAAATTTTTCACAGTTTTGCAAATTTCTCGGCAAAGTGAAAAGGGACAGATTCGCTCATCACTAAAAGTTACCTAAACAATCTAATGTTAATAAAAACAACCCTGCAAACTACAGGCTTTAATAAAGGTCAAGCAATTGATTCAAAATGATTGAATCACTAATGACGCATGTAGTAAAATGCCAAAATAAATCTAAAATCTTGACACATGGTCAATAATCCACACTGAATATTCCCACAGCGAAAGTATATACTTTGTAATACTTCATGCTATTTTCCATGAGTACATACAGTACATCATTCTCCATGTACTGTATGCAAGTGCCACAGTCATTTTTCTAACTTTTAACTTTATCTGTAATCATGGCTCCTAAGTTTAATTCCAGCCTGGGCAACAGGTTTGTATATTCTTCCTATACTTGCAATGGTTTCTTCCAAACACTTTAGATTGGGATAAGGGATAAGTTCCACTTGAACAAGGTCTAATAATAATTTATGATTTCTGGTGTGTGGCACAGAATTTAACTGATGTAAAATCTTATTAAAGCAGATATATTGGTGCTATATAAATAAATACTAATATAAAATGCCAGTATTTGACTGTTCTTGGGATGCTATAGGTAGTTCAGATGTAGAACTTCAAATTGCTCACTGCTCTAATAGATTTAGCCTAAGTTTTGATTAGAGAAACCTCTAATGTTTGCAGTATAATACTGTTCCTTTACTGTTTTGAACTGAACTGTTTTGCAGCAAACCTCACAAAACCACAAAATTGGAAAGTGAAATTATATTGGGGTAAATCAAAACAAAAATCTGGAGGTACCTACTGTTAGAGTAAAGGAGTAGCCCAAGTATTATTAAAAGTTAAAAAATCTTTATTAGGACATACTGAAGCCTAACGCGTTTTGTGCCTAAATGGGCACCTACTCATAGGCCGTCGGTCTCCCCTTTGCACAATCCTTTTAAAGGGGATAATGATAATTATATAGGGGTTAAAGTGTTTTTAGCCTTGCAATGGCATAGGCATTACCCTACTTTGTGAAAAAGCTCCTTTCCACTATGCTCCAACTATTCTTCATAGAAAGAAATTGTACTAGTTCAGGTTGAAAACCCCCCTTTTAATTTTCAAATTTTGAAAAAAAACCCTTTTAATTTTCAATTAATCGTGCAATATTGTGAATGTTGTGTTCTCTCCAAAGTGCAAAGAAGCAGCATATGTGGAAGGTAGAAGTTGGAAATATCTTGTGCAGTGAGCTTTTTATTTTTATGCTGAAACACCATGGAGAAATTCTAAGAATCTCTGCAAATTTCATAGTTAAACTGTACCAGGTGAAAACATGTTCTCAGCCTTACTTATAATTATAACAATAAAGTATTAAGTATCACTTTTTTGTGCCATTTCAATATTTATTCAAAATAAACACAAAATCATTTCAAAGCTTTATTTTATGCAGTTTGATTCCCTTAACTGTGTTTTTTTGTGTTGCTGTAGCAAAAAAAAAAACAAATATATTTAAAATCTCACAATTACAATAAATGTCCTTTAACAGAGAGCTCGAAGTTAAACTGTTCAAACATTTTTTATCCTAAAAAGAAGTAGTTATGGCAACAACATCAGTAATGTTAATGGAATGCAGTTTGCACATGTAAATGTGTACCAAATAAATCTCTAGCTGTCTAAATCCAGTGAGTGAGATTTTACATCTGAAAAAAAAAGAAAGAAAAACTAATAAAAGCAACTGCTAAAATCACTGAATATAATTTTTTTTTTTTCATCCCAGGGTACATAAGGAGGGAAGGTAATATACTGAAGGTTGCTTGTCCCTGTAATATATATATATATATATATATATATATATATATATATATATATATATATATATATATACAAATATAAAATACCGGTATGCCAGTGTGTAAGCATTGTTTTTCATGGTTTTTCATATGCTTCTATTCTGACATATGTTGTCTGAGAGAACTCGTGCAATGATTTATGAAAGCGAAAATGTTTTAGTACAAAATATTTACTATGATGTCACCTATGTGAGTCTGGATTCAGCCATGCATTATCAATGATATACACAGAGACACTTTGAACATGCTGACACATTACACTGACTCATGTGAGCAACTCATACTGAAGGAAAAATAGGTGCATAAAATAATGGAGATTCTACACAGAAAATGTTCCAGAAGATAATTGTGAAAATCTGAATTTTATGCAGCGGTATGTCTGTTAATGTGACAGCTTGCATATGAATTATTCAAAAATATAGTTACAAATCAAACCATTAATACAAGAACTTGCTGCAGAGTGCTGATCGGAGCATACCAGGAGACAGACTCATGTAATATCAATCCGGCTTTATTTCAACGCTTAAAATTACATGGATCGGTAGGGTATGTGATTCTCTAACGCGTTTCGTGCCTATATCCTTGGCACTTCCTCCCTCTGATGTGATTCTCTAATGCGTTTCATGCCTACATCTTTGGCACTTCATCTCTCTGATGAAGTGCCATGGATGTAGGCACAAAACGCGTTAGAGAATCACGTTAAGCGTTGAAATAAACCCGGATTGATATTACATGAGTCTGCCTCCTGGTATGCTCTGATCAGCACTCCGCAGCGAGTTTTTGTATTCATGTTGAAGCCGGTTGGAAGTGACTGACATAGAGCATAGAGCGAGAGCAGCAGTCGAGTGGGAGACTGAACACACAGAGTGAGCTCCACCATTACCGCATTGTTACTAATTGTACAAATCAAACCATTGTCTAATTTTTTTTGGCTTCAACTAGCAAGTCATTTTAAATAAATTTGATTTAATAAATGGAAAGGAACTGACACTTTATATTGCTTGGCCTGTGTATAAGAGTCAATTGTCCTTTAGTAACAGCTCTGGTATGATAGAACTACACAAACTGATTATTCATACAGAATCATAATTTTGTAGGAAACCTCTACATATTTCGATAACCATCTCAAATGCTACAATGCAAAAGTAAACATAAAGTAACAAATGGCAATTCAATATATGGGTTATCCGAAGGCATGGATGAGTCCTTACCCTCACCTAAGGATTTATGGATGGAGATATATGAATAACTCCTTTGTGTCACTTTGGTTAACTATGGACCCAGAACCATTGGTTTACTAGAATAGATGGCCTAGAAATTTTAAGATGTGGAAAGGAGAATGTTGTACTATATCAAATGCTCATCAAGGTAGACATGGGGAGTAGGTACTCATGCCCAAGACCATTAGAAATGAAAAACAAGGAACAAAGGAAAGTGAGCAGGCTGTCATGCCTAGAGGCCCAACCCCACATAGGAATGAGCACCAGGACTACAGGGATAGTTTTTAAAATATAGAGTAGGAGTGAGTAGACTGGCAAGGAGACTAATAGACCAGCAGATAAATAGACCTACTGTAGGAATTGACAAGTAGAGGAACCATGTTAGGATTTAAATAAGGGCTCTCTGCTGGGAGCTCACTATGGATATGCTGCACCTGCCAGTTAATGCAGAGCAGCTGAGTATGATTAACAGCACTAGGGATAGCCATAGGAACATAAGAACAGGATAAGCCTATACCTCTAACCTGCCTGAAGAGGTAAGCAAACAGGCTGTAATATATGAGGTACCTTGTTCAAACCCAGCAGAGAAATGATACCTTACACAGGCCATGAATTAAAATAAACAGAAATCTGGTTTTGATCTTGATAGATGTGCAAGATATTGGAGCGTAGCAACAGAGCCTTGCAGAAAGTAAATGGCAGATAGATAGATAGATAGATAGATAGATAGATAGATAGATAGATAGATAGATAGATAGATAGATAGATAGATAGATAGATAGATAGATAGATAGATAGATAGATAGATACTTGGTGGAATTAAAAGGGAAAATTTCTGCAAGTGTGTTCACACTAACATTGGTGCATTTGTTTTTTCTACTGATGTTATTAATTAAAGATTAATTAAAGACACTTAAAAAACTAAACACACTTCTTGCCCTTCCATATAGTCGTGTTAGGGGCATTTGCATCCACCCTACCATTTCTGATGAACTTCATGCATGTGTGCATTTTGATGTAAGGGAACCCTGGAGCACCTGGCTTTGAAATAGAATATCCCTGGTTCTATATATATATATATATATATATATATATATATAGTAATTCCTGAGTTCCCACAGATGGCTACAGGTGCAACATTGCTTGCAGCCAAAGAATCACATACAAGTAAGTGTAACGTGAGACATGTCGTACATTTGTTAGCCACAACTTGCACTTAATTTGCTACCACCTGCAAAAGCAATTTGTGTTTGTTTTGATGCATCAATGCATGTCACTGCATGCCCGCATTAACATTTAAATTACCCTATTCTTTTTTGCATGTAAGACTTTTTCTGCAAAACCTGCAAAAAAAACTGGTTAACACATTTTATTGTAAAGAGTACAAAACTGGCCATCATGTAGTTAATAATCTCATTCCATTTAATACACATGCTTCAAACTAATATAGCACTACTGGTTCCACACTCTGATCAGACAAACTACTGAAGTACAGTATGCTTTGGGAAAGCAAATTCCCTTATATCTCAATTTAGGTCTTTGATTAAATAGCGGAATAGCATAGTATGTAGCAGCTAAGCATTATGAGACCAACTGCTATTTTTTGTATGCAGGATCTATTTCTGGGAACATTCAATTGTTTGAAATGGTAATGCTGCTATCATACATTTGGTTTAAGGAGTAATTAATGCTCCTTTATAGAATAAAGTATTGTTTTCATATGGTAAGATTATTTTGTGATGTTTTTGCCTTTATGGGAAAAGCTGGTCATGTTAAATATTGAGGCATATTGTTTGTTTTGGTTCAGCAATAGCATGAGAGCCAAAGGTTGCATTTAATGGCGCTTTTGTCTTACCCTGAACCCATAGCTCAATGTGTAATCCATACTTGACACTGATTAGCACATGACCTCTCCTCAATTCTGCCATAAGACTTCTGAAGATAGGAAGCCCCCTTTGTTTTTCGTCCACTGAGAAACAATGAATATAAAGTTTTCTGATCTCCAGAGATTTTCCGAGGAAAAGCAATTTGTTAAACCTGGGTCAGTTGACTTTCTCTTGCTTTAGGACACGTGTTCATTTCAGAAAGAATATGATTTCAAATAAACGGCTCTTATTTCCTTTTTTTATCAAAACTACATGTCTCCCATTTGTAATGTTTGCTTCAAAATATCAAATTACACACAAAATACACTGGGGATTTTAATCAGCACTTAAGGGTCTGTTTAGAATTTATTCGTCTTCACTTGGCAGCTGCAAGGTTCTTAGATTTCAAGCTGTGTACTGATTTTAAAGGACCACCTATATGTTTAAATGGCTTCTCTGTACACTGGATCAATTGTGGGCTGTTTTCGTACTTCATCAAGAGATTTTAATAAATAATTCTTCCTTCTGAAAATTCTATTTCCTGTTCTCCTCTTTTTGACACTGATTGCCAAGCATCGCTACAGATGTAGAAGACAGATGAGAATGTTAAATCTCACCAGAAAAAAAAAGATCAAATACGAACCAAGTCATAACTCATTTGCAGGACAGAAACTGAAATGGTGTCTGCCCATTGAAACAAATTGTGCTAATGTTCAGTGAAATGCTACATGTTGATTGCAGGGAAATGATATACAGTGCTTTCAGATGCCTAGCATAAGGAGGTAAGTCAAGTAGATAAAAGGGTTTGGATCATTTAAATATGATGCATGCTTTCATCCCTGTGAAATATGAAAACTGGCCTGCTTAAAACGCTTGTGTTCCTTCTCAGAAACAACATGAAGATTTAATATGAAGATGGGATGATATAAAAATATGAAGTAGTTGAAACTGGTGGATGTGTGCCATTTGCTTCTATGGGAAAAAACATAAATCAGATTTATTTAAGGGTATGTTTTAACTTCTTTGACTGAAACTGATGCAAACTTGAACTGGACTAATGGAATGTTAATAAAGCACCCTACATAAAATTATAGGTAGCTATAAAGGGTTTTAGTCAGTTTTACATATAGGTAGCTATAAAGGGTGTTAGTCAGTTTAACATACACACTCAACTGTTTTTTTCAGGTCCACCTATTATATAATATTTTTTGCATTTGTCCTGGACCCCAGTAGTGTTGCTTCATCTAAATGTTGATGGACTCTAGTTCCCCCTTATTATAACTGAGAAGAAGGTAGTCCTTGGGATTGCCTTGCAAAGTTTGGAGAACTGGCCATTTACAGTTTTTTTTTTTGGAGCTGCAGTGATACCAAAGTGCATGTTGCAGTCAAATAAAAGTAAAACCTTGCAAGAGGGGAATGATATAACACTGTATTTTAAACTGTTAGGTAACAATACAGAGGGAATATATAAAATGTCTGTAACAATCTCTGATTATTCAACCAACATAATAGCTCTATTATTCAATCACTATTAATGTTGTGAAAGTTCATGTTTTACAGAAGTGCTTAATTGAATATAATGACCAATTTCAGTTGAATGATTTGCATTGTGTTCTAAGGTCTTTGTAAACACTACCTGCTTCGCTCTTTCCTGCCTCATACATGTTGCTAAGTGGTTCTTTAAATTATGTTTAATCTCTTGTATCGTTTAAAGCTCCATTATAATATAAAACTTGAAACGTCATCTGTGTTTATTAAGGCAGAAATGTTGCCTGATTGTTAGATACAGTATGTGTGCTCAGTGTTGCTGGAGGGTTCATCATGTCTGAACTCAATGGACCATGTTAGTATACATGTCTATTCAACCTCCGATAATGGCTTCTGCCATTCGGGAAGGTTTTTACACACAGTACAGTACTGTATTAGTAAACCAATAATGCAAAATAATATAATAAGCACAGATTATGTAATTAAAGACATTCAACATTTGTTATAGGTCTAATCACCTATAGCATTCAGATGACATCATTTACTGGTCACCTGTTTAAAAGCATCTTATTGGTTGACAAAGGTGATAATGGTGATTAGGTGATTATGTCTGGGTAATTATGTCTGTATAAACAAACAGTAATACATGTTTCAAGGGGCGGTTTACCTATAAGTTAACTTTTAGTATGCTATAGAATTGCTAATAGTATTGCTAATTCAATTGGCCTTCATTTTTTCTTTATAGTTATTTGCCTTTTTCTTTACACTTTCAAAATGTAGGTCACTGACTTCATAGAAAAAAACAAATGCTCTGTAACTGCTACTTTTTATTATAGTGAAACATAATTTAAAGGCAAGCATCCTCTTTATTGGGAATGTATTACAAGTCGTTGTAGAGAAAAAAATAAACATTTGCAATGCATTAAATTATTCCACTGCACAAACAATTTTGGCTTTGCATGGATTTAATATAGATTTTGAAAACTCAACAACTGTATCTGCAAGTGGAAGAAATATTGTGACTTTTAGCAACTACACCTGTGCACAATATATGTAATACAACCTCTTACTTTGTTGCGACAAAAGAATACACCTACTTGTTATAACTAACTAATGATCAATATTACGAAATGTGATTTTTTTTTTTATATCACTTACTACATTTTCCATTACATTTTTATCTTCGAATTTTGTATAAAACATTTTAAGTTGTTGGTAGACTTTGTAAAGTTCCCAGTAAACTAATAAACAAAGGTCTTGAGGCAGAAAAAAACAAGGGCGGCAGTACTGTTGATTGCAGGGGTTTGTGTTCTGACTAATTAAGAATAGATTATGTTTTAAAAGCCTCATATATAAGATTAGATGTGCCTGAGGAGGAGAGTAGCCATAGAATATTTTTGTTGATTAATGTAGTAGCAATAATCTAGGAGATCTCTTAATTCATTTAAGGCGTGGAAATTGGAATAATATTATAAATATTGAGGCAATGTGCAGCCATCTGGCAGAAATAAACAGTTTCAGAAGCACGGGTTAGCTTTCTGTATTCCTGCAGGCTTTTCCCTCAAGGGCTTTATTATGTTAATGCATATGTAATTATAAAAAACTTTTTAAACTATGGTCACATAACTCTTGGTAGTAAAACAGATCATACAATAGTGCATGGCGTGTGTGGTGCAAGGATTGTGTCACTTGTCAATGTGCAGACTGTAGGTTTCAAAAAATGAGACACTGAGGGATTTTGGTAGAAATCCAGTCATCCCTGGTGCAAAGGGACAAATAACAGCTCCTGATAAAATTAAGAAACACTAGCTCCCTAGTATGAATTGATATATATATATGTTAAGTGAGGGTATGATATTGAAGTTTTCTGTTAGTTTGCCACTAGCTGGCAGTAGTGTTAATATAATTTAAAGGGATACTGTCATGGGAAAAATTATTTTTTCAAAATGAATCAGTTAATAGTGTTGCTCCAGCAGAATTCTGCACTGAAATCCGTTTCTCAAAAGAGCAAACACATTTATTTATATTCAATTTTGAAATCTGACATGGGGCTAGACATATTGTCAATTTCCCAGCTGCCCCAAGTCATGTGACTTGTGCTCTGATAAACTTCAATCACTCTTTACTGCTGTACTGCAAGTTGGAGTGATATCACCCCCCTCCCTTTTCCCCACAGAAGCCAAACAAAAGAACAATGGGAATGTAACCAGATAACAGCTCCCTAACACAAGATAACAGCTGCCTGGTAGATCTAAGAACAGCACTCAATAGTAAAAACCCATGTCCCACTGAGACACATTCAGTTACATTGAGAAGGAAAAACAGCAGCCTGCCAGAAAGCATTTCTCTCCTAAAGTGCAGGCACAAGTCACATGACCAAGGGCAGCTGGGAAATTGACAAAATATCTAGATTTCAAAATTGAATATAAAAAAATCTGTTTGCTATTTTGAGAAATGGATTTCAGTGCAGAATTCTGCTGGAACAGCATTATTAACTGATTCATTTTGAAAAAAAATTTTTTTCCCATGACAGTATCCCTTTAAGTTTATTGTAATACAGACTCCTGTCAGTAGAGGGGGATATCATGCAAGGAGTATATAAGGAGTGTACACACCCAAGGTGGGGTTCTTCTTTCTGCACACGGGGATGGACAGGTACAGATAGGCAGGGTTTCCTGAGTAAATGTAACAAGCTCCTCCACTTACCCTGGTGGTTCAGTGGTGTTTCCTCTGGCATGCGGGAACGCCCGCTGCATGCGTCCTGACTGTTACAGCGCCTGATTACGTCATCGAACAACAGTGTGAAATTCAAAGTATTTAAAGGGGCCTGGTACTCTAAATCACTGCCCGTGGTTAGGTTCTATTTCTAAAGTTCCTAGGTGCCTGATTCTCATTGTTATTACTGGTTTTGAGCCTTGCCTGCCTTTTGACTATTGATCTGATCCTCTCCAATCCGACCTTTGCCTGTACATTGACTATTCTACGCTCTCCTATCCTGATTCTGGCCTGTCTGACAATTCTCTGGTTGTGCTGACCCAGCCTGCCTGTTCCTGGTGGTGTTCTTACTTCCAGTATCCTGGCGAGACGATCGTGCCCCTTTGCTCGTCCAGAACCGTTAGCTTAGCTCCTCTCTCAATTAAGAACTGGCGGCATCCGATTAGC
Organism: Xenopus petersii; assembly: GCA_038501925.1. Classification (NCBI taxonomy): domain Eukaryota; kingdom Metazoa; phylum Chordata; class Amphibia; order Anura; family Pipidae; genus Xenopus; species Xenopus petersii. The sequence continues at coordinate 73,706,650 of CM076683.1, read as the reverse complement.
CGAGGGCTCCACCCGAGGTGAAGACGGCGGTTAAAGGCAGAAGTGAGAGCCGAGACCAGGGAGCTTAGCTTGGGTTCTGGATATAGGGTGCCAAACGTGACAGTAAGCAGTACTAGGTACTTCAGTTAGTGAGGATAGCTAGCATGGGCAGTCCAGATCCCAACAAGAAGCTAGAAACTTAACAGTTAGGTGGTTATTTTTTCACTGTTAGGGGGTTATTCCTTCACTGTTAGGGGTTATTCTTTCACTGTTCAGAGCACTGATAAGGTCCCATCTAGAATATGCCGTACAGTTTTGGACTCCAGCACTCAAACAGGACATTATTGAATTAGAGATGGTACAGAGAAAGGCAACTAAAAAAGCTGTAGAAAATCTTAGCTATGAGAAAAGACTGGCTAATTTGGGGATGTTCATGCTGGAGAAGAGGCACTTAAGGGGTGATATGATAACTATGTATAATATATAAGGGAATCATATAATAATCTCTATAATGCTTTATTTACCAGTAGTTCTTTCCAGCTGACACAAGGTCACCCATTCCAATTAGAAGAAAGGAGGCTCATATTGGAGTCAGGAAGGACCCCCCCCCCCCCCGAGGCAAATTGGAGGGTTAGGCTGGTTATATATAGATTTAAAAGGTTTAACTTGCAGCTTGTTTATATAAAATATAGTTGTGGTTTTGAAGCAAACATACCAGTTTTACCAGTGTAGTGCAACAGTACATTATACTGGCATTCCTTTAAGACACTTTAAATTTTTGGTATTACTGTTCATTTAAACATTGTCACTGGAGAACAAGTTTTTTTAATAAATAAATATAAATAATCTTATATAAGAAATGTTTTATTATATTATGGGTTGGGGGTCATGCTTTTGCCAGTTAAAATTGATGGACATAGTCTCTATTTGTCCCAAACCAAGATTCAGACGTATAAATTGCACACATATTGATTTCATGTGTTTTTTGTAACCTTACATTTATTTAAACAATTATATCTTGAACAAGGATATATTGTACAATTCTTCATTAGTCATTCATTTATTCAAAAACTGGCACACATTTATTTTACAGACAAGGGCAGAACAAGGCCAAACCCTGTTGCTATTTCTGTTGTAGCTCATTTCTGTTTTTCCATTAGTCTGTGTCTGGTGAAGGCTGTTAATTTGTTTCTCCTGCTTTGTTCTGGTCTGTTTATTCTGTTACTGTTCCAAAACAAAAAACGAAAGTGGAACCTTGCTGTAAAAACACTATACATGCTCAGGGAAAAATGGTAAATAGTATCTATAATCCTGTAAAACCCAATGAGACAAATCACTATTCAAATGTACATTATTGCAAAAGAAATCTTTACATTTAAGATAAGTTAATCCTGAATTAATATATCTGTGCACTCACAACTGAAAGGGTAAGGGTTAAAAGAAGGCGATCCGAAACTTTTCCTTTATTAGTAAGTGGCAACTTTAGAAACATTATAAAGTTGGTGCTTATAATTAAAGAAAAATGTATTAAAAAACAAATAAGTAGCAACTTTATAAAAAACATCACCAGTCAGTGCTCATCAGTGCTAATAAACAGAGTTGATTGCACTGAGACACTTGATTAACTTGTAAACCCAAGGAATAACTTAAAATGAGAAACTTATGAATTCAATATATATGAGCTTGTGAATATCTGACATTACTTCTTTTGTGATTGTGATTTGTGATCAAACAAATAGGGATGTAGCGAACTGTTCGCCGGCGAACTTGTTCGCACGAACTTCGACCGTTCGCGTCCGCCGAAGGTTCGCGAACGTCGCGCAACGTTCGCCAATTTGGGTTCGCGTTCGATTCGTTCGACCATTCGACCGAATTCCTTCGACCGCTAAAAATCTAACGATTTCCATTCGTTCGAACGATTGTAAGCATTCAATTGAATGAAAAAGCATTAGTTCGAATGGTTTCGATCGTTCGATTCGAATGAAAATCCTTCGATCGAACGAAAATCCTTCGATCAAACTATTTTAGCGGGTGTTCGAAGTTCGCAAACTGTTCGCGAACACCGGCAAAAAATGCGAACATTCGCGAACATCAAATCGGCAGTTCGCTACATCCCTACAAACAAAGCATATGTTATGACATTACAAAGTGGTTAATAAATATGAATTACTATACAAATCAGTTAATAATAGCATTTCAAAAAGTAGGGGTCACAAAATATGCACAAATCATAATGTGTTGTTTTTTGCACATTTGCATGCTCCTGAATACAGTGCTTATTCAGCAGCATTATATTTGTGTGGGATGGGTGGGGAATGCACATAGGCTGTTTAAAACCTTTAAAATCCAGTGTCTCCAGTTTTATATGCTCCATTATGTGCAAGGATATTCATGCGTGTTTTTTAATAGAGCAGGATGTTTCCTTCCAATTTCCAAACAAGCTGAATAGAATATCTTAATAGAGACTGTATCCTAAATTAGCTGCATATAGATCATATACATTAAGGACTATATAAATTAATGTTATGCACTACTGACCCAAATATGGGACCTAGGTCATTTGTTAGATGCAGACACTTCTTTATACGAATAACATTATTCATGGAACCTGAGAAAATTATTTATTGGTAGAAAGAGAAAATGTGTGTATTTGTATGGGGCTGCTGAAATAGAATATTTTAGTCAAAGAGGAGAAACAGCCCAATGCCAAAAAAAAACCAATATGTGTTGAGGCAGCTTTGATATACTGTATGCTTCTGAAGACGTTGAAGAGTTATACATTTGAAAACAACTGTAAAGTGTAGAAGGAACAATTATTTGTCCCTTGTATTTATCCAAAACATAATAAATGAGAATATACTGTATCCCTTAATGATTTGATTTTAAAGCATTGTTTGGTGTAGAATACACTAGATTAGAATAATGTCAGACATAAATCAACTAAATTAGAATCAAGCCATGGAGGAAACAGGTACTCTGTGTTTCAGGAATGCCTTTTGAATGATAAGCAGTGTGTACATTCGTCTGGCAATTCTATCAGTGTTGTAACTACAGTTTAGTGGAAACAAACCATGGGGTCAGCTTCCTCTATAGCCACCTTGTTTTTGGAAATCTTGGCCACCCACCCCTGTGCTGGTATGTGCATGCGCAAGCAGTAAAGGAAGGTGGATGGGTAGTTTGTGCAGCTTTCTAGCAGATTGACTAAATGAGGTCACCTGTATTAACTGCCTACATTCTGCAGTTCATTGGAGACAGTCAGATGGTGGGCACAGAGGTACCTCCTTTCCTGTCTCCTATCCATCACTTAACTTTGTGTGTTTTTTTCTCAAAAATTCATTAGTACACAACGAAAAAATAACACCAACTAGAGATGGCGCGAACTTGTTCGCGCGAACATCGGGTGTTCGCGCTCGCCAGAAGTTCGCGAACGTCGCGCGACGTTCGCCATTGTTGGCGCTTTTTTTTGCCCTCTCACCCCAGACCAGCAGGTACATGGCAGCCAATCAGGAAGCTCTCCCCTGGACCACTCCCCTTCCCTATAAAAACCGAAGCCCTGCAGCGTTTTTTCACTCTGCCTGTGTGTGCTGAAGAGATAGTGTAGGGAGAGAGCTGCTGCCTGTTAGTGATTTCAGGGACAGTTGAAAGTTTGCTGGCTAGTAATCGTTTTGATACTGCTCTGTTATTGGAGGGACAGAAGTCTGCAGGGGTTTGAGGGACATTTAAGCTTAGGTAGCTTTGCTGGCTAGTAATCTACCTTCTACTGCAGTGCTCTGTATGTAGCTGCAGTGGGCAGCTGTCCTGCTTCTGATCTCATCTGCTGACTGCTGCAATAACAGTAGTCCTTGTAAGGACTGCTTTTATTTATTTTTTTGTTCCAATACAGAGCAGTATCAAGCAGATTACTAGCCAGCAAACTTACTATCATCTGTCCCTGAAATCACTAACAGCTCTCCCCCTACACTATCTCTTCCAAGCACACACAGGCAGATTTTTCAGATACATTTTTGCCCTTGATCCCCCTCTGGCATGCCACTGTCCAGGTCGTTGCACCCTTTAAACAACTTTAAAATCATTTTTCTGGCCAGAAATGTCTTTTTTAGATGTTAAAGTTCGCCTTCCCATTGAAGTCTATGGGGTTCGCGAACCGTTCGCGAACCGCTCGCATTTTTGCGCAAGTTCGCGAATATGTTCGCGAACTTTTTTTCCGACGTTCGCTACATCCCTAACACCAACACAAATTAAAATTTAAAATAACAAAGCCTTTATTAAGAAATAACTTACAGAATCTCCACTTCCTGTCCTCTTCAGAAAGGGCGACCATCCTTCCTGCAGCTGAGCGCTGAGGTGTCACCCGGCTCGGTATCTCCACAGCTCAGTGCGAGGCAAAGGACAGGGGAAGACTTACGGCCAGTCTGGAGCTGCCTCAGTGCAGCAAGACGCCATCCAATTTTAGATGTGCGGGTGGTTCTGCAAGAAATAAATAATCGGCTGTCGCGGTTTGCTTGTCCTTTATTTAGCGCCGCTTCCCATAAGTTCATCCACGGCAGCTCAACTCTGTTCTGCACTAACCCCGTCACTGCAACTTATCAAATGCACTTCGTGCTTGCCCAACATTGCATCAGCGCAAGGTACTCAATGGGTTCGCTAATTCCTCCTGAACTTGTGGGATTGATAAAGGATATTGATAAAGGATTGCACACTCATTATTAGTAAGCCACAGCTTCCAGCAAAGAAACAAAAATAACCGTTAGCTCATGGTGAAAATATACTTTATGTTTCAGCATTTAGACAATTGACAAATTCTGTTTCTTCTAAATAACTGTGGATTTTAAACAAGCAAGTTAAATTGTTTCTTTGGATCTTATATACACCTAATTTTATCAGAAGAAATGTGTCCCAAAGTGGTCTGGCCACAATTCTCTAATTAGAGGTCAGTATACCATTAATGGTGTTTTTAGAAACAGAGAGGTTTTCACTTCAATGAAGATTTGAAGGAGGTCCTGCCAGTGAGAAATACCTGATAATAGCCGGAATACCTGAAAAGGGCATTGGGCAGTGGAATAACTTATTTCCATCCAAAGAAGAAGGCCACATTATCACCTGAATATTATTGCTCTCCCACACCCGTATAGTTTAGATGGGGAGGTGCAGGAACATTATAGCTGTGTATAACCTAGGTATAAGTACTGTATAAAGCAAAGTTTATCTAGACATTTAGGTATGTAATGCTAATTGTACAGTACCAACCAGCGATCCATACAATAATAAAATACCTACAAAATACAGTTACATTCAAGTGCTAAAGTCTGTAGAGCTTACAATCAAATCATTGACAGGAAAGAAATGTACAGTATATAGAAATGGAAGAGACAATGACTAAGAGAAAGTTTATAGGAAAGGAGCAGAGTAAGACATGCCAACTCTGATGTGCACTGGGAAATGGGGAGAGAAGCATAAACATGATAGCAGTGTATGCAGACAATGGAAGTTAGAGGGTTCAGAGAGTAATAGATATAGGAGCTGCATATACAAGATAAAGAAGTGTGATGGTGTTGAAAATAGGGTAAAGAGACACATCTGAATGCACACATAAACAATACAGTTCATAGGCATTAAATAATAAAGCAAAGTACACCATAAGCTACACAGATAGGAAGACTGTGGGTATAATGCTACACATCCCCTGGTTAGAGAGAATAAAAGTATCACTTGGTTAATATGTATAGAAATGGTTAGGAAATACAGAAGACTGCAGTAAAATGACATGCAGTTTACTTGCACAGTACTATTTGCAATGAATACAACATAATAAACTTTCTGAAACAAAGCACACAACCATGGTATGGTCATTTTATTGGTATCCTATATCCTATATAATAAAGTTGAAGTGTCTCTGCGTCCAGTCCCTGTGTCCGTGGGATTGCGCTACTGCGCATGTGCCCCACGGACCGTCTCTGGCTAATGTTTGGCTGTCCCGAGAATCATGAGCACGGAGTTAACGTGCCTCACTCACGGTATCAAGTAAATGTGGAAACGCGGTCTTTTTACCTCACAGACGCTCCTCACTCCACACAGAACACCCGCTGTATCTCAATAAAGACCACCGGCCCAGCAAGCAAACAGACGCAGCAAGAACCCACAGGCGCTGAGAAGTCCTCAGTCGGGTCGGGTTTCTGATTCCCCTAAAGACAACCCTGCGCTAATGGTAATAGGGTACGATGCAGTAAGGAAAAGGAAAAGTTTTAGGACCTTATCAACCCGCCCCTGGAGTGACGCTACTTCCGGATGTCAAATGATGTCACGTCCGTGTTAGGCATAAAGAACGTCGCTAGATTACACGACTTCCAGCAATGAGCTTTGTAGCTGAGGGTGGGCGGGAGCTGGGAGAGTATTCGTCTCGGTGTAAATAAGCCTCGCTAATGCCTATGGCAATTCTCTGCGTATGCCGATTTGTGTGGAAACATTTTAAGACACCAACAAACTCAGTGCGTTGTTTCCTAGGTAGTCAATGCCTGTTGTGTAGTTCACATGTCACACAGTAGAAGATAAACCTATTGCGCAAATCGTAGAAGAAGTATATTCACCAAATAGGAATTTCTTAAAGGGGGTTGTTCACCTTAAAAGTAACTATTAGTATGTTGTACAGAGTGATAATCTGAGACAACTTGAAATTGGTTTTCATATTTTATTATTGAGTTATTTAGCTCTCCAGTTTACAAAGCGTAGACCACCGGCCCAGCGAGCAAACAGACGCAGCAAGAACCCACAGGCGCCTCACTTCAAACTTCGCTCTCCCCGCCAAAATTTCACCAATCGCAGCAGCACTTGCGTAAACGTCAAGGAAATAACCAACCAATCATAAAGCACACGCGTATTCGTTTTAAACGTGAGGCGGGCGTGTGATGGACGAAGCTACCAATCGAGAAGCAGCAGGAAAAAAGAAGTTATTGGTGGGACTGAGAATAAATAGCCAAGCGGCTGACAATCGGGGGGGCGGGGTTAGGGCAAATGAGCCAATAGAAGACAAGTGGGTGGTAAAATATGGAAGGTGTGTCGGACATGTTAGATTAGGGTGTCACTTATACAATTTCCCCCGCAATATCTTATTTGGTTGGTTTAAACTATTAAGGAATTGGTGCATAGAACTCTCCCATAGTGTTTAATGCTGATAGGAAAGTTTGCTGAAGGAGGAATAAAGGGCTGGGCTGTTTCTGGCGTTTCCTTCTCTGTGGAAGATCCTTTATTGTCTCTTCATCCTATATCCTTTATAATCCTATCCTATATAATAAAGTTGAAGTGTCTCTGCGTCCAGTCCCTGTGTCCGTGGGATTGCGCTACTGTGCATGTGCCCCATGGACCATCTCTGGTGAATGTTTGACTACATATGTTCTAGCGCCCCGTTAATTTAACGGGCTTAATGTCTAGTATATTATAATCATATACTATTAAGATATAATTATGTTAAAATATAAAAATATGTTGTTCTCTTTTGTTTATTGTATCCTGTAATTATAGTAGTAGTTATAATTGTATGGGAAGGCCATCATTCCCATAATAATTTCCTTTTTTTTTTTACATTAATAATAAAAAGTGTACCTTGTGTTTGATTCTAACTAGGCTGCATACAACCATTTCGGTGACAACTGGCAAAACAATCCTGTTGCGTATATATAATGTTTAAATGTTTTCAGTAGACCAGGTATGGTGATACAAACTATGGAAAAAAACTTTCCCTTAAGCATTATCAAATACATCCAATGACAGGGGGACTCCTCAATTGATCCTTCGCTTTCAGCCATCCCACTGAACATAACCTAATGAAACACCAAGAGCCAAAAATGGTGTAAAATGGCAACAGCATTTATTCACATTGAATCAAATAAGTAGGACCATGCCAACATTTCTGGGGGGGGGGAACCCCCCTGAAACATTAATGCACAGGTGGTCACAATATAAGGGGTAAGCTCCCCAGCTGCTATACATATGGTGTTTGTGTGACTCTCTTTAAAAAATGTATCTACATTATATTGACGCATGCCGACCATCTAGGGAGCTCTGCACCTACTAAGCAGGAACATCATAGGAAAGGTGAGAGGTGCGGTTCATCTACATACAGAAAGTTTTATTTATGTCATCTCTGTATCCTAACAGAGTCACATTCCAATGCATTACTTACTGCTTGCTTTTACTTTAGTTTCATTATTTCGCCCCTAAAGGAAGTTACAACAATACATATCTCATATAAGATGTATGGAAATAAGATCTAATAAACAGCAAAAGAAGATCTGGAAGACAATTTATAGCTTTCATCAGATTGTTTACTTAAATGATGACTGTAAAGTTGGTCACCAGTTACAATGCTATCATGTGCCGGCATTTCAAATATCAATGTATCATATTCGTTTTTTAAAAGCAAAGCCAATAATTAGATGTGCAAGTGTTACATCTCAGAATATGTGCACAATGCAACTGAAGAGAATGCAGTATCTGAACTTTACATCTTTACATATTAAATAAGTAAGCCTTGTATCCCTAATTAACATTTTTAAGATTCTAAAAGTTCTAAAAGGTTAAAAGCATACTATAATCATATCTTTTTATCATATCTGTGTTCAGTGTTCCCTCTAAGCGGTGTGTTTGTGAGAACACACATTTTGAGGCCAGCACACACAATAAATTGTGACGCACACAAAGAATTTTGTGTGAGAACCCATGTGGAAAGTGTGCACACAATACTTTTTTGGCACACACAACCAAGAAAAAAATTAGAGGGAACATAGCCTGCATTTTAGTAAATAAATCATAAGACTGCTGATTCAACATATATATAAAACAAGGATATTTTTAAGCAATGAGGGACTTTGAAAACGGGCGCCGGCATCAAAAACAGGCGCCGGCGTCCAAAAAACTTGCGCTGTTTCATGGATTTTTCGCCGTTTTGAGAATTTCGCAAATTTTCCGGCGAAGCGAAACGGCGCAAATTCGCCCATCACTAATCATGGGAAGTCTTGGAAACAAAAAGCCTTGTATCCCTAATTAACATTTTTAAGATTCTAAAAGTTCTAAAAGGTTAAAAGCATACTATAATCATATCTTTTTATCATATCTGTGTTCAGTGTTCCCTCTAAGCGGTGTGTTTGTGAGAACACACATTTTGAGGCCAGCACACACAATAAATTGTGACGCACACAAAGAATTTTGTGTGAGAACCCATGTGGAAAGTGTGCACACAATACTTTTTTGGCACACACAACCAAGAAAAAAATTAGAGGGAACATAGCCTGCATTTTAGTAAATAAATCATAAGACTGCTGATTCAACATATATATAAAACAAGGATATTTTTAAGCAATGAGGGACTTTGAAAACGGGCGCCGGCATCAAAAACAGGCGCCGGCGTCCAAAAAACTTGCGCTGTTTCATGGATTTTTCGCCGTTTTGAGAATTTCGCAAATTTTCCGGCGAAGCGAAACGGCGCAAATTCGCCCATCACTAATCATGGGAAGTCTTGGAAACAAAAAGGATTGCTCATTTTTATCAGTGTTATTGGGACTCTACAAAATTAAGTTATGCACAGTTTGGCTAGTACCAGACATATAATAAAAAATGATATTGCAACATATTTAATGATATTGTTTTACTAGGCTGCTTTCTAATGCAAGAGGTTTTTCTGAAGTACAGTATATTTTATATTGCTGATATAAACAAAGCTAGAATTCTTTTTATTGTCTGGAATGTGAATATCTCTGACTTTTTCTACTGCATTAAGTAAATTACTATAGAAGGCTAGCAGTTCCGATATTTTAAAAGTATATGACCACTATCCATTCATGTTTACAAGTATAAAAAAAAAGTCCAACACTTGTTTTTCATTGGGAAATCGTATTGTTTATTCTTGACCATTTGCAGAAAATGCATAATAAAACAGATCATGCACAGAACTGCACTACTGTATGTTGCCTAGCTCTTTATTAGTACAATTTTATTTGTTGTTGATCCCTCTGAGGAAGCGCAGAACAGAAAGAAAAGCACATTTGCTTCATCTGTAATGTAGTACAATAATCTGTGGTTCTGACAGATGAAAAGAACAATGTTTGATGTTCCTCATTCTTAGACTGTATTGTGTTTGGTAAGAAAATTGTAAACATGATATTCAGAGCACCTTATTTATTATTCACACAAATGATGCCCAAACAGAATTAAATATGGTATCCTGCTGCCCATTCTTCTATTGTTAATACTACTTATTCACTTACATCTCATAGCTTAAAATATTATTTTGATCATTCAAGCTCCCTAAATGAATAGTAAAGGTGAACTAAACCCTAAACATGTATATGGCTGAAAATGTCATATTTTATATACTGAACTTATTGCACCAGCCTAAAGTTTCAGCTTGTAAATAGCACCAATTATCCAGGTCTTCAAACTTGTCACAGGGGGTCACCAACTTGGAAAGTGTCTGTGACATGCTCAGTGGGCTCTGAGCAGCTGTTGAGAAGTTAAGCAGAAAATTAGGTTGGCCTGTAACATAGGATGGTGCCACAAGGCTGATATTTAAAGTATGATTCTATTTGTGCTGGTTTCTGTGATGCCATGTAGTAATTATCTGTATTACTTAGTGTGACATTTCTATTCTATGTCCAATGAATCAGCAGAAAAGAAGATTGGGAGCTACTGGGGCATTTTTGGAGACACAGATCTTTACTGCTAAAGGGCTGTGGTTGGCTTGGGCTGGTACAGAAGCACAAAACATAATGTATAACATGTCTAGCCTACTTCTTCAGCTAAGCATTAGTTCTCCTTTAAAAAAAGAGCAAGTTATTATGGTAAGTATTAACATCAATCAAATCAGATATAGAAATGCTGATAAAGTGCCCCCTTTGGCAATCTCCATATAAAATTCTCTAAATTACAGAAAGACTTATTATCTGGAAAAAACAGTTCCTGAGCATTCTGATAACAGGCCCCAAACCTGTATACAGTATTTCCTGAGGTGTCCCATACTGATGCTCTCCAAATGAACAAGCAGTAATTCTGCAGTGGGTAGTGTTTTGTGTATATGAGTAGCTCTCTTGGTTCAGTTTGGTGGTGGAAGAAGATGTGTCTGCATTAAAATGAGGCAAATGTATGTAGCAGCACATACCATTCCAGGCTGATGAAAGGAGCATCTGATTCTTCACAACTGAATTTATGGTTAAGGTAGTAACATTGCTTTTGAGTTGGGAGTTATATTTTTAGACATTTTCACTTTTGTTGTTGTATTGCTGTAGGTGAGATGCCAAATCTTATTATTTAATTTCTGTGCTCTTACTTATATTTAGAATTGCTTTGCTGCAAACTATGCACACATACTTTTTGAGAAGGGTTTAAGCTCTTTAGAATTTGCAGTGATTTTCACTAGTGGCAAATAAATATGACGAAACTCCCGCGAAAATTCACCGGCGTCAAATATTTTCGGACGTGCATTGGAAAAAATCGCTCATGTCAAAACCGTCATATGTCAACACTATTCTGACACCCATTGACTTTAACGCCAGTGTCAAAATTGACAGGAGGTTCCCATTTTTCACAGTTTCGCAAAGAGGAGAAATTCACCCATCACTACTGAGGAGCAGTCTGGCGTAAGAACATGTGGTGTTTATACAAAAGGCCTGCAGGTGTCACTGTCTACATGAGTTACTGTGCATACTTCCTGTCAACTTAAAAGTGAAAGTTACTGTTGTGTAATGGCTGCATGAGAGCATGCTAATAAAGTACTGTTATACTCTACTCATACTCGGCTACCCAAAACATAACAGAACATACTGTAGATATTAGTTATTAGCTATAGGTCACAGGATCAAATTGCAAGCACTATGGTGTTAACCAACTGCTAGAACAGGGGACCCAAAACTTTTTTTAACAGTGAGCCAGATTTAAATGTAAAATGACTGGCTGTATGGCAGCTATAATGTTAACTGGAAGACTACAAGAAACTCCTTTTGGCAGTTTGCCTGGTTTTTATGCAACCAAAACTTGGCCGCAAGCTAAAAATAACTGCAAAATAAATACCTGCTTTGCCACTGGGAGCAACATTCAAGGTGGTGGTGATTAACATCTTAATAGCCAAACTGTGTTTTTCTGCTCACGCTATTAGCTTTGTCATCCAGAGAACTGAAACGTTCCACCTGAGTCCCATAGTCCTAAAAGTGAGGATAAATTTTTTTTTAAAATTTATATTTTTCGCCTTTTAATTGCACATAGTTTACAATTACCTTCATTTTGAAAAATTATTTTCTAATCCAAATTGCACTCAAATGTAAAAGTCTGTGGATAAATCATTGGGTATCATTTGGGTATTATTTTCACAAGAGCCTTATATGGGAACATCCCTACCCACACTGGAGTAAAGTTATCAGACTGATAGTGTTACTCCAGTCTACTCATTGTGAGTAAGCTGTAGGTGTGTGTGCTTCTGTTGTGTCAGACTACCGAATTTCAATTAGCCCGCACGTCACTTCTGGGTACCGAGTGCTTCACCTGTATTGCAAACAGGTAGAGCAGAGTATGAGCTTCTCTCAGTGCACAATGATATGGGTATTGATCCTACTGCTAGCGGGTGAGTAGTCCCTGACATAGGGAACTGCTGCTTCTCAACTTTACATTCATATGCCCCTAATATTAGGCTTGTTAGTTACCGCAGTGGGACTATAAATAGCAGCAGCTAGACTATTTAGGTTGCTTCCGTTCACATAAGTTCTCAGACCTCGGTCAAATCGAAGAAGTCACTTGACTTAGCAAAAGGGGAACGCACAGGCCTTCACCAGCAGTGGGAGCAGCTGTGGGTGTTCCATGTCCCCTCCTCTCTGGTTCAGGCAGAGGCATCTGGCAGGTTACGGTCTACCATGAACATTCCAAGGATCTACTGGTAGACCATGATCGACATCCTGTTCTAGACAATAAGCTTGATGGTCTATGTTACCTAACAGATCAATGGGGATGGGTTAGTTCAATTAAAATGCAGCCATGCGTCTAAACAACCTTCTGTGAAATACTATATTTATTATTTTTTTGATTTAAACCCAAGTAACAAGCACTTAAGGGATTTTATAGACATGTCTGCAATTATTTGTGTTTCTGTGCATGTGAGATCTCTGATGAATAATAATTCTCAGGAAGCCTTGGCTTAGTAAATTATGAGAATAGCAGCTATTATAATAATCAGAAAGCACAAAGGAATGGCAGGTAAAATGTGCTGTTATCCTTGTTGGGAAAGTGCATGGAGCATGTATGCTTAATTCCCTTGTAAAATTAATTAGGCAAAAATCATTGTTTTTTGCTAGAGTTTTGCTAGACTTATTATACCAGCCCAGAGGTTAAGTAGCCTAATAAGAGTAATGATCCATACATTGTCCAAGCACATAACTCTTCTTTAGCCTACCCCTGGTTTCCCTGCCTTCGGCGTGCATCTGATAGCACAATGCAAAGGGGGCAAGATGGCCAGATGGGCTGCTTAGGATGGCCGGGCGACTTGGCCTAGGCCTGACTGCACAAATACGCTTTATGTCCATCTTTTGAAATAACATTGGTCACAGAAGCTAAGCTGCAGGTATGATTGATTTAATCTGTTGCAGAATGCACTGTTTTCTAAAACACCATGCAATGTAAATCTGAATTAATTTATTATTATCCTGGTATCATGACTTTCCCATTATATAAACATATATGTTTTGAGTCAGTCTCTAAGCTCAGGTAACTGACAGCAGCCTAGCAGTATGTGCCTAGAACGAGCAAATGAGACAATCGGATGCTAAAATATAGTGTATATAATTTTATCAAACTGAGCTTTCAGCTGATTAAAATAAGATTTTTTCTTCCATAAAGCTGCAAAAAAACAGTACCAAACTCACATTTGTGCTGCAGATAACCACTAAGCAGAAAACCTATTGCTGTTTCTGACAAAAAGTCTCTTTTATAATATACTTTAGTTAAAACACAGCACTTTATAAGATAATAATCCCCTCCATTTAAAAATAAAATGTTTATTTCCTGTGCTATAAATATGTATTTAAACCATGTAGTCATGCAGCAATATTTATCACCTTACAAATGTGTATGAATGTGCAGAATGTGAGATACCAATGACATATGGTGGATGGGAGATGCATGGAGGTTGTGAGTCCAAAGGTGTACGTTCTGGAAGATCATATCTGAATGTAAATGTTAGTATAAGTGGCATCAATAAGACAAGTTGAGATAACTTAACTACATTACCCCTACCTAATTTTCACGCCATGTACTAATATAAGGTATAAATGTATAAATTATCAATCTGTATGAGCACATTAAATTGTTGCTTCTTCATTATGGGAGACTATAAGAGTGCTGAGGATGTCACTTGATCTGTTGATTCCCCCCCACTGCGTGTTTGCACACAATCAGCGGCTCTTTGCCATTTTACTAATGATTGAAACCATTATAGTGCTGTGCACAGCCTGCATTCCTTTTACTGCCTCATAGCTGCAATGTCCTGTAAAATGTAAAAACCAGCATAATAACCTGAGAATGCGGTGATGCCTTCTTCTTGGTGACTGAAACTCAAAACAGAAATCTTTAGTTACTGAGCTACAGCCAAGATGACGGGGAATCTCAGGATACAATGGTTATGGTGTACCTTGTGCAAATTATCTTAAAATTTAAAAATATATTTTATCATTATTATATATCATTATTTTATCATTATCATATATTATTTTGCTGCAGTCTTTATACAAAATGCGAAATTGAGAAGTTGCCCTTTCTATAATGCCTTGGAGATGCAGGGACACTGGTTAATGGAGACCTATACAATTATTTTAATATGCAGTAGAAAATGATAAAATACATGTTTTTGTGTTTATTAAAGATGAATTTAGCCTACCCAAAATTGTCATAATTAGTGTACGACCCATTATTCACTCCTCTTACTTGCTACAAAAACAAAACACATGACATCATCTTTCATCTAGATGACATAGCCATAGATCTTATTAATTACCTACTCCCCCCCCCAGGATAAACCTGTTACCAAACAGAGAAGATTAATCATGAATTCTAAACTGACCAATCATCTGTCCGAAAACAAAAAGGGTGGGTGGGGAACTTGTACCGGTGCTGTCCTTTTCAAAATAAAGACTATTTTCTAAGTTAAACTGAAACTGTGGCCTTATTTTTATCGATTAGGCTTGAATACATGATTAGGGTTGGACTATAAATGTATTTCTATAACTGTGCGTGATTTACCAAAGCTGATGTTAATTTGCCTCTGTGTTGATAAATCACATGCAAATTGTGGTGTATATTACTAAATGGAATCCTGCCAATATGCTGGAATTATGGGGAAAATATTGCATTGTTGGTAAGAACTATTACAGTTTTTCTTTGTTTTAGAGAACTTGTGTTGTTAACCTAATATTTATATGTATACCTTTGATTTTTATAATGGCATTTACTTCTTTAAAGCTTTTCCTCTGTATGAGTTCCATTATTCTGTAACAGTTTTAAGGACATACTTCTTCTCTAGGCCACCATAAGAAATGTACTTCTTCAACTGTCTGAACAGCACTTAAGAATATAGTCTGAGTGCACTTTATCCTAGCAATATTGTAAAGAGTGGTTTCAGATAAATTCCAAAGCTATCTTTTTTGCACTTCTGGAATATCGATAAATAAAATGAGTTTGGCCTTTGGAATTTTAAATTAAAACAATTTTAAAACAAATAAAAGTTACTCTTACAAGCTTTATTTCACAATTGCTGGGACCTGCTCATGGTCGTTCCTATCTTTACTGGTCATGGAGATGTGCAGCTGTCAGGCTTGGCCACAGGTGAGTGGCTGGTAGTTAGGAGCCTTGGTGCTGTATAACACAAGTACAGCGGGTATTTGAGGTTTTGATAGGCCGGAAACATGTTATGCAGAAGAGTATTTTAATAATGAAAAGTATGGCAATATAACTTATAAACAAAAGACAAATAATATAAGTTCTTACGCCAGGTTGGTGGTCAAGGGCAGGCAACAATAAAGCAAGTCCGAGAAAGAGCCTGAGATCGGGGGCAGGCTGATGGCAAAACAAGTCCGTATGGCAGGCCGAGGTCGGAGGCAGGCTGATGGCAGAGGGTAGTCCAGTAAACAAGCCGATGTCAATTACCAGGAGATCAAACAGAGAGCAGGTAAGGGGAACTGTAGCAGAGAACAAAGGCACAGGGAACAAGGCAGGAATCTCAGGAACAGGCAGGAATCTCAGGAACAAAAGCAGGAATCAGGAGTCACAGGAACAAGGAGTATGCAGGATCTAGCTTGGGAGCTTCAATGATCAAGCACCGGAGTAACATTAGTAACAGGTTTATAAAGGCCCTTAATTAACATATTACCAACACCTGGTAGAGCAAGAAGGAGGAGGAGGAGGTGAGCAAACGTAAAAGGTAGAACGTCTTTAATCATACCAATAGAAGCAGTTTCCAAAGGTCTCCAGTGGCTCAATGAAATAATGCAGGAGCTTGTGAGAGTATAGTTCAGAGTTTGATCCCAGGTAGCTCCTGACAGCAGCATATTTTGCTAAGAAACAAGTATGCACCCATATCAATTGGAGCTTTATGTTCAAATTTAAAACTATTTTTTCAATTCAAATTTTCCAGATTAATTTGAAATTTGACTCATTGGAGTGTGGAATGTGATTTCACTGTGTTCCAATTGTTTTGTCATGTATTTAAGCATCTACATTTTCCTTAAATGAACACACATTTGAGATTTAATAAACACATACATTTTTTTGAGTGAGCCCTCTTTTTACGAAAACATGCTGGTGTTGTGGTCCTTCACTAAGAAGCACTGTGATTTGACTAGGGAATGTCCAAATTCGATTTGAGTTAAAAAAAAAAAAAAAATCGAAATTTGAAATTTATCATGTACTCATCTCATGTGCACTTCAGTGTCAAGCTTGGACCTGTGGCACGCAAATTGCTAGCAAGCAAGGGAGAGGAGGGCAAAGGAGATTGAGCAGGAAATAGCTATCATATCTCCTGCCTGCCCATTTTCCTATTTGACTACCTTCTCCCTACTTCGTACTAGTGGTTTGAGGTAGTGTTGTCACCTTTTATCAGGGGCAACATTGACAGGGAACAGGGACAGGGAGATGATGTAAGGGGCAGGACTGGGAGGAGCAGGGCAGGGAGGAGTGGAGCCTTCTCTTAAAGGGGCAGAGACATGCCATAGAGGGACTGATCCAGCAAGGATTTGGTGAGTAGGCAAAGTTCCAGAGGTGTAGGGGACAGAGGGGAAGGGAAGAGAGAGGGAATTGGGGTGTATTTGTGGCATCCCAGGATTATAAATTTACTAGCAAGTATATTTATGTTAAATTTGTAATACCAGTGCTGGTCTTCAATGGTATCTTGCCATGTGACAGATGAGACTATACTGTACCTTGTATAATAGAACTCTGCAGAAAATTGTGGTAAAGGAAAATACATGTACTTAGGGGTTTTCAAAGGTGATGAGCTTCAATCTTCCATTCAATTACTCCCATATCACGTTTACCCCTATGACCAATCAGATTGTGCTATTCCACAGTATCCGAGAGCTACTCAGTTAAGCGTTGTGAATGTATGCCTGTTATCTGACAAGGCATCTGCGATTGTACCATTTAATTGTCATAGAACTACTCAGCAGTGCAAAAATGCTTCATCCTTTCCCTCACATGTTGCAATATGCACCCCAATTCTATGTACAGGACCACCTTTCTGACCAATGAAATTGCAGCATTTAATATAATTGTCGCAATTCTTAGCAAAAAACATTTTGTCACAAATAGACTTCAATGCTGTTTGCCGAATTTTCACTGTTTCTCAAATATTTTTCAAGGTAGAGTGGTTTTGTTTTATTTTTTAATTATTCTACTAAATGTAATACAGTAGAACTCCCATTTTACGTTTTTCAGGGGACCAGAAAAAAATGGTGTAAATTCCAGGAAAATGTAGACTCGGGAAAATGTATTATGCATAATATAAAGGTGGGACTACAAAACAACAATGTAAAACGAGGGAAAACTTAAAATCAGGGGATGTAAAATTGAGATTCGACTGAATTACATTTTCTGGGCTTTTAGACTTATACAGTGAGATAGCATTAATATCCTACTACAAGATGTTCATTGTCGTGGCATGTTAGCAAATACAAGCAGAAAGACATGAGGCACTTTTGGATCTGAGTCAGAGTATTGTTATTCTTCATGATCAAGGAATGTCGAGTTTGTTATGCCTGTTTTTATCTTCCTGTCTACCTCGAAGCAACTGATACGAGGTGTTCTTGATATACCCAGAGGCATTCTTTGCATAATGAACTATTACTTCAAATCTAAACAAAACCTCCCAAAGCACATAACAGTGCGAGGTACAAAGTCAGTTGCTCAAGCAAAGGCTTATGATTAATTACTGGATATTTAATGCTGACAAAATATTGTCTATGGAAGAGGTCATTTTCAAGCTTTAAGGTTCTCTCAATATTTTTAGTTCTTTAGTAAATGTATTGCATATTTATTGTTTTTGCAGAATTTCATGTTATCCTACCTGTCATCCTTTTTGAATCATTTAAAAAGATTATGGTTATAATGAGACAAGAAAACAGATGTTCTGTGGAACTACATGGCTGCTGTTGCCTGTAATTCTTGTGCCCCTCAACATTGCCCCCATCCCCTGATCCTTACCTCCTACAGATTTAGAGACTCTCCAATCTCTAAAGACTGCCTGCCTCCTGCCTGCTGAACCCATTTGTAAAATTGTGACCCACACACACAGAATGCTTTGTTTGTAGAATTTATTCAACAGGCTGTAGAACTGCAAACTCTGCACCAAATGGCTGCATCAGAACCATAGTGCATTGGATACTCTAAGACAGTGCTGTCCAACTTCTGTGATATTGAGGACTGGATTTTTTTCTGGCCTATGTGGTGGAGGGCCAATATTGGAAACCAGTGTTGACCAGTGTTGGTAGACCGTTTTAAACCACACCCACTTTAAACTACACCTATGTTACCACACAAACTTTTAAGACTATGTCCAGATTATTGGTGGTGACGCACCAAAAAAAAAAAAACAAATAGTCGGAACAGGAATATTACTCATCACTCATTTGTAAAAAATTTAAGTCAAACCCTCAGATATGCCATAAACATACTACCATCTTCCCTGTGGATAACACAGCGCACCCCCCCAGCACATGATTAAACACTTTAGGATCCCATAACAACAAATTCCAAATGCTAACAAACTGCCAAAACAATAGAGATGTTACAGGTGAATAATGTAGGGGGATTACAGGTGTGAACAATGCAGGAGTTTACAGTCTGCATTTGAGGTGTAAACAATGCCAGTTAATCTTAATAGTGATACCTTTTAAATCTTACACAAGATAAGGAATCACAGCTGGCAAACTTTCATTTGGGGGGGTCACACAATGGGGGGTCACGGTATGCTAGTTGGATAGCATTGCTCTAGGATACTCTCTGGTCTGCTATAGAGGATGCCATCTTATGTCAGCAGTGCTGCATAGCAATAATCATGAACAAACCATAATAAACATGTTCTTAAAAGGGCTGCTGCTAAAACACTACTCCATATTTGGATTGCCACAAGTCCAGGGGCTGTCCAGTTCAGCACTGCCTATTTTGATTTCAGTGATGTGAAACCCGGACAAAATCAGCCTAGTTGCAGACCCCAGGCCTTATAGCCCCTGGCATCACAATTGCACCTGCAAAGATCATAACCCCACCCCTACTCCCAAACATCTTCACCTGCCAACTGCCACCTGCCTCTGTTGTTGTTTCACCCTTTTGTTTTTGACACCAGCTAATGTGGAAAGCCTAACCTAATTGTCACACATACACAACTTTTTATACATAGTTACATATAGTTAGTAATTGCATAGTTACATACAGTAGTTAAATTGTCTTGAAAAAAGACCAAATGAAAACCAGCACAATCAAAATGTGAAAATAAGAAACCAGTGTATGAAATATATTGTGTACATTAGAAGAGTTTCCCACTGTATATGGTGGGCCCGGGTGCACACGCCCCAGACCTTTAGCAGAGGGAGCAAACACCAGGAAACAACAAAAGAGGCTGGCACAAGCCTGGACCACACCAAGTAGAGGAGCTGGAGTCAGATGGTAAAGGTTAAAAATAATTAAAAACTAAGGCCTGACATGTTTCATTTCTACCAGGGACACTTAGTCATAGGCTGAACAATGAGTACTACATACAGGGTATTTAAAAGAGAAAGAGCCAATAGGAAACGAGTAGGTGGAACTACCAGATGTACCAATTGAAAAAGAGCCATTAGAATCCAATGGAACATATTAAACGCACCCCCAAGGCTAAAAATACAATAATTAGCTTAATTATGGAATAAAAAATTAATATACCAAAAGAGAAAAATAACTAGTATACATAACAGAAGACATCAAAATCAAAATTCAAACCAAGAGGCTATCTCGTACCTAAATAAAATATCCATTTGGTTTCTACTCTCAGTAACTCTGAATGAATATGACTATGAAGATTTTCATTCATCCAGGTCATAGTATATCTAGTATAGGTCAATCTAAAAACAACTGGACTTGCTGAGTAATCAATGAAGACGTTTCACTACTCATCCGAGCAGCTTCTTCAGTTCAACTGACTGGTGTGGGAAGTTCTCGGCATATAAACTCTTCCACTAATCCATTTACAATGGCACATTGTAACTCTTCAAAGAGGTGACATCTGAAGAAACTCACAGAGGTGTTGATTCTGTGTAGTTGTGATAGGATTATCCAATGTGTCATGCAACTCCTAGATGTTACTTGTGAGAGTTGCATGAATGGATGTGTGAAGTGTTCTGAATCCGCCGGGGTACAGAAGACAAAGAGCAAAAACATCTCAGAGGAGCTTTAAAAGCGTGTGGCTACCCAGACTGGGCCTTTGTCAAAACAGCAGCAACCAAGCCCAACAGGAACACCAATAGAAATAACCGCCCGGAGACACATAGTAGGCGAAACATAGTCATCCCATATGTAGCTGGAGTGTCAGAGAAACTCAGGAGGATTTTCAACAAACACCATGTCCCTGTGTTTTTCAAACCTAGCAACACACTGAGACAAAAACTGGTACACCCAAAGGATCAAACACCAAAAGAAAAACAAAGCAATGTGGTATACGGAGTCCAGTGTAGCGAGGAGTGCACAGATCTATACATCGGGGAGACAAAACAACTGCTCTCCAAGCGAATGGCTCAGCACAGGAGGGAGAACTCTACAGGGCAAAACTCAGCTGTCTTTCTACACTTAAAAGACAAGGGACACTCCTTTGAAGACAGCAAGGTCCAAATCTTGGATAAAGAAGACCGCTGGTTTGAACGAGGCGTGAAAGAGGCGATTCATGTCAAGGTGGAGAGACCATCTCTGAACAGAGGTGGGGGCCTTCGACACCACCTGTCTGCTACATACAATGCTGTTCTAACATCTGTACCCCGGCAGATTCAGAACACTTCACACATCCATTCATGCATCTCTCACAAGTAACATCTAGGAGTTGCATGACACATTGGATAATCCTATCACAACTACACAGAATCAACACCTCTGTGAGTTTCTTCAGATGTCACCTTTTTGAAGAGTTACAATGTGCCATTGTAAATGGATTAGTGGAAGAGTTTATATGCCGAGAACTTCCCACACCAGTCAGTTGAACTGAAGAAGCTGCTCGGATGAGTAGTGAAACGTCTTCATTGATTACTCAGCAAGTCCAGTTGTTTTTAGATTGACCTATACTAGATATAACTCTGAATGAATGTTCCCACCTCTTATGTTATAACCCTCAAAAAGGAGGAAGTCCTGTTATTGCATTCCTCAAAATGTCTAGCAATCGGTGTTCGGGTTTCCTTGTTATTAATACTAAGAATGTGTTCTCTAATTCTGTCTTTAGAACAGAATTAGATGGATTACATTCCTGGTGTTACCATTAATGTAATGTTTAATTTCATAATTTTTTGTAGAGGATGTTGAAGTGAAACATTTAGTTATAATGAAATATTTACATGTAATACATATTGTCGAACCACATTTATAACTCCCCTTTGTATGTAGACAGGTCTTACATGGAGCGTTGGTCCTTAACAGACTGGGGTACAATATATTTAAAAGAGTCTGTGTTCTTCATGACACAAAGTTGTGTCTTTTATCTAAAACTGCTTTAAGAACTGGGTCAGTTTCCAAAATGGTTAATTTTCTATTCACAATGTTTTTAATCTTATCAAATTGGGGGCTATAGCAGGAGGAGAACTACCGGGGGAGCAGGGGGTGCGAGCGGCCCAGGGCCCCTCAGGGCCCTCCGGCAGCTCAAGCGCCACTGGAATCCGGGTGGAAAATTGCATACGGAGGGGGGCGGGGGCCGGCTGTGCGTCACGTACCAGGGCCCGCCCCCCTCTAGTTACGGTACTGGGCTATAGGTTAGAAGCATGTTATATTTTCTGAAAAATTCTTTTTGTAGCCATTTTTCTTTCTATGTGCAACTAAGTGTGCACTAGATTCAATGCCATTATTTGTATGAACATTTTCTGTTCTTTTATTTCTATTAAATAAACCATTTCTATCTGTACTCTTTCTATCTGTACTCGCTGCTTTTTTAAAGGCCATTTCCAGATTCTCTCTACTATAACCTCTCTTAAGTAATCTAATTTTTAAGTCCTCAGATTTGTTAATATTTGTTATTGTTTTTTGTTATTAACAAATCTGAGGACTTAAAAATTAGATTCTGATTTTGATGTCTCCTGTTATGTATAATAGTTATTTTTCTCTTTTGGTATATTCCAAAATCTGAAATCTGGCAGTTCAACCTACTCATTTCCCATAGGCTCTTTCTCTTGTAAATACCCTGTATGTAGTATTCAATGTTCAGCCTATGACTAAGTGTCCCTGGTAGACACAAAATGTGTCAGGCCTTGGTTTTTAATTATGGAGAAAAAAAGTTTTTAACCTTTACCATCTGACTCCGTCTCCTCTACTTTGTGTGGTCCAGACTTGTGCCAGCACAATCACAATAGCCTTGGATATTATGCTTGTCCAAGAAATCATCCAAGCCACTCTTAAAAGTATTAACAAAATCAGCCATCACAACATCATCCTGCAAAAGCATTCCACAACCGCACTGCCCTAACTGTGAAAAACTACCTACGCTGCTTCAAATTAAAGTTTTTTTCCTCTAGTCTGAAGGGGTGGCCTCTGGTGCAGTGATCCTCTTTATGGGTAAAAAGGTCCCTATAATGTCCTCTAATGTACTTGTAAAGTGTAATCATGTCCCCTCACAAGCAACTTTTTTCCAGAGAAAACAACCCCAACCTTGACAGTCTACGCTCAAAATTTAAGTCTTCCATCCCTCTACCCAGTTTAGTTACATGCCTCTGCACTCTCTCCAGCTCATTTATATACCTCTTAAGGACTGGAGCCCAAAACTGCACTGCATACTCCAGATGAGGCCTTACCAGGGACCTATAAAGAGTAATGTCTTGCCCTTTTTATGCAAGACATTACTTTATTTGATTTAGTGGTCACAGAATGACCCGGAATTAGACAACATAATTTGTATAAAAATCCCTAGATCCTAGAACTGACATTTAGGGGGTTATTTATCAAAATCAGATTTTTTTCTGATGTTTTAAATAAAAAAAAGTTCAAACAAACTAGAATCTACAATTTACCCTTATTTATCTTTAAAAACCAAGAAAGCCTCAACGAAAGCCTCAACTTTTTTGGATTTTCAAACCAATATTCCGATTTTTTTCGGATTTGACTTCCGAAAAGTCTGACTTTTTTGTGATATCAGCAGATAAGCCAGAAGTGTTCGGATTATCTTATGAAACCTAGCGCAGACAATAATATCTTCAAATTGCAAATAGGACCTCTGGCATTGACTTCTACAGTACCTCGACTGGTTGACGATGGAGTATTTTCGGATTCGCAGTCTCCGGGGATTTTAAGGGCAGATTTATCAAGGGTCAAATTAAAAATTAAATTTCGGAATTCAAATTTAAGAGTTTTTTATGGTCAAAACTGTCAAATTCAAGTCAAGTTATTAAAATTTGATTCGAGTTTTTCAAAAAATTGTAATTCGATTTTTGAGATTTATCATTCACTAGCCTGTTAAGAATTCAAATTCAACTTGTTGCTACATAAAAACCTGCTGAATTGCTGTTTAAGTCAATGGGAGACATCCAGGGTTCAATTTGGAGTTGTTTACAGCCTTCCTGACATCTTGAATTGAGTTTTTAACATTTGAATTAATTCAAATTCAATTCAAGTTTTCGGGTCGATCCTATTCACCCGAGTTTAAAAAATTAGATTTTTAGAATACATTTTCATTGGTCAAATTTCAAGTTCATGGGAGTTTTAAATTTGAAAATTCGACCCTTGATAAATGTGCCTCTGAATCTTGAAAAATTCAAGGTTTTTTTTCCACAATAAAATTGGATTTTTCAAGTTTTTACCATTTGGACCCCCTCAGTGTATAACTTGCATTTATATTATTTTTGACAAAGTGCATAACCTTGCATTAAATAACACTGAACCTCCTTTTTCAGTTTGCTGCCCAGTTTTCCAACTTAGTCAAATTGCTCTGCATCCTGCATAGAACCTATAGTTCTGCACTATTTAGTATCATCAGAAAAAATAGAAACAGCACTTTTAATGCCCACATCCAGGTCATTCAAAAACAAGTTGAAAAGCAAAGGACAAAGTACAAACTAACAACACATCAAATTAGAACATGTTCCATTTACCGCCACTCTTTGTAATCTTTTGTACACACACACAAAAAAGGGCAGGTGCCCTTTTATAGTAATACTATTTTTAACACAATCTTAACAATAGTTTATCTTGATTTCATTACATTAGAGGTTCAAATTTTAGATTTTTATGTCATTAAAAGTACAATGCATCTGTTTATACTGCCTCAACTCAGCCTCCTTATATGTTTCATTGTCACTATCAGGGTAATCAGCTGTACCCATCGGTGAGTTATAAATTGCTTGAGTGACAAACACCCTGAATTCTGAAAATACAGTTTTTATACAATAATTACACAGTAATACACATTACTTTGCAAAGTGACAGCAGTATTCCTTTGTGTAATCATTTTTTGCTGGTGAACAACTACGCACTGTCCCAATTTAACCTGAAATTCAACTTTTTATTGATGATTTTATTTTAATGCTATGTACTAATAATTTATAATTTTGTAAATATTTTCTATATGTTTTCCTCTGAGTTGACAATATTTGTCTACTGGTTAGCTGTGTATAAACAGAAACACATATGCCCAATTAGATTTTTATATAGTATGCAGGAAAAGTCCTAGAACAGCCTTCAGCTATAAATTAATTATTGATTTGGAGTGTGATCTTTATTAAATCCGCAGCTTAAGATCTTGATTCCTAATGAGCACGCAGTTTATTTGGGCTATTGAATTTCACAATTTGATTTTTTTTTCTTGGACAGTCAGCACCAGTATCAGAGATACATTATTTTTCCTATGGTTATTCCAAAAATAACTAACATTCAGTGACTCTTACAGAATGGTATTATTTCCTTGCACAGATTAGAACTGTCCTCTTTATCTAGGGTATCATTGCAAGTGACTTCCATCTACAGTGCCTTTTTGTTTCTGGGGATATGGAAGCTTATGTGTAAAACGTGGGGCATGTGGGTTTGTGTGTATCTTAAAGATTGTCAGTTTGTGGCTTTGTTTGTTTGTGGCTTTGTTTATTACGCATTGGGCACAATATAAAATAATGAATCTAAATGTCTTAGGGTCTACCTTCTTATCCATGAAGGACCAACAACTACTATTTGTTCAAAAAACACCAGCACCCCCTGTGCAATGGTCCTTCATATTCCATCATCTGTATTGTTATATTGTTACCACATATCATTAATCTGGACATGTGATGCAACAAACAATTAGCCTAGAGGTTTTCAATCTGTTTACCCCAAAAATCACATTCTTCCATCTCAACAATGAGATGACCTGATTTCCTCACCACTTCAGAGAAGTGGTGCAAATGTTTTGCAATACAGATTGTGTTTATCTTGACCTTGAAACTTTGGATTTTTGATGATCTCATTTATCTGAATAATAGTTTTGACAATATATAGAGACACAGGACTATAATGTGCACAGTGCAACAATTTATTCCAAACTTAAACTTGCAAATTAAACTGATGAATGTGCACTATTATCAGCTTGGATGGGATCACAGTATGTAAATTGTAGTTTAAATATGAATCCATGATTAAGTCACAACTGACCATAGTTTAATCCAACTTCCTCAGGGTCAAGCAAAGCTATGAGTAAAATATGATTTGATTGTCCCATTGAGTGTAATTCTTCTTGAGTGCAATGTATACTGGCAGTGGTAACAGGGAAAGTGTTTCAAGGGACATATATTTCACCCCGGTTTTGTTACTGTACTGTTATCTTGAGAATGTTCATTCCACTTAATATTTGGCCCTGGTGGTGATTAGCATTTAGTAATCTGCTAGCAACCCCATCGTTTTGGACTGAGAGTAAGCTTTTAATGAAAACACAAAGAGCAGCAGGAAGACTGCTAGAAAGAAAAACCTGTAAAGGTGTGTAACGCTAACTTGTACTAGGCAGACCAAACATGGTTAATGTCCAGCTAGTACTTAAATCATGGGTTGCATGTGACTCTAACACTTAAGGCAGGACGAGGTTCTTGCAGTGAAAACAAAAGATTTGTCCAAGACAAATGATCCACAGGATTACTTAAAATAATGAGACAATTGCAGTATTAAAATTCCAGCGAACTAGGACAGGCAGATGAGACAGCTGAGAATGTGACTACCAGAAAGATGAAGTCAAGTAGTAAGGCAGACCTGCAGGCAGATGTACCTTGAAGGTCTGGATACCACCCAGCGGAGTGGTCAGGGAGAAGAATCAAAGTCTGACACCCAATCCACTGTGTTCTCTTCACTAAAAACAATCTAGGAGACTTGGGAAGCTTCTCCCTGCTACAATCCTTGATGGAGCACAAAGCCATTCTTTCTCTCTCTCCTCTCTATCTTACTCTCCTAGAGACTACTATAACAGATCTAATCCTGTCTCTAGCAAACCTCGTTCATGGGGTCCCTGCTTTTTCCTCTTGAGGGAGCAAGGTCGCGGTATCCAAAGGGTTAAGCAAGCGGATGGTCAGAGTCCAGGCAAGAGTTCAGTGGCAGGCAGATCAGGATCAAATAGAGTTCAGGCAGAGGGTCAAAACCAAGGCAGGAGCAGGAATCAGGAGTGGCAACTGGAATCAAGGCTTGGAAACAGGATACAGGCAGGAAAACAGGAACCCAGGTTCAGGGTAGCAGAACCTATTCTTGGGCGCCATTCTGGCATCCTGGGCGCCCTTAAATACTCAAATTTTGGCGCCATAATGACGTCACTGACGCCGCCATCAATACGCTGGCATTCCTGCGCCGCGCTGATGTCATTGCGCCGGCGCGGCTACCCACATGGTGGTCAAGGGCGCCGCCATTTTGGGAGCGACGCCGGCAGAGGAGGACACGCCGCCCGGAGCTCCTGGGACTGCTCCGGGTGTAGATCGTGACAGATACATGGGCTATTGCCCAGCAACTAGGGAGACGGAGGAATGGTAGGGATTTAAACCCATAGGGGTTTTTTAACCCTATGCATCCCTACAGGTGCTAATTGTATGCTAAAGGTACAGTATTGTTGCACTGAAATTTTGTTTTACTGCCCCGAATCACAATATGGGACTAGTGTGGTAGTCAAATCCTGGGTTTAGTTAGAGCCTAAAATGTTTTGTTGGTTCACCTCAGCTTACCCACACACACTGGATTTTTGTAATAATATGGACATTTTCTTTCTAAACAACAGTCTGTCTGTCTATTCCTACTAAAAATCTATATATATATATACTGTATCTATATATATATATATATATATATATATACAATGTATCAGCGTTACCACTGACCTTTACTAAAGTCTGTGTTCTGTAATACTAAAACCTTCAGCACACTTTCTGTGACTTTGCATTATTTTTTAAACCAAATCAATATCTCCTTGTCATGGTTGCATTTGCTAGAGTTTTAACAGATGTTTTAAAGTTTTCAGGACAAAAGAGAAATGAAAGGTAGGCACGATTTGGTCTCTCATCATAGAAATAATATTGTATAATTGCACCCTGGGCATTGGTTATATCAAGCAGTACCTATACTCCCCTTTACTTTTCTGTCCTTCCTCATATTGACAATAACAATGCCCTATAATTTCAGAATAAATAACATATCCTACAGCTTGCACTGTATGGAGGGTGAGGCATTACAAAACTGACGTTTCTATGTGCTAGTGCTAAGATCTACAGTATCATAGGACAATACTAAGGGGGCAGATTTATCAAGGGTTGAATTTTCCAGTTCCATGGGAGTTTGTAAACACTCTCATAAACTCCCATGAACTCAAAAATTTAAAAAAAAAAAAGATTTTTCAAATTTGTGTGAATGGCATTGACCCGCAAACTCAAATCAAATTCAATTCGCGTTTGTTTTCCAAAAAAACCCTACATTTTCAGGAACAACTCCAAATGAATCCCAGGACGTCCCTCTTAAACAGCAATTTGGCAGGTTTAAAGTGGCGAAAAGTCAAATTTGAATTCAATCAGTACATGATAAATTTTGAAAATCAAATTAAAATTTTTTTAAAAACTCAAATCTATTCTCTAGTCAAATTCCACAAAAAAACCTCGAAAATTCTAAATCAAAATTCTAATTTGAAAATTCTAATTTTCACTTTGACTGTTGATATATCTGCCCTTAAATGTTTTTATTTGTTGGAAATGCTGAGTCAGTTTTTCTAAATGAGCTAGCTGCGAGAGATACTATAGTGTCACAGGAAATCTTTATATGAATAAACAACTCAAATGTCAATTATTCTATGGGGGTTCTTTACTATCACCCTGGGCAGAAGTTCAAGACAGAGCAAAAAAGGGCACAGAAGTTCATGTAGAGAGCACTTGCCTTTGATTCAGCTTCACACTGTATCTGCACTGATGCACTGCCCTTAGTCTGCTATAGGGCAGGGCCAAAAGTATAGGTACCCACTGTGACCTGCGTCTATTACTACTCTTTAACTTGCCTGTCTGAATGAAGTTATGGGGTGGTAAGATGGAAGCCTACATGCCTTCCCCATCCAGTCCCTCATTAAAAGAGTATACAGAATTGTATTCATAGGGCAGTCACAGGTCTTGGTGCTTCAAAATGAGATTGGTAGCAATCCAAAGAGAATAAAGGCAGTGTGCAATTTTTTTTGGACTTTGCACAATGCCTTCCACTTGGTAAATGACTCCTCATGAGTACTACATACATCGATTGGGTAAATAAAAAAACATAATGCATAATTACTGATTTATAAATTTGCTGTTTATATGCTGTTCCTATAAAGATCTCATAACATTCCTGTGTGTAACATTTATTGTCAGAATAATTTACATACATAATCAAAATATCAAGAGAAAATAGGCTTGTCACACATCACTGGGTTAACACATATAACATAGTATAGGATCCTTTAGCCTCTCTAAGCTCTAGGGGTGGCATGCACAAGGTTCCAAACAGCACAGAATAGGGTTTTATAGTATACAAGTCAAGAATGCAGTCACCCCAATAAAGACACATGACAAAGTTGACTTAAGTAACAAGGGGGGGGCTTATTTATCAAAATCTGAATTTTAAAAGAGTATACAGAATTGTATTCATAGGGCAGTCACAGGTCTTGGTGCTTCAAAATGAGATTGGTAGCAATCCAAAGAGAATGAAGGCAGTGTGCAATTTTTTTTGCACTTTGCACAATGCCTTCCACTTGGTAAATGACTCCTCATGAGTACTACATACATCGATTGGGTAAATAAAAAACATAATGCATAATTAATGATTTATAAATGTGCTGTTTATTAGGGATGTAGCGAACGTCGGAAAAAAAGTTCGCGAACATATTCGCGAACTTGCGCAAAAATGCGAGCGGTTCGCGAACGGTTCGCGAACCCCATAGACTTCAATGGGAAGGCAAACTTTAACATCTAAAAAAGACATTTCTGGCCAGAAAAATGATTTTAAAGTTGTTTAAAGGGTGCAACGACCTGGACAGTGGCATGCCAGAGGGGGATCAAGGGCAAAAATGTATCTGAAAAATCTGCCTGTGTGTGCTTAGAAGAGATAGTGTAGGGGGAGAGCTGTTAGTGATTTCAGGGACAGATGATAGTAAGTTTGCTGGCTAGTAATCTGCTTGATACTGCTCTGTATTGGAGGGACAGAAGTCTGCAGGGATTTGAGGGACATTTTAGCTTAGGTAGCTTTGCTGGCTAGTAATCTACTGTTCTCTTTAAACAACTGCCATACGTTGACCTTGTAGGCATTGCTTGCCCAGTTTTTTTGGACGCAGCCACTGAAGCACAGTTGCCAGAAAAAATATGCCATATAAATGCTGAAAATAGTAATTTTTTGCCATACGTTGACCTTGTAGGCATTGTTTGCCCAGTTTTTTTGGTCGCAGCCACTGAAGCACAGTTGCCAGAAAAAATATGCCATATAAATGCTGAAAATAGTCATTTTTTGCCATACGTTGACCTTGTAGGCATTGTTTGCCCAGTTTTTTTGGTCGCAGCCACTGAAGCACAGTTGCCAGAAAAAATATGCCATATAAATGCTGAAAATAGTCATTTTTTGCCATATACGTTGAGTCAACGTATGGCAAAAAATGACTATTTTCAGCATTTATATGGCATATTTTTTCTGGCCTCTGTGCTTCAGTGGCTGCGGCCAAAAAAACTGGGCAAACATTGCCTACAAGGTCAACGTCGTTGACCTTGTAGGCATTGTTTGCCCAGTTTTTTTGGCCGCAGCCACTGAAGCACAGAGGCCAGAAAAAATATGCCATATAAATGCTGAAAATAGTCATTTTTTTGGTCGCAGCCACTGAAGCACAGTTGCCAGAAAAATTATGCCATATAAATGCTGAAAATATAAATTTTTTTGGTTGCAGCCACTGAAGCACAGAGGCCAGAAAAATTATGCCATATAAATGCAGAAAATATGCATTTTTTTGGTCGCAGCCACTGAAGCACAGTTGCCAGAAAAATTATGCCATATAAATGCTGAAAATATAAATTTTTTTGGTTGCAGCCACTGAAGCACAGAGGCCAGAAAAATTATGCCATATAAATGCAGAAAATATGCATTTTTTTGGTCGCAGCCACTGAAGCACAGTTGACAGAAAAATTATGCCATATAAATGCTGAAAATATAAATTTTTTTGGTTGCAGCCACTGAAGCACAGAGGCCAGAAAAATTATGCCATATAAATGCAGAAAATATGCATTTTTTTGGACGCAGCCACTGAAGCACAGTTGACAGAAAAATTATATCATATAAATGCTGAAAATATAATTTTTTTTGGTTGCAGCCACTGAAGCACAGAGGCCAGAAAAATTATGCCATATAAATGCAGAAAATAAGCATTTTTTTGGACGCAGCCACTGAAGCACAGTTGCCAGAAAAAATATGCCATATAAATGCTGAAAATAGTCATTTTTCGCCATACGTTGACCTTGTAGACATTGTTTGCCCCGTTTTTTTGGTTGCAGCCACTGAAGCACAGAGGCCAGAAAAAATTAAACCAGTAGGGTTTGCACCCTAGTTTGTAACGGTGGCGGAGGGAGGAGGACGCTAAAGGACAGCTGTGTGTGGAGTCATGAGGCTTGAAGAGAAGGACAGCTGCATAGAAGTCAGAACAAGTCTTCCGGCGTGCAGTAACCCTCCGAGATCCACCCCTCATTCATTTTAATAAAGGTCAGGTAATCGACACTTTTGTGACCTAGGCGAGTTCTCTTCTCAGTTACAATCCCTCCTGCTGCACTGAAGGTCCTTTCTGAGAGCACACTTGAGGCTGGGCAAGACAAGAGGTTCATGGCAAATTGTGACAGCTCTGGCCACAGATCAAGCCTGCGCACCCAGTAGTCCAGGGGTTCATCGCTCCTCAGAGTGTCGATATCTGCAGTTAATGCCAGGTAGTCCGCTACCTGCCGGTCGAGGCGTTCTTTGAGGGTGGATCCAGAAGGGTTGTGGCGCTGCCTTGGACAGAAAAACATTTGCATGTCTGATGTTACAGACCGGCCAAAGGGCTTTGTCCTTGCAGGTGTGCTCGTGGCAGGATTACTGGCACCTCTGCCCCTGGAATGTTGATGAGTTCCTGAAGTGACATCACCCTTAAAAGCATTGTACAACATGTTTTGCAGGCTGGTTTGTAAATGCCGCATCTTTTCGGACTTGTGGTATGTTGGTAACATTTCTGACACTTTATGCTTGTTCCGAGGGTCTAGTAGCGTTGCGACCCAGTACAGGTCCTTCTCCTTAAGCCTCTTGATACGGGGGTCCTTCAACAGGCATGACAGCATGAAAGACCCCATTCTCACAAGGTTGGATGCAGAGCTATCCATCTCCGCTTCCTCATTATCAAGGACTGCATCATCCACGGTCTCCTCCCCCCAGCCACGTACAAGACCAGGGGTCCCCAAAAGGTCACCACTAGCCCCCTGGGAAGCCTGCTCCTGTTGGTCCTCCTCCTCCTCCTCCACAAAGCCACCTTCCTCCTCTGACTCCACTTCTGGCACCTCTCCCTGCGTTGCAGCAGGTGCCTGGGTTCGTTCTGGTGATTCCGACCAGAAATCGTGCGCTTCCAGCTCCTTGTCACGCTGGTCTACAGCCTCATCTGTCACTCGTCGCACGGCACGCTCCAGGAAGAAAGCGAAGGGTATTAGGTCGCTGATGGTGCCTTCGGTGCGACTGACCATATTTGTCACCTCTTCAAAAGGTCGCATGAGCCTGCAGGCATCGCGCATAAGCACCCAGTAACGGGGGAAAAAAATCCCCAGCTCTGCAGATCCAGTCCTACCACCCAGTTCAAAAAGGTACTCGTTGACGGCCCTTTGTTGTTGCAGCAGACGTTCCAACATAAGGAGCGTTGAATTCCAGCGAGTCTGGCTGTCAGAAATCAAACGCCTGACTGGCATGTTGTAGCGCTGCTGAATGTCAGCAAGGCGTGCCATGGCTGTGTAGGAACGTCTGAAATGGGCCGACACCTTTCTGGACTGGGTGAGAACGTCCTGGAATCCTGGGTACTTGGAGACAAAACGTTGGACTATTAAATTTAACACATGTGCCATGCAGGGCACATGTGTTAAATTGCCCAGTCTCAACGCTGCCAACAGATTGCTTCCATTGTCACACACCACTTTTCCGATCTGCAGTTGGTGTGGGGTCAGCCACCGATCGGCCTGTGACTGCAGAGATGACAGGAGTACAGATCCGGTATGGTTTTTGCTTTCCAGGCACGTCATCCCCAAGACAGCGTGACAACGGCGTACCTGGCACGTCGAATAGCCTAGGGGGAGCTGGGGGTGCACAGGTGTGGAGGAGGAGAAGGAGGACCCAGCAGCAGAGTAAGAAGAAGAAGAGGAAGAAGACGAGGTAGAGAGCGATGGAGGAGTAGAGGTGGTGGCAGAACCGCGTGCAATCCGTGGCGGTGACACCAACTCCACTGTTGTTGTTGTTGAGCTACCCATTCCCTGCTTCCCAGCCATTACCAAGTTCACCCAGTGGGCAGTGTAGGTGACATACCTGCCCTGACCATGCTTGGAGGACCATGCGTCAGTAGTCATATGGACCTTTGGCCCAACACTAAGTGACAGAGATGCGGTAACTTGGCTCTGCACATGTTGGTACAGGTGTGGTATTCCCTTTTTAGAAAAAAAATTGCGGCTGGGTACCTTCCACTGCGGTGTCCCAATTGCTACAAATTTGCGGAAGGCCTCAGAGTCCACCAGCTGGTATGGTAAAAGCTGGCGGGCTAAGAGTGCAGACAAGCCAGCTGTCAGACGCCGGGCAAGGGGGTGACAGTCAGACATTGGCTTCTTACGCTCAAACATGGCCTTCACAGAAACTTGGCTGGTGGCAGATGACTGGGAATGGGAACAGGTGGTCAAGGTGGAAGGCGGAGTGGAGGGTGGTTCAGACGGGTCAAGGAGAGCAGAGGTAGAGCAGTAAGATGCTGGACCAGAAGGAGTGTGGCTTTTAGTTTGCCTGTTGCCTTTGAGGTGTTGCTCCCAAAGTGCTTTGTGCTTGCCGCTCATGTGCCTTCGCATAGAAGTTGTACCTATGTGGCTGTTGGGCTTACCAAGGCTCAGTTTCTGACTGCACTCATTGCAAATTACAATGCTTTTGTCAGAGGCACACACATTAAAAAAATCCCACACTGCTGACTTTTTGGAAGTGTGCGATCTGGCGGTAAGAGTAGAAGTTGGCGGCATTGGCGGCAATGGCGGGTGCGTTGGCCGGCTGAACACAGGTGCCGATACATGTTGTTGCCCTACTGATCCCTGCGGGCTGTCCTCCCTGCTTCTTCTAAGTCTTATTCTCCTACTGCCTCTCTGACTCTCCGTCTCTCCATCTGAACTACCCTCCTCTTGCTCTCTTCTACTAGGCACCCACAAAACATCAATCTCCTCATCATCATTCTCCTCAGATGCATCAATTTCTTCTGACACATCACAGAAGGAAGCAGCAGCGGGGACCTCCTCCTCATCACTCATCATTATGTCCATCTCTGTCGTGTTCTCTGCCAGAATTAAATCTGGTGTAACGTCCTCATCTCCTTCATCTTCTTCTGGCAATAATGGTTGCGCATTACTCAGTTCAAGAAACTCATGGGAAAATAACTCCTCTGACTCCAGTGAAGAAGGGGCACCGGTGGTGGAGGAAGTGTTACGTGGGGTGGCCATAGCAGTGGAGGATGAGGAGGATGTTGTGGTAAAGTTAGAAACGGTAGAGGATGGGGTGTGCTGTGTAAGCCAGTCAACTACCTCTTCAGCATTTTGGGAGTTCAGGGTCATTGGCTTTTTAAAACTGGGCAATTTGCTAGGGCCACAGGATTGCATAGCAGCACAGCCCCTAGCACGGCCTCTGCGTGGCGGCCTGCCTTTGCCTGGCATTATTTTTAAAAAAACAACAACAACAAAAACTCAGTTGGTTTTTCTGGAAACGATAATACACACAGCTAGATGGCGGTTTGAAGAAAACAGTGTGCAAATAATGCCTACAAGGTCAACGTATACACAGCGGTGGATACGGATTACGTAAAATATATGAATGCTGCTTGAAAAAAGTAACTCAAGTGGTTTTTCTAGAGACGATAATATTATCAATATTTAGACAAAATGTGAACAAGCTCACACAGCTAGATGGCGGTTTGAAGAAAACACTGTGCAAATACTGCCCACAAGATCAACGTATACACTACTACAGCGGTGGATACGGATCTCGTAAAATTTATTATGGCTGCTTGAAAAAAGTCACTCCGGTGTTTTTTCTGGAGACGGTAATATTATGGATATTTAGACAGAATGTGAACAAGGTCACACAGCTAGATGGCAGTTGGTTGAATAACACACTGGGCAAAAAATGCCTACAGGGCAAATAATGCCTAAAAGGTCAAGTTATACACTACTACAGCGATGGATACGGATTACGTAAAATTTATTATGGCTGCTTGAAAAAAGTCACTCCGGTGTTTTTTCTGGAGACGGTAATATTATGGATATTTAGACAGAATGTGAACAAGGTCACACAGCTAGATGGCAGTTGGTTGAATAACACACTGGGCAAAAAATGCCTACAGGGCAAATAATGCCTAAAAGGTCAACTTATACACTACTACAGCGATGGATACGGATTACGTAAAATTTATTATGGCTGCTTGAAAAAAGTCACTCCGGTCTTTTTTCTGGAGACGGTAATATTATGGATATTTAGACAGAATGTGAACAAGGTCACACAGCTAGATGGCAGTTGGTTGAATAACACACTGGGCAAAAAATGCCTACAGGGCAAATAATGCCTAAAAGGTCAACTTATACACTACTACAGCGATGGATACGGATTACGTAAAATTTATTATGGCTGCTTGAAAAAAGTCACTCTGGTGTTTTTTCTGGAGACGGTAATATTATGGATATTTAGACAGAATGTGAACAAGGTCACACAGCTAGATGGCAGTTGGTTGAATAACACACTGGGCAAAAAATGCCTACAGGGCAAATAATGCCTAAAAGGTCAACTTATACACTACTACAGCGGTAGTAAAATAAAAAAAAGTAAAATAAAAAAAAAATGAATATTAAAAAAAAAAAAATTAAAGTTGGTGCTGCTGAACTACTAGGAGCAGCAGATTAGCACACCAGTCCCACTCCCCAACACTGCTAGACTAATAGCACTGGGCTCTTATAGTAGTAGTAGTAGTAGTAGTAGTAGTAGTAAAACAACAAAAAAATAAATAAAAGCAGTCCTTACAAGGACTACTGTTATTGCAGCAGTCAGCAGATGAGATCAGAAGCAGGACAGCTGCCCACTGCAGCTACATACAGAGCACTGCAGTAGAAGGTAGATTACTAGCCAGCAAAGCTACCTAAGCTTAAATGTCCCTCAAACCCCTGCAGACTTCTGTCCCTCCAATAACAGAGCAGTATCAAAACGATTACTAGCCAGCAAACTTTCAACTGTCCCTGAAATCACTAACAGGCAGCAGCTCTCTCCCTACACTATCTCTTCAGCACACACAGGCAGAGTGAAAAAACGCTGCAGGGCTTCGGTTTTTATAGGGAAGGGGAGTGGTCCAGGGGAGAGCTTCCTGATTGGCTGCCATGTACCTGCTGGTCTGGGGTGAGAGGGCAAAAAAAAGCGCCAACAATGGCGAACCCAAAATGGCGAATGTCGCGCGACGTTCGCGAACTTCCGGCGAGCGCGAACACCCGATGTTCGCGCGAACAAGTTCGCCGGCGAACAGTTCGCGCCATCCCTACTGTTTATATGCTGTTCCTATAAAGATCTCATAACATTCCTGTGTGTAACATTTATTGTCAGAATAATTTACATACATAATCAAAATATCAAGAGAAAATAGGCTTGTCACACATCACTGGGTTAACACATATAACATAGTATAGGATCCTTTAGCCTCTCTAAGCTCTAGGGGTGGAGTGCACAAGGTTCCAAACAGCACAGAATAGGGTTTTATAGTATACAAGTCAAGAATGCAGTCACCCCAATAAAGACACATGACAAAGTTGACTTAAGTAACAAGAGGGGGGGCTTATTTATCAAAATCTGAATTTTTCTGAGTAATTTAATTTAAAAAATTCGACCAATCCATGATTGGTGCTTATTTGTTATAAAAAAAAAAAAAAAACACAATTTAATCTGATGGGGACAAACAGCAAAAAATTTGAGTGAAAATCCGAATTGTACAATTTTTTTAGGAGTTTTTTTTACCAAATAGCTAATTTTTTTCGAGCTTTTTCCCGAAAAGTAAACTTTTTCAGATTTAACCTGAAGAGTCTGAAATAGTCAGATTTTTTGGTAACTCCAGCGCAGACCACATAAAATTCCAAATAGGATAGGCACCTCTCCCATTAACATATACAACCTCGGTAGGTCTGAGTTGCCAGATTTTCGATTCAGACTTTTCCATTTTTTGAGTTTTTGACAGTCGGACTTTAAGAAATAACCCCCTAAATATGTTTTGCGTTCATGATTCCAGAGACAGTAACACACCACTCCAGATGTCAAGTAACTTTGTAACAGAATGATGACAATTTACGCAAACTGCCATTATACAAGTTGAAAAATAAACAATAGATTACACATTTCAGTTTTCTTAGTGTAAACTAAATAAATATAATCATGATTTTCCCATCAAATACAGGTATTACAACATTTACATTTTCTGTTTCCCCCCATTATACAAGTAAAGGTCCTCATAGACGCGACGATTCTTCTTGCTGAACGACCAATCCTTCGAAATTATTGCGCGGTTAGCGGGATTCGAACGATCGTACATCTTACGATTTTTCGCCCGACATCTGTCAGGAAATTGATCGGCCAGGTCAATTTTTGTCAGTCCCAGTGCAATCTATCTATGTTTGCAGGGCCAAGCAGGCAGCTCCCCTTTGTTTTCCTGGCAAATTGGTCTTTTTAGTTGATGGTAAATTCGTACGATCGTAGGATCGTTCTGAGAAGATCATGGTCTCACGATCAGGATCTGATCTTTTAAAAATCTCAACATCTATGGCCAGCTTTAATATAGAGACCACACAATGAAAACTACTTGTAGATTAATTAAATATGTAAGCAAATTGTTTGGTGGATTTCGTCAGGAGACGTTATTTCTGGATAACAAGTTTTCTAAACACTATTTCATTGTATCTCAAAATAATTCTAGCTAGATGCCTGATGCACTTTCACTGTAATGTTACTAAAAAGACAGCACCTTTCATTAGGAAACAATGTGCGAGTTTGAACACGATAAGTACTGGGATAGATAGGTTAACTGTTCACACATAGTTACCAAACAATTCTCAGACAAATAACTGATTAAAACATTTAATTATTAATGTAGAATACAGCATGAGACTACATTTAGCAGCTGTTATTTATGAATTCCCTGTGTTCAGATGGCATGTATTTTACAATAGGAACTGTTAATTACAGATAAGTTGAGTGCAATAAAAAAATAATTATCACGTTATACCAGTTTATTTTGTAAATTGTCTAGTCTTTATAAAATTAGTACTGTCTGTGTTTTTGCAATTGTGGCATATGAGAATACTAATAAAAATAGCTGTAAAGTGAATTTGAGTTCAAAGTGGAGGCTTAAAATATTTTTTATATTAGTATGTGGCAGATAGTTTTCAGCTTGTGTATATCCAATACATGTTGCAAAATCTGGTTGCCTTATTTTAAATAGCTCTCCGTGACATGCAAAAGAAATACGTTTATCTTAAAGCAGAGTGCCATCCATCAAGTAAGTGTTTAATTCTGTACTAACAAAAGATCTACAAATCTTCCCTTGTTCTCTTCTGCATTGCTTCTTTCTTAGTAAGTATGTGCAGTCACCATCCACCTCTTGTCACCTTCATGACTCAGCAAGCCTTAGCAAAATTATCAGCTTGTTTATAAAATGTGCATCCTAAACTGATCAAAGCAGTAAACAGCCAGCTCAATGAAACACAGCAAATAATCCATTGTCAAAGACAGAGATTAGTCATGTGCTTAGTGCTTAATTACGTAGGGTATGTTAATAGACTTTTTTTATTTCACCTTTTTCCAAGCTGTTAAAAATACTGCAGAGGTACAGTGTTATATGAAGGCTTTAACACATATGAACTATTTATATATACAGTATATGGACCTTTTTGTGTTTTTTTTTTTTTATGATTGGTTGTTCAAGGTTGGGATATATATTATAAAATTCATAATTGTAGCAGTTTGCAGTGGATGGGGGGGGCAGGGTCCTCATCATTATTAGCATTAAGTGGAATATATTATTATGCATTTCTAGGGATTACGCTTTTACAATGGTATTAAAGGACCATTCTGCTCTCCATTTTTAAATGTTTTCTATATTATATGCAAATGCTAAAAGGTAAATGCGTAACAACGCATGCTATTGTTTAGTCACAACCTTACACTATCCCCTTCAACAAATCTGTTCATAGACAGGCAGATTTAAGATGCTGAGTCAGTCCATTCAGACCCAGTAGGCAGTTTATCTGTCCATGCATGTACTCTCCTGGACAATTGTACCAATAGATATCTGACAAAATTGGCCAGATATTAATCAGTCAGGTTTTAAAATGTTGTTGGGTGGGGACTGCATTGATGCATTGGTGCGGTCCTCTCCTGAATGGCCTGCATAGGCTCCAGTTATGATTTGATCATTAGCCCAGGTGCCAAACAATTGGACCAGCGTGATTTGCCAAAAATATAGGTGGCCAA
Organism: Xenopus petersii; assembly: GCA_038501925.1. Taxonomy (NCBI): domain Eukaryota; kingdom Metazoa; phylum Chordata; class Amphibia; order Anura; family Pipidae; genus Xenopus; species Xenopus petersii. Next base: position 73,666,723 of record CM076683.1, on the reverse strand, counting down.
ATTGTCGAAAGGGCAACATATTTCTTAGTGTTTTTAATACATGCTAGAGGAGCCACCATACTTGCATTAGAACCCACTCTCTCTAGGTTTACCATGTAAACCTTATTACTAGACCCCAGTCAATAAGCAGACAAAATATATGAGAGGATGCTTGGTAGTTCACCTTTGCATTAACTTTGACTATGGCATAGACAGTGATATTCTAAGAAAGTTTGCAACAGGCTTTTATTTTTTATGGTTTTTGAATTATTGTTCAACAACTCTCCAGTTTGGAATTTTGATAGTGTCCACTTACAACCAAGTAAACAAGTAGAGGTTTGAATGAGAGACTGAAAGATAAATAGGAAAGAGTCTGAATGGAAAGATAAGTAATAGGAGACAAAAATGGTCACCTGTTTAAAAGCAAATATCTTATTGGTTGCTAGTGATTACTGCTTGTCAGAACCGGCTCCCTAAATCCAGAACAGGTGCTAGGCTCCCTGGTCTAGGCTCTGCTTCTACCTGTAGCAGCCGCCTTTCACTTTGGAAGGAGCTCTCCACTAATTGGATGCCACCAGGTCTTAATAAGAGAGAAGCCTAGTAAAAGTTGAGGACGAGTGAAGGGGTACAGTCGTTATAGTCTTTGGATGAGAGGCACAGTTCTTGGAATAGACAAAGCAGAGTTACAGAGGCCCTTTAAATATTCAAAAGTTTGCGGCAAAACAAGATGACGTCATGACGCCGGCGATGTTCGCACACGTAAAACCAGGAAGTGTGCACCCCGTGTACCATAGGAAAACTGGCACTTGGAGGCAACGTATCATTGCGACGAGCGTCCCCACTGACCTACTAGACCACCAAGGTGAGTCCTCACACTGCTCCTGGAGTAAACTTAGTGCCTTTTATTATATATGCCGGTATGGCTTGCATTTAGGGCTAATACTTGTAATATATGGTTGACATATACTATAAAATCTTCTCCATCTGTAGACAGAGGATTTGTGTTTAGTTATTAGTGCCAGTTTATCCCCCCTGTTTTCCATCATACAGCATCTGCAGCCCATGCAGTTGTCTACTGACCCAATGCCTCCTGAAAAACATTACAGCTGTACCATTCTCTTCACAATTCACATTTTCAGTATAACATACATTCTACAGCTCATTAAATACTTCCAGTGATCTGCCAGCTTCCTTGTAGAACATTTCAGATGTCTACTTTTGGTTGGATTGCATTTCAATGGAAAGAGATTTTTTGCATTCTTTTTCTTGATCTATATATGTATATTTTTATATAAATATCACTACCTATGTATGCAGTGCTGCACAGCAAAAATAAATAAATAAATAAATAGAACAAACATGGGTCATTGCATTTATAAATACAGAGTACAGTTACATTAAAATACAGTAGTTAGAGTAATGTAACAAAAGACACAAAGCTTGCTTAGGAGCAGTAACCTATAGCAACCAATCAGCAGGAAGCATTTACTGATCACCTGTTCAAAATAAAATATTTCATTGGTTGGTATGGATTACTGCTCTTGGGCCTACAGTGCATTTTATTACATATGGGGGTGAGAGCTAAGTGTCAAAGAGACAAGAAGAAGGAGAGGGGTCTCAGTACAAATTCAGATATGATCTGATAATAATAAGGTGGGAGGGTAACTTACAGATATGAATAGGAGGATATTAAATAGTGACACTAGAAAATACCCATTATAACATTGTCTTTTAATTCTATTTATAATTTTGCCTTAAAAGTATTTGGCTGATTATTTTACAATATATTTCTTACCCCCATGTTCCTCTATGAGGGGACTGTCATATTTGTGCAGCAGTAGTCCACAAGCATTAGAAACTCTGACAACATGACCTATAGGTAACTTTTAATGTACTGTAGATGAATATTTTGAAAATAAACTTTTTAGTGCCAGTATCATTTAATGTGCTACAGTCTACAGTGATTGACACTACACCATGAGTGCCAAAACTGTGCTAGGTGCTTTGTGTCTTTCAGTCTATGTGGCAAATTTACTAACCTCTGAAAATTCGCCAGCGATGGCTTCGCTCACAGTGCAATACGTAGATTCGCCAGGACAACACTAATTCACTAAAATCTGAAGTTGCGGCCAGGGCGACGAATACTGGCTAGTTGCTCTAGCATTACTGCGCCAAGCGAATCGACGTTTCGCTAGCATTGGCTAATTTGTATACGGCGGAAAGTTAAAATTGATTGGACGTATATGTTGCGGCAAATACATTACACTACACAAGCCTGGGAAACCTTAATAAAATAAAAGTTGTTATATTGCCCTACACATGAGCCCAGTGTATAGTTTATGTGCCATATGTTGGGAAATGTAGGGGGGAAGCCGGTTACCCCCAAAAAAAATTACACTCTTTTTCATTCTATCACCCTGAAAAAGGAAAAGAGGCTAGAGTTTTTGGGACTTAAAAAAAATGTCAACTATTTTTTTAGGAAGTCCTATCTACTCTATTGCACTTTGCCTGAGGTGGCGAAGGCAAGTCTGGCGCAAGAAGTAACATTCAGTAAAATCCGCATCTTAGTGAATTTGTGTAGTTATGTCCATTCGCCAGGCGTTTCCTTTGCTAGAGAAGTTACACCAGCAACCGTTAGTAAATCTGTGAATTTTCCCCCACGTTAGTCACTTTGCCCTTCACCCTTTAGTAAAATTGCCCCAGTTTCTGAAGAGACTAAAGGGATGAGTAGCAAAGCAGAAACGTTTAAGATGGGAATTTCAGCAGTGGAAGGGACTGTACTATCTTAAAAAAAGATGAGTCGGATTTTGGCAGCAGTATTTATTACCAACGGGAGCTTTGGAGGCTGATTAGTACCTAATTCTTATGATGTAGAGGTACTAATATTTAACTGGCAAGATTAGTCTATTTGCAAACAAGTAACTGTGACTTTTCTCTTTTCATTTTCTTCATTCATTATGTAAAATAGGTACTATTAGACAGATTAGATTAAATTGTAACAGTGGAATCTATTTAGGAGGAAAACTATCTTCACTCCTCTTTTTTCCCATGTAACATTGTGTTTCATTCAGGCTTTCTAAGAGTTTGAACTCCTTTGAAATTTTAAGACTTTGTCCTTTTGTGGTGTTTGAAACATGTCCAGCTTGCGAAGTTGCATTTTACTCCTACAGGCCCCTTGACGCAACAAATTCTTAGGGATTTGTGATGAGCAAAATATTTTGCCAGGCTGTGAAAAAGACACCCTTAGACTGCTATGGGTGAAAAAATTGTCGTGCATCAAAAATGTCAAAACAATTTGTCGACCATAGACTTTAATGCATTTGGTGAATTTTTCGCCATTTTGCGAATTTTCAGGATGCATATACAGTAGTCTGGATGCAGATACAGTAGTTCTTCCTTATCATACTCTTCAGGAAATCCATATACTCTTCATCAGATTGAGAATGTCTTTGTCCAGTTGTCAAGTTCTTCATCAGGACTTTTGGCTGGCAGAATGGGGAGGGGGGATATTTCAGTTGTCCATATGTTTGATATTGTTGGCCAGCATGCCAGTCAGAGTTTTGTTGTATTTTCTTTTAATATGTTCAATAAAAAACATAAAACCTTGTATCCCTAATAAAATCCCTATTTACATTTGCTTCCCAATAATACTCATACTTACTCCTTCCCCCCTTGTCTAGTTTAAACATTCTTCCACCCTTAAAACTATTTTCTTTCCTAGTATAGCAGACCTGGTCCCAATGAGATGCAATGGATTTATCTATTAGGAGGCTTCATACCTTTAGACACATTGAAGGAGGAGCCTTGATTGGACCAGGAAGCAGAAGGCTGGTGAGATCACAGAGGAAGGGAGTGCAGGCAAGCCTAAGGGAGCTTCCAGTCATCAGCATCACTGGTTAGTAGTTATTAAGGTTATTTCATGATTGTCATATATGTTGTGGGGAGGAATGCTTGCTAAGTGAAAGGCTTTATGCCCAGTAAAAATATCAATCAGCCAGTGTGGTTTATTGGCATTTGCTGCAAGTGTGAATCCCAGGAGATATGGTTTTTCAGCTGCCTGCACTATATGCTAGTCCAGCAAGACTGTGGAAGATGGCTGATTTAGATTATTTTTATTTTACTCAGACAGTTTTAAATATAATTTGAAAAAAGTAACTCACCCTAATTATGAAAGAAAGTTAAAAGTCAAAGAAGTTATTTAACTACGAATACTTTCATTTCATTTGAACTCCAACGTATATAACTAATTTGACATAACATATTTAACCTAATAATTGTCAGAAAAGCCTGCTGGCAATGCTATTAAAAAGTCAAAGAATTTACACTTTCAGCATGATTATAGTGCAGAAAATTGAAGAAGCAGCACAATCTAATTGTTATAAAAGTATAGACAGCTCTAACTAATTTTTCACTTCACTTACATGCTTGTAATATTTTCCCCAGTTCTTCAGATTAATTATTCACAGAAACTAGTGTGATCATACAAATGTGTTATCTCAGTAAAACCATTTAGAATGAATGTTTTATTCTAATGTAATAATGAATGTCCTCCTGTCTGTGATACTTACACTTCTAAACTAACTGCAGCACTGGACTCCTGACTTACAAATCTAGGCTTTGTATTTTTTTGTGTGTGTTGGAGGAGTGGGGGTTGACTGGGCTTCATCTGTTGCACAGGCTGTGATATAGACTTGGCACTGACTGGCAGGTGCAATCTATCAAGACTTACAGCTTGTTAAATCAATAAAGTCCCACTACAGAACAAAAAACACACTCTGCATGAAGATGTGTTATAGCTGTAATGAGCCTTATAAATCAAAGAACACCAAACCATTAAGTATAAGATTATTCTTTTGTAGGGAATCTAAGCTAGGTTTGGCGTTTATGTACCACATATATGCTATGACAGTTCTTCTTTCTAATTATGCTTGCATAATCACAATATTCATCTATCTGACTTCAGTTCCTTAAGTGAGTTATTTAATTTAGATATTTAATGAAATATGTAGGTGCATTGTAAGGATCACTGTTAATGTGTTTACTGTAAATGCAGATTACTTGTTTCTATCTATCTGGTTCAATAAAATATTATTTTACATATAATTTATTTTAGGAAGCCACCAATAATAAAGGGAAATCTTTAAAAAAAAACACTATAAGGTTTCATTGGTTTAAAAAGAAGTGGTTTATTGAATAGAACAACACTTTTATTGTGTTTGAACCATTTGGCATCTAAAACATGTTTGAAATAAAAGTTTCCTCAAGGAAATGTAATGTCATATCAAACCCTGATTATATGTCATTGTTACAAACATAAAGAAATGTGTCATTTGGGAGATATAGTAAGTTTAAACATACAATTATTTAACTCCAGAGATAGTAACCCAATTCTCTGCAGCTCATGAGAATTGCAATTCAAGATCCCTGGAGAGTCAAAGGTTATTATTATCACCATGTATTTATAGACTGCCTGTGTATTTAGCAGCACTGGGAAACTATGAAACAGTGCAAGGGCTATATGAATACTACATTCAAATAAAGAATCTTACTAAAGGTGGCTATCAGTCTCATGTTAGAGCAATTTAATATTTCATTGGGCAATGTTATAATAAAACCAAAGTCATTATTAATATTTCAGCATTATGAAAATATAATTAACAGGTTTCAAATTATCATCATTAATATCATGCTGGCTATACAGAGCAATATAATTATAACAGAGGGGGTTAAAAACCAAAATCCTAATACTGGTAAGATAAATGTGTTTCAACATACCCCTGATTCTTGCAGCACCCCTAATAAGAGATAGTTTAGTCATCTGTCTCAATGACAACTTGGACACATTCAACTCAATAAAAATGTGTTTTAATTATTCCTGGAAAACTTGGGTACTCCCAAGTTCTTGGTATACATTTTCAGGCTATTTAACCTCACTCAGTGCTGGTTATTCAATGAAGTTATGCTTGCTGATATAATGTCCAGAGTTATATTTCAGCCTGTGCACTTTATCTAGAAAGTGTCTGTGTGTTTTCACTCCTGGTACTCTAGTTTCCTCCCACAATTGAAAACTACATAAATAGGCTTAGATTGGAAAAGATTGAGCCTAGTGTGTGTGTGTGAATATGATAGTGATCCAGTGTCGGACAAGACAGGATCGATAGACAGTGCTCCTCCCCTTCCCCTGCCCGATCGTGTAAGAAAGGCCGGGTGCGATACTTGAAGCAGATACGCGCCAGCAGGGAGGGATGGGGGAGTGGTGGGGGGACGTGGCTGGGGGGCTCTGATGTGTCAGCCCTGGTGGGCTCCTCTGACCCCCCCGCAGTCTGACCCTGGGCCCAACTCTGCTAGCCAGCGCTCTGTCCTGACCTCCCCCACCCCATCGCGCAAGAAACAGATACGTGCCAGCGGGGGAGTCCGGAGACTGGGGCAGAGAGGGGCCCTGCCACTGGGGAGAAGCTGTGGGGGCCCTGCTACAGGGGAGCGGTGGGGGTCCCTGCTACTGGGGGGGCAGGGCCCTGATGTGTCAGCCCGGTGGGCCCTGACCCCCACAGTCCGACCCTGTAGTAATCTTAAACTGTAAGTTCCACTGGGGCAGGAACTGATATGATGAACAATATCTGTAAAGCTCTGTGAAAAAGTATTGGCACTATATAAATAACAGATAAATGAAATTAATAATAAATATTTATAAAAGCATTGCACACAAACCTTATCCACAGCTAGGAAATATTGAAACTGATATCAGTTTGTTCATATTCATGGCTCTGCCCTAGGAAATTCTCATGCTGTTGTGGTTCAAATTTTAATCACTACTGCATTTTAGTAGTTTAAACTCCACATATGCGGAGCAGGTGCATATATGGTCTTATTAGATCTCCATATTGAAGGATGCCAAATATGCATTTTCCTTTCTTGCATTACACAAATGATCAAAGTACCCATACAATTTAATTTATCTAGTGCTTGACATGCAGGAGTGGAATTATCATCCCTAGGTACATTTTAAAGGAAAAGTAACGCCAAAAAACAAAAGTGTTTTAAAGTAAAGAAAATATCATGTACTGCTGCCCTGCACTGGTAAAACGGAACTGTTTGCTTCAGAAACACGACTATAGTTAATTTAAACAAGCTGCTGTGTAGCAATGGCGAACATTGAAAAAAGGCTATATGGCACAGGTTAAATAGTGGATAACAGATAACAGCATAATGTTCTACAGAGCTTATCTGCTATCTGCTGTGTAACCTGAGTCTTTTCTCATTTGAATGGATGTCCCCATTGCTACACAGCAACTTATTTATGTAAACAAAAGTAGTGTTTCTGAAGCAAACACAGCAGTTTTACCAGTGCAGGGCAACGCTGCATTATATTTCTTACTTTATAAAACTTTCATTTTTTGATGTTACTGTTCCTTTAAATTTTTTAACATTACTGAAGGTTTCAGATTTTACATTTATCTTTCAACATGGAAAATAATTGTCTGCATCATTTCACCCACCATGCGGTAAACATTATGGAGTAGAGATCAGGATGGCTGTACAGTATTGCTGAGCTGCTCTGTGCATTAAAACCACATAACAGATGAATGTGTTAAACTGTTCAGATCAGTCAAACATATTCTGAACATTTGGCACCTTTCATTAACTTTGATAAAACTTTAATAATTGTCTGTTTGTTGAAACTTTCCTAACCATAAGGAAAGTTTTTATAAATCCAGAATCCTTCTACGTACCAAGCTACAATCTTTCATCCATCAGAACCTCATTCTCTAAATACAACTTTCTTTTCCATTCTTCCATTTCCCTTAACAAAAACATAATGTTGTGATATAAACAAAATACATATATGTTATAGCAAGCAAGTTTTATGTACTGTATTTAAACTTGCTATATGTATTGACATTATAGTTTATGTTTTCAGCATGCATTATTGTGCCCTTGAAATAAGATTCCATGAATTATAAAAATAAATTATAGAAATGAGAATTTTCAGATGTGGTGCAGTGTAAAAAAGGTAAGAACAGATTATCTGAATGCTTTTGTGTTGTGTAATATTCTGTGTGTCAAAACAACCATTATGTCCAAATAATGGATATAAAAGAAATACAGGCAATGAAAAGACCGATGTGAATTCTGAGTTGACTTCAGATAAAACAAAATAATTACTCTTTATTATGATGGAATTGGTAGAGTCCAAGATTTTACTGTTACTGTTGATGGGTTTGTTGATGTTCTTTTTGAGGGTTACTGCACATACAGAGTGTTGTAATTTAATTTTAAATTCTCTTGAGAGGTGCACAATGTCTGAGGAAAGTGACCTTTAAATTCAATATCCAACAACCATGTAATTCTTCCCTTTCCTCTTGGAACTGCATGTGCTTTTATATGTGTCTAGGCTCTGGCTGCATCTACAATCTAATAAAATTGCATCTGCCACCAAAGAATTGATGGTCATTAACGTAGTATGCTAAAAGGATCGTTATATAGTGTGTCAGTACAAAGAAAAATTAAACAATTAGACTGCAAAAAATATCCTGAATACTCTTTACTTTATGAAATGGTATTCAAAGTAAGCAGAAAATGAAAACTAAAATATGACGTGATTTGAAAGAAGTGCAGTCTTTGTTTTGTTCTTGTTTAAATTGGCAGAAAGGCGTCATAACAGATGCTATTGTGTATGTGTCTGTGTAGAGCATTCTTTACCTACATACTGGCAATTAAACATACATTTCTAAATTGTACCAGTGCAGTTGCTCATGGCAACCAATCTAATTCAATTTCTAATTCATTGTTGATTAATCAAAGCTAATTGACAGATTGGCCAACTGTGCTTGTGCAGTTTAGCACCTGTGTAAATAAATAAGCCCTATTATTAGTTGCTACAATATTATTTACCTTTGCAAATACATTCTCCATAGAAAAAAATAAATTGCACTTTTCTGCTGATTTATATGGATAGGACCACTGGAGCAGAGTAATTGGATATATCCTGTTTATATGTATCATTGTGAATATATGTAAGCTGAAAATTATTTTTTGTGTGCATAGAGGGCACTGGAATTATACTTCAAAGTCATTTTTGATGTAAGCTAAAATAGAAAAAAGGGAAACAGGTTGTACAGGTATGGCACCTGTTATTTAGAATGCTCAGGACCCGGGGTTTTCTGGATAAGGGGTCTTTCCATCATTTGGATCTCCTTACTTTAGGTCTACTTAAAAATCATTTAAACATTACATTAACCCAATAGGATTGTTTTGCCTCCACTAAGAATTAATTACCTCTTAGTTGGGATAGTACAAGGTACTGTTTTATTATTATAGAGAAAAAGGAAATTATTTTAAAAAATATGAATTATTTTATTATAATGGAGTCTAGGGGAGATGGTCTTTCTGTAATTTGGAGCTTTCTGAATAAAGGGTTGCTGGATAATGGATCTTATACCTCTATGCTGTAATTTCTGTAAATTATCTGCAGGGCTAGGCCAGGCCGACCAGGTACCCCAGACAACCCCACCTGCAGCTTCCCCCCACGCGCGCGCATGCATATGCAACTGCATGTTTGACCAGGCTCTCCACCTGTTCAGATGGATTGGGGTAGGCAATAGAGAAGGTATGTGCTTGGTGCCTCTCAAGCTTTGCACACTAGGCATGTGCCTCTTCTCCCTACCCCTAATTTTGGCCCTGATTATCAGTGAGAGTACTGTCTATGAAGGAATTGCCATGTTATTGGGAAACATATGTGATATATTTTTGATATTTGATTAAATTACCATTTTAAATGTTTTGAAATAGTGAAAATGAGGAAGATTGAGTGATATCCATAGCCATATTTATGAATTCATGTTTACAAATCTTCCTCAACATAGTTTAGTACCTTTACTAGTCTTAGGAATTTTACCAGTTCAATAACCAGCATGAAACAAAATGTAATCCTTTAAGTTCACTAATTGTAATCAAGACTTTTTTTCTGAGGAACCCATTACATATTTAAGGCACTGTAGAACAATTCTTACCCCATGCTGTGCAATACAAAACAATAGGCTGTCACAAGTCTCCTAAATTAAGGCAGAGCAATATCCCCTGCTGCGGCTTCCAGGAACGAAACTTTAAAATGTATTGTAAGTTGAATGGAAGTTCGAGATATATCACAAAGATGATGGCAGCCAAGTTTAAAGTGATTTTCCTTTGAAGTCAGGGATCCACTTCAGTGACTTGAATTAAGTTGTGTTGAAATACATGAAGCATGAGAAAATAACTGAAACCAGAGATGGGATTTACAGCTCATGCTTTGTCAGAGCAAAAAAGGAATTGGTGGCTTGAATTTTGTTCAGACAAAAGAGTTAGATGGGGAACAGCATAAAGGAGATCACTGAATCTCAGTTCCCATCAGGTATTGTCCTACAACTTATAGCCTCCATTGAGAGCTGAAGTTATAATATACCCACTGTTGAAGGGGCATGGGTTGGCATGAAATCAGTAATGGGCAAATTGTGACCTTCCAGTTGCTGATAGACAACTTCTCTAGCAGTCCTTGACAACCTCTGTAGTTTAAAAACATAGAGGAATGCTGGTTTAATTGTTATCACATTTATAAAAAGCCAAACTATGGATGCTGGGTTTCATTTGGAGGGGTTGGACTTGATGGACTTTGTCTTTTTTCAACCCGATTTAACTATGTTACTATGTAAAATATTCCATTGTATAATAGAAGGGTATATGCATTTACTTATGGAGTAACAATGTAACAGTGAACACGCAAGTTAAATTGTAATAAATGTAACAACATATGTATCTATTGAGGAGTTACAAAGTGGAATACATCATGACTTATGTATCCACTGTGCAGTCCTCCAGTTAACTAGTTCAGGTGCTGTAGGGACTAATCAATTAAAACTCAATCTTTATTAATCTCACATAAAAAGATCACGTTGACAAAACACACCATTGGGGATACACCTCAATGGGGCTGGACCATGTCCATAAAAATACACCAAAGTTAAAAACACTTAGAATGGACAAGTGGGGAAATAGTGAACTGATAACCATTCAGCCACTATCCACACAAGTGTGATCAAAACAGGGTATAAATAAATTACCCCCTTGCTCTTATCGATTTCCAAATGGTTTAATGCCCAGTATTTGTTCTAGTAGTTAGCTCCAAAATGCCATAAGTAAATGGCGCTGCCACTTAGCAAATAAATGTTTTTTTCCATTGGAACACCAAACATCTAAGTTGGCTCCAAAAGTATACTACCAAGTAAGTAGCCTAGTCATTAAACAACTGCAACCAGGCCGCCCAGACCACCCTTCTATTTGTTTCCCAGAGTTGATCTGCCTAGCTACGTAGGGAGCGAATGGGAGCTGGTCCCCCACCGTCCACCTATGCCACCCAACGCATTTCACTGGGCATTTTGGAGCTAACTACTAGAACAAATACTGGGCAATTAACCATTTGGAAATCGATAAGAGCAAGGGGGTAATTCACTTATACCCTTTTTTGATCACACTTGTGTGGATAGTGGCTGAATGGTTATCAGTTCACTATTTCCCCACTTGTCCATCCTATGTGTTTTTAACTTTGGTGTATTTTTATGGACATGGTCCAGCCCCATTGAGGTGTATCCCCAATGGTGTGTTTAGTCAAGGGTATATGCAGCAAACATATGATCAATCCAGGGGTAAAGAGGGCGTGTTTAACAGAGTTTATAATATAAAAACATTGCTGCCTTGCAGTGATGAGAATTCAGTCTAAGTTTGGAAATATCTCCAAGGTGTTTGTATGTTCTTCCAATGTCTGCATTTGTTTCCTGCAAGTACTGAATGTGGGTTTTCCTCCACTACCCAAAGACATACACTACTGTACTGCAGGTTAACTGATTGGTAAACCTGACTCCTATGTTGTGTGCAACTGTGTTTAGGAAATTAGATTATACTATAAACTCCACCAGGGAATGGGATGATATAAATGTACATTCTCCATAAAGTGGGTGAATAGTTCAACACTATTTCTAGTGTTGAACTAGATCCTAATAAAGGATCACCATTAAACAATGAAGGCTGCTAATTAGCTTATGTATGGACTAGATATGGTCACATCAAAAAACAGCAGGTAGCATTTACTGGTCACATGGTAAAAAGCAAACATCTTACTGGATGCTAAGGGTTATTAATTTTGCCAAAACACTGTGCCTTTTAGTGCATTCCTCCATAAACAAAGACTTTTAAAATATATATTGTTTTAATCAGTCTCCAATAATAGACATAGATGAGAAAGGTTAAAAAAAAACAAAGAGAAATCTCTGTATGTCGTTCTGGACAGATGGTTTTTATAATTTACATTGTGAAATCTGAGTCACAGAACAGTGACCTCCTCAATATCTTGAGCTCTTCTCCTTCACAAGTTAGCGACTTAGCTGCAACACAGCTGTAAATAACACTGATTTATTGCTGTAACACATATTTACTGCCACTCTTGCTTTCTGTGTCAAGGGTTTCTCCAAAGTTAACTTTTCTTTCAGTAATTATTTGTAAAATAAAAAATCTTTTAAGATGTGGGGAAAATATATATGTCAAACTTATTTAAAATCATTTATTTACTGGTGTATGATAAACACACAGCTAAATATTTACTTGTCTTGCATGCACAGCTAAGTTGTATTAAATGTAAAAATATATATATATATATATAAAAAAGGCTTTTCTATTATTCGATTTCATTGTCAGGTCTTAAGGGTTCATCAACTTTTTTGATCTATGTCGAACATAAGAATGATACATGAATATTACATTTAGTTCAATGTGTTTAAGGCAAATCAAAGCAACTAACATTAGATAAGGGACTGAGACTATCCAGCCTATGATACTTTCTCTGTGATATACAGTTCAGTTTTTGCACGTACAAATATACATGTAAAGATGTAGGAACAAAGTAAAATATAACATAACTACCCACTGATGTCACTGAAATTATACTAAGCAAATGTTTAGATTTACATCCATTTGGATTTCCAGTAGGCCCCAAAAGAAGCATATCTTCAAGAACCAAGTGTAAGGAAAATACCTGGGTCGCGGCAGCGTGGACGGCCACCACGCCGCCGCGCTCCTTCTCCGTCAGCTTCCGGGTCGGCTTCTGGGTCCTAGTGCGCGCGCGGCGCGCATGCGCATTATTTAAAGGCGCAGGCGCGCTGGCGTAATGACATCAGCGCGCAATGGCGCAAATTTCAAACTGTATTTAAGCCCATTCATTGGTACTGCTGGTTGCCCGTGATAGGATTTATCCTGTGGCTTTTGCCTGAAGCCTTGTGCTGTTTGTCCGTGTTTATTCTGCTTGTTATCCGGTTTTGACCCCAGCCTGTGTCCTGACGACGCTCCCATCTGAATCCTGACCTGTGCCTGTTACCCGACTACTCTATTGCCTGTACCCCTTCTGCTTGATACCCGGTATTGACCCTTGCATGCCTAACGATCCTTGCTATCTGCCTGCCTCGACCCAGCCTGTCTGACTATCCTCTCTGCCTCATCCTTGCCTGTAACCGTGATCCTCGGCCCAAAAGACTCTAGATACCTGCCGTGCCCCATTGCCTGCCAGAACTCTAGCCTTGCCCACTCATAAGTCCAGGTGGCACCCCAGTAGGCGGAGGGCCTTCCCGAAGCCCAAAAGTGGTCACACATACTGGTGAAGAGAGCTCTGACCACGGTGCTTGGCTCTACTTCTGGTATTGGATGCCGGCCGTGACATTATCACGGGCCATGGAGGACGACGATCACATTGAAGCTGCTGCTGCTGCTGCTCCTCTCCCAACATCCACTGATCTGTTGCTTACTGCAACGAATGGAGGACCAGGAGCGAAAGCAAAATTATCTGCTCCAGGGGTTCCATAATCTAACCCGCCAGCTGGGACCCTCGCAGCAGTCAGCTAGTTCTGTTCCTACACCCTCTGTGGGTTCCCCGCCAGATAGGGGTTCTACATCCAGACCCCAGGAACCCAAGATCGCATTTCCTGCCAAGTTCGGTGGGGACAGAACCCAGTTTTTTGTTTTTCAAGAGGCCTTAAGCTGTACCTCAGCTTTTTTCCCCACTCTTTTCCCTCTGATGAGGAAAAGGTCAGATTCGTTATGACCCTATTAGTGGGTGACCCCCAAATCTGGGCACTCAGACTGCCAGCCACCGATCCTGCCCGTTTTTCTTTAAACCATTTCTTCCATTCTATGGCTATTCTATACGATGACCCGGATCGCGCCTCTTCGGCCGACTCCGCGATTCGTAAATTACGCCAAGGTAAACGGGACGTGGAAACTTATTGTACTGAGTTTTGTAGGTGGGCGGTGGAAACTGGGTGGAATAATACGGCTCTAAGGAGTCAGTTTCGCATTGGTCTGGCCAAATCTGTCAAAGACAGCCTTGTTAACTATGCCCTATCTTCTAGTCTGGATGACCTTATGTCTTTGGCCACCCAGATAGATAGGAGACAAAGGGAGAATAGGGATGAACAGGATACTTCTGTTGGGTATAAACATGTTCATAGTGCTAAGTTGTCAAACCCCTCTGTGTCTCATCCTCAGGAGGAGCCTATGCAGCTAGGCATCTCACACCTTACTCCTGAGGAAAAGGCACGCAGGCGGTCCCTTGGGCTGTGTATTTATTGTGGGGAGAAGGGTCACTTTCTCAAGCAATGCACCAAGAGGCCGGGAAACGCCCAAGCCTAAATGGAGAAGGGGAGCTCCATTTGGGTGCAGGCGTTTCCTCTCCCCAATCTGCCTCCAAGGTCCTATTACCAGTTAAACTGACCTGGCCTACGGGCACTATCGAAGTGTCGGCTTTCATTGATTCTGGGGCAGAGGGTAATTTCTTGGACGCGGCTTTTGCTGCAGAATTCAAAATTCCACTGGTTGCCCTTAATCCGCCCATGAGAATCCTTGCTGTAGACAAAAGACCCTTGGGGTCTGGGGTGGTTTCCCAAAAGACCATCAACCTGTCCTTGTGTATAAGTAATCTGCATTCTGAAGAAATAGCTCTGTACCTCATTGAGGGAGCTTCCTGTCCTCTCATTCTGGATCTACTCTGGCTCCAGAGGCATAACCCTCTGATAGATTGGGTTTCTAGGGAGGTTATTCAGTGGGGTTCTGGTTGTAGTGGGGTGTGTACTCCTTCTGTAGTGGGTAATACCATCCTTGAGGGCTTACCCTCTGCCTACACTGGCTATTCTGATGTATTTTCCAAAAAGGCAGCTGAGATACTACCCCCACATCGGCAGTATGACTGCCCTATTGATCTGCTTCCTGGATCCTCTCCCCCTCGAGGCAGAACCTTTCCCCTTTCATTGCCTGAGGCCCAGGCAATGAGAGAGTATATTCAAGAGAACCTTGCTAGGGGGTTTATTAGGCCTTCCAGTTCCCCTGCGGGGGTGGGGTTTTTCTTTGTAGGCAAGAAAGACGGTGGTTTATGCCCCTGTATTGATTATAGGGGCTTGAATAAGATCACTGTGAAAAACTGCTATCCCTTACCCCTTATCTCTGAATTGTTTGACCAGGTCAAAGATGCTAAGATCTTCTCCAAATTAGACCTGAGGGGAGCTTACAATCTCATACGGATCAGGGAGGGGGATGAGTGGAAAACTGCTTTCAATACCAGGGATGGCCACTATGAGTACCTTGTAATGCCCTTTGGTCTATGTAACGCCCCAGCAGTGTTTCAGGAATTTGTCAATGACATCTTCCCGGGACCTGTTGGGGGTATATGTTGTGGTTTACCTTGACGACATACTCATTTTTCTGCAAACCTTTGCGAACATCGCATTCATGTCTGTGAGGTATTACGTAGGTTAAGGGTGAATTGTCTGTATGCTAAGTTAGAGAAATGCACATTCGAGGTAACCTCTGTCCAATTTCTGGGGTTCAACATTTCTTTTAAGGGTCTTGAAATGGATCCGGGCAAGGTGAGAGCTGTCCTGGATTGGACTCAACCCCTTTCACTGCGTGCAACCCAGAGATTCTTGGGGTTCGCAAATTATTACAGGCAATTCATCAAAAACTTTTCTGTCATAGTGGCACCCATCACTAATTTAACCAAAAAAGGTGCTGATCCCAGCATGTGGCCCCCTGAAGCTATTCAAGCTTTTGAGACCCTCAAGAGGGAATTCAGTTCCGCCCCAATTCTACGCCATCCTGATACTGCTTTGCCTTTCATTGTGGAGGTAGATGCTTCTGAGGTAGGAGCAGGGGCGGTTCTTTCCCAAAGGCACCCGACTACCAACAAGTTGCATCCCTGTGCGTTCTTCTCTAGAAAGTTCCTGCCCGCTGAGGTAAACTATGATATAGGGAATCGTGAATTGTTGGCAGTCAAGTGGGCCTTTGAGGAATGGCGGCACTTACTGGAAGGGGCTAAACACCAGATTACGGTCTATACTGACCATAAGAATTTGCTCTATATTGAGTCAGCTAAGAGACTAAACCCTAGACAGGCTAGGTGGGCCCTGTTCTTCACCAGGTTTAATTTTTCTTTGACCTTTAGACCTGGTACAAAGAACATCAAGGCAGATGCTCTCTCTAGGAGCTTCGACTCAATCTGTTCTGACTCAGATGATAAACCTTCTATTATCCCAGGTGAATGTATTGTAGCCCCATTGGAATCTGACCTCTCTTCCTTATTGTCCTCTGTTCAAACTGATGCTCCCTCCAACACTCCTGAAGGGAGGCTTTTTGTTCCTGAAAATCTCAGAGAACAGTTGTTAAGAGAGGTTCATGATTCCAAAATGGCAGGACACCCCGGTGTAAGTAAAACTACATCTTTGTTGTCCAGAAGTGTGTGGTGGCCAACTTTCAAGCAAGATGTAAAATCGTTTGTAGACTCTTGCCCTGTTTGCCAACGCTCTAAATCTTCTAAAAATTTGTCCCAGGGATTACTCATTCCCCTGCCTATTCCTGAGAGACCGTGGACCCATCTTTCGATGGATTTTATAGTAGACTTACCATCGTCCCAGGGGAAAACAGTAATTTGGTTGGTTGTGGACAGATTTAGCAAAATGGGTCATTTTGTCGCACTTCCACATCTCCCTTCCGCTAAAACCTTATCTGAGCTTTTTATTCAGCACATATTTAAGTTACATGGTTTTCCTGTTAATATTGTTTCTGACAGAGGGGTTCAGTTTGACTCCAAGTTTTGGCGAGCATTTTGTTCTTTAGTGGGGATTAATCTTGCTTTTTCTACTGCTTATCACCCACAAACCAATGGGCAAACTGAAAGGATAAATCAGACTCTAGAACAATTTTTAAGGTGTTATGTGTCTGAGAATCAGTCTTCTTGGGCAGAATTGTTACCCTGGGCAGAATTTGCCTACAATAATGCTTCGCACTCCTCCACTGGGGAGTCTCCGTTTTTTGTTGTTAATGGGTTGCACCCCAAGGCATTTTCTTTTTCAGGGTCTGGTTCCTCTGTTCCATCTGCCAACTCCTCTGTCGAACAGTTTTCTAAAGTCTGGTCACAAGTTCACAACTCTCTTAAGACGGCTACATCCTCTCAGAAGAGGGCTGCCGATAGGAAACGCAGGGAGGCACTCCAATATAAGGTGGGAGACTTGGTGTGGCTCTCCACCAAGAACATTAAATTGAAAGTTCCTTCCCTAAAATTGGGTCCCCGTTTCATTGGTCCATATCTCATCACTTCTATTATCAACCCTTCTTCTGTTCGTCTTAAGTTACCTGTTAATTTCAAAATTTCTGATTCCTTTCATGTTTCGCTACTAAAGCCTGCTTCTAACACCCGCCTTGTTTCTGTTCCTCCTCCAGTGCAAGTTGACGGTCAGCCTGAATTTGAGATCCAGGAGTTCCTTGATTCCCGTTTGGTACGTAACAAACTCCAGTACCTCACTAGATGGAAGGGATTCGGTCCTGAGGAAAACTCCTGGGTCTCAGTTGATGACATCAAGGCTGACCGCCTCAGGAGGCAATTTCACATTAAGTTTCCTGGGAAGCCTGGGGGTTCAGTGGCCCCCCTAGAGAGGGGGGTAATGTAAGGAAAATACCTGGGTCACGGCGGCGTGGATGGCCGCCACGCCGCCGCGCTCCTTCTCCGTCGGCTTCCGGGTCAGCTTCTGGTTCCTAGTGCGCGTGCGGCGCTCATGCGCACTACTTAAAGGCGCAGGCGCGCTGGCGTAATGATGTCAGCGCGCAATGGCGCGAATTTCAAACTGTATTTAAGCCCATTCATTGGTACTGCTGGTTGCCCGTGATAGGATTTATCCTGTGGTTTTTGCCTGAAGCCTTGTGCTGTTTGTCCGTGTTTATTCTGCTTGCTATCCGGTTTTGACCCAGCCTGTTTCCTGACGACGCTCCCATCTGAATCCTGACCTGTGCCTGTTACCCGACTACTCTATTGCCTGTACCCCTTCTGCTTGAAACCCGGTTTTGACCCTTGCCTGCCTGACGATCCTTGCTATCTGCCTGCCTTGACCCAGCCTGTCTGACTATCCTCTCTGCCTCATCCTTGCCTGTAACCATGATCCTCGGCCCAAAAGACTCTAGATACCTGCCGTGCCCCATTGCCTGCCAGAACGCTAGCCTTGCCCACTCATAAGTCCAGGTGGCACCCCAGTAGGCGGAGGGCCTTCCCGAAGCCCAAAAGTGGTCACACATACTGGTGAAGAGAGCTCTGACCACGGTGCTTGGCTCTACTTCTGGTATTGGGTGCCGGCCGTGACACCAAGGGACTTCATGTCATGTATGAAGGTTATGCCATATGCCAAAGGATTTTTAGAGCACAAATTCTACTCTTTAGATGGGATGGGACAAAATATTTCCATTTTGCTTGATAGATTATCAAATTGCCATGAGATTTTTTAACATATAATTTGTCTCCCAGTTGTACTCCTGCTACAGTTTAGTATATTCAAACATAGGTGATAGATGATAGATAGATAGATAGATAGATAGATAGATAGATAGATAGATAGATAGATAGATAGATAGATAGATAGATAGATAGATAGATAGATAGATAGATGATAGATAGATAGATAGATAGATAGATAGATGATAGATAGATAGATAGATAGATAGATAGATAGATAGATAGATAGATAGATAGATAGATAGATAGATAGGTCTTTATTCTACAGTATAAATTCAAAACTTAAATAACATAAATTAGCATTTATCTTGAGCTTATACAGTACATACTGTAATTATATAAATTTGTGTGAACATCGGTTCTTTTTATGTTCATTTTTATGGAGTCATTGTGTCATCACTGTCATTATGATTGTCTTTTTGACCATACATCAAAAATAATACAATATTTCATCACATATAGCCAGACATCTCATAAGAGGGCCCATAATCATTCAACCATATTTTGAATAATTCTTATTTGAAGAATATCAGGACTAGGCATACAGAGTCCTTTCATTGAAAGTATAATGGGCATTTTTTTGCTCATTCAGTTAACCCGGTGGCAGACAAGTAAAAGACTGCTCAGTCCATTCAACCCAGTCTTTCTCTAATGAAGAATAATGTGAACAGTGTTTAAGCATCAAGGAACTGGACAGAAAAGTATAATGTACTTTTGTAGGGGGTAGAAAAAAGATGCAGCAGCCCACACTGACCTCTCAGTTTAGCATCCTTATTATTCGGTCACCATTCAGACATATCCAAGGTTAGAGCTATTGAGACTGATGGCATCAAAGGACAATGACCCTAATTTTCAAAGTATGTGCCTATGGCAGAACCATTTTTAAAACAAAGGTTCTCAGTCTAAGTAGACTGAGACATTACGTACTCAATGAATTCTGAAAAAAAGACACAGTTCTTGTTATCTGAAGTAAATTAAGGAAGGAACTTCATTTTTATATAAAATTTCAGAAGGAAACATGCATTGTGAGGCAATGATTTTAAATTTAGATTAACAAAAAGCACAAGATCCCTTCCAAATGTGTTGAATGATAGTGTTCTGTATACAGCCTTCTCTTTACTGTAGTGCAACTGGGTCCCTATTTATTTCTGTGTGATTAGCTTCTAGGGCATAAAAATTCTATTGCAAGTAAAAAATTCAGTACTGCTTGAAAAGGTGTGATCAATAGAACAGCAAACTGATAAGTACATGCTAATAGGAGTACACGGATAAAAAATAATCATGTACTGTACATGTATGTGAACTTTCCCATGGTGAGGAGTTGGGGTTATGGTGCAAAGATCTTTTACATGTCACGGTTTAATCCGTTTATCCCCTTAGAACAAGGGGTAGGTTTGGGGTAGGTTTCTAACCCCTTTTGGAAGTTCAAAATGTATTCAGGCTGTAGTGTTAAGAAAAATTTTCCACCAGATTTCACACGTCAAAAAAAATTGTCACTCTTAGACTTCAGTGCATTTGCCAAATCTTGTACTATTTTGCAAATTTTTGGCTATTTTTTGCAAACAAAGCACTTTTCACTGTAGTTCCATTCACTCCGGTCAGGTGAAAATCTTGCACTCAGTTCCAGAGGGTAGGCACAAGTGTAAGGTTTATGACAAGGAGCATGGGGATTGGCGCACGGGAAATTTTAAAAAATGATTGTATCTCCAGCATATCCCCAGTGTTTTTGGGTGTGGTTGGGCAGCATGCCGCCCCCTAAAATCCTGCTGTCCTAGGCCCGGGTCTAGGTGGCCTTTCCACAAATCCGGGCCTGAATGTTAGTGTGTAAGGGCCCTGTCCGACTCTTTAAAGTCACAGCACACACTAGTGAAACTTGAACAAAATTTTAATTTGTTTAGCATAATGGTTCTCACTCTCCTTACAATCACAAATGGGTCAATTGTTCTTTTTTGTAGGTTTACCAATTTGCCAAGTACCATCCCAACATATCACTGGACTTACGAACCACTGCCAAGGAATTTCTTTGTACTCCATGCAGCCCCAGATAGGAATTTTCTATTATGCCTCTTCCCTCCTTTCCAGCTTTACACCTTGCCAGATTTTTTTCACCTCTGGCCTGGGTTATCCACACTGTCCCTCACTCACACTACATCCTATCTATGGTAGAACCATGACTACTAAGCCACTGCCTCCTTGTCGGGGTACCAGCTACCCATGCCACTCTAGCCCTTTCTGGCTAAGACACCTAGAGCCTGAACTTAGGAGACCTAACTATCTATACCTTCAGGAACCAAAGACCACACCCTGGGCGTAACCTCTCTTTTTATACCTTCAGCCACTGGTTCCTCTAGTGGTGGATGTAAATATTACACTTAATCCTTTTACTTTGCTGTCAAACACATTTCAGAATTTCCATACACACAACCAGTTATCATACGTTGCAAATACAGGCTAGGGTGCTGATATACTCTTAGGAAGTTATAGAATTTTAAGTGAAGCTGTATGTAGGGAAGGAATAAAGTTTGTTAACTGTGGGACTTGGAATTCAGCCGTACCTCAAAGTGCCTGAAATATGTTAGGTAGTACTGGAACTACAGTCTGCATGGAATTCTATTCTCAGTCATCAAATATATAAATACATTGAGCATCTATGAACATCAAAGGGTCAAATATAATCCCCAGCCTCAGAACAATTTATGGGTGCCTACAAAACCCTGATCTGAAATTATCTGTCTCTCCATTAGAAGCATGTTATATGCCATGGTTACCGAATACCTAAATGTAAAAAGGTCTAACAATGAGACATGACCTTCCCAGGCAATGAGAGGGTACTGTGCTTTAAACATTATCAAAATGTGTTCTTCAACAAGATAATTTACTGGTTGTATTATGCTTTGAAAGTCATTGATACATTGAACATTTTAAATGTTGTATGCCTTTCTCAAGAGGAAAAACATTTTTACTCAGAGCCATAAAAAGCAATAATAATTATATGTGGCAAATTATTGTTATAGTCAAAATTATTCAAGCCGAACCACTACTAATTAAATATCACTATAATTATTTGTATGCGCGATTGCAGCACTTTATTTTGCAGTTGGATGGAGTCATTAAGAAACTGATATATTCCTCAGAAAACTAAAGGCAGATTGTACCTGCTTAAGGCGTTATTTATAATAGGTAGATAAATGATGATATAGATGCTACTAATAGGATAACGATCCAGAAAAAAATGCATAACAAACACTAGTCTTCTGATTATTCCAAATTATTTATCTGGTAAAAACAAGGTGAATTACAGTTTTTGCATAGCTTAGGAAAGAAACTTGCAAATGCTTGTTGAAAAAATAAGCAATTTTGTGCTAGAAACCCCATGCATATAGATGAAAATATTGTACAGCACATGAAACCTGCTTAATTGCTAGCTGATAATGAACAGAGTAAAAAACACATCTGAAGCTGATCCCGATTTGCCTCAGAGGGTCATATGAACCAGCCCCTGAATTAGGTTTACATAGAAGTAAAATAATAATATTAATAATAAATTTGGACTTTCTGTCCTGCACTTTCTAAATGACCTCTATTGTTTTGCTAGTTCTATGCCAATACTTATAATACCAGTTTCATAATGAGAATGAGAATCAAACATGACCCACATTTGGTCCCACAGTGGGGAAAGTAGAAAAGTCACTTCTACCCTCACTATTTTATATACATGCCAGGCCTATTTCTCCAGATTTGTTTTAGCCCGTTAAAATGTTTTCCTGCATTGCCTGCACACCTTGCGTTTCAGTTCAAAGCATTATAGACAAAGTATTATAGATGTTCACTTACCTCTTCTAATATTCATCAGGCAAATGCGGTTGTATGAAATGCATATGGTTTACGTTTATTGAATCTAGTGTAATCAGTTACAGTCTATTAGAGCATTCTACCTAGAGAAGGGATTTATCTGGGGGGCCCATGCCTAAAGACTGCTAAAAAACTTTTAAAGATAAAACATTGTCTAGAAAATAGAAACAGCAAATCAGTCAAAAATATGGAACTGTTTAAATAGAATACTATATGGCATGGCATTGCCATGTTTGATGTGTTTTGGCTAATATATTTCTGCAGTAACAATGATTGCTTTGTATATTATTTCACATTTCATAAACAGTTTATGGGGGTGTTAATAAAGACCTTTGTAGAGATTCTATTAATGCCTTATGTGCAAGTTGTTGTTTTTGTTGTTTTATAGTAAACTTGTTAAAAATGCATTCCCCTGACAATGTCATCTTCCAATACAATAATTATTATTCATACATCACAGGTCATAAATGTGAATATTAGGTCATTTCTTTAACACAGAAATAGTTTAATTGTAAATATTTATACAGCATATTTTTGTTATCTCGGATCATGAAATCTGAATCACATAAAAAATATGCATTGAAAACTACAGAGTTCCTGTAGTGGCCAATACATTTTTTGTCTGATTAGTTTCTGTGCCTGAAGACCTGCATAATGGTGTAGCATTTTGATGAGAAAGTCTGAGAATCCTTTCCTCTAAAAAAATATCCAGTGTTTTACAATTGTTAAAGCTATAGACCTGCTGTTTGGCCCATTGTTTTAGAGGTAATGCACAAAACTACCTATGGCACAAGCATTTTTGTGCATTTCAAAATGCATCTTGAATATCAAAATTCACATTTAGATGCCTTTTTTCTTTTAGGTAGTATTTTTGTGTGTTTCAAATGCATCTCCCCATTCAATTGTTTTATGAAACTACTTTAAATGCACAAAATGCAGAATAACAATTTAGTGGCATAAAATTGAATAAGGTCACATCAGTAAACACTCAAATTACTGCTGCTATGAGTCCACTGTAAAACCAAAAAAAAAGTGTTGAGTGTCTTTCCTTCTGTTGTGTACACATGGGCTTTGTACAAGACTTCCTGATTTCAGCCTACACTTCCAGAGCTAGGGCTTGAGCATGCTCAGTTTGGTCCTCTCTCCCTCCCTTTGCCCCTCCCTCCTCCGCCCCCTCTGTAATCTGAGCTCAGAGCTATGACTGAGAAGGAATAGACTCAGGCAGGTGATGTCACACCACGCTAATATGACAGCTGCTATCCTAAACAAACAGAGAGCTTCTAGAGCTGTTTAATCAGGTATGGTAAAGCATTCTGCAGAATAAATATACTGTTATAGCTTGCATTATTGTTGTAAATCTATTGGCAATAAACTGCTTTGGTAGCTTTCCTTCTCTTATAAAGTGCCGACATATTCTGCAGTGCTGTTCAATACAAATCTGCATTGCATTGAAATTAACTACTCTATTGTTTTAATTTTAATTATCTACTCATTGTTTTAATTTTTTTACAAAAGCTTTATGTAAATAATAGGCCCCATAGACCATTACTCCCTACTCATGATATACCGATCTGGTAATAAAAAAAAAAATATATATACTTTCCAGTGACCCAGCCCAATGTGACGGTATGAAAGTCTTAGGAAATTATCTTGATATTGTCATGTGTTGATATTGATATAAATTCATAAATCTATGAATCAAGAATGTAATTTGATAGCTCTTTACATTTATTTTTAAGTCCAGCATCCCCTTTACTGTACAAATTTCCGCAAAGTTTCTAGAGTTCATATACAAACATAGCACAATCTGCAAAGTGGAATTTTCAGATGCCATTGGCCAAGTTTTTATTCACCGTGCAGAAATGTTTGTATGTTCAGCTTAATTCCCGAGATACAGTAAGTTGCATCCACCACAACTTGAAGATGATTAACTAATAAGAACAAAACTGTCTGCTTTTTGACAAATCATGTACATCTGAATATGCTTTCTCATCTGCATTTGGGTTGAATTTTGTCAGTTGTGTCACACAATCTTAATGGCATAAGCCATTCCTGACAGGTGTTTGTGGGTAATTTTGTGATTTGCGATGGAAACCCTGGAATTACTGGCATCCCTTTAATGATTGCACAAAGAGGGCTGTTGGTGCTTGCTCGGTGCAAGTTGCCAATGACCAAGTATAGGTGCAAGTACCTTTCTGAACAGCATTGACATATGCACATTTTGCAACCACACTTGAGTTTATAAATTAGCTTTTCTTAAAGAGACATTATACTGGCAATGCAGGTTTACAGCCTTCTAACTTTCCTTTCACTAAATTTGAGAGTTTAAAATGAAATTACGTTTATGTGAAAGCATTTTTTTCTAGACAATCCTTTCATTTTTTTCTTTATTTATTGCTAGGGCCATGACTTGTAGAAAGACAGTAGGAAATGCCTTTCATTCTCGGATGCACTCTGCAGTGAGAGAAATAATGAGCAGGTCATTTGCATAAAGCAGTCGTTTGATGAAGTGGCAGCCCTGAGGCTTCAGATCTCACCCTTGTTATGGGCAGGCCACTCATGGAGATGTTATGGTTCTTTGTCTGACCCAGTGCATGTGTATTTGAAGTTGCAGTATTTCTGAAGTCTATTGAATAATTTGAATTCTTCTGGTCTTCTAGAAAACACTAGCCCCCATATGTAATAAAAGCCACTATGTTTTCCCAGGTTCAGCAACCCATAGCAGCCAATCAGATATTTGCTTTAAAACAGGTGATTAGCAAATCTACTTGCTGATTTGTTGCTATGGGTTTTTCACTCATCGAAAATATAATCCCAAAACAGATCACCAAAACAGTATTAAAGGGGTCTATCTGAAAACAACAACTAGTTGTTTTCAGATAGATCACCGGAAATAATGACTTTTTCCAATGACTTTTTTCTATGTGTGACCGTTTTTCTAATATTGAAGTGTCAAGTGGTTCTTTTTTACCTTCTGAAGCAGCCCTGGGAGGGGGGTCGCCGACCCTATAAACTGTCCTAAATTGATACATTTAGTTGAACATTTCTTATCGTTGTCCCTGCTG
Organism: Xenopus petersii; assembly: GCA_038501925.1. Taxonomy (NCBI): domain Eukaryota; kingdom Metazoa; phylum Chordata; class Amphibia; order Anura; family Pipidae; genus Xenopus; species Xenopus petersii. Next base: position 73,640,986 of record CM076683.1, on the reverse strand, counting down.
AGCAGAATCCCTGGGTTTCATTACAAGCAGTTGTTAGAATTGATACAATATTCCAGAGATGCTGCTGAGAAATGTATCAACTAAATGTAGCAAATTGTAACAGTTCAGAATCTGCACCTGAATTACTGAGCTGCCAGACTGAAACACCAGAGACACAGACATTTAACTTTAAACTTAGATTTTGTAAAAACAGTAAAAAATAAATAATGGAAAGTAAATGAAAAAAGTCAGACAATATTGGCAATATTTGATTGACAGCTGAGATTTTTAAACGCGCTTACAACAGCTATGAATGCTTTAATAAAAAATAGAAATTGGACTTCATGTTTAATTTGAAACAATTTTGAGACAATATTTGCTGAATTATAGAATATGGCAGGAAAAGTAAAAGTTATATATATATATATATATATATATATATATATATATATATATATATATATATATATATATATAAAGAATCCAACCTGGTGCACTCCACAATAAAATAGTTAAATGCCTTGGTGCTGGTAAAAATTTACATATATTCAGTGAAAAAAGACCGCACTCACAGGACTTTGTATGAAAAAAAAAGCCACAAGGGCTGTGATTTTATTCCTCAACGTTTCGGCTATGGGTTACTTTATGTGGCAACCATTTCTAATTACTATTCTCTCTTTTATAATATCTCTGGTTCTGGTAGCACCTATAGTTGGCCTGATGTGTCACACCTATGGTAGGTGCCTGTTCTTCTGCCTGTAGGCAATGAACAGAAGTACAATTACTAAGGGACCCTAGGCAGCAGACACTCACTCCAGCTTTCATTCGCAATCCTATTCAAAGATGCAAAAAATTCAAAACAGGTCTTGGCACTTCAAGTACACAGAGACTCAAATAGACTTTCTATGGCATCTTACAGCAGCCTCATTGATAGTGAAAATCCTCCAGACCCAGTGGTTCACCTACCTCTCCAGACTGCCTACCTGGCCAAATAATTGTCACTTATACTCATACACAAACAAATTGGGCATCAAACTGTTAAACAGACCACTGGTATTTATATAACTTTTTATATTTGTACGGTAGGCAGTGATGGGCGAATTTATTCTCCATGCGTGAATTTGCACAATTCGCCGTTTCACAATTTTTTTGCAGTTTCGCGGGAAATTCGTGAATTTTTCTGTGAAGCGAAATGCCGCAAATTCGCCCATCACTAACTGTAGGCTATGTGTGTCATATAACAGCGTAGAATGCAAAGTTCAACATAACTTGGTAGTTTTAAGGGTTTAACCTATTCTTCTTCTTAGCTACATCGGATTTCTCTTTTTCTCTATCTAATTTCTCTGTAATTCCAGCCTTGAAACAGTTCACTTTCCAGCTTGCTCCATTTCCAGTACAACATAGCAAAAACCTAAAGTTTGTCTCTCTGGAACTCTGCCCCCCATGGTTTATTGTACTGCTACGTTGTCTACTCGTTTTGTTTGGCTGTGATATACCCTATTGTTTTTTTTTTTATATTAGTGATGTTTTTACACCAGAATGTTCTTATGGGTTTCAGCTGCAGCATATTTGTCTTTACACCAGTTTGATTCTTCTAATGTAGTGTACTTATATTATAGTAGCAACTAGACCCTACACTCACCACAGATAGCAATACAATAATATCCCCATTTTCACATAGTATAGATAACATGAAAAAAATAATAATCTTTAATTTCTTCTTTCAATTTGCTTTAAATATTTATTCAGAAAGGTATTGGAGCAGTGCTGTTGCTAAGTTCTAACACCCCACAGAGCACAATAATGCTTAATAAAAACAGTCAACACACATTTTGTTGAACTGACATTGATAAATGTGCATCTGCATTGATAAATGTGTAAATTCATTAGCAATTTTCCTTTATTATTCTGCAGTTTGAATTCTAATTGATCAACTGAAGTGATTTATGTTAGAAACAAAATATTGATGGTATGTAATGGGATAGAAGCCTAAATATCTACAAAAAAACCTAAAAGATTTTAACACTAAAAATAATAACAATATATAAATAAAATGATAACTAAGGAACACTTGCATCCAGAGTGGCTAACAAATCAGTAATGCATAGCTTTTCATTTGTCTTGATGGTAACAGAAATGATTCTCTACCAATTATTATTTCAGTCACACAGTATCATATAGATAATTACAAAAATAAAAATTATAAGCTGTCATGAATAACCAAGACATTGATACAAAACATACATATTGGATATAATACTCCTTACTGTGTACACATTTGAGGCGTTGTGTTATAATACAAAATGAGATGAGGAAATAACGCTCACTTGATAAACTATAGGAAATAACATCCCATTTAGTTAATTTTCAACTATAGTGTCTTTTTGCTCTACAGAATATAATGGAAAGAGAATGTCTTATGTACAAGCTGAGCATGTGCTTTGCTGTAACAGAAAATCCTGACAGAATATGCAGAAGGCACAATCTGAATGGTGACCATATACATATGAATTCCTCACAACCTGGATATATATGCCAATGCCAATCCAGTGCTGCAGTTAATTTAGAATCCTAAACTCAACACTTGTGAATGATTAAGCTTCAAACTAATAGGGGTGCTACTTAATTCCTTTCAAAGCATCATATTTGTAGATACCAGATTAGTACTGATTATAATTATTATTCGTGATGGGCCAATTTATTTGGCAGGCGCAAATTCGCGGCGCATTCCAGCGATTGGCTGCCGGTGAATATATTCGCAAAACCGCTGCGAAAATTTGCCCGCATGAAAAAAAAGGACCCCGGCGTCAAAAACAGACGCTGCCGTCAAAATCGAGATGCACCGTTTCACAATTTTTTTGCCGTTTCGCAAATTTCGCTGGAAATTCACAAATTTTTCGGCGAAACGAAACACCCCAAATTCGCCCATCAATTTAATGATCAACCTTGTTTTCAGCTGAAGACTGTCCAGGTTAATAAGCATATGAAATACTTACCAATGCATCATATATGCATCATAATTTTAGGCATGGTCTGTGAACTTGGGTCCAATCATGGCGATTGGTCGAAGTCAAATTTTTAAAGAGACAGTACATGATAAATTTCGATATTCACATCTTCGATTCTTTTTCAAATTCGAATCGAATTTGGATTATTCCCTAGTACACAAAAAATAGCTTGAAATTCACATTTTTTTCTTTCAAAAATTCACCTCGACCTTTGATAAATCTGCCCCATAGTGTTGAGGTCAAAAAGAATAATGTAGCAAGTATTCAAAAATTCCAGGTCTTATTTACAGATCTGCACATTCAAAGTTACATTTCAGTCTTCGCAAACAGTTCTCTAGCCTGTCATGTTTTCAAATGTGTAACAAAAGAAAATGCCCAAGGCACCACTTATACTGACTAATTGAAATGTCAGAGTCGGCGTTAACATTTCCTCATTAGCATTCACTTATATAAAGGTTCCACAGCACCCACTAGTGGTGTAAGGTCACCATCCAAAAAAGAAAGTATAATAAAGTCATGATGACCCCCTTAATACAATTATCCCTCTTTTGTTTAAAGGGTAAGGCATTTTTAGTAGCTTACGTTAAAAAATGTTCCACTGTCCTTGGGTGCACGTTCATCAATTAAATTTCCATACCTCCAACAGAATCAGCACTGGTTTGTAACAGGACTGGTTTGTGACTGGTGCACACAGTAAAAGATCCAATGCCTGTGTGCTGGTTCAAAACAATGATACTATTAGTTAGACAAAAAACCGCACCTAACAAGGCTTAATATAAAGTCAAGATATCAAAATTTATTTTCAACGTTTCGGCTCTATAGCTCGAGCAATCTTCAGGAATCCTGAAGACGGCTTGAGTAGAAGAATCAAGAAAAAACAAATAATTAGTATTATACAGAAATAGATTAGTACTCAGTAATAATACTCAGTAACAAAGAGAGGTTATATATACAAATACAAGCAGCGCTTGACTGACAGTTACAATAACAATTGGAATACAAAAAGCACACTTGCTGAGTTTTATCTACACACATTTTAACTATTCAGCCAGCCCAACATCTTTTCAGTTCCAATCTATTGGCAATGTATTGTGTCCAAATAAAGTAAAAGCCTTGCCTTTGAGAAGTGTGGTTTACTGGATGATTTCATAAAGCGACAAAAAAAAAAGGATGAATGCGATGGCATGTTGCTAATTTGGCCTTCAATAAATCCATGTCATAAAGTAAAATAAGAGTCTGCCAGAATTCATTTCTTGCACTAAATGCACTGATTGATGGGAAATAGGATGGTCTCTTGTGAGAATGTTAATCTGTTCTTTGGGAAAATGTCATCTCACACTATCTAATGCAGTAGTGGTTCTAAGAAGCAAGATTTTAAGGATATCACTTCTGGAACAGAGACAGGCTACTTAAAATAACTCAGGCCCTGAGTGTTTTATCTGTTCTCAGGCAAGTACATCCTAAAAATTATGCACTGCACTTTTTTTAGGACTATCATTGCCTACAGTTTGGTAGTTTAGAACAGAAACTCTCAGAATTGACTCTGATAAATGTAAAAATGTACCAAGTACTATGTCTTGGGATGAGGAAAATGCACACAGACATCATCTTAGCTCTGTCATATTGATTTCCAATGTTGAAAATGGCTCAATCAGTGTGGTTCAAAGGGAATAGATTTCTGTATACAGCAGTTAAACTTTGTACTTCTACACTGTTCAGTATACCTCTTGCGAATCGAGAGGTAGTTAGATCTTAACCCTGTAAAAAAGCACTGTAGAAAATGATGTTACCTTTGAAATAAATGTATGTAGTAGTAATAATACTACTAATAACTGCAGTGGTGTAATTTAGCACCTATGTTCAAAAATCAACACCACTAAATTTTAGCAGAGCTATCAATTGGAAGTGGTCAGCACCATTTTGTTTTCCACTATTCGTAATAAAGTAAAAATTGTGTAGTGTCCTTACATGCAGTCATTTTGAGAAAATAATTGCACTTGTTGCTCTTGGCTATACACAAATTGTATTTTAACATGTATTTTATAATTATAGGTATACCAAGTATGTGCAACTGCTATCAATTTGCATTAATATTTTGTTTTATAACTAGGAAATATGATGTTTGGCCTTGCAGCATACACTCATGCATTTCAAGCATTTACATTTATCTCAGCTGTAAAAATATATGTATAAACATTTTTTTCTAAAATACGATTATAATATAAAATGACCACCCAGTATTCTTATTACGAGAAAAGAAAGACACTTCCATAAAATATAAACTTTATTCAAATATATTTTCTAGCTGAAAACTGGAATGATGCTTACTGTCCCCAGGAGGACAAAGAAAATGTCAAGCAAGATGACAGTAAATTGAATGATACACGATCCTGCTGCATAAGAAAAATTGATTGATGTGTGCTGTACTTGCTGTACTTAATCTTTACATTTTAGACTAGACACTGTTATGTTTTTCCTGCTATATGTAAAATTTCTGATAGCACAGATATCACACAGCTCAATTTATATCGGCTTTTTAATGGATTTTTCTCTTAACTGAAAATGTCAAGCTGTACACAAGCTGACTATAAATAAAGCAAAATATAAAGCTATTTGCAAGCAATAGCCATAAGTCTTCATTGGCCATCGTCTACTATGGTATTATGATCCTGATTATTTTATTTATTTTTAGAATAACTAAGATTATGCATATATTAACCATTAATGTATTATGGTTCAAATGCTAAACTGTAGTAAAACACTGGCACACAAGGAGCTTCATGCAGGGTTACCCCTTGCTAGTTTATTAGGTGCAGACTTGGGGTTCTCGCTACTTAATCTCCAGGAGTGTGCTCTGCCTCATCTTCCTTCGCTCAAATGCTAAACTCCCAGGTCTTCAATGTACTTGAATGTACAGTGAAACTCAATTTGCTTCAAATCAAGGAACCTCATTTCAAGCAATTATTTATTAAAGTTTTTTAAGAAACACTGTGAAAAATGTGAAGGAACTTACTCATAACTTCCCAAATAATCAAAGCCAGATATTAATAATGTTTTAATTGAAAAATAGGGTAAACATTTCCCATAGTCTCCATTTTAATCAAATAATTATTTTTAAATGATTTCCTCTAGAGCCAAAATAAGCCTATTGGGTTTAATTTATGTTTACATTATTATTTAGTAGACGTAAGGTATAGAGGTCCAAATTATGGCGATACTCATCCAGAAAACCCCAGGTCCTGTGCATTCTGGATAACTGGTCCCATACCTGTATTTAAGGAATCTGGGGTATCTAAGAAGAGAAAATAAACTCAAATATGAAAATACCTGTTTTTTCAAACTATATGCCTAATGCATGATAGTGATAAATATTTGCAGATTTCTTTCAAAGTAAAAATGCTGTGTAACAGCAAGCAAAATAATCCATCCAGTAGATTATAATGTTGTAATCAACAAGAATAGAGGTCTTCAGATTATCACCACAATGTGGGTGCAATCATCTAGGCACCATAACAAAAAATATATACACACATTTATTTGTAATTAACATTATGGATGATGATAAAAGAAGTGGACAGCCATAACAGAGAGCAGTCCTATTACCTAACCAATTTCATGGCTATCATCATTTTTTGCCATCAATAAAATTGAAAATACTTTCTCTATATTCCAATGATGTGGAATTAGAAACCCAACCTCCGTTTCAGCTTAACTCATTTTCTTGTTGCTTTGCATGTTAAAGCAGAACACACATTTATTTTGCAAGTGATACTTTACATTGTATTATAAAATGGGTAAGTTGTATTTTTTCATATGGTGAAGCTTGCCTGTATCAGATGTTAGATACTAAAGAAAGTGAAAACCATGAGCACTGGTTCCCCGTCTGATTGGGAAACTATCAGCAGAAACATTTCAAAAAAACCATTGCTGTCCTCTGTCTTTTACTTTTAAACACTTGACATTAATCTTGCAGTGCATAGTACAGTGTAGAGCAAAAACATGTAAATTCTAGATTGTTGCAAGTCAGATCCCAGACAGTTGATGCTGTAGATGTCATGTTTTATGGAAGAGAAGTGGTTAAATCATGTTAAATCGTGAGTTAAAGTAACAAACACTTTTTCCTTGATTCCCTTCAATTGCTCTGTCAGATGTGTATTGGTGAAGTTACTGTAGAGCAGGGATCCTCAACCTTTTGTATCCGTGAGCAACATTCAGAAGTAAAAGGAGTTGGGGAGCAACACAAACATGAACAATTTTCTTGGGATGCTAAATAAGTGCTGTGATTGGCCATTTGGATCCCCTATGTGGATTGTCCACCTACATTGAGGCTCTGTTTGGCAGTACACCTGGTTTTTATACAACCAAAACTTGCCTCCAAGCCTGGAATTCAAAAATAAGCTCCTGCTTTGAGGCCATCATCAACATTCCATGTGTGCTACAGGTTGGGGATCACTGCTGTAGAGGATGAGAAGTGGAAGAAGGTGGCATCTGTGAACTCCACTGTACAACTCTGCATATTTATGGCGGGTTCACACAGAGTGGCACTTTGCAGTGCAATAGATATTGGAGGGAGGGAAGTTAGTTAAGGAGGGGTCTGAGGTTTGGGAAGAGTGGTTCTCCTATAAGTACGGCTATACTGACATATTTAAAGCAAATATATATAGAGATAAGCTCTTTCTAACATTTGTTCTCTATTTTGTGTCAACATGATACCATTTTTGCAAGGTATACAGAGACAATAATGAATTCCTTCTCCTTCCTCCTTTCTACACATTCCTAATTTCTTTGTACAGTAACCACTGCTATATTTTTCTCTTTTACCTCTCATTTTTTGTAAAGTTTGGCTTGGTCTCAAAAGCTATCTATAATCTATTGGTGCTTTTTTACCCATTTTACACAAATATGAAAGACAGTCAGGTTTGCTTCTTATCAACTTCCTTTGTTTTGTGAATGTGTTGGCTTAACTTCTACTTTCAGTTTGTAGTAACCTTATATCAACTGTCTTAACTCAGTGCTGCTTTTTCCCATCATTGCCACACAGAACTAAAATTCCCATGCATGAAACCAACATGGGCATGGCTCAAGATAAAGGCATATACTGTATATACATTTATCTATATGGCCATTGTCTAGTGAATAGAGCTAACAATAAGATATTTCAAGCAAAGCATTAGCAAGTGAAAATAGTCCATGATAAATTACAAATGCAAAAGTATTCTCCATTGGAATCATCCTAACTAGAACCACATCAATCATCTTGTTGCTGTCTAACACTTGCAATTACTGTGGAGTGCTTGACAATATTACAATGTAATCAAACTTCGAGAGCAGATAGAATGAAAAATAAATTGTTTTAGGATTCAGTCAATGTTCTTATGGAAGAGGAGAGAGTAAAGAGAGTAGACAGGAAACAGTGTAGAATGCTATTGTATGAATTAAGGTCTTGGAGAAATGTATTATTCAGTATTGCTATGATAATCCATCTCTAGGGGTTCTGCACTGCTTTAGAATTTTCTGTGTTGCACATTTGGATTACTAAATTCTGTAAATAATGGTAGCAGAATCTGGCACCACCAGAGAAGGCTGGCTCCAATTCCAGTAATCCTTTCTCATGTTTTGTGGTTATTAGCTGCATTTTTTCCCTTAAAAGTGCAGTGAAGACTGAAGCTTTGAGCACCTTTTGTATTTAAATAGCATTGGATTTTGTGAAAGTGGGCCTCTTTCTTTAAAATATAATTAATCTGCCTTTTTTGTGCACTGCCCTATTTTAACACAGGTGAAAACAACATCAGGTAAACTGAAATCAAGTTACAGTGCATATAATACAGCATAATAACAATGCTCTTGGAAATGAAAATCTGCATTTACAAAAAACCAGTGGTCTCCATGACAAATCTTTATGAAAAGGGGGTAAGAGCACAGAACACAAAGAGAGGAGAAAGAGGACTATGACAGCCCTGTGTAAAGTTGGCCACAGACGCAAAGATCCGATCGTACAATCAATGTACGATCGGACTTCCCCAACTTCCCACCTGCCACTAACCATTCAGATCAAATAAAGTACGAAAGAACAGATCAGCCGATGTTCTGCCCCTAACAGCAATAGTACGTAAGTTATGTCCGACCAAAGCTAGTGACAGTCTCCCTCTGACAATCGTATGATCGGCAATAAATGCAGAGATATTACCCGCATCCGACAGTAATCTTTTAACCTGTCCGATCGACCAAAAGACAGATTTTCGCAGGACAAAAAATGTCGGGATTCTACACACATGGTCCGATCGTACGAATCCTCGATTCAGATTTTTGCGTCTATGGCCAGCTTAAGAGAACAGAGAAGTATATTAAAAATTTAGTATATTTTGTAAAAGGAGCAGATAAGGAAGCCTAGGACACGTTGAGGAAAAGATAAAATGTTGCTGTACTTTGCTGGGAGCTGAATAAAAACTGAATGAAAGCACAATAATATAATAATATTTATTATGCTGTGAAAAAAAACCCAGCAGGTTAATACATTCACCCTTAAAAAAAGTGTAATAGTTTTACTAGTTTGCATGGTGTAAAATTACACACATGTTGATACACACAGCTTTTTACACCGTTTCATTTTACACAGCATAATAAATATGCCCAATAGTGTCATATTAGCCGTAGCTGCTTCATAATCTATCCATTGTCTCTTTCTACCCTGTGTCATGTCACATTATACTGATAAAGCTTTGAATTAAAGTTGCATATAGTCAGAGATGGTCATAACAGCTGCAGGCATATTGATGGGCTTGCTAACCAGTTCACTAGTTTGCCAGGTCTTTAACATCATTTTGCTAAAAACAATGACTGCATCAAGACGGCAGCTGCTCTCAGCATGAAATTGCATAACTGACACCCTGTATTTTCTTTGCAATGAGATGATACTGTTCACTATTGTCTGGACAATTATCATAAAGCCTTGGTTACAGAGTAGCTATCTACATTTCTAAAAGGAGAAACTAACTAGATCTGAGTCAACATATAAGGGGCACATTTACTTAGCTCGAGTGAAGGAATAGAATAAAAAATACTTTGAATTTCAAATTTTTTTTTGGTTACTTCGACCATCGAATTGGCTACTTCGACCTTCAACTACGACTTCGAATCAAACGTTTCGAACAAAAAATTGTTAGACTATTCGACCATTCGATAGTCAAGTACTGTCTCTTTAAAAAAACTTTGACCACCCACTTCGCCGCCTAAAACCTACCGAGCATCAATGTTAATGTAAGGTCCACATAGGCTTTCTAACAAATTTCTGATCAAAGGAAAAACGTTCGATCGATGGATTAAAATCCTTCTAATTGTTAGATTCGAACGATTTAATCGTTCAATTGAACAAATTTTCCTACGATCGTTCGAACAAACGCATATCGGTAAATACTGCGACTTTGATATTCGAAGTTGAAGGATTTTACTTTGACGGTCGAATATTCAGGGTTAATTAAACCTTGATATTCAACCCTAAGTAAATGTGCCCCATAAGAGTATAAAAAGTTGTTGTGAGCAACAAATATACTTCTGTTTGCAGACTGGGACATTAAAAACAGAGAAATGTAGTCAGCACTTAAATCAGTGATGCCCAACAGATGACCACTGAATACATGTAGTCCCTATACTAAGGTATCTAGCAGGAAGCAGTTGCCTGCTGCTTTGCACATTTTTTTTATAAATTTAAATCATTCTCTTTAGTTTTCTGTCAAAGATGATGTCTTTTTATCCAAGTAATATGTTTTCTAGTTCACAGGTTATGTTTGGTCAAATGTTTTTTATGCTTTCATTTATCTATGACTAAACTCTTCAGACTGAAATGGGGTAAATGTAAATAAAGCTTTCAGAACAAGAGTGATTAATCTTGTTAAAGACGGCTATGACTAAAGAGCGTGTTTACAAAGAAAGCAAACTGTAATAAATTCAGATGCAAATCAATGTTTTTTTTATCCCAAAATGAAGAGGTTTTTTTTCTAGAATTAAGTTTGATGCACCAATATAAATGGCACTATAAATTATAGGGGACACTGGCACTGACTGCAAGTTGTATGGTTTCACTTAGAGTGTCAATGTTTTATACATTTTATGTTATTCTATGGCTTTATATTTGCACTAGATTTGCTGTGACTTTAGACCTATATCTAGAACCTATACTAAAGGTAGGCTGCTATTTTATTTCCTAGAAAGAATGAGACCGAATGTTCACTCTTCTTTAAACTGCAGAATAAAAAAATGAAAGCAACATATAGATGTCTTAAACTATGCTACATTATGTAAGTCAATACTTTTCATATTTATGACAGTAAAATAATTTGCTTAGAGATGCAAGCAATAAAGGGTGCCCCTTAGTTCTTATTCAGATTGTATGCACCTTGCACCAGATAAATACATAGTGAGGTCTAGAGTGCAGTGTAGGCGGCTGCAAGGCAGCCCTATCCATACCACTTGTGCAGAAAGATATGTATCCATATTCAGGGGTCAAACATAGGCTTCTCTGCTCCCAAAAAGAGTGCAGAGACCTGCAGTCATTCTGCTCCCTGCAGTGCAGGGAGAAGAGGGCAAAAATCTTTACACTTTGCACTTTGTTGCCTGTCCCATTAATGCACGGCCCATAGCAGCTCTTTAAATAATCCAGTTCCATTTATTAAAGCACATATACAAATCAGGCATCTATTTGTGATTGTTAGGGACAGATATTCACGTCTTGCTATAGTGGGCACCTATGCTGAAGCATAAAACACAATATGGCAGTGTAATTGAAATAATATATATTCCCTCAGACTTTGCTGTATTTGTAAAGGAAAATAAATGGAAGATAACCACAACTTATAAATACATTTTCCGTCTAATGCTTTTGAGTCTTGTCTTGTTTTATTCATGTCATCCCCAGTGTGCAGGTACAGTTCTTAAACTATTATTAGGAAAAAACTTGTCAGTAATGTCTGTCCCATGAGTCGATGCTTTGCATTTATTTTTATCCTTAGCCTCCTCTTTAAATGATGTATTCTAAAATTATTGGCACAGTGACTGCAAAAAATAATTGACTTGCACTTTTCATATTTATTGTTCAGTTAACATGACACCCTTTAAAGATAAACTATACAAAATAACAGAGGCTTAATTCATTCTAATCAATATGTAGTCTCCCCTGTCACCAATCTTTTTGTTCAATGAAACTAAAAATTATTGCTTTTCACTAAGTGACTAATATGAAATGTAGCCTAAAAAAAGAATCACAGTGTGTGTACTGAACTGGACAATGGAGAAGGGCTGAGAGTAATAATAAGTATAGACAAATGACATGTACTGATTTTTTGTTTTATTATAATAATCTTATGGCTGGATGGCATCTGTGTTGATGTATGATGCAGCATATAAGGCCCAGAATTTTCAATAAGCAGATGATTACATTTTTTAACTAAAATGGCTTAATCTAGGGTGATGATCAATTTAAGCATTTGTATTGTCATTTGAAGACCATAAAATGTATGTGGCTACACTTCCACTCATGGATTGCTATGTATTTTTCTGGGACATAATCTTTGAGTATTCTGCACTGAGGCATACAGTTTAGTATGTTTGATTACATTTCAGTCACTCATCTGTGTGCATATGTTCCAATAACTTGGCACTACTAAAACCCATGAGAAAACTTCCCCCTGTCTGTACAAGCTAGACATTGAAGTGTGCTAATATAGAGCAAAACCAACAATTGGACCACACCTCCACTTAAATTGCTAAAAAGTCCATCTTTATTAATGACTATTAGAAAAATACATAAGACACATCACTGCCTAAAGTGTTTCAGACTCATCTAGTCCATAGTCATAGGCAAAATGATGTTCAGTTCAAAACACTATTGATTACAGAATGAAAAAAATCACATGACTCCTCCTGACCAATCTGGTCAGAGATATACGTAAACTAAAGCATTCTACCTAAATAAACAGGTACAGCATTATTATAGCTTAATCCATCCCTAAAATATTGACAAAACTTAGGGGGTTATTTATCAAAGTCCTATTTTATCTCAACATTTTCTGCTACTAACTCTGATAAAATCAGGTCTGATAAAATTACATTTTCCTGAAAATTTGCTTTGTGGGAAAAAAACATCAGGTTTTCATGATGTTTTTCAGATTTTTCACCGAAAACTTTGATTTCTTATGCTTTTTTGTCCGAAAACTCTGAAAACTTTGGGGTATTGCATGAAACCCAGCCACATCAAAAAATCATTGGGACTACTCCCATTGACTTATATGCAACATCGACAGGTCTGAGATACCAGACTCTCTAATTTGGACTTTTCCATCTACGGGGTTTAATAAATTCAGAAAAAAATTGTGATTTTTTAAAAGTCCAATTTTAAAGAATCCAAAAAGCCTCACGCCCATTAATAGTTGTTAGTAGTTCCACCTGTCTAATAGATGGGAAGACTTTTTTCTATAACTTATACCTGTAAATACCTTGCATCACTACTACAGCAATGCTGAAAATGTGTCCCCTCTGGGGTTTCTTTAATTGCATTCTCAAGAGAGGATAAGTGCTCCCTAACACAGTATTTTAATCTACAAATTGTATGTCCCACATACAGTATTGAATCTGACATCTAGTACCCTGTAATAAGTAAATAACTCATCTACTATTATAATTGAAGTGCCCCTTAATGTAATATTTCTCACCTTTAGCATGGCATGTAAAATACATTTTGTTGTTAATAACTCCACAACATTATCTAGTTTGCAATAGTGCACAGTGTATGTAATAAAACTTCTTAAAAGTTTGCTCCAAAAGTTTACCCCATCTTCAAGCACGTCTTGAGTTTTCAATGCAATAAAAGTCTAAGGAAGAATATAACATTGATTCATGCACATTTTTATTCTTATTTGTGCTCAAATTTGTTCTATTTGCAATTTTATTACATTTTCCCTATATTGGGTAATATAATACAAGTTGCAAAGACAAAGACAATTTACACAAATAAGAATAAAAAATTACCCACATTCAATCACAATGGTTCCATTATACTTATTCAAGTAGGTGTTAGCTGAAACTCACTGAGACGTTAATCTAGTCGCAATGATAGCATAACTAGAAGTGGAAATTGTGTACCTGGTGAGGTACAGAAGTCAGCATCCAGACATCATTTGAAAAATTAACAATGCTATAACTCTTACTTTAAACCTAACTTTGCAAGTGAGGAGGGCTTTGACATCACCTGCAAATGACCCAAGCATCACTATAAAGTCATCAGATCATCAGATAAAGGTAGATGTATTGTCAAGTTAAAAACATCAGACTATTAATGCAAATTGTCCTCACTACTCAGCAATGCATATAAGCAACTACTACTCTGATGCATATAAACAACTCAAGAGTGATCATAATAGCATTTACTTAAAAAACTTGTAAAAAGACATGTAGTCAATACAGTGTTATGTTATCTCCTCTGCATAACTATGTAGACTTCATAACGCTCATAAGGGCGGAGCACCAATCAGGCCAATTGTCAGCAGCATTAACTTGGTAACATATTGCATTGATACATGACCAATATGTTAGCCTCCTTAACACAGTATACCACTTTCAGTACACCAACGTTCATGAGGTAAAACTAGACACTGATAAGTTTATGTGTTGGGACCTTTAGTATCAGAGGGGGTCAGCTGGTTGATGAAAACAAAATAAAAGCGCAGATTCTGAATATATTTGATGAAATAATTTTCATCTGTCTACACAAATGAGGAATGAGTTAATGAAGGTTTCCTTCTCAATAGTACTAATTCTAGTAATACAACTAATGATCCATGGTTCACACACGAGGAAATTCAAAAGAGACTAGAACATGTTGAGATAAACAAAGGCCGGGGCTACATGGTATTCATCCCAGGGTACTTAGCAAGCTTAGCTCTGTGATTGCCAAACCTCTTTACTTAATTTTTCAGGATTCATTGAGATCTGGCATAGTGCAGAGAGACTGTTGAATTGCTAATGTGGTGCCTCTATTCAAAAAAGGATCCCGTTCTCAGCCTCAAACCTATAGGCCAGTTAGTCTGACATCAGTGGTAGGAAAGCTTTTTGAAGGGTTAATAAAGGATAAGATACTGGACTTTATAGCAAATCATAATACAATGAGTGTGTGCCAGCATGTTTTATGTGTAATAGATCTTGCCAGACTAACTTAATTTCTTTTCATGAGAAGGTAAGCAGGGACCTTGATTCTGGGATGGCAGTGGATGCAATTTACTTTGCTAAAGCATTTGATACAGTGCCACACAAAATTTTACTGGTTAAATTAAGGAATGTTGGCCTGGAACATAGTATTTGTACATGGATAGAGAGTAGGGATGTAGCGAACTGTTCGCCGGCGAACTAGTTCGCGCGAACTTCGACTGTTCGCGTCCGCCGAATGTTCGCGAACGTCGCGCAACGTTCGCCAATTTGAGTTCGCGTTCGATTCAAATAAAAATCGTTCGACCATTCGACCATTCGATTCCTTCGACCGCTAAAATCGAACGATTTCCATTCGTTCGAACGATTGTAAGCATTCGATCGAATGAAAAGCATTCGATCGAATGGCTTCGATCGTTCGATTCGAACGAAAATCCTTCGATCGTTCCAATCGAACGATTTTGCGGGTGTTCGAAGTTCGCAAACTGTTCGTGCTACATCCCTAATAGAGAGCTGGCTAAAATATAGACTACAAAGAGTGTTGGTAAATGGAATATTTTCTATTTGGACCAGTGTTGTTAACAGAGTAAAGGGCTCTGTACTAGGTCCCTTGCTTTTCAACTTATTTATTAATGACCTGGAGGTGGACATTGAAAGTACTGTTTCTATTTTTGCAGATGATATTAATTGTGCAGAACTATAGGTCCCATGCAGGAGGCTGCCACTTTGCGGAGTGATTTGTCTAAGTTGGGAAACTGGGCAGCAAACTGGAAAATGAGGTTCAATGTTGATAAATGCAAGGTTATGCACTGTGGCAAAAATAATATAAATGCAAGTTATACACTAAATGGCGTGTTGGGAGTTTCCTTAAATGAGAAGGATCTAGTGGTTTTTGTAGATAACCACTTGTCTAATTCTGGGCAGTGTCATTCTGTGGCTACTAAAGCAAATAAAGTTCTGTCTTGCATAAAAAAGGGCATTAACTCAAGGGATGAAAACATAATTATGCCTCTTTATAGGTCCCTGGAGAGGCGCCATCTGGAGTATGCAGTGCAGTGTTGGACTCCAGTCCTTAAGAGTCCTTAAGAGGGATATAATTGAGATGGAGAGAGTGCAGAGACATAGAGGGAAGACTTAAATTATGAGGGTAGACTGTTAAGGTTGGGATTGTTTTCTCTGGAAAAAAGGTGCTTGCGAGGGGACATGATTACACTTTACAAGTACATTAGAGGACATTATAGACAAATAGCAGGGGACCTTTTTACCCATAAAGTGGATCACCGTACCAGAGGCCCCCCTTTTAGACTAGAAGAAAATAACTTTCATTGGAACCAACTTAGGTAGAGGGTTCTTCACAGTCAGGACAGTGAGGTTGTGGAATGCACTGCCGGGTGATGTTGTGATGGCTGATTCAGTTAATGCCTTTAAGAATGGCTTGGATTATTTTTTGGATAGACATAATATCAAAGACTATTATGATACTAAACGCTATAGTTAGTATAGGTATGGGGATATATAATTTATGTGAAAGTATGGAGGGGTGTGTGTATGGATGCTGGGTTTTCATGTGGAGGGGTTGAACTTGATGGACTTTGTCTTTTTCAAACTGATCTAACTATGTAACTTTTTAACTAGGTAACTGTTCATATGCATACCTATCATAGAGGCAACTGAAGCAGTGAGGAAATGTCTGAAACAATATGTAGCCCTCAATAGTAGAACAAAGCTCAACCCAGAACAATTTTGTTCTTTGCTGGATCTTTATCGTAACAACACTTATTTCAAGCATAGAAATATATTTTATAGAAAAAAAAAACCATGGCTTTGCCATGGGTTTACCTGTGTCTCTGATTGTAGCAAATCTTTACATGGAACAAGTGGAAAGAGAGCTTTGAGTGTTCAAGGAAACAGTAAAGGAGTGAAAGGCAAGAAACTGCCATGAAAAGTTGTTATAACTATTATATATTATAATTGTTGTTATAATTGGAACAAAACCATCTTTTGCTCTCTAGTGCTCTAGCACATCTGCCTGTGCTCTTCCTAAATGAGCCCTGATGTAGTATTTTAAAAGAATTAGTTGAGTCATCTTGTATTTACTCATATGTTACCAGAAAGTTTTAATATAAAGTACCAGCGTTATCATGGCTGTAGTGTATGGAAACTCTTTAGCATCTATCCAGATTTAATTTTTTTGTCTTTTAATAATCCCAAAGGGTAACATGTTATTTGTAATATTTGGGGGGTAAATCAGATATCCTTTATACATGGATATATTAGTTAGTAAACAGCTTAAATGACTAAGGCTGGATCACACCATCCTGTCACATGTTGGGGTGCAAGACAGTGCAGAGGTTAAACACACACTTTTGTTATGGGCTGCTGCACTTCATGTGGTGCACAGTGATGTAGTTTGACAGAGTAGTGTTACTGTAGATTGACAGTGGTCCAAAAATGCAAGCAAAGCTTCTCCAGGAAATCAAAGTTCATTTATTTAAAGTGTATTGTTGAGGTGTTAATATTCACTTAAATTTTTTGTGGCACTTTACTACAAGAAACATTGTGTAGGAGTGAAAAATGCTTTTGGCACCATTAATGCACTGGCAAATTAATAAAGTGCTTCAAATGTAATTCAATGAAGATGAACAAAAAAACTACGAATGTGAAACAAAGAATTGATTATAATATCAATTATGTAATTGAATTGATGCTTAAATCTAATACTCATGTTGCTTATGATTAAGAGGATTAAGCAAAGATACGTTGGATTCTTCTAATTACTTAATGTTAGGTCTAAAAGGGTTGCTAATTTGCTTACATCTAATATCATTCAGAGGTTAATTATGTCGTTCAACTTAGAATGAGAATGAACATTAACAGAAGAAAATGTTAGTTGACGACTGATACCTCCAGGTATTGCAGAGTAATAAAATATTTGTTTTGAATTTTAAGTTTTTCTAAATAAACAGGGGACCTCATTTATTTGTTTTTTTAGACCACAGTAAGCACAGTTCATTGTTTACTCATGTTTTGTTATTGTTAGACAGAAGAAAATCAAATAGGTGAAGAGGATTTAGCATGCTGATAAGCAATCAATAACAGAATAAAGAAGAAACCAGACCATACTTAATATGCCAAGTAATAACACATCAAAGAGGTCAAACAAAAATGAAAGTTTCAGTTTTATAGTTATCTTTAAACATTCTTTTATGTACTATAATAGAGTAAATGTGTAATATTTATAATTGTAACTATTTTCAAATTCTTCACTTCTAGAGAAAAATGATGAAGTTGTTGTGTAGTGGTGAGACCCAAGGCTTTGCATGCCAGGTCAGATAAATATAGTAAAGGCAAAAACCTTATGTCTTTTTCAGCTGCTAGACACTGTTATAACAAATATCTATGTTACAAAGTATATTGCAAAGCAGCAACACTTTGTATTACTGCGTTATTCTGCCATAAAACTTCATATAAAACACATAAATAGAACCATATGTGATTTAGAGGTTTTACAATATAACCAGATTATCATGACACAATTTCATCAAAATTACCTGGACACTCTGTGTCTAATTGTCTCTGTGTCTATTGTCTGAACAATAACAAAAAATGACAATAATGTAATGGTGCTCTGTGTTGAGTTTATATAAACAAGCTTTTGTGTAGCCATGGTGGCAGCAATTCAAGCACAAGGTACACTTCCTGCAAGCCCAAGCTCATAGGGAACATGGACTATCTATGGGTCTTTCTGCTGCACACAATCTTATCAAAGTGCCAAATATTGGATGGAGTAGTTTAATTTTTTTTTTCAAAGTGAATCCGTTTATAGTGCTGCTCCAATTGAATTCTGCATTGAAATCCATTTCTCAAAAGAGCAAACAGATTTTTTTATATTCACTTTTGAAATCTGACATGGGGCTAGACATATTGTCAATTTCCCAGCTGCCCCAAGTCATGTGACTTGTGCTCTGATAAACTTCAATCACTCTTTACTGATGTACTGCAAGTTGAAGTGGTATCACCCCCATCCCTTCCCCCCCTCCCAGCAGTCAAACAAAAGAACAATGGAAAGGTAACCAGATAACAGCTCCCTAACACAAGATAACAGCTGCCTGGTAGATCTAAGAACAACACTCAATAGTAAAAACCCATGTCTCACTGAGACACATTCAGTTACATTGAGAAGGAAAAACAGCAGCCTGCCAGAAAGCATTTCTATCCTAAGTGCTGGCACAAGTCACATGAGATGCGGCAGCTGGGAAATTGATAAAATGTCTAGCCCCCGGGGGCGTGGCTTGACACGGAGACGCATGGCTGCGTGATCTCCGAGCTCTGATATTCAACCACCTTATCCAGTCTCTAATTAAGTCAGAGCGATGGGGAAAACAGGCAAGGCGAGACCGGAGAGAGAGAAAACCCCGGCAAGAAAGTTACAAGCGGGTAAAAATGACATAGCACCGCTATTCATGAGACACAAACCTGAGCGCATGCTTTCCAAGATGGCGCCCGCAGCAGAATGCACGGAGGAGGAGGCAGACTCCGTAAGGGATCAGTCAGATCAAGATAGTGAAATGGAAGGTGAGCCTGATTTTCACAACTACATTTCACAACTGCCCACAAAGTCTGATATTAAAGAAATGTTGAAAGAAGTAACATCCTCCATAAAGGAGGAACTTCAGGACATTAAAAGGGATATTTCAACACTCTCCTCCCGTACTGATGACATGGAGGTTAATTTTAACAGGCACTCTGCTAATCAAAAAGCTATTCATGAGCATATTCAAAAACAGGATAATATGATTTTGGAACTCCAAAGACAGCTGGAGGACCAAGAGAATAGGAGCAGGAGGAACAACATTAGAGTCAGGGGTGTTCCAGAAGAAGTACAAACCAGTGACATCCAATCTGTACTGCATCAAATCTTCAACAGTATACTAGATAGAGATGTTAATACTGTGATAAAAATCGAGCGTGCCCATAGGGTACCAAAACCCAAAGCAGCACCCCTGAATGCTTCCCAAGATATCCTTTGCTGCTTACATAGTTTCTCAATCAAAGAAGAAATCCTGTCTAAAGCGAAAGAGGCTAGCAATCTCACTTATGAGGATGAGTATTAAACTTTTCCAAGATCTATCCAGAACAACTCTCTACAAGCGGAAATTGCTTAAACCGCTTACAGACACCCTGAGGGAAAGGAATATTGTCTACAGATGGGGCTACCCATTCTCTCTTACGGCAATTAAAGATGGAACTACAGCAGTTCTCAGATTCCCGGGAGATACTGATCACTTCATTAAAAGACTTCATCTGCCTAATGTGGAAACTCCAGGATGGTATCCTGCTCCTCACACTACTCCAGAATTGGATTTCGAACTCCAAGGAGAATGGTCACAGGTCAACACGCCTAAGAGAATTCCAAGAACACCGAGGACCCCTAAAGAAAGACGTAGACAATTGCAAGACTGAACTTATGTTGGTTCCGGGTCTACACCATTCGGTTCTACGAACTCTGTTGGTAAAGGAGAGATTTTCCTCTCCAAATGACATACTCATCTGCTTATTTGCTATACACCTTCTACTCTTAACGAGATGGCTAATGATATTCCAGCAATGACATGAGGGTGCTAACTGGGGAGGTTGACTTTGTCAACATCACCCTGGCAGTGACATTGGAGATAAGTATGTGATCCACAGTATTATATGCTCTTACTAGTTTTTCTCAAGATTGACTTTGAAAGTTTTATTCTCAATATCGTGTTGAAATGTTCTTGCCTTTTTCTCTTTCTTTTTATCTACCTCAATATAACTTGTTCAGTTGTATACTCATTGGAACTTTAGGTATCTACATGTTGTTTACTATTATTGGGTAACTACTCACTACTACCCCCATTCCCTCTACAGTACAGTTCAATTCATTAAGCTGGATTGGTGGTTGATGATTCATCCCTGCAGAAATGGTCACCTCTCAACCACCCACCCCCGAATTTGAGGTGCCTTGCACTCCTGCCGCTAACATCCCATCCAGCCATGGGGATAATACCCCCACTAAGTCTGTTGCGGCTTTACTAAATCCCTGTTATATGTCTCCCCCTTTTCCAATCCCCCCTTTCTTCACTCCACCTTCCTCTGCCCTAAATTTAAGGCAAACGGGCATCAAGTGTCAGCTGGAATTAGGATCACCTATGTTTTACTTTACTCTGTTATGGCGGTTCACAAAAATTTAGAATGTATAACTCTGTCATTCAATGTTAATGGTCTAAATGAGCCAGTGAAGAGATCTCAGATTTTTGGGGAATGCAAAAGGCATAATGCTAAAATAATTATGATACAAGAATCACACTTTAAGGAAAACCATTTACCTAAATTAAATGTGAAATCGTTTCCGCATATATTTATGAGCAATAACCCTGCTAAGAAGTCCCTTGGGGTACTCACATTAGTCCATAAAGACTTACCATTCCACTGCTTAGACTCAAAAGTTGATGCGGAGGGGAGATACAGATGAAGCCACTTGGATTTGTGAGTTAAATGCGTCATGACTCAGGGGTAATTGAAGAAACTGTGTTATCTTAAGTCATCTTAACTCATTTAATGCATTTAACCTTTTCATTAGCATACCAAAGCTCCATTGTTCACAATGGTGAATGCTGTAATTAGATGGGATGTTGTGACGCAGTTTTCTGTGTTAAATGAGATAAATGGGATATCTGTGTTTAGATATTCTGTGTCAAACAGACAAACCAAAGTGGCTGCATCTGTATGTCCTAGTAAAATGTAAAATAGCCTCTCAGTTATGTACTCTGGCTAATGTTTATGTCCCCAATTCAGGACAAGTCACATACCTAAGGAAATTCATGAAAATACTGGACGAATTCAGTGAGGGGCTGACGATCCTGGGTGGTGATTTTAACCTTACGTTGAATCCCACCACAGACTCGTCTTCCCATAAAAGCAGTATCTCTGGGACTGGTCTGAAGGAAGTCAAACAAATGTTTAGAGAAGCACATTTGATAGATGTTTGGAAAATATTGCACCCTACACAAAGAGACTACACACACTTCTCCAAAACACATAACGTTTATTCAAGAATTGACTACATTTTTAGTTCACAACATTGGCTACATCTGTTCAAGCAAGCTGAAATCTGTCCTTCGCTTAATTCAGATCATTCACCGATCACTGTAAAATTTATAGTACCATCAACTTCACAGCAGGAATTTAATTGGAGACTTAATGATTTTCTTTTACATTCTGATGACAGAAGAGGTGTAGTTCGGGGATGGATCAAACACATAGTCCAAACAAATGCTTCCTCTGAGACCACTCCTGCTACCTTGTGGGAAACTTTAAAATGTGTGCTACGTGGCAACCTAATAGCAATGGGCGCCAACCTGAAAAAAGAAAAGAAAAAAGAGATTAATCTTCTACTTAAAGATATTTTTACCTTAGAGCAGAAACATAAGAACACCTTATCCAACGAAACGCTTACTAACCTGGAAAGCAAACGCATACAATTAAAATCAATTCTAGACGCAAAAACTCAGAGAGCATACCTGAGCAGTAAACAAAGGTACTACGAGCTTAACGACAAATGCACAAAACATTTTGCACGAACTCTCAAAAAAATCCAACCTCAGACACACATAATGTCGATTAAAGACGGAAATAATGAAACGCAACATAGCACGAAAAATATAGCTCAGGCTTTCCAGAGTATTACCAAACACTTTATGAACTTACGCCTTCGTCCCCCTCACAAGATCTTCTTAATGATATAGATCATTTTATTGCCCAGGCAAAGCTCCCTAAAATTACTCTTCAACAAGCCAAAATTCTAGACGCTGATTTCACATACAGAGAAATTGAAGAGTGCATAATGTCTCTGAAAAATGGAAAAAGCCCGGGACCTGACGGTTATACCGCCTCTTTTTATAAATCCTTTAAAGAGGATTTAATCCCGTTGCTACTAGATTATTACAATGACATTTCTGACCTCAGCCACTTTCACCCACAAGCACAAGAGGCCCACATAACAATAATCCCAAAACCAGACAAGGATCCCCAACAATGTTCTAGTTACAGACCCATTTCTTTAATAAATCTGGATATGAAGATATATGCTAAATTGATAGGGAACAGATTACAGCACCACTTACCTCACTTGATTCACCCAGATCAGGCAGGATTCGTGCCTAAGAGAGAAGGAAAGGACAACACTGCCAAGGTTATTTCTCTACTACAGCTTGTTAAAGATAAAGGCATTCCCACTCTCATCCTTACCACAGATGCCGAAAAAGCATTTGACAGGGTTTCCTGGTTATTCCTGGAAAAGACAATTTCCGGATTCGGGCTAGGAGAAAAAACCAAACAAAGGATTATGGCACTATACAAAAATCCGTCTGCTAGAATCAAGGTAAATGGTATCTTCTCTCCCAAAATACAGATCCTTAACGGGACTAGGCAGGGGTGCCCCCTCTCTCCTATCTTATTCATTATGGTAATGGAAACCCTATTAGCCCATATTAGAGCGGACCCTAACATATCAGGACCTATGGTTACAGGGATAGAATACAAATGTGCAGCTTTCGCTGATGATCTATTACTGTTCATCACTAAGCCCACAGTTTCCCTACCAAACATACTTAACTTGATGAAACTCTATGGCAATCTTTCAAACTTCAAAGTAAATTTAACAAAATCAGAAATATTAAATATAAATATAGCACCAGCCAAAGCTGAGATTCTTAAACAAAGCTTCTCATTCAAATGGGCGTCCCCGCATATAAAGTATCTGGGGGTCAAGCTTCGGGCCAACCTGGGCATGGCCTATGACGATAATTATATTCCTCTTATTAAAGCGCTTCAAAAGCTTTTAGAGAAATGGGGCAAATTGCAGCTTTCATGGTTGGGAAGAATCCAAGCTGTAAAGATGGTCATCCTCCCAAAGATACTGTATCTATATCAAGTCTTACCTATCCACATTCCTCAATCTTTTTTCTCATCAGTTAAATCCATGATCTCCCGGTTTGTATGGAATGGGAAAAATCCCAGATTGAAACATAACCTGCTAATTCTGCCTAAAGAGAGAGGTGGCCTTGGCTTACCTGATCTATACTTATATTACCTTTCGGTACACCTGGTGCGTATTCATGACTGGACCCAAAGAAAGAATGAGAAAGCCTAGAGCCTACTTGAACAAACCTTTATTCCCTTCCCGATTGAAAACACACTATGGACTATAGACAATACCTGCCTCCAAACGGCTCTGGCACATCCCCTGATTAGAGCTACACTAAAAATGTGGCAAAAAAACAAAGAAAAATATGGCCTCACTAAACCACCTTACCTTCTTTCAACGCTGTCTAATAATCCTGAGTTTATTCCAGGGAGAGATCTGGGAGCCTTCAAACAATGGAATACCTGGAAAGGAAGAGAAACGAGAATGAGTGATTTCATCATAAATAATAGAATAATCCCCTTAGCTACAATTCAGAAAAGGTGGGGGCCTCACCCGAGAGACACTTGGAACTACAATCAATTATATGGTTTTTTACAGTCTAGAAAATCGGGATATTGGTCCAGACAGCTTACACCATGGGAAAGAGCTTTAACATCCCCACTAGCAAACACTAAAATGTTATAAGCTACTGCTGAATTCCATCCCTAAAACTATCCCTAACTTTTGTGCAGCTTGGGAAAGAGAACTTGCTATCAATCTCTCTGAACAGGACTGGAGTACTATTTTTAAGACCATACATAAAACATCTAAAGCCTCCAAAACAACTGAAGCGATTTATAAACTTACTACAAGATGGCACTATACACCAGCTAAGTTGCATAAACTGTTTCCTAATTCTTCTAATATCTGTTAGAGGTGTAATAAAGAGGAGGGGACACACTCTCATATCTGGATAACGTGTCCAATACTTAAACTGTAGTGGAAACAAGTGTTACAATCTATCTATATAGTTTCAGGGATTAGTATTGACAGAACGAACTATGCTTTAATTCTTCTAAACTTACCTGATAACCCCAATAGGAAAGCCTTAAACCCTCTCTCGCAACACCTACTGCAAGCAGCTAAAGCTTTAATTCCAGGGAAATGGAAGAACACTCACCCGCCCACCCTCAGGGAATGGATAATAAAGGTCGAGGAAATAAGGAAGATGGAGGAACTTACCCACTTGATTCACTCTAATAGCCCTAAGTACTGGAAAATATGGTCTCCATGGCTACGATACATCCAAAATTTAGGTGGTAATTAGATCTATCTCCGAAACCTTGATCACATCAACTAATAACAAATTCTACAATACACCCTTTCCCCTTCTATCTCAGTTGATTTCTGTCTCAGTTAATTTATAGAGGTTTTAGATGGCTCTTAGTAATTATTAGTCATTAAATGTTTGATCAAAGATGACCAAGAATACCATATGTGTGAATTGTATAGTTTACAAACTGTATTAGAGCAATAACTTGATGTCAACTGTTTTGCCAAAGATATTTTCTATGTACAATATACCTAGCTCATACTGGCAATCCCCTCCCCCCCCAATTTTCCTCCTTTGTTCACATAACCCCACCTCCCTTCTTTCTTCTGTACCCCTCCCCCCCCCTTTTTGTTCTATTGAAAATGAAAAATAAAGATAATAATAAAAAAAAAATGTCTAGCCCCATGTCAGATTTCAAAATTGTTTGCTCTTTTGAGAAATGGATTTCAGTACAGAATTCTGCTGAAGTAGCACTATTAACTGATGCGTTTGAAAAAATCATGTTTTCCGATGACAGGATTTAATGTTTGTATCTGTATTTTAAAACATATACAAAGAAACATTTTCTTGACAAAATGTCTCTTATACAAGATAGGATTCCATTCTGTAGTTTTTGAAAACCCCCAAGTTTTTGGCAGTTGGCCCCTGTTTCTCTTCTTGTGTAATAACTAACCCGATTGCATTGTATACAGATCATCTGCTAGCTCCTATGTAAACATTTGGCTTTTTTACCCTTGTAAAACTTAATGGCAGCCCCCATTGCTACAGTACACAGCAGCCTATTAACATAAACTTTAGTAGAGTTTCTAAAGCAAACATATTATTTTACTGGTGCATGTTAACAGTGTGTTATATTTAAATGCATATAAAGTATTTTAATTTTTGGTGTTACTGGTTCTTTAATGCTGATCAAAGTCTCCTTCCATGCTGCAGTGTACCTCTTTTCTCCACATTTAAAAATTTCCCCCAAAATCATTCTCTCCAAAACTTGGAAAGAAAAGTAAGTTTTAAATGTTGCAGTCTAGACAGACAGGAACAGGCAGTACAGGATTAGTTACAGTATATGCAAGTTAGATAAGTATGGGTTTTGGTTATCGTTATAACAGCAAAACTTTTGTGGTTTAATAGAAAGGTTAAAAATGAGATTGTTAAGAAATTCA
Organism: Xenopus petersii; assembly: GCA_038501925.1. Classification (NCBI taxonomy): domain Eukaryota; kingdom Metazoa; phylum Chordata; class Amphibia; order Anura; family Pipidae; genus Xenopus; species Xenopus petersii. The sequence continues at coordinate 73,614,379 of CM076683.1, read as the reverse complement.
ATTTAGGTGGGTCAGCTGAAACTTTTATGAGGTACGTGGAGGCCAATACTTGATGGAAAAAAAATCAATCAGGCAAGAAAAAACTGAAAATGTAAAGGGCAATTCTGAGAAAAGTAAAAAATTCAAATTATTTTTTAAAAAAGTTGTTGTGGGATATAAGCTATTTTAGCCAAAATGTGCCTGTTCTTAACCGAATCCACACGAAATTAGAGTGCTCTACCTGTTAAATGGTACCCTCCGGGTGTCAGGTGCTGTACAGTCAATTAGACCCCCTGCTCAGGGTCACAGCAATACACATGCAAATCCAAGTAAACTGCAGCACACTGATCCAAGTTTCAATTATAAAGGTGATTTATTGGTTTTTGGTAGACAAAGAAAGGCAACATTTCAGAGCATGCTGGACCCTTTATCAGGCTAGATAAAGGGCCCAGTGTGGACGAAACATTGCTTTTTTTTTGTCTACCAAGAGCCAATAAATCACCTTTATAATTGAAACTTGGATCAGTGTGCTGCAGTTTACTTGGATTTGCATGTTCTTAACCGAATAACTGTAAGGCTGAAATTGGTGGTAGGAAAGATTAATAAAAGGAATTACATACATACATAAATAAAATATTGCAGTACATTTTAAATGACAATACTATTATTTTGTACCAGCATGGTTTTATAGATCTTGGCAAATAAATGTAATAACCACTAAATTAATAAATATTGGCCTGAAACATAAAATGTGTACTTAGATAGAGAACTGGCTGAAGGATAGATAAAAAAATGGTAAATAATGGAACATTTTCAGATTTTCAGTGTTGCTAGTGGGGTACCAATTTTGGAACTGGGAGATCAGGGCTCACCAGAAAAGATCCTTACTCTTTACTCCTCTTGACTGCCCTCTTCACTCAATTGCTTTATTCTTTACATAATAAAATATGGCATTTGTTGATTTATCTCCTTTGGTTCCATACAGAAATAGGTAATGACCATGACATAGGCCAAATGTTTAGGAGCAGAAAACCTGTTGACATTCTGCATTTGACTACATGATTTGACTACATTGGAGAACCAATGCAAAATATCATTTGCTCACTGCTCTGTATTGTCTAATTTCTCATGTGCCTGATAGGTTAGTTGTTACATTACCTTACCTGCTTCTACTTATTCCGCATACCATTATATTCAGAAGAATATTTATATGTCAATATTTTCTACATACATTGCTCTCTTGTTACCAATGAAGAAAGCAATTGAAATCAAATGGCAAGGATTTTTTTATATCTCTGTCTAACTAATTATTAGTGAACCCATTTTTTAGTTCTATATTTGATTGTATTTCATTATTTCTTTGTTAACAGTTATTGTATTTTTCAGACCAAACTTAAAGATCATTTTGGGATTCATTTTACTTTTCTTAATAATTGTACTTGAATCTTAGAAACCTACTTCATAAACTTGTTTGCATTGTTTCCTACTACTTGCATTTTTGTTGTTGAGAAGACTATCTGAACAACATCTTTTTCCATATTGTTAAAATATCAAATTTAGCTTGTGCAATCTTTTAAGAGGACTGCTTCCTAAAATATTCACTCTAGTGCACCCTTGAGCTGCGTAAATTTTCATTAGACCCATAGGTCATGCCTCCTGGGCTACTAGTGCAATTTGCTTCTTGCTTCTGCCAACCCCAATAAAAGCTGAGGTGTTGCAATCATAAGGTATGTTTAGACAAGTCATACCTTGAAGTCACAACTAGTCTTAAAGTACTGCACACACAATGTACATTCTGATTAACCTCAGAAAACTTTCTCTAATATCCAGTGGAAAACAATGTCTTAAGTTGGAAGATCATTGCTCTAGTACCTTCTGTAGCTTTCCAGCGTTATCATCTTGTCAAATTAAAGAGTACAATGGATCATTCTGTATGCTCTCACAAATTTCTAAATATATTATAAGAAGAATCTTTGCAACTGGAAACAAGTGAATTTAAAAACATGTGTGACATGCATTCTACCAATAAATCAAAAGATTTTGCCCATATATTTCATTCATGGTGGTTTTGACATTTGCTGCCGATAGCATCCGTGAAATAATCTTAGTTAGCTTTAAAAATATCTGAGCATGGTACAGTTATATGATTTAGAAACTCAATATAACAGGCCATCTCCAATAAGGTCCATTTTAAGCAAATAATGCAAATTTTTCTGATGATTCCCTCTTTAATGATAAAACCTCAATGTTTAATGTTTAAATGTTTTTTGGGAGGCAGATTTACTAATTTTCGTGATGCCTTTGGGATTAATAAACAGTTTAATTTTTTTTACTGGTAGTCCACAAGCGGACCAGTGCAGTGAGGGAATTCACCAAATGTGTAAAGGGTTTTTTCCCCCCATTATACTGTATGTGTTTTGTAATGGTCACCTCTGTGTTTAAATAAACTGCCTTACAATGAAGAAAGTGTCTGTTCTTGATCCCACAAGCTTACAAGGGGAAACATTATTTGTACTTCCTCATGTCCCAATCATTCAGGATCATAGATATTATATGCTATCCTTAGGGTTAGATCAATAAATTGGGTTTTCATTGAAACCGTGTTCTGGCTCGAGTTTTACAACAAGGGTTCAATTGCATTGTAATGGTATCTAGGAAATGGTGGTTCTTAAAACACAGTTACTGTAAAACTTGATTTGGCAGGATTTCCATCGGTCTCTCAGGTGTTACCTCCATACAATCATAATATTCACAATAGTTACTTCTTCGATATTATTAGGCACAGACAGAGCATTATTTACACCTATTAGTAGCACTTACCAAAAGTGCTAGGTCACCAACAAACAAATTCTTCAAAGTGGTGTAACTGAATGAATTAGACTTCTACTACTAGATTCTCTTTTTTAATTCCATAGGTAATCAATAAGGGTTAAACATTCACTATGCTTTATTTATCATATAAATATATTGCACACAATCTATAGCTTTTTTATCTAATTAAACACATTTTTGACAAAAGATACATTGAACACATGTATAATGATAATTAAACTAAAATATAAAGATTTCAGTGTTGCACTTGCAGTTTTAGATCTGCTTTCCAAAATGTCCTTAAACAGGATGAAGCAAAGATTTGTATTCTTTGGTTAGTGTTAAGTGCTAAGCCATAACATATATTAACCGTGCTTTTTGTTTTAATATAAAGACATCTGAGTTTCTAGTATAAAGATAACAAAGAATGCCTTTGTATTAGTATGACAAACTTCTCCAACTACTATCTTGGGATGCTTAAAACATTTCATTTAGTAACATAAAGCCTCTGACTGTTCATCTGTATCAACTGTCTGCTTTGCTCTCCAACCTAAGAAGATTTGTCACATTTTCTTGCTGTCTTTTCTGATTAGTTACTGCCAAAGTTCTACAATCAATCAGACATGACAAGGCTACCCTTCCCACTAGCACCCATGATTTAAAGCTGTAAATGGGGCTAATTTGCTAACCTAAGGCAAACCTTTGCTGGCAACTGACCAAATTTTAAAAATTCTAGCTGTGCCAGTAAATTTTTGTAATGTTGGCAAAATACCCAGAGTTAATGTACATTTCAGTTGTCTTTTTTATTGCAGAGTTTAAGATAATTATATCATGCACAGTATGATTTTTACAGGTGAAATATTATCACTCTGATCACATTACATATTAAAAATGATGCAGTGAAACATAAATTTGAGCAGTAAATTGTGCTGTTTGGCACTTCCAATACATTTTGCTCCTACTTTCTACAGAAGTGTTAGTCATAGTCATGTCAGTAAAACCATCCCTTCTACATAATGAATGCTGATTGATAGATGGCCAAATGAACTTACATTTTATTGGTGTGAGTATATATAACTACATATGTACCTACATACAAATCTAAACTTTAGCAGTAACCGCAATAATAATAAAGGTAAATGTGGCAGTTTGACCACACATTTTTAACTCATTTTAAATAGTTTGAACGTAATACCTAGCATCAATAGGATCCTTTAAACATATTGGTTTAATGAAAGTGAAGAGTTGTTTTGCAGAATATATTACAATTTTATTTTTTCTTAAGAAACTTTTTATGTTCTCAATGACACAAAATACTTAGTTTGATCTTTTTTTATAAATGGAATGCTTCTTGGGCAAGACACGGATACAGTATTTAAATGCAACAATGTTTACATTAAGTTATACATTTTATGAATACATTTTATTTTTCAGGTTAGATGACCCAAGTATATGAAAAAAATAATACAGAGAAGCAAATAAAACCTTTAAAGATGACTGTGCGTATGCACTAGTGGATAGTTATTTAAATGCTACATTATATGCAAGTAAAAATTATCCACATACATTTCCATATTCACTATCTACTCCTTTTACTGGCTGGCACAAGATTATTTGCACCATTGGCTCTTGACTTACCTAATAAACGAAGGACTGGTCTGTCAGATGAGGTATTGATTCTCAAAAGCACAAGGTGACAAGGGAACATTTTTTTATATAAGTAAGAAGTGTAGCTATCTACAGTGTACATCAAATGAATACATCAAATATCTATCTCTGAAACAATATTTACTATCTGCATTACTATAATAAGAGAATCTACTGTCACTTATGGTTTTCCAAGGTTCCGGTCATGGCTTACTCTTACACCTTTAACAGCTGCTTTTTACTTCAGGAGGAGCCGTCCGCTAGTCAGATGCAGTCAGGTCTTAAAGTGAGAGAACCAGGGCAAGAGTTATGGACAAGAAGAGATGGTTCCACACTCCGAAATGTTTAAAAAATCGAAGGGGCCGATTCACTAACTTCAAGTGAAGGATTTGAAGTAAAAAAACTTCAAATTTCGAAGTGTTTTTTGGGGTACTTCGACCATCGAATGGGCTACTATGACCTTCGAACACGACTTTGAATCGAACTATTCAAACTAAAAACCGTTCGACCATTCGACCATTCGATAGTCGAAGTACTGTCTCTTTAAGAAAAAACTTCGACCCCCTAGTTCGCCATCTGAAAGCTACCAAACTCAATGTTAGCCTATGGGGAAGGTCCCCATAGGCTTGGCTAACTTTTTTTGATCAAAGGATATTCCTTCGATCGTTGGATTAAAATCCTTCGATTCGAAGGATTTTATCGTTCGATCAAAGGAATAATCCTTCGATCGTTTGATCGCACTATTTGCGCTAAAATCCTTAGATTACGATATTCGAAGTCAAAGGATTTTAATTCCCAGTCGAATATCGAGGGTTAATTAACCCTCGATATTCGACCCTTTGTGAATCGGACCCATAATCTTTATTCGTCCATAGTTAAAACAACACGTTATACAACATTGCTTGATGTGTTTCGGGCACAGGCGCCCTTAATCATAAGCATAAGGAAACGCTGCTGGAGTAACAGCATTTATAGACAAGGTCTACAGCGACCTCTGTTGGTGGATTACCAAATCACAATTATCCAACTAGGGAAAAAGGTGTAATATGAGGTTAACCCCTGAGAATGTATGTTCAAATGGTTAGTTGTGAAAATTAGTAAACACCATAAAGTCCAAAGACAGGCATTAAAAAAAGGAGGAAGAAAAAAGAAAAATGAAAACAGCCTAAAATGTATACAGCAAATTTTAGAAATTTATACAAAATAGGGGATGTCAAATCTAGTATTTAGACCTTGAGGACTGTGTGTATTCAGGGTTAATATCCAGTAAGCCTCGCAAGTATTCAATGTTTGTAAAAAATCCCCTCCTTAAAGGGGCAATCACCCTTTCGATTATTTTAACCCCTAAGTCTAAAATGCCCCGATTACTGCGTGTACTAAAATGTCTGCCAATAGGAGATTTACTGTCACGTTTCTTTATGGCATTCAAATACTCCCTGATTCTCTCTTTGAGAGGGTGAACAGTCTGTCCAACATATTGTTTTAAACATAATTTAGATTCCAGCAAATATACCACATGGTTACTACAATAATTGTTTTTTAGATTTTTTTTTATAGATTTTACTTGTAATGTTTGATTCAAAATCGGAACTGACTGTAATCACTTTACATGTCTTACAAGGGTATCTGCCACATATGTCCCCCTGGTACATAACCAGTTGTCTGAAGATGGAGGAACTGGACTGGACACTAAACTGGGAAATAGAATCTTACCCAACGTAGAAGATCTTCTTGATACAAATTTTCAGGGACTGTTAGACAAAATTTGAAATAAATGAAAAAAGACTGTGTCTGTGTCATCTAGTGAACGTGCCGTAAGATAAGCTGATTCAACAATGTCGAGTGAATAACCTCTATCAATCAGTATTTGTTTAAGAATAATTGATTGTTCATCATATAATTCAATTGTGGAACAATTTTGTCTAAAAGGGAGGAACTGACTGAATGGGATGCTCATTTTAATGTGTTGAGGATGACAACTGTCAGCTTTTATACGGTTGGTTTAGTATTTTTAGTTTCAATCTTGCCTGTGGATGGTATACCCATAAGTATAGTATCAAAGAATTCTATATAACTGGGATTCTAGTTGACAGTAAATGACAGATTTAAGGAATTATTGTTTAGATATTCCAAAAATGTTTTTAGTTTGTCTGATGACCCAGACCAAACAAATATAAGATCATCTATGTAGAAACTGTACCAAGAGTTATGGGCAGGCAAGGGAACTGTAACATGCAACGGGAGGGGGAATAGGGCAAAGCATAGTCACAGAACAGGCTGGGGTCAAAACCAGGCAGACAGTGCAGTACAGAATCGGGAGGCTGGGGTCAAATCTTCTTAATCTGGTTATTGGGGTGACAACTTTTTTATACAGTCCCTATTAGTGAGCAGAATATAATTATTACATTGCAGGGCCGGTGGTTCTATTACAGATATAAGGAGAAAAAAAGGCTTTTGAGATTGCCAATACGTATTTCAAAAATCATATGTGGGTTTCAGAATGTTTAGGTGTATAAGGTCTGCCATCATATACCATTAGCAAAAATCTAGGGAAAATATAGACAGTTCCCAAAAGGACATTTTTAAAATGCCATGCACAGGTAGCAATAGAAAGTTATTTTAGCATGGTCCATTGTCTTAACAGAACATATTTTTTCCTGTGTTTGTTATTAATTTAAAGGTCACAGTAATGGAAAACAAACCTATGACTCAATATATATACATACAGTATGCATTTTGAAGATTAATATGCATTATTCATAATTTTATGACACATGCTGGTGCACAAGAAAACTACAAAAAAGTCTGTAGATTTGCCATCAAATCAATCTATCCTGCATCTGTAATCCATATTTCCTACTCTGTTTAAGCTCTATAATAATAACTAGAAAACACATTTTAAATTATTAAGCAATATATTTGTCAATAAAAATACAGTACGTATAATTCATTAAGATATATAGGTTTGGGATTTATAGAATAAATCTGCAATCTGGATCATCATCATCATCATTTATTTATATAGCGCTGTCAAGATACGCAGTGCTTCGATCTGTAATATGCACATCTCCATTTACAAACTCTCATTAAAAGAACCATATTCAGAACTATAATATAGTAACATTGAACATCTTGCATGTATAGTGACCAGCAATATCATACCTAAAAAAATGGACTTGCAATATAAATTGTGAAACTCTATAGGATTCATGGTCTATACATTCTTTGTTTTAGTGGCTGTTGTGCTGGTCTTTTTGCATGGATATAGGTTTGGGATATACAGAATAAATCTGCAATCTGGATCTATCTGTAATATGCACATTTCGATTTACAAACTCTCATTAAAAGAACCATAAATGAAATGCCCTATGATTAATTAGGCATTCCTTGAGATCAACATTTGCTATGTTTATTTTACTTAATAATCATTACCAATCTTGTTTTCTCCAAGAACAAAGTGAAATATTGGTCCAATAAGGGATATGTGAATCCAGGACTTCACATCAATATTTCTGACATACTTATATATAATTGTTTATGGAATATACTTTTAGATTTAACAGCAGCTTATGGATCCATTTCCATACATTTCAGATATGGAAACCTGTCTTACAATGTTTTTAAAAGCAGAATTTCTCTGACAGTAACTATGAAAAAGCATTTTAGATGGAAAACAACAAAATTTGCTATTTTTTCCCCACAAGTTTTAACAATTCCTTATAGATTTGTAATTTATAACTAAAATAAAGTAACATTCAACATTGTGCATGTATATCGATCAGCAATATCATACCTAAAAAAATGAACTTGCAATATAAATTGTGAAACTCTATAGGAATCATGGTCTATACATATTGGCTGTTGTGCTGGTCTTTTTTCATGGATCAGTTTAACTCAAACATAACGCTTACTTTTATTTTCTGTTTTAATTACCCCCAGTAATTCAAGGGTAATTTAATAAGATTCCAATTGTGCCAGGACTTGTAACCCATAACAACCAATCAATTTTTGAGTTTTATACAAGTGACTGGTAACACACTTGCTAATTAGTTGCTATATGTTATTTGACCCGGTGCAAACTATGCTACTTCTGTGGCATTACATCTAGTGTCGAATTAAAAATTTGAGTTTTTAAATTTTTTTCAAATTCGACTAGGTTATTTTAATCCGATTCTATTTTTTTTAAAAAATATCTAATTCGATTTTTGAGTTTTATCATACTCTGGCCCTTTAAGAACTCAAATTCGACTATTTGCCACCTAAAACCTCCCGAATTGCTGTTTAAGTCAATGGGATAGGTCCAGGGATCAATTTGGAGTTGTTTGCAGCCTTCCTGACATTTCGGAGAAAAAACCTTGAATTGAGTTTTTAAAATTTTCAGGCCGATTCCAGTCATCCGAGTTTAAAATTTGATTTTATTATTAAATGTTGTCGAATTTATGGGAGTTTAGGGGAGTTTTTAAAATTTGACCTTTGATAAATGTGCCTCCTAATGTCTTTAATGTTTATTAGTTACACAAAACATAACTGTACACTAAATTAAACAAAAATGTTATATACTATCCTTCAGTATGCCCCATTCCCCAGTATATATGTTCATAATTAAATTAATTAATTAATTAATTAATACATAGAAGAACCTTCACTAAAAGCTTTGTTATTGAATCGCCCATTAGTATCTATAAGCAGTGTTATATCACAAACAGCTTAGCAACTTGTAATATGACAAATCTAAGTTAAAATAAGTCATTATACTTAATTGATTTTTTATGAAATTCACTGTTCTATCTAAGTATATATTTTATATCTAATTATATATTTTATTTATAAAGTACTTTTTGTATAGATACTGCTGAACATTTTATAGTGCAGACAACACAAAACATTGTAATAAGTAATTAAATAAGACTTCAAAGAATAAATTCTGCATATTAATAAACACACAATATGAGAGACCTCTGTCTTATATTGGACATGGTTAGACAGATATACAGTACGTGTACAATACAATCATTTACATTAGTAAAACATGGGCATTCAGGAATAGAATTGCAAAGGTAAGGAGCAGAAACAAAGGACAGTTGTGGATATGTTAGTGTAGAGGTGGTGGATATGAAAGCAACAAAGGCAGGGACTAGGAACATATGGAGACACAAGGGAAGAGATTATGTAAGGTAAGGAGTAAGGGAATGAATGGTGTATGTAATCATTCAAGTGTTCTCAAATGTATGAATGAATACTTACAAAATTATCAAATATAATGACTCTTTGCATTGCAACATGCTTTGTACAGTGGTACTAATGTGATTAGAGAAAGAAAGATAAGAGTGAAACATGCCCCAAGGGAGCTTGGTTGCAAAAACGAAAACAGTGAAGAAATTTATCAGAGGGAAATGATAGGCAGCGTGATTTTAATAAATCCAAGAGGATAAGCGTAGATAGATATATTTTTGCCTTGGCAACTGTTAATCATTTTCAAATTGCAGATTCAAAAGCAGACTGCATCCAAGAAGTTATATATTAGATTACATGTCTTATGAATATTAGTAATATAAGAGAAGACTAGACATTCCAGGAGTAGATGTATTCTTGCAACAGGCCTATTTGAATACTGAAGTAAGAGATAAAGAGTCAGGTTTAAAATATTGAAACACATAATCAAGGCTGTGCTATTGAGGACAATAGAAAAGTCACGTCAGACTCATTTTGAGATCAAAAGTGGACATGGGCGAAGGGATCAAGTGGAATTGAGTGAAAAGAACTAGTAGGGAGTGGACATGGGTTAAAAGAACAAGTAGGATGTGCAAATGGGTTAAAAGAACATGGAGGGAGTGGATATGGGTGAAAAAACAAATTAGAAGCAGACATGGGTGAAGGGATCTTACAGAAACCAGTTATTTGTTTATGGATGAATTCTGCTCTTTTTTTTAAAGAATTACAATGGAGATTGTAAGAATGGTGAGTAAGTCTGTTGGTGATAGAGATGCACCGAATCCAGGATTCGGCCTTTTTCAGCAGAATTGGATTCTGCCGAATCCTTCTGCCTGGCCGAACCAAATCTGAATCCTAATTTCCATATGCAAATTAGGAACGGGGAGAGAAATCATGTGACTTTTTGTCACAAAACAAGGAATTAAAAATTGTTTTCCCCTTCCCACCCCTAATTTGCATATGGGTTGTAAAAATATGGAAAAAGTTTTGTTGATTGGACCACTTTCCTACAGTAGGGGATCATACTATATTAGGGAATAGTATGACTACAATATACACTGTAAAATAACAGGGGATAGTGTGAGTATATAGCAATTAAAAAGAGCATGTCATTCAGAGAGCTAGCTCTAGTAGATACATAAATAGGACAATTATTTTGAATCTCTACTGTTTTTATAGATGAAGGAGAAGAATACAAGACAGAAAAGGGGAAACAAGTATGATCTGTGTCAAAGCTAAGTTTGGTTTTAGTGAAGACCAAGCAAGTATCATCTCTATGAATTTTGCAGTATAGTGAGGTATGCAAATATCAGCCAAATGAACAGAAAGAAGGTGGAATAGTTGAACCTGGGAGAAAGGTATCGGGGTGTGTATGAAATGAAAGGAGAATGGAACAGGAGAATGTCTAATTAGTGGAGTGAGGGGGTATAAGAGCAAAAACAATAGTGGCATTAACTAATTGGAAGAGTCAGGTTTCAACTGAGACTGTTCAGTTGATACAAATAGATAAAAGGCTTGGAGAAAACAGGAACATGGATTTAAAAAAGTTAATCTTTTTCCTTTTGACATGATGGAAGATGACTATTGCAATGCGGGAGGGAGGTGTTTCTCCTTAGTTCTGTGATATTATGGGATACCCATCTCCCTAGCTGGTAAAAGAGGTCGTATCAGCATGTGAAGCGAAGCAGGTCAAATTCGCCCATAACAATACATCAGTATATTCCCCTTGTAAGCAAGGTACATTGTAGCAAAGCAAAACCTTTATGGTTTGATAAAAGTGTTGGTGTTGATTGAGGTTGGTAAGAAAGACTGCTTTAAATTCTTTCAATTAAGTTGGGACAGCTGAAATGTTTACCACTAATAGAGGTCAACTCTGTTTTTATTTTAAAAAAAATCTGACCAAACTCCCAAACCCGGATACCCTTCATTTACCAATTAATTTTTCTTGAAAAAAATGGTGTGAAAAAACACTGCAACAAAATCAAGTGGCAATTAGAATCGTGCAACGTTTTCGAATTGACACTCTGGAAACTATTTTTTTCATGTTGTTGCCTGAAAACCTTGAACAATCAAATGAAAACCTGCGCAAACAGCCCAAAATTATTGAGAAATCTGAAGGTAAAAAACATCTTCCAATTGGGACCATCTGCCATTGACTTGAATACATGATTTCAACATGTTTTAGCTGGAGTATGGTGGTGCTACTTTTCAAAAAGTACATTAAAGGACATTATAGCCAGATAGCAGGAGATATTTTTTTCCATAAAAGGCCGCCCATTTAGAGTAGAGGAAAAGAACTTGAAACAACATAGGTGGTTGTTCACAGTGAGAACATTGAAGTTGTGGAATGTCCTGTAGGATAATGCTGCAATGGCTGACTCTGTTAATGCTTTAAAGAGAGCCTTGGATTATTTCTTTGAAAAACATAACATCCAAGGCAATAGTGATACTAAAATCTACAACTTGATGGACTTAGCGAGTAGCGAGCACCCCTTAGTCTTTTGATCTTAGGCTCTTCGACCCTATCAAATTTTGATACAGCATTAATTTTGTGATTGTCTAAATCTCCAGCTACCATCTGGTTTAGGGACAAGCAATATTGGACTGGACTAATCACTAGTTTTTTCAATCATGCCTAAATCTAGCATCTTTTTTACTTCATTGGCTATATCTATCCTTCTTCTCTGTGGAATTCCGTAAGGCTTAAGGCTAAAACCCAATGTCAGAAGTGCTGACATTGCGGAACGCTTCGTCATACCAGGGCCACACACAAACATCATTGCATTGAAAACATTGTGAAAATTCAAGATAAAAGGAACGCCAAGGTGCGAGTTCAATGCCAAATATGTTTCGCACTTCTTGGCATTCCTGGGTGTCCTATATTTTGTTATTTGCTGTTTCCTGGACTTTTGACCTTCTGCCCTGTACCTGGCGATGATAGTTTTCTGCCTGCACTTTAACATTTTGCATGAATCTTGACCACGATCCTGTCTTAATCCTTTGAATACAATGTATTGGACTTATATATTGTCTTACCCAGAATGCTCTTGACCTGGCATTTTCTGGATAAGGGATATTTCTGACTACAACAAAATAATTTAAACGTTAAGTAAACCCAACAGGATTGTTTTGCATCCAATAAAGATCCCAATCTTCATTGGGATCAAGCGCAAGGTACTGTTTTATTATTACAGACAAAAAGGAAATACTTTTGAAGTAGTTGCTTAAAATTGATCTAAGGGAGATGGCATTTCCATAATTTTAATCGTTCTTGATAACAGGATTCCACATAACTGATTCAATGACTGTACTGTATATCCAGGATAGCAGGCAGAGGATGAAGTGATGAGGTCCTTTGAGGATTTCCAGAAAGTAAAAACATATATATATTATGTATAAAAATGTATATATTATGTATATCTATATATCTATCTATATATCTATCTATATATCTATATATATATATATATATATATATATATATATATATATACAATAATTTTAAAACAATTTAAAATATTTAATTTATACTTAGGTGCTTAGAATCATATTTAAGTTTTTTTAATTGGGTGGTTTAAGGTTTCCTATCTTTCCAAATATGTGTCAGCACTTATGTAAGGGACCACTGGCACAAAAAAAGTTTGTTAAGATTCAGACAGGTTTAACTATAGATAACTACAAACACAAAAAAATGATGTCTTAGAAGATAATTTAACTATCTTTGTTAAAATTTGATAATATTTTTTTTTAAAAGTAGCTGGTTATAAGAACATCATACAAGATTTGCAAGCTATGTATTTAAACAGTATAGTTATATCTTTATATCATATCTACTGTATACTATATCATTGTATTAATGAGCAAGAATTTTCTTTTTCTTTTTTTTTTGCAAAACCATGGAAAGATTTGTGTAATGGCAAAACATTGTCAAATGCATTGGACTCAATTTTTCACACCCATGAGATCCCCTGCGCTACTCTGCATGGATAAGTCAGCATGACATAATGGACTATGAGGAAGGGGGGCCGGCTATGGAGTGTAGTAGACTGATCTGTTCTCTTTAGGGGAGTTTAAATGTATTATATACACTGCACACTAGAGGAAATTTTAAAATGTATAAGTCTTCCTTCCACTGGTGGATAGAGTCTCTAAATACTTTCTGGGCTTGAAAAAGGTAATTCTATTAAATTATATTCAATATTCGCACATAACAAAATATTGTTCATATAAAGGAATACATTTTAACATTGCAAATATTTTTCCATTCCTCCCATAGATTCAATAGAGGATGGCATTATTCATAAAAAATCCTGAGACGAAGGGGCACTATCTTGAAAATTCACATTTAATTAATGTTTTATCTGGAGAGAGAAAGATTGCTGGGAGGGGGATGCCAGTTATTATTTAAGAATCAGGACAGTATATATAAATGATTATAAAGAGAAAGTTTATCATATTGATGAGAGAAAACATATATTATATTTTAAATGTCCCTATATTTCTCTTTTAATTGGCAAGAATATAACCTATAGAGACATGGCATAGTGGCTTGGAGAGATTGACAGTCCCACAAAAGCTGAGATGAGCATAGTGTGGAGAAAACCAAAAATAAAGAAAAGCTTCTCTTATGAAACTTATGGAATGGCTCCCAAGATCCTTGGTTTTATATTATTATAAAATTAGTAATATAAATTATTGTAAATTAGCTCTTGACCATGAGCAAAGAGAATTTGCAATTTCTTTCAGCTCCTTTTATAATTTCCTATAAAATCACAATCTGGTAATCCCCACTGAATCAGCACAAAGTCAACTTTTTTTAGATATATTACTTTGCCCAAATTAACAGGGAACAAGACCTTTTTGAGCCAGGAGGTGATTTCCTATTATATGACTGAATGCAAAAAGCCCCTGGTCTTGTTGGTTTTTCTATCATCTATTATACAAAATGTATGTCATGAATGGTTGCTCTATGTGCACACCATTGAGAGAAAACTGAAGTGTCTTCCATTGCGTTTTCTTGAAAATATTGTACATCTATCTCATTACTAAACACAGATATACCCACTATGTGCTGACACAGTGCTAACAAAACATTCATTTGAGATCAAATTATGTATCTTGGCTTGAAAGGATACAATATATTAAAATGCTATTTCTCCCCAAGCTCGTATAAGTATGCCTGTCAACCTTACATAGTATTTTATAAATCAAGTTGAGACTTGTAAAAATAACTTTATCTGGGGATGGAAGAAATCAAGGGTAGCTTTTCAAGTCCTGTAAATGGAAAATAAATATCTTACCTGAAAAGGTGGTTTCAAGCTGTTCACTTGTACTTTCTCACCTAATAGCATGTGTCAAACTGAATATGTATACACAAATGACAACGTAATAATAATATTTTTATTTATATAGCTCTACTTACTGTATGCACAAAGCACTGCACAACAAAACAATAAATGAATAGAACAAACAGGGAGGTATAACAATAATACATACAAAGTACAATAATAAATACAAAATACAGTTAAAATAAAGATGCAGGGGTGAATGTAATATTGGTCCCTAACGGAAAAATAAGTGAACAATTTTGCCTTTGAGAACACTTTGCCCCTCACACGACAGTAGGATAGAGATTGTGAATAGTGATGAGTGATATTTTTTTACCAGTTTTTGCCACGAAAAAGAATTGCATAGATTACAATGTGTGAAAAAAATAGTTTCACATCAAAAAAAATTTTGTTGCATATCAACATCAAAAAATTGTCACTCATAGACTTGCACTTGGGAATTTTTTGCCTTTTTTACTATTTCAAATGGGTGAGATTCGCCCATCACTAATTGCGAGCTTTATAGTTTGCAATAGTGAGCAGTGTATGTAATGACATTTCTAATTTCCTTCTTGTACTCTGACCAACTGATGTTTATAAGAAGGGAAGGAGAATATAAAGATATTCATGGAAAGAATAGGGGAATAGACAGAGAAAGGAGGGAAGAAGACTTATTAAGAACAACATTACAATGCAAAAGCAAATGGATGTATACCATGGAATCATTTACACCAAAAGGTTTCAAATGTAGATATTAATCTTCGGGCCTTCCTATAAATATCAGTTGGTCAGAGTACAAGAAGGGACACAAAGGATTATTGAAGACATATTTTATTAGCATTTTATTGGTATTAATTTACATTAATGTATATTGTATTGATATTTTTTATTTATTGAAAGTGACTAATCATCTATAGTTACCATAGCCAATGTGTTCTTATTAAAGGAATTGTTCAGTGTAAAAATAAAAACTGGGTAAATAGATAGGCTGTGCAAAATAAAAAATGTTTCTAATATAGTTAGTTAGCCAAAAATGTAATGTATAAAGACTGGAGTGACTGCATATGTAATATAACAGCTACAACACTACTTCCTGCTTTTCAGCTCTCTTGGTTTACACTGACTGGTTCCCCTGGCTACCAGGCAGTAACCAATCAGAGACTTGAAGGGGGGCCACATGGGTCATATCTGTTGCTTTTGAATCGGAGCTGAATGCTGAGAATCAATTGCAAACTCACTGAACAGAAATGTACCATGTGGCCCCCCTTCAAGTCGCTGACTAACTCAGAGTTATAGAGCTGAAAAGCAGGAAGTTGGATTCTGGCTATTTTATTAGACATCTGTTCACTCCAGCCCTTATACATTACATTTTTGGCTAACTAACTATATTAGAAACATTTTTTATTTTGCACAGTCTATCTATTTATACAGTTTTTAGTTTCACACTGAACTATTCCTTTAATATATTGATAAAGAACACATTGTTGCTGATAAGTGAATATAGAGTAATTAGATGCAATAGAATGTTTTGGAAAAATCTTTATAATGAATTTAAAGTGAGTAGAAAGAAATACATAAGGTGAAATCAATTGATAAAGAACACATTGTTGCTGATAAGTGAATACAGAGGGATTAGATGCAATAGAATATTTTGGAAAAATCTTTATAATGAATTTAAAATGAGTAGAAGTAAGTTGGGTCATTTGGTTGCTGTGGAGACATGCTTAAAATAAGATATGCACAGTAGTAGTATTGGAGCCTCAGAAGAACCCGCATAGATGAAATGCGCCAGGAGGGACTTGTGCTCCTAGAGAAAACATCCTGCTCAGTAAAATGCCAGCTAAAGAGAGAAATTTACGGGACAGCAATTTTCAATAGGCATTAAAACAGATTGAAAACAATATATAGCTTACAGATGCAGCCAATTCAAAAATGTCAGTCTCTTATTTCTTGCCGACCCCTTCACAGTCTCTCAACTGTATATAAGTCCAAAGTCAAGCATATATATATACTCCCAGAGGGGGTATGTATAAGAAGAGATCAGCGCCTGTGGCAACAGAAATTAAAAACAAGCATAGCATAATACGTTCATAATATGAGATGTCACCCCGCGCATACACTGGATGTTAAATAGGTGTATTTTCCCCTTCTCCTTCAGGTGACTGTTAATGGAGGTATAGGTTAGCGATAAAAGTGAAGAAAAAATAAATAAAGCCTTTCCTGTGAGGTGAGATATATTCCAGAGGTGGAGCACCTCCACCTTCTATGTAAAGTGCCTACTTACAAACCGACAAATTTAATTAAAACAGATTGACTGACAAGCACTTTTAACCTTTTAAACATTTGGGTATAACTCATATTTATAGTAATAAAATGTTTTTACAATATATACAGCACATTTGTTTTAGAGTCATTTGAGAGCTTGAATAATAAAGAAGGCAATTTATCTAAAGTGAAACATTGGTTTTAATCAATGAGTAAATGATGGTCTGAACATTTGTAAGTACCCACTTGCCACTTCTCTGCTGTGCGAATCACCCTTGGTTAGTTAAAGGCCAACTTTAATCCTGAACACCAATTAAAATTTCTTCAGTATTGTTGCCGGTGTTAGTGGGATTCAGGTTAAGTTGTCTTGGAAAGGTGAGTATTCTGGGATCATGCTTAGGCAAGTGTTGAAAGGATGACAGCCTGTTGTCACAGCTGGTTGGTGGGTCCCAGGCAAAGGTGACTGCTCATGTCATGTAATAAAACTGTAGCCAATATAAATTCCAATGAAAGACAAGTGGTAAGTGGTAATTATTTCTAGGCCAGTAGTTGGGGAAATGGGGCAGGTACTTGGCTCTGCCCATGTCATGACATTATGTGGCCCATTTAGTAACAAATAAAATTTAGTTTTTTATTACAAATCCCAAAATTTGTGGTTTTACTATGTTTCTAAAAACCTTAAAAAATCAGAGACTTATTAAATTAAGTGTAAAATTGCAAAAACCTCTGAGGCAAAACTTTGCCAAGTAAAAGAAATCAAGGTTCTATAGATGTCAATGGGAGCTGCGGTGATCTGATTCAATTCTGACTTTTAGAGGTTTTCAGATTTTCTTTGCTAGGAATTGTCCAAAAAACTCACATTTTAGAGGCTTTTGAGGTATTCATATTTCTAAGTGCATCGTTCTCATTTTTTATTCATATTTAGATTCAGATCTTTTAATAAATTCAATGACAATTGTGTTTTAGAGTTTATGAGTTTAGGCCTAGTATATTGTATATTGTTATAAAGGAATGAGGTGAAACTATACAATTTTGCAAGAATAACATTTAGGGGCAGATATATCAAAGGTCGAATTTCGAAGTTATGTGAATTTTTTTAAACTCTAATACATTTAAAGGTATTCACAACTCGAATGGGAGGTTATTTACGAAAAACCTTGAATGTCTAATATTTGACCTAATACAAACGACTCGAGAATTCAAATCGAATTCGAATTGATTCCGAATCCAGTTTTTCGTAAAAAAAAGCCTTGAATGTCAGGAAGGCAATTAATATCTTCAAATGCTTCAACAAACCTCTGCCATTGACTTGTACATGAACTCAGCAGGTTTTAGTTGGTGAATATTTGAATATTTGACCCCTCCAGGGTCGAGGTGAGATAAATCACACATTCAAATTCAAATTTGAGTTGGTGATTTATAATTCGAATTTGTGAGATTTGACCAAAAGAAATTTGAAACTTCATATTTCAATTTACTATTCAAACCTTAATAAATCTGCCCTTAAACTTTCATTTTTGAAACATGATTTCTCTTATATAAGACCCCTATACCATATCCTAATTTAATCCACCAGGTGGATATCCTGATAACATTTGATTCAGGAATTCATTAAATCATGCAAAATAGTTTGAAGATATGGGGATATCAGTTTCAGCCATTATTGCAAGGAGGTGATGTACTTAATGACAATCTGAGCCCTTTAGAACTAGTAGTTTTATCATTTGTTTCAATCTGGGTGTTGCTGGCCATTAGGGAGAAGATTTATATGCTTGGAAGCCCAAGAATACTAATAATTAGCATTAGCATGTTGGGACACAGATTTGAATCATTGATCACTAAATAAATTAAACCTTTGGTTCCTTCAGGATATGCATCAAGCAAAATAGGATACAATAGCATTCGAATGCCAAATTAAGGATACATTCCTTTGGCACTATATAAAGCTATTGATCCGGGTCTTTCGTTACCAAATATGTTAGGGGCATTCAAATAATCTTTTCTCTGAATATAGAAATTAATATAGATAAAGCTAAATGCTAAATGCAATGACATATTGAGGAAAACTGCCTTTCTCCAGCTGCAGACAGATTAGATGCGCATATTTTCATCTCATATTGAACAAATTAAGAACTTACATTTTTAGTATCCATCTATAATTACTATAATTAAGACCATAACATGTATGAGGAATCGCATAAATGGCAATAAGTTTCATTTGTGCCTTTGTTTTTAGAGACTAGATCTACAGTTTTAGCATCTTCTGTTAAAAAAATGTATGATGTGTTATAATAAAAAAATTCTGAATGTAAAAAATATTTTAAGAATTGCAGTAAAAAAGTCTGTTTAAACAAAGCAAATAATTTTCCCTCTCATTACAATATACATATATACAATATATACAATTATACTGTATATATTATAATGCTGTGTTGAATAATGTTTCAGCTAATTTGCCTTGTTTTTTTTTTCAATGTATACTAACAATTTTTTTTTTAAAAAACTTTCATGTTACTGGTCCTTTAATCATTTTCAAATTCTAGGTTTTTTCACTAAAATGCACAAATTCAAATTAGAGTTTCAAAAACATATTTTGAAGTTTTATTATGGGAAAAACACTCACAATTGTAAATGGAGTTGTCAAAGGCAAAAATGTCAGCAATTTTTTTTACATTTTTAAAATATTTTTGAGACTGATTAAAAAATAATGAGTAGAATGCAAATTTGCTGCATTCAAGTTTTTATCACGTTTTTATGTTTACATTTTTTTTCATAAACAAAAAACACATTTGCATTTGGTAAGTTTTCAACTATATTTGAATTAAAAGACAAATTTGAATTCTGGTAATTAGGCTTCCCCATGCTTTGCATCTATCATTATGGGACATTTATGATAAACATTTATCTGTTAATATCTAAGGGACTAACATTTTTAAAGAGAATCTACTGCATATTACAACAGTATCAGGGTTGTATTCTTAAAGCAATTTTGCTCAGAGGTTTACAATGGGAACACCACCTGGCAAGACAGTAGCAGTATAAGAAAGCCATTGTGTACCCATGTGACCTGCAACTTCATATTTCAAATTGTGTGTGTGTATATATATATATATATATATATATATATATATATATACACACACACATATATATACACACACACACACACACACACACACATATATATATATATATATATCCTATTTAAATAAACACCTGTCATTGATATTAAAATACACCTATAGTCTAGGGTTTGATTAATAATTCTTTATCACAATCTGTGTTTGAGATAATAATGGTTTATTAGTGTACGTACTTAACATTGGTCAATAAGAGGAATTCACATACATGTCATTAAATATATAAACAACTAGAAAAAATATTATAAGTATACTAAAAATATTTATTTAACATCCAGTGGAATTTTTTTTATAAGAGAGAAAAATTTCCTTTAAGCATAATATAAATTTTCTGGTACCCCAAAAAACAGATTCAGAAATGTGGATCTAATAGGAGTAAATACGTTGCATAGAGATTATGGAACAGGAACATTGTGCATTTAAAAATATACAATCTTTACTTACATTATTTCCACTGAATTTGTGAAAACCACCACTTTTTGATAACAAACATCAAATTTTTTTTTATTGCATTTCCCCTGCCTATTTCCAATCTATTGGATCCTATGTGAATAAAATATGTTTTATCAATGAAAAATACAAAGTTGAATTGAATTTATAAAAATATATATTATTAAAAAATGTATATTTATGCATATTTATTTATTCATAAAATAACTATAATTAAGAGATGTCAGATCAGCCAATTCAACCAATATATATTAATGAAACACAAAATTCTGGGTTTTTTCCCCTAAAATGATCTTTCTTTCAAAAAAGCATTAAAACACATACAGTAGTATATGTTCTTTAATTATTCATAGCATAACCTCTAAAACTTTACATATGTATGGTACCTAAAACATTACTACTTCAGAGTATAAATGAATTTACTGCCCTTTTCATTTTAAACTTAATAAAACACTTCTTAGATTTTCTTGATAGTAATACCTGTATGATTACTATGTTCATAATTTTGTGTCATTTGGAACAGCATTAACATTTCATATTGTGGCATTTTTCTAATCACATTCTTTAAGCAATGTAATAGAATATTTTAGTATGTAAAATAAATACAGCATATATTAAATTATAATGAATCATATGATGTCTTGAATTAGAATGGTAGAGCACAAATGTACTGATTTTTTTTTAGTACAGCTGCTAAATTATATTCAATAAAACAGTGATTAGGTAATTACTTTGTTTGTTTAACTTTTCATATCCATTAACAGCATTTGTCTCTAGCTATTTTGCCATATAGATAATATGCATTCATATTAGTGTAATAAAAATATCAGGAATTTTCTTGTGATTTTATATTTGAAAATAGTTAAAAGGTTATTTCTTTTTATTAGATACTGTAGTGTGACAAAGATCTAGCGATACTTGGGAATTGCTAAACTACAATGTTTAGGAACTCCACATAATTTTCCATCCACTAGAAGGTTGAGAACTAGAACACAGTCTATTTAGACTCAATGTCCCTGTCATCACTGATTGAATCTTTTAATATGTAAGAGCACCGCCATCAGGGGGGCACAAGGGGTACTGTTGTATCGGACTCAGGCCTAAAGGGGGGCCCTGGCTGTGCTGCACACTAAATATACAGGCCCCCCTTGACAGCGCCAAAGCCGTTCTGCACCTGTCGAGGTAACAAATTGCAGAAGTTCTAAAGAGCTGAAGTCCCAAAGAGTCGATGTCCGAAGAACTGAAGGAACGTAGCTGCAAAAAGACGCCAAGCAGAAGTTCTGAAACCGCAAAATGACACAAAGCCATAAAAGGAAGTTGAAGTCCCGAAGCCATGAAAAGACCCAAAGCTGTGAAAGGAGCTGAAGTTAAAGACCTGAAACCGCGAGAGGAGCCAATGTTGAAGTCCTGAAGCTACAAGTTCAGTTCTACTAAAAACAAATGTGTTTTTTCTATTTTATAAACCCCTGGCCACCAATGTCTTATTTTAATACTCTATAGGCCCCTGCCACCAAAGTTTTTAAAAAAAATATCTTCTGGGGCCCCTATTTTTTTTTAACTTGTAAGGGGGGCCCTGGCGCCAATGTTTTTTTAATTATGGGGACCACCACTGATATTTTATAATTTTTTATGTGGGGCACTTGTGCCAATGAATGTTTTTTTTAATAAACTTTTATAGGGGGCCTGGCGCCAAGGTTTTTTTTAACTTATAGGGAGCTCTGACCACCAATGATTTTTTTAAAAAAAACTTTTATGGGGGGCCCTGGCACCAATGTTTAAAAAAAAAAAACTGTTACTGTTTTTAGCGCTAATGTATGTGTGGTCTTTTAACTGTGGTTTGGGCAGGATCTGGGGTGGACCTTGGGGGTTGGGGTGAGCGGGGCCCTGTGATTTCTAATTGCGGAGGTGGTGTAAGGAATGCTCACCCCGTGGTCTAGTGGCCCCATTTACACCACTCCAAGTGTCCCCATCATTCTCAATTTGAGCATTTATGTCCCCAAGTAGGACTACAGAGTTTTGTGATTTGATGAAATGGTACACACTGCAATTCAAATTTTCATCTCTGCAACTAGTAGTCATAGTGAAGAAATCCCAACTCTGCATTCTGCAGTAAACCCAAGGTCACCTGTTGCCTTTCACCTGATAGTACTCCATATGTATATGAGAAATATTGATTTCTAATAAGAGGGTTAGTTCATTAGCTATGCTATATGTGGAAGTCAAACTGATTATATCTACTGTATCTATAACCTTCTGCATCTCAGGTTCCTTTCCCATTATAAAGGTGTCATCTCCTTTACCACAGCAAGTGTCCCCTGTTAAAGTTTAGATAACCTCATGTTATCACAGTTATGTCTAGCACTTGCTTCCATTGCCTAATTCCCTGCTTGTGGGCAAAACCACAATTAGGAAAATAAAAATAGACCAAACAAATAATTGGATTATGTATACACTCATATAAGTTGTTCAACAAAATGTATGCCCCTAATTTCCATTCTGGAAAACTGAGTCAGTGCTGTTATTTATCAGTCAGAAGGGAGTTTATGGAAAAAAATATTTTAAGAAAAGAACCACAAACACACCATGCAGTTACTGACACATAATGCTTATAATCAATGTGCATTTATTTAAACCCTTTAAAAATAAATTTGTAGACCAGCTGCACACCATTTATGCCAGGTGCTATTCAACGGATTTCTGCAGCTTTCCAAGAAACAAGAATGCACACAGACATACTGTACACTGACATAAAATCACACATTTTAAAAAAAATCATGTATTCAGTAAAAAAAAGAACATTTAAAATGTTATGCAAATTGAATGTTGATGAAATAATGTTGCGAGGGTCATTATGTGCAATTTAATGGTGGAAATCATTATATCTTATTTTTTAACTTGTGTTGTGTTTTAACAAATTTATTCCTGTAGTTTCTGGCACTGAACAATAACGTTAGCTACTTTAATCTGTTTTTCTTGACTGATAGATGTTATAAACTTCAATGCAAGGTGAGTAACCCTGACTTTGCTTTCAGGTGTAAGCATTGGACTCTTGTCCATTTCTAAACAGTTCAAAGACAGAGCCACAGGACAAGGCATAAGAATCTGTTGCCTTAATTCTTCAGGATTGCCTCCACCTAAAGAAAATTTCAGAGAAATCCTTAAAGGCTTATTGTCAGATTTAAGTATACTGTATACTTTACTCTTAAGTTATGACTGACAGGTAAGGGACTACATGGGTGAAATGGCATGAAAAGTAGGTGCCTACTCATCATCAAATCATCTAAAAAAAAAATAGTTTGACTTTTGATGAACTGATGATCATGGTCCATATATATTGTAGAAGGTTGTTAATACTGTATATGATTGCATTTTTTTTTTTAATCAAGCAAGAACCCCTGTCCTGACAGTGAAGCATTAATTTTTAACAGTTTCATATGTAAGACAGCAAGGTAACATGAATTGCAAAGCTCCAGTTGCAAAATAATAGCAAGTATTTTTTGAAGAAAATTTTGTATAAAGGACAAAATTAAGAAACATTGACAGCGGTTTGTGCATTCCCTATGTAAAGGACAACTTGTGTTTTCCATTTTGACTTGTAACCTGGAAACATGTGCTGTAGATTGTACAATGGAAGAACTCCTCATTAACCATCCAAAAATAGATGGAAAATGAGGAGCTCCTAAACATTCTAGTTGGTTTAGAAATTCCCCAGTATCACCAGATCATATACAATATCTAATAAAAAGCAATAACCTTTGTAATGTGTGTCATGGAAACGGTATATACTAAATTAGAGAGCAAAATAACTATAGCAAATATAATACAATTCAATATTGTACTAGACCAGCACAGTGCAAATCATAATACAACTAATGTTAAGTTAACTTTTAATGCCCTATTTAAATCTAATGTGTAGAGAGATCATTATCATAAACATATGGTATATGATATTTACTGCCATGTTAATGTAAAGTATATAGCACACAGATGGACAAACAAGATGTGTACCTATGACAAAAAAATATTTAATGAGTCAAAAATATTTAAAAACTGCTGAAAAAACATGGTTTTTAACCTGCTATGAGGATCGTAATAAAGATGTTAGCTGATTTAAGATAATGGTGGGTAAGCGGGTTTTCAATATACTATTTGACTTCTGTACTTGCATAGGAACTGTTGAATGACTGCCACTAAGAGTAATAGTTTCAGTACCAAGTTTTCGACTATTTACCATTAATTAGGGTGAAATTTGCTGTAACTTGCTGGTGTAAATGATGATGAAATAGCTTGGATGACTGGTGCTTTTACTACTACAATTTTAAAAAGTTTTATCATCAAACAACAGTACAAAGAGGTTTTCATACCTCATATATAGTTAGACTTATTTATTGTAAGCAACTAACAAATTACTTGAAATCAGAAAAGTGGTTCCCAGCAATAATTTTGAGTTCTCTGTTTTTAATATTTTATTTATTGTATATTTGTATTATACTGCCCAGTTATTAATGAATTGATTTTTTGTGTATGAATTAGAGATTCAGTTACACAATAATTATTGTTACTGTGCTTCAAATGCAAGAGTATGCTTTAAATAAATGGCAGATACATTTCCAGTTATTAAATGGAAACATTATCTTACTTTGAAATTTTAATACATATGGGTAACACCATTGGCTGTACTGTTTATTCTGGTGCTTAGGGTAAGCACTCAGCAATCATTACTTGGTAGGCTGAGCACAGTTTGGCCTTCACTTTTTGATGCTTTTTTAAACTTGAATTATATTTTTCTATGTATCTTTGCTAATAGTTTATAACATAAATTAGGTTTCTTGTATATATCCAAGTGACAAGAACATGAGTTAAAAATATCAAGCAGTGCATTTATACTCTATGTCTGCTTGATCATTATGTAGCAATTGATACATGTTGATTTGATTAAACTTTACCCAGTGCCAGTCCACCTCCCTATGGGAATGTTTTCATATTCTAAAAGATGTCGGGTGGGAGTTCCATGAAGATAAATGAGTTTAAAAGGGTAAGCACAGAAATGACAAACTGCAGTGGGATAATTATGTAAATTTTCTAATAACATATATCATCGATCATTCTTTGTTTTTTGCATGAAAGATTACTTTCAGTCTAATTCTGGTTAATTCGAAATACCTATTGAACTAACCCAAAAGTATGATACATGGCCATATTGTGATTTATGCTGTCCTTAATCTAGAAATTAGCAGCACATAAGATATTCGATTTTCCAATTGTTTAGCCATCAGGTTGTACAAATCAGAAGGATTGGGAGTGAATAGGTATGGGGTGGGTGGTGGGAGCTGCTGCAAATAAATATATTAATATACCCATGATTCATCATGTGGCATGGCAGTGGATCGCGTGCCTTCCGAAAAAAAACAGTTTCTCAACCAGCTATGGTCCAATATACAGCACCTTTTGTTTTGACATTATCCCATGTATACAAACTATACCATTGGACTACAGTGTTCATTTAAATGTACCTTCATTGTCAATGCTACAGTTTCTGTTAGAGTATATTCTACCCATTCCCCTCAAACCAATAAATGTTATTCTTTATAGGGGTGGTACATATACATCTCCTTACAGCATTTTCCAGGACATCATCCACTACTACTACCTTATCCCTATTACTTTCCAGGTTCCTTTTTTTAAAACCTGATACTAAACAATATTAGGCCTAAAAATGCTCTTCTAATACATATTTATAGAGAATGTAAAAATATAGCACAGCATGTGCAACAAACACATGTTATGGTATATAGTTTTTTTTTTTTTTTAAAGATTTATTTATTAATCCAACACATAGCCATACAAAGTAGCATAATCAGTACGTTAAACAAGATTGCATTCCATTGTTCAATGGTGAGGTCAGGGATATTAACAATCCATTTCTCATATAGACCCTGGGCAGGGGAGGACTTGGCTCGACCAATCTGGCCATACAAAGTCGAGAGAGGTTTGCGGAGATGTTGCCTGCGAAGTAGATCTTCAATTGGGGAAGTTTTGATCTGTAGAGTTTTGGAGTGAAATTGCTGGGTGAGGGCATGCCTCAATTGCAGGAAACGGAAAAGCATGCTGTTGGGAAGATGAAATTTGTCCTTGAGCTGACCGAAAGTGAGTAACACATTATCTGCATAAACATCATTGACATATTTAACATTGAACTGTGCCCAAACAGCGGGGTCAGGTATAGTGAGCAGTTGGTCAAGATACGGATTACACCATAGCGGAGTGAACGGGGAAAGAGCTACATCAGAGGTAGAACACCCCGGGTGTACCTGTTTCCAGGCCCTAACCACATTTCTCATCATAGATGTGCATTGAGTCAGAGGAAGCTTATCCCTGTAAATGAAGTTCCTAAGCCCTTCCAGAGAGCCAACTACTTGGGCCTCAAGGAGAGTAACCGGGTCCTCCGGGGTAGGCTCAAGCCACCTTTTTATGGGTAATAATTGGGAGGCTAAAAAATAACCCAGCATGTCAGGGGCCGCTAGTCCACCTTCAGTGAGAGGAGGGAGCAATGCAGCATATTTGACCCTTACCGGCCCAGGGGACCAGTAAAGTTTGAGAAGCAAGGAGCGCAGATGCTTAAAAAAAACAGGGGGCAGCCAAATAGGTGATTGTCGAAACAAATAAAGGAATTTAGGGAGAAACTTCATCTTAAAAAGGTTAATCCTGCCGATTATGGAAAGTGGAAGCCTAAGCCATCTATCTACTGCTTTTTGAAGGGAGGCCATAAGCGGGTCTATATTCAGTTCCTTGAATCTCCCTATTTGGGGGTGGATGTGGATACCTAAATATTTCAGTACAGGAACCTGTTGCAACGGGAGGTCAGGGTCAAGTAGGGCCATCGCCTCCGGGTCAAGAAGGAGAATGGTGGATTTAGCCCAGTTGATTTTGAGGCCCGAGAAGATGGTATGAGAATTTATTAGCTGAAGAGCTGTTCTAAGGGAGGGACCTGGGTCGTGTAGGTAAAGGAGGGTGTCATCAGCAAAAAGGGATATTTTCTCCTTGAGTTGGCCAAACTCAAATCCCCGAACCTCTGGGCAGGACCGGATCAAGCACGCCAGGGGCTCCATAGCCAGTGCAAAAAGACCAGGGGAGAGAGGACAACCCTGACGGGTCCCCCTAGCCAAGGATATGGGGGGGGAGATATCTAGATTCGACATGACTCTAGCCATGGGATTAGTATATATAGCCCGAAGCCAAATTAAAAAATTTTCCCTAAAGCCAAATTTTTTGAGGGTTTCCCAAAGGTAGGCCCACTCAACAGAATCAAAAGCCTTCTCGTTGTCAAGTGAGGCTATAATCCTGGAGCCCATATTGTCATGGGGAATAGTTAAGTTGGTATAAAGGCGTCTGATGTTAAGTTCCGCGGCTTTATGGGGTATGAATCCAACCTGATCTGGGGCCACTATGGAAGTAATAACATGGTTGAGTCTTCTGGCGAGAACCTTGGTTAAAATCTTATAGTCAGAGTTGATAAGAGAGATAGGTCTATATTTTGTGGTCACACCCTCATTGCACCCCCGCCTAATGGTTTTAAAAATTAGTGGTGAGCACAACTTTCCCTTGTTTGTTCTAGTTATACAGGAGCAGTGACCAGCTCCATGTTGTAGCTCCCACCCTTCCCAGCTATAGTCAGGTGATCCCACTGGTGTCTAATAAAAGGGCAGCCAAGTTTTACTTGAAAGCAGCTAGTAAGTTGCAGGTAAAACTTAGTCCTTTTGTAAAATGTATAATGAAGCAATAGAATTCTTAATGAATCAGATGAAAATTAAGCGTAGGACTGGCCAGATATGGGATGACTTTGACGTAGTTGGCCAGCTTAAATATATTGCAATATATGGACAAACAATCCCTGTTTTGTTTAAAGGGTAAGGCATTTTTCAGTAGCAGTATGCACAAAATGTCTCTGTCTTAAATATATTGATAATGGGTTGAGTGCAGAGGACTCTTGTATTTGTCTATATGTATTATGTGGTCACAGCCTCATTGCACCCCCGCCTAATGGTTTTAAAAATTAGTGGTGAGCACAACTTTCCCTTGTTTGTTCTATATATATATATATATATATATATATATATATATATATATATATATATATATATATATATATATATATATATATATATTACACAAAAGCCATGAATATCTTGTAAATTATATCCTTATAAACAGTGAGTTCTGATGTCATCAGTTATAAATGGTGAGCAGTGATGTCATTTCTGTCACATGACTCACTAAAACTTGTGTATTATAATAAATAAAGTACCCTCTGTTGCAAACTATGAGGATATTAGAAGTTACCTCGGCGTTCCATTTGAAGAAATGCTGTTGCACTCTAGGGTCTTTTTAAGAACCTCACTGGGGTCTTTATCTATTTCAAATTTAATATACTTATATACTACTTCTGTTTGCACCAGGGCATTATCCCCCTTAAAGTGTGTGCAGCAGTCTTACAGACTATATATATATATATATATAAACTTAATTTTACTGTTATGATCTATGCTGCACCAACTAGTAATAGTACTAGTAATATCTAGCATGGCAAAATATAAAGGACTGTGGTATGCAATGGATTAAATACCTGAGTGTTTATGTCTTGAGTGTCTAATGACATTTGTATTAGAGTAGGTTCCTTGGGAAAATATTAATTTATCCAAGATGTTGTAACATTTAATTGTTTGTGTCCTGTAAAGTTTCCCGAAGTAATACTTTTTTTAATAAATAACACAGTGACAATTTTCTTTTCATTGCACTGCACTTTATCTCTTATTAACTTTAATTGTAAAATTCTTATTAATTGTACATATTAATTTTTTAGCACTGCACTTTAGAATTTATAATTCATGTAACTGCCAAGTAAGATTGTCTAAGCGGGTACTTTCTCTTTCTCTTTGTTTGTTTGAATTTTCTTTTTCTCAAACAATGTTTCTTATTGACTTGAAAAGTGCAAGTAACTCATGTTCCTATGGATGGTCTGGGGCAGTCAAACATGTCCAACCATTGTGCTACCTATTTCTTCTGCCTTTTTCTTACAATTAATAAGTACTCAGTATAAAGCTATGGCTTCCAAGTCTGACATTTTCAAGATGATACTCACTGGTGAATCTTTATTGTCAAGCATTATTATATTAAGGCAGACTTTTGAAAACAGAAACATCTACATTTTTTTAGACCTATCCATCTTATCTATGAATTAGGGATTTTATTTACTTTAACCAGAGGACAAAGGGAAAAGCTCAAAGACTAAAAAAAGTAATTTCCTTCAACTCAATGTTGTCAATTTCCCTTAAAAGATCTTTTGTGGAACTCATGTTCCACAAACTAATCTCCTCTCTCTATAAAGGTTTCTCCCTTTCAACCAGCTCACATCTACAAGAGACAAACCTAAATAATTCAGAATGCATGCCCCACTGTATAAATGTACACCCTCAGAAAGCAAGGACTTCCTTGTAGTCAACAGTTTTTGTGTTTTTTGATTCTAAACAGGATACTGCCTTTGTGATTTTATGTGTTTATGTGGATTTTCTACCACTGTCTTAAAATATATGCATCAAGTAGAATGTTAAACATACAGTAAAAATAGTTGTATGATAAAGGAATATCCTGGTTTCCTGTTCAGATATTAATAACTTCCTTGCCACGGCCCAGTAGAGAGAAATAGGACACTTTATTTGGCTCCATAGTAGGCTCCCTATTCATTGCTGTGTTTCATTCTTTTTATTTTATTAAGAGGACTTTAAAGAAAGAAAAATTCACCATCAGAGAGCAATGTTCACTGTTTATTGCTGCAAGAACAAGAGAGATGCTGAGAAAAAACAATCATAACAGCCTAGGCAAGTACAATAACAAGTGAAGTTTGCTGTCTCAGTGGTATATCAAGAGAATATCTGCCAGAGAATCCCTGGAAATATTACAACCCCGCACAAACCTCTGTTACTGTTACAGTATTGTGTTGTCTGTTGTATCCTTTACTATAATGCTTGAAAATATCCAGAAATACAGTATATATGTTTATGGACTTGCATCAGTTCTGTTATGTAGGATTACACAACTCGACCATGGAAACAGTCCAAATTCTAAATTCTAAAACCTGCCAAGTTCATGTACAAGTCAATGGCACAGGTCCCATGAGCCATTTGGAGATGTTAATCGCCTCCCTGACATTCAGGTTTTTATTTTCTGTAGAAAAACTTGATTCATACGAATCAAATACAATTCAAATTTTCAGGCCACAACCATTCGATCAAATACTAGCCATTCAAGTTTTTTCTTAAATAACCTCCCAGTTGAATTGTGAGTATATTTGAATTAAAAAAAAATCACATGAATTCGAAATTTGACCTTTGATAAATGGGCCTCCATGTGTATTCGGTGTTAATTTGGCATGTGAGGTTGTAGTAGCTTTATGTATTGATAAGTCTACTATATGATTTGGCCAATTAAAGGACATGCTATGAAGTACGTATTCCCCACAAGTGTTTCAACTGAACATATGCTATCAATGATTTATATTATCTTATGGTAGAGTTTTATTTTGTTGAAAAAGTGTATTGTGCTGATTGATACCTAAATTACACTACTCTGGGAGGTAGTGTGTTAATGGCAAAAATAAATGTTTACGGAAATTAGCATCTTTCCATTTATATAGTTCAGCTTGACTCCTTAGATCTGCCTCAGTTCACAATGGTCTGGCTCTGTGGCTGTTCTTCCTTTTCTGCATTCATCTTGTATTTATAGTGCTACATTTTCCACATCAGAAGATCTATTATACGTGGCTGATTTCCGTTTTCTGTCTTCTCTGCACACTATATGTATTATTATTCATAGTATCACCATGCTTTGCAGGGGCACCAATTATATGAATCCTGGAGTATTCTTATTAGCTTTCATTACTGATTTCATTGTGCAGACTCAGCTTTCTCCTTTGTTTTTTGTTTATTTATTTTTCCTTTATACTTTTGGGATTACAATCTTTTTCATACAGAATTTTCAAAGCATAAAACTTTAAGCACTACATTTTATTGTCCTTGGTAATCTTTATTGCCACTAAGCAAAAGAAAATTACAAATGTAAATGTGCTATGACTAGTGAAGCGATAAACAAAAACGATTGCACCCAAATTATTGATAGATAGCAGAAAATGATAAATAAGCCTTTGTGTACTTAAATGATATATATATATATATATATATATATATATATATATATATATATATATATATATATAAATATATATAGAGATAGATAGATGTAGATAGATAGATAGATAGATGATAGATAGCAAAAAATATCGCACTTAACAATCTCAATTAGAGTAACTGATTAATAGAAAAACAAAAGAAATTCCAACGTTTCGATCACATCATAGTGATCTTCCTCAGGGTAAAAAAAATAACAAGAGTATGAGCCGTGCAAACCCTTAACAAGCCTCACCCTGTGCAAAACATGGCACCAAAAGCAGGAATCCAATTAATAACCATAGAAACCCAAATTTGGTGTAAAAAATAAAGAAAACCAGCCAAGCAGTAAAAAGTAAATAAAATGAAAGCAAGCAATAACTGTAGATGCAGCAAGTTGTGGAAAATCATTAAAATCAATAGTTGTTGTCTAATTATTCATAGTATAATACAAAGAAACAAAGTAATTAATGCAGTTCCTTGAGGATAACCAGAGAAGCAAATGAGGTATATAGGATTAACTAGGTATTGCATAGCAGGTTGAGGAATGTTGCCCAGGCACTGGGTCAAAAAATTGCAAAAATGAAAAAAAAAAAAAATAAGATAAGGCAGAAGGGTCTTATCCAGAAGGGTCTTATCCAGAACCAAAGCAAAAAGTTGATAAAACGTGAACCTTGTCAAAAACGTAGCATATATAGGCATTCTTCCCTTCCTTTCACCTGCTGCAGCCAAGACGCTCATGCATGCTCTCATCCTATCCCGACTAGATTACTGTATTCTTCTACTAACTGGCCTCCCTAACACCCATCTCTCCCCCCTACAGTCTGCTAGAATCATCCTCCTCTCATCCAAAAGGGTACAGGCCCCTCCCCTGCTGAAGTCCTTATCATGGCTTCCTATAAAACAAAGAATAACGTATAAACTCCTCCTCATAACCTTCAAAGTCAATCATTCCTCTGCACCTAACTACATTTCATCTCTCTATATGTTCCTGGCCGAAACCTCCGCTTCTCTCAGAGCAACCGCTTGGTTGTACCCCCCACTACTACAGCTGTTTCACGTATCAAACCCTTCTCTCTTGAGACTCCTTATATTTGGAATACCATTCCTGAATTTCTGTGGAGAGAATCCTCCATCAGTGTTTTTAAAACTAAACTCAAAGACTACATCTGGGAGCACCTGGGTAACACCTGAAATTGGAACTGGCACTTATATAACAGTGTAACAAACTGTAACCTGCAGCACCTTAATACCCCTCTGAATTGTGTCTGTATGTTACCCTCCCGTTTAGACTGTAAGCCCTACGGGGTAGGGTCCTCTAGCCTTTTGTTTCCTTGACACTAAGCACTTAATCTGTATGTAAATATATTTTATATTTATGTGAATTGTATTTCTAATAATCCACCTGTTGTAACTTTTTACTTTAATGACCCCTTGTTTGTGACTACTAATTTATTGTTTTGCTTTACAGTGCTTTGCCCTCAAGGAGCGCTATACAAATAAAAATATACATACATACATACTGTACAGTACATAAGCAGTGCTGTGTGTATGGCAGTTTTCATTGCCCACTAATACAGTCAAAGGACAGATTGCACCATTATGGGAACACTGGGGGCAGATTTATCAAGGGTGGAAGTAAAAATTCTAATAAAAAATATTGAATTTCGGGCTATTTTTTGTGTACTATGACTAGGGAATAGTCCAAATTCAATTTGAATTTGAAATTTTTTTAAGAAAATTAGAACAACATTTATCATGTACTGTCTCTTCAAAAATTCAACTTAGACCATTCGCCATATAATACCTGCCAAATTGTTGTTTTTGCCTATGGGTGACCTCCTAGAACCTATTTGGAGTCAATTGGTGGACTTTAAAAAATCAAAGGTTCTAATTGAATTCGATCGAATACAGTGTTAATTTTTAAATGTTTAATTTTAAATTCAAAAGTTTTTTTTTTTTCTTTGAAAATCGACCCTTGATAGATCTGCCCATTGGTGTAGTTATGGGTGAACCCTGACTGATTGTCAGACTGCTAGTCAATACTGTATAGTGAAACTCAAACAGACATAATGCTGAGAATATGGCAATTTTCAATTGCACATTAAAGCAGCCAAAAGACAGATTGCACAATTATGGGAACACATGGGTTAAATACACAATTATTGCACCTAGTTATCACATACATTTGGCTGTGGAAGGAGCCAATGTGTTGGCCACACAAGGACAGCCCCAACCCAAACTAAAAGACCTAAACGAACCCACCAAAAAATGTTTAGCAATTGGCTGCAAGGATTGTCCAAGACTAATGGCTACGCTGATAGAACGCCTGTGGTTGTTCATTCTTTCACGATACGTAATGCTAGCCTTGCGAACATATGCTAAACCACACGGGCACCACACCAGAAATACCACATGAGTAGAGATGTCGCGAACTGTTCGCCGGCGAACTTGTTCGCGCGAACATCGGGTGTTCGCGCTCGCCGGAAGTTCGCGAACGTCGCGCGACGTTCGCCATTTTGGGTTCGCCATTGTTGGCGCTTTTTTTTGCCCTCTCACCCCAGACCAGCAGGTACATGGCAGCCAATCAGGAAGCTCTCCCCTGGACCACTCCCCTTCCCTATAAAAACCGAAGCCCTGCAGCGTTTTTTCACTCTGCCTGTGTGTGCTGAAGAGATAGTGTAGGGAGAGAGCTGCTGCCTGTTAGTGATTTCAGGGACAGTTGAAAGTTTGCTGGCTAGTAATCGTTTTGATACTGCTCTGTTATTGGAGGGACAGAAGTCTGCAGGGGTTTGAGGGACATTTAAGCTTAGGTAGCTTTGCTGGCTAGTAATCTACCTTCTACTGCAGTGCTCTGTATGTAGCTGCAGTGGGCAGCTGTCCTGCTTCTGATCTCATCTGCTGACTGCTGCAATAACAGTAGTCCTTGTAAGGACTGCTTTTATTTATTTTTTTGTTCCAATACAGAGCAGTATCAAGCAGATTACTAGCCAGCAAACTTACTATCATCTGTCCCTGAAATCACTAACAGCTCTCCCCCTACACTATCTCTTCCAAGCACACACAGGCAGATTTTTCAGATACATTTTTGCCCTTGATCCCCCTCTGGCATGCCACTGTCCAGGTCGTTGCACCCTTTAAACAACTTTAAAATCATTTTTCTGGCCAGAAATGTCTTTTGTAGATGTTAAAGTTCGCCTTCCCATTGAAGTCTATGGGGTTCGCGAACCGTTCGCGAACCGCTCGCAATTTTGCGCAAGTTCGCGAATATGTTCGCGAACTTTTTTTCCGACGTTCGCTACATCCCTACACATGAGTACTTGTAATTCTGTGTCGAATCTTGAATTTTGCTCCAGTGTGGGGGTATTTAAAAACCAAGCCCTGGACCATCCCACTGCACTTCTAGCAACTAGTACATTTATAACATCCAGGTTTTGCCAGGGTGCCCAGCCAGGAACCAGGTTTGGGCGGGTAAGAAAAATCTTTAACCATCAAGATGTTGCCTAGATTGCTGGCCCTCCTATATCCATATCCTATATCCTCCTATATATTTGCTATGTGTTTTTAATTTTTACCTTTGAATGTATAGTAAAATTACAGTTTTAAGGATGGCCTTGTTTGATGTGGTGGAGGAATCTATAATCTACAGACTGAGGAACTGGGAAACCTCAGGACACAGGATTGTAGAAATGGGATAAACCATAAAACAATCAGAGTGTTACCTTTCAGTGCTGACATGTGTAGCTTGACTAGCCCAGGCATTGAATAATAGAGAGAAGGAGCTCAGCAAGTAACTATTAATCATTTAATGTTCCCTGCAGTCTGTTCCAGCAAGCATGATAAAACATCTAAAATCCCCCCTTGTAAATATAGCTATATTAAGGGAACCTTGCAGGATTTTTATCTTCTTCCCATAATTCACTCAGGCGCCCCCCAACAGTCTGGTAGCCATTAAGAAAAAAAAACAAAATGCAAAGATGTTATCATGGCATGTTCCCTGAGATCAAAATACCTAAGGGTCATATTTATTACCCTGTTTAAAATTAAATTTGCCAAAAAAACGTTGTAAAAAGCTGTCTAAAATAAATGGTGAATTTATCAAGGTGTGTGTAATTCTATGCCATGTGAACACCAGATTTGACCCTATTATTTTACATTGTTTCCAGCAAAAGTCACTCTAAGAAAAAATGCTTAAAACATGTATGCTGTTTTTTTACGCCATTTTTTTATGGCAAAGCATGGCGATGTGTGGTGTATTATACCTCTTTTTTTACACAGCATAATAAATATGAACCCTAGTGTGACACCTGAGACTGTTTCATGTTGCATTTTTGGGTAAACTGTTTCATAATGGAACAAAAAAACGTTCAAGTATACACAGATGCAGCTCTCACAAACATGAAGACACCTGTCACGGTTGGCACCCTAAATTCAGAACCGATGCTTAGCACCCTGTACTCGGCTCTTGCTTCTGCCTTTAACAGCCACCTTTCGCCTCAGGAGGAGCCCTCTGCTAATCTGATGCCGCCAGGTCTTATTAAGAGAGGTGCAATGCGAAGGGTTATGAATGAGCAAAGGGGCACAAACGTAAAGCAAAAGTCTTTTGGGCAGAAGGTAGCAGTAAAAGTTGTAGACAGAAAGCAAAGTCAGATCAGGCCGGGTCGGGGCAGGCAGAGTACAAGCGGAGTCAAAACAGGCAAGGGTCAAACCAGGAGATCAATCAGGCAGGATACGGAATAGAGAAGTTGGTTACCAGGCAGGGTCAGGATTTCGGAAGTCAGGATCATCAGAAACAGGCAGGGGTCACAACAGGTAGTCAAATCACAAGATACAGAAGCTTTAAATAGCACAGAGGCACCAGGAACTCACAATGAGGAAACCAATAACGGGCACTGAGAAATACAATCTGCCACTTTAAATACCATTTGAACTTCGCGCCATTGCGCGCTGGCGTCATCACGCCAGCGCCTATAAATAAGGAGACTTTGCACCCTAAGTTACTGGCAGAGAGGCAGAAGAGGAGCGGTGTGGCGGGCGTCCCCACCACACCACTAGAAAATCTTCTGTAAAACTTATGTTACTTATGTAAACACTTCTGCAACTTACATAGAAACTTACTTATATATCAAGCGATGACAAGGCAAATGTGTAGCATTTATACCCAGATTGACCACCAATGAAGTGACTGACTTATTAGCACTTATTAGTACATTAATTCAAGAAACTATTTATATGAACTACTTATACTATAGGAACATCAACATCAATAGATTATGATCCATTTACTTAATTGTGTGAGCTTTCCCCTAAATGAACGTTTCATCATTAGAATTATTGGGCCCCACAGCAACAGCATTGGGCCCACTGAACCTTGGGCATTTGGGAAATTTTCTATAAACATATATTGCAGCTGCTTATCAGTCAAAACCCCACCAGGCCCCCTAAAGTTTATAGGACCCACAGCAGTTGCAGGGTCTGTTTTCCTGAGTTTGTAGCTGGTGACTGCTAGTTGATTTTTTTGTGTAGAGCATATAAGGGACATATATTGGTGCTATATTCACTGTCAAAATTGTCCAGGCCATAAAATTATGTAGAATCCATTGATAATGAGAACATATTTAACATTATGCATACAGTATTACTTAGCACAGAAAGAAGTAGTCTTTCTGTGTTTTGTGTACAAATTGTAGCCAAAAATTGCCTATAGCTGCCAATCAGCTTTTAAAACAGGGAGTTTAAATAGCACAGAGGCACCAGGAACTCACAATGAGGAAACCAATAACGGGCACTGAGAAATACAATCTGCCACTTTAAATACCATTTGAACTTCGCGTTATTTTATAGATGTATGTTTATTGACTGGGGCTTAAAAGATCCCTGTTTTCTAATGAGAGCTTGAGTTAAGGGTAAGTGTACTATGGTCTGGGTTGAGGTGATCATTATATGAATGTGTCATAGAGGACCCTAAAGGAAACACTCAAACTTGTTTATCAGTGACATGAGCATCGAAAGTACTGTTTATATTTTTGCTGGTGATACTAAATTGTGCAAAACTGTGGGGCAGATATAGCAAAGTGTAAAATCAGAGCACAGAAAGATTCACCCACCACTATTTGTTCCTGTGGGATTATTAGAAGTGCATTTATCAGTGGGTGAAGGTTAGAGTTTACCATTTGATAAAAAGATTTGCAATTTGGCAGAAATAACATAAATGTTATGTATACACTAAATGCTGCCAATATTAAGAGATTTGGTTGAAAAACTGGGTTGCAATTTGGAATGATGTTTAAAGTTGATGAATTCAAGATTACACACTTTGGTAGAAATAACATAAATGCGAGTTATACACTAAGGGGCATATTTATCAAGGGTCGAATTTCAAATTTGAAAAGACCAACAGAAATTAAGTCAAAGTTTTTTTTTTGGCCAAATAGGTCAGTTTTCGATCGAATAGGCCCGTATTCAGGCAAATTAGAATCGCATGACTCTAAGTAATAGCACATTCGATCAAATTCAAATCAATGTTTTTCACCAAAAAAACTTTGATTGACCACCAATTGACTCCAAGTAGGTTGTAGGAGGTCCCCCATAGGCTAAAACAGCAATTCGGCAGGTTTTAGATGGCGAATGGTCGCAGTCTAATTTTTAAAGAGACAGCACATGATACATTTCGATTTTTGAATTTTTTTCAAATTCAAATAAAATTTGGACTATTCCCTAGTCGAGGTACACAAAAATTGCTTGAAATTCATATTTTTTTAATTCAAAAATTCACCACAACCTTTGATCAATCTGCCCCTAAATGGTAGTGTGTTGGGGCATCCTTAATTAAAAAGGATTTCAGGATATTTGAGGATAAAAAGTTGTGTAACTGTAGGCAGTGTCAGTTGGTGGCTACTAAAGTAAATAAATGCTGTCTTACATAAATGTAATAACGGGATGAACCTTTATCAATATTAATAATTGTATTAATTAATATTAATAAAAATATTAATACAAATATACAGAATCAATGATTAAACCTTTGATATACTGCTTGTGAGCAATAACTTATACACACACACACAAGTAAAGGTAGAATATAAAAATGTTTACTTAACTTCATATGATGGTAATTACAAGAATAGCCAGTTCTGCATCAATTCAGCACAATCAGGGAGCCCCACAACCTTTGGTTCATCACCCTCACGTTCCCGATAATCAAGCAATGATCCAAATCCTGGCACCCATTCATGGGTCCGAGGCGAAGCTACTCATTTCAAAATTAAGATGTCATTTATACTCAACAGCTACAGAGATCTCTAACCCTGAATGTTGACCTAGGCAATATTGTAAGCATGGGGGCAGATTCACTAAGGGTCGAATTTCGAAGTTAAAAATACTTCGAAATTCGACCCTCGAATTGAAATCCTTCGACTTCGAATATCAAAGTCGAAGGATTTAGCGCTAAACATTCGATTGAACGATCGAAGGATTTTTCGTTCGATCGAACGATTAAATCCTTCGAATCGAACGATTCGAACGATTCGAACGATTTTAATCAAACGATCGAAGGAAAATCCTTCGATCAAAAAAAGCTTAGCAAGCCTATGGGGACCTTCCCCATAGGCTAACATTGACTTCGGTAGGTTTTATCTGCTGAACTAGGGGGTCGAAGTTTTTTTTAAAGGGTAAGTACTTCGACTATCGAATGGTCGAATAGTCGAACGATTTTTACTTCGAATCGTTCGATTTCGTTCGACTTCGATCGAATTCGAACGAATTTAACCAATTCGATGGTCGAAGTACCCAAAAAAAACTTTGAAATTCGAAGTTTTTTTCATTCGAATTCTTCACTCGAAGTTAGTGAATCTGCCCCTTAGTGTTCTAAAAGATCGGCAAGAACTTTGTATCTATTCAACCAATACTCAGTTTGTTACTCAATCTGAGTCCTGTCTGTCTGCTGTCTGTTTATTCATTCTTAAGGATATTTGCTGGGTAACCATACCTGTGTTTACGATGGACTGTTTACCCAGCAATACATGCAGAGCAAGGACTTATCTTTACAATAGCTCTCTAAAATGTGCTGAATTTACTTCACTGGCTAAATCTATAAAGACTCAGTCAGAAATATATATTGTAACTCATAAAATCAAATTTTTATCCACTGTGCTACAATAAAAAAAGGTATTATCTTGATGAAAACATAAATTTGCCTTTTTATCCTTGGTAAGGCCTCACTGCAGTGCAGTTTTGACCTCATATTAATAAGCTGGAGAGAGTGCAGATATGTGCAAGTAAACGGGTAAAATAAATTAAATAGTGTTTTGAGCAACTAGAACTCTCAGGTTTATTACATCAATTGTGCACCAGTGGTTCTCAAAACAAAATAAAATTATTTATTTGCAGGAATGTAAAACAGCCTCTAGGAGGATAGACACATATAATACAGTATTCAACATTTACTCTTGAATTGAACTTCTAGAAGTGCTTGCTAGGGCTGTTTTGTTTTGACAAAAAAAAATAGCGAAACTGAGAAAAAATTTGCGAAACAGCAAAGAATTCACAAAGCACATTGATGTCAATAGGCGTCAACATTTTTTTTATGCGTGACTTTTTTGTCTACAAGACAATTTTGTATTGGCGACTTTTTAGTTGTAGTGAAATTTTTGGCACTGGATTTTTCCTGGCGTTTTGCAAAAACAAATCGCAGATGGTGGAATTTCACAGTGAATCCATGCATAGCATATTCTGACTTGAAAGTGTCCAACTCCAGGTACAGGCCTTCCAAGTGGAACCTAGGCAGACTATTTTTCCCTCTAAATCTGTATACTTGAGACTTTATTCTATGGGTGGCACACCCATTATTACTAATCCTTCTACATTCCTCGGCAAATGTGATAACGTATTTTCTCCAGTGTAACGTCCTTGGTGCAAAAATTTGCTAATGTTCTTACCCTTAAATTCATTGGGTATATAAAGGTCATATGTACATATTTATAAGTGATGTTGTTGGAATTGGTGGAAGTGGCCACTTCTTTTAAAAATGTCCAAGGAAACAATAGGAAGACAGAGTCCTTCTATTGTCCAAGGTCACCTTGATCCTGGTCAAGGCACTGCTGATTCTGCTTCTGTTACCCCTAACACTCTTTCTTCTTCAGATGTTAATCCTATCTCTGATCATGATGAGGGCCCTAGTTTAGCACCTCCTTCTGCAGTGCCACTTAATCAAAATGAACCTGATGTTTCTAAAAAGTCCCATAGGGGTGTTTATTTTTCATTTGTAGAAAAAACTGCATTAGTTCATAAAATGTTGTAAAGCACTGGGCCAAGTTGTTTGGTAAGGATTCCCAGACAAATTGAAGGACATTATAATACCAATGCAACTGGTAAACTCAACATATATAAATGTGTAATAAAATTTTTCTTTAAAGTTATGATCTAGACATAATTATTTATGCAACACATTACTACATGTTGCTGCATAAAATAGCTTGAATTTATGTGAGTCACCTACTATTTAGGAGCAACCAACACACAGGTGTCTGAGGACAACCGACAAGACCGACACCATACGCAAATAATGCATGTGGAGGAGGAAGAGGAAAATGAATGTCAGGAAACACTACCAAGTAAATGTTGCAATTAAATTATTTTATTCATTAAAGGGATTCAATAATCTTCAAACATGAAAAGCTCATTTTCATTCTTTAGTAGCTAATGATTTCCTTTAACTTGCTGTGAAACAAAGTAAAACATCATGAATGGGAGTAAAAAAGCATTTTTCTTCAAAAAGGCACATGATCATCTTATTATTATTTTTACATTATTTTGAATTATCAAATATATAGTTTATGTATTGGATTTTAAAACTTTACCAATCTATTGCAATTCCCTCAATTAATATATTTATTAGTGATGGGCGAATTTATTCAACTTTGACGCCGGCGCCCATTTTGACGCTGGCGAATTGTCATAAAATGGTTGTGTAAATCTTTTGAGGGTTAATATTTTGTTGTAGCAACAATTATTTTATCTTTTTTATATAATACAATGACATAGGATGATCAAGCTACATTGATTCTGGATCCTATAGCAACAGAAGTTATTGAGCCAGAGGAACCCCAACATACAGTATAGATATGCAACCTGCTCAACAGCATCAGGAAAGTATCATTCCTAATGGCACAAATTCCCTTGAACAATCATTTCATCATCTTACTTCAACACTTTCATTAAGGACTGTTGAAAACAAAAAAAAAAACAATTCAACAAATCAACAAGGCTTTATTCGAATTCATGAGGATCAAATCAAACAATACATGAAACATCCGAAAAAGACATACTGTACAGGGGAATCTAATAAAAGTCACAAAGAGCAAAACAATTCGCAACAATAAGACTAAAAATCCACATCTCGCAATGTAATATTGTTCCTTAAACTGTTATTGCATTGCGAATTTTAATTGCACATTGCGAATTTTAATTGCGCACTCATAAGAAGTGCTTGAAGGTGTCGTAATCTTTTGGAGCAACCATAACGACTTTTTCAGTAAGTAGTTTTATTACATTGACTGCGCATTGGCGCAAACTATAAAATTTGCAAACGGTCTTTCACTGTCGGAAGTGGTCGCTAAACAGTTTCCGGGCTCGTAAAAGCTATATTAATTTCGCACAAAGCAAAATTTGTTCTCGCAAAGGCATAACTTTTCGCATTGCGAATAGTTATGCAATGCGAAAAGTTTTTTCGCATTGCGTTAGCGATTTTTATTACATTCCCCCGATAATGTTAATGTTATCTTCACTATATTTATATATTTTTAAATTGACAAATTGTTTTAAACACTTTGTGTGTTTAACAAATGATTTTCTAACCTCCTAAAAATGTATAGTTATCTAACAAAAGAAAACTCATTTTGAAAGGTAGTTTTTTTACGAGAGGTGTGATACTCATTTTTTTAGTAAATTGGCAATGTTGTTGTCATATTTGCGAAAATTCACCAAAAATTAACAATTCGCTATAGTAAATGTGCCCCCAAGAGTGCGCTATTACAGAACTCACGTCACACTATCTTCACCTACGAAGCCTACCTACACCTAGGCTCTGAGTATGATTCACCTCTTCCAATAGGTGGAATCCAAAGAAGCCAAGCATGTTGGTTTTCCCTTTTAAAGACTGGGACCATGACACCTCCTGCCAGTTAATAAACTTCCAAGAGAATATTTTAATCAAGGATAGCAAAACAGCTTCCCCCACCAACTGTACATTAGGACCACACTTACAGCCCAAACCTTATGGGACTGCCTGAAATAACAGGGCAACTAAACCTTCAAATTCTTACTGTACAACATTATAACTCCTGCAAGGTAATTTCCAACATTCCTTAGACACGTGATAAAATGCAACTCCATCCATACTTTGTTCCATTGTGAAGTGATGTCTTCTGGGACTTGAAGTCCCTCTGCTTTGCAGAAAATCAGTGTACCACTCACTGTGGAAAGTCTCAGGTAACATCATTTTACATTGGAATATGATACAGTAAGGGTATTTTTTAATGGACATTCTTGACTTCTAGACAACAGATGAAGAACCACATGTTTTTAAGTGTGCTGGACCTTAATGTAGGCTCCCAATCACATGGACTCTCGACTGCAGTGAAGAGTTATTATTTTTTTACACAGGCGGGTGACTGCTCAAATGCAGTTACTATGTTATTCACTAAGGAGCTGATACTGTATGATTGAATAAACACTCTGAGCAAAAAAGTGTGTAAATTGTGTAAAGCAATATAAATAAAGGAGATACCTTCCCTATCAAAGTAAAAAGGAAAAGAGGAAAAAAAACAGTAGGCACACATTAAACTTGCCAGGTCGGAAATAGATTACTTTAATTTATCTGATGGTCATACTATGGCAAGGGAATATGCTGTCCATGCTATTACTGAATGCAAGTTTGCTTACCTAGTTATCTAGACAAGGTGTTTCTTTGAGCATATGGTGCAGGTGTCTTGGGAGAGACACATCTTTCACAATAATGGTTTACTTTAAGGATTGATTGACTGGAATGGACATGTGATTCTTATTAATACACTCACTTTCATGAAAAATAATGGTCTCTCAATGTTGAATATGTTTGATTTAATACATTAATACATGTGTGGCTTAATTAAACTGAGACAGAACTGTTTTGTTTTTTATTTGAAGAAAAGGTGATACAAAAGGACCTGAAGGACATTCAATAGATA
The DNA here is from genome assembly GCA_038501925.1 of Xenopus petersii. Taxonomy (NCBI): domain Eukaryota; kingdom Metazoa; phylum Chordata; class Amphibia; order Anura; family Pipidae; genus Xenopus; species Xenopus petersii. Next base: position 73,570,106 of record CM076683.1, on the reverse strand, counting down.
ATATAGAAATTAACGTTCCCTTTTCCATAATGTAACAACATGTTTAAATTGTTATTTGGAATTGTTGGCCAAAATTATTTGGGGCCCTTTGTAAACTGCCAGTTACCGCAAACTAAATGCCTGGACTCAAGCATGGACTTTCACCCTTAAAGGATGTCAACCCCAAAAATATGTTTTGCCTTATAATAGAAAACACATTTCTAAGTAACTTTCCTTTATACATTCATTACAAATTGTTGATGGTTTTTTTAAGTTATTTGTATTGCTATTGAAAGCTGTGTTTCTCTGTCCTTGCTTACTCTCTGCCCAGGTGGCTTTGACAATGTAAGACAAGGCAGTTGACTAACAGACCTGTCTTTGCTGGGGAACTCTGTTGCAACCTTGTATCAACACCGTATTTCCCACTGTAAATGATACTGAAATAAAAAGTGCTTTTTCTGTAGATTTACAATCAGTAGGTAGCTATTTTATTTCTATTTATTAGAATCCAAATAACCTTGACCAAGAAAGAGTAAGTTTAATCTTTCTTGTTTTGTCATTGATATAATGCTACAAAGATCATAACTGGTTGGTGACTGATTTTTCCAGTTTTCATTGTTTCTAATTTCTGTGATATGAACTTATCCATACCTATTCCTTGCAGATTTCTTACTGAGTTGAGTTTCACCTTTTAATCATTCCCTCAATTTAGAGAAGAATAAGGCCTTTGGCAAAGTCATTAATGTCATCATAACAATGATCCATTTTCACTTTAGTTCCGTAGCTATGCCGATAAGCCTTTTTGTTTTCTAGAAAAAGATCCATAAGAAAAATAAACTCCTTAGATGTATTTCTAGATGTAGAACTTATTAAAATGGATAATGGAGGGTGATCCAGAACAAATACACAAATAAATACTATAGTTTATTTACACAAAAATGCATGCATAAAATAGCAATGTAACTTTACTTTTAACTAGTGCTTTATAAAGTTATTGTCAGGATCAGTCGGGACTCAAAATCTGGTTTACTCTGTCCTGGACTACTTACCGTGTGAGCCACTGGAGGCTCTTAAGGCTTGTTCTGACCTTGTTGTTCCCGAATTTGCCTGTTCCCAGTTTATCTCCTCCCAGTTCTCCATCCACCTTGTTTCCCTCATGTGTTTCATATTCCCCATCTTCTGCCCTTTATAAACCCCACCCTGGTAATGACTTTGTCTTGACCTTGTATTTGATTTTTGCCCGTTCATGTTTTCTTCTGTTACCATTAAACCTGCAATATCACTATATCCTTTACAATTGTTTATGGCTATCACCCTGGGCTTCCACCATACCCACTTTCAAGTATGAGTCTAACTCCAGTTACAGCGGCTTCCCGCTGTGAACGTTAGTTATCTCTTATAATAACCAGTCTAACATTTGTTGTTTATAAGTATCTTAATAAATACAAATATCAAAGTAAGTTATCATGGCATTTAACCCTGATCAGAAAAAACATTGATAGAATTTATCAAAAAATTATGTCACTAAATTAACTTTAGACAATGCAAAGGTTTAAAAATACAAATAATCATGTCTTTCCACTCACAATAGTTGTCTGCTGTAAGGCAACTTGTTTTTTTCTCCAGACAACTCAGAGGACTTCCATCTAATAATTAAAGAGGAAACCCTTATTAGCTGAAAGGAGTTAAGCAAAAGTATAAACAATACTCTAACATTATCAAAGTACATTAATCATCACAACAACACATTGCAAAAACCAATAAAACTTTTTTGGAAAAATTACAAAAAAAAAAACAATTCTTGCAAGATCCCAAGTGATAATAGTCTGTCTCTAAAGCAAAATATCATGTTCTGTGCCTTGCTTCAGTATGCATTGTACATTGTTGTTTGCATTGCAATCCCCCTACTTTGTTTTACTCCCAGTTAACTCATTCGATGTTTCACAGTTTTCGATATGATCATTCTCACTGTGCTGACATCAAATAGCCAATTTCATATGTTCATCATAAAAACAACAGATTTAATAAAGTATTAAAGATTATTTTTTCAGATTTACTCTAGAGATATGTTTTCATATGTTTGTAATCTTTTTATATTGGCTGAGGGGAAAGGCAACAGTGAACTTCAAACAAAGCGTAAACCCAAAACTCTGGCACATCTGGACTATGTGATTCTCTTAAATAATTTATATCTTGGTACTAAATATAGTCAGGGCAAATGCAGATTTTTTTTCTTTAACAATGAGTATGTATGAATACATGGCTGGGTGTTACATTGAGGCTAGGATCTATTAAGCAGAAAGCAAATTCACCGTGAATATGTATTCGTTTTTATTTACGTTCTTGTCATTTTAAAGGAACTGTAAACCCAAAAAAATGAAAAGTGTATCAAAGCAATGAAAATATAATGTAATGTTGCTCTGCAGGTTTGCTTCAGAAGACTACTATAATTTATATAAACAAGCTGCTGTGTAGCTATGGGGGCAGCCATTTAAGCTGGAAAAAAAGGAGAAAAGGCACAAGTTACATAGCAGGTAACAGATAAACACCATTGTATTGGACAGGGCTTATCTGTTATGTGCTATGTAACCTGTGCCCTTTCTCCCTTTTTCCAGATTGAATGGCTTCCCCCATGGCTACACAGCAGCATGTTTACATACAGTATGTATACATAATAATAGCAAAAACATAGCTTTTATTAGTGCATGCTAACAGTATATTATGGTAATTACTTAAAAATGCTTTCATTTTATGGTGTAACTGCTCCTTTAAGGGGGCCACACGGCATCCAATCCCATATTGCGTCCTGTCAGTCCATTGTCCATAGATGGATAGCATACGAGGAACCATACATGTATTGTCAATAGGTATGAGTGAACATTTTCTACCAAAAACTGTTTATAGTTGCATTGCTTCAGTGCATAATTAATTGATAATTAAAAGGGGTTTTGGTCAACTGTATATAGTATATATATAATATCTTTGCTTTCAATTGCTCAGGCCAGAAGTCTTTTAATTATCAGTTAATTATGCACTGAAGCAATGCAGAATGCTAAGAAGAAGCAGATATGAAAGACGAGGGACATTCATTGCTGGGAGCATGAATATAATTTCATTTATAAAATATAAAGTTGACCAGTAGTCATGAGGAAACTTGTTTGACAAATTTTATTCTGCAGAAAATTTTGCCAAACTACATTGGAGTCAATTGGAAGGAGAATTTACATTGAGGTTAAGGAATTTTTAGCTCTGCAACAGTAAATACATTGCTTTATATTGTTAGAGAACCTCCTTTCCACTATGTTATAAGTATATATACTTATAGGAAGTATAAGTATATAAGGAAGCAAAATAAAGACAAGAGATACTCTAATGCCCTAGGGGGAAATTCACTAACCTGCGGAGTTTCACTAGCGCAGCCTTCACCGCACTTCGCCAGGCGAAGTTTTGCCAGGGCACCGCTAATTCACTAAAATCCGAAGTTGCGTTCAGGGAGGCGAAAGGTAGCAAAGTTGCGCTAGTGTTAATTCATCAAACAAAGCGAAGTTACGCTAGCGATGCCTAATTTGCATACATCGCCAAGTTAAAGTTGAATGGACCTATATGTAGCAACAAATACATTACACTACACAAGGCTGGGAAAGCTTCATAAAATAAAATAGAGTTGTTATTTTGCCCTATACATGTGCCCACTGTATAGTTTAGGTGCCATAAGTTAGGAAATGTAGGGGGGTGTCCCCAAAAAAATTATGATCTTTTTCAGCCTATCACCCTTAAAAAGGAAAGGACACCAGCGTTTTTTGGGACGTCCCTTCGATATAGCGTAACTTCGCCTGGCGTAAGGGTTCGAAGTAGCGCTAGAGTAGATCCACTTTGCTAGTGAATTTACGCCAGCGCCCGTTAGTAAATCAATGAAGTAACAAAATGACGTCACGCTGGCAATTTTGCGCTAGCGTTAGCCGCTTTGCGCTTTAGTAAATTTGCCCCTTAGACATGAGCCCACTCTAAAACAAATGTGGCATGCCCCTAAATGGTTAAAGACAAATGTTAAAACAAACATTTTTAATAGTTCCAACTTTTAAAGACAATCCTGCTTTAAAATATGAAAAAAAAACGTTTTTATGACTTTTCGGCATACAGGAAATGATGTCACTGACATAATATTGAATAGGATGTAGCTTCATCTTATCGGTTCGCCAGATCTAAGCTGACAAAGGAAAATATGGTGAAAAAGGCAATGTTCTGTAAAATTTGCATGTGAATTTCGTGGTGTAACGATCATTCGCCTGAGCGAAAATTTGCCTGGCGATAAGGCCCGAAACTTCATTATCTATGTACTCTTTTGCTAGTGAATTGTCCTCTATGCCTGTTAGGAAATTGGCAATGTCCCTGCAGATGGTATTTCTGGTGAATTTTTTGCTAGTGATGGCCAATTGCCCTTTATTAAATCTGCCCCTTTGTTTGCAATACTGATAATTATTGATGATGGGCGAATTTATTCGGCAGGCGCAAATCTGCGGTGAATTTGCGCGACTCGCACCAGCGAATAAATACGCGAAACGCACGCGAAAATTTGCCCGGCGTCAAAAACGAGACGGCGCAAATTCGCCCATCACTACTGATAATTAAAATTCCATGTGTCCTAGGCAAACACATCTTGTTTCTCAATCTGGACAGTGTTTATAGGGGTCCTCTACCCCAACTCTAATGTTTTGCAGAATACAAATATAAAAATTTAATTATAAGCAACTTTCCATCATACATTTATGCTTTTAAAGTTTAATTTGTAAATGTAATTGCAGCTGAATGCAGTGTTTATCCCTTTCTGGATCTGACTACTAAAACAACATCAGATTTGCAAGACTTTCAATCAGCTAGCTTGTATTAGGAGATAAGAGTGCTGAAAATGCCAAAATGCTTTTCATGGCAAATTTACAGCTAACTACAAAACAATGAAAATTTTGCAATTAATGTATATTGTAAAGTTGATTAGCACTGCATTATATTACACTGAAAAAAATAGTTTAAGGGTGGAGGACCCTTTTAACGTTTTTAGCATTATTAAAATCATTTTACCCTATGAGAATCTTAATTGTAGTTTCAAATGTGAACACATAAAGGACAGTCATTAAATAAAATCCTTGAATGCTTTGAATCTATGTTTATAACAGAAAACAAGTTTTCAAGGTAAATCAATCATACAGCCTTGAGAATGTCTCAATCTATCACATTTACATATAAAAAGGTACAGCATACTGTAGGTATTTTAGGTAACCTATATACTTGTAAAAGACATGAGATGGAAATCCTGTAATATTTTTCACAAAACCATGTGACTCTCACAATGCCACTAATTTTTTCATTTTAATAAAAGTTGTTGAACATTAGCAATTTTCTGGAGCTATATTAAACGTACAAATAATTCTTTACCAAGTATAAATTTAACATTTTTTATCAAGCATAGGGCAGTGTTTTCTAGTCTGTCTGGTGGTGCATAGACATTTCCATCCTAAGCTGACGATGCTTCTAGAGTTTTGGACATGCTACTCGACTGTCCTTTCAGTCTCTACCTCTATTTTTTTTTCATTAAGGCCAGGTTCCAATTAAGTCATTCTCTTTTTACCCCCCATTGCAGGATCATGAAGCAATTTTGCTATGGTCTTACTTTCTATTAAACTTTGTTTCTGATTGCCTGTATTCCTGCCTTGTCCATATCTGTGTCCTTTATACTGCATGTTCTACACTACAGTCTCACAGCTGCAGTCATACCTGTATAATAAAGCTGTGGTTTATTCCTTTTGTTTTGTTGTAAACAATATTATATATAGGTATGGGATCCATTATCCAAAAACCCATTATCCAGAAAGATCCAAGTTACGGAATGGCCATCTCCCATAGACTCTATTATAAATAAATAGTCCAAATTTGTAAAAATGTTTTCCTTTTTCTCTGGAATAATAAAACAGTACCTTGTACTTGGTCCAAAATAAGATATAATTCATCATTATTGGATGCAAAACCAGCCTATTTGGTTTAGTTAATGTTAGATGATTTTCTAGTAGATATAAGGTATGAAGATCCAAATAACAGAAAAGTATCTGTTATCTGGAAAACCCCAGGCCCTGAACATTCTGGATAATGGGTCCCATACCCGTACTACATCATTGTATTATTACTTATCATATTCAGTGGCAGTTGTCTTCTGTTTTTTCAGCCTGTATGATGGCCTAGATAAGGTCCTTAACCAGTGGAGCGTGAAACCCTAGCGTGTATCAAAAGAGTGGATGAATGGAGCCTGACAGTATTGTTGAACCACAAAACAGGCACCACAAAAGTATAAAGTCACATTGTTTTCTGAACACAATATTTTTGTTTTATGGATTGCATTATACAGCTAACCAACAAAGTAATCAATTTTGTAGATTTTGGTGCTTCTTTCATTTGCAGAATGCATATTTCTTCCTGTTAAGAATTGGTAGCATAGATTTTGACTAGCACTGTACATGTTTCTCCTTAAATTGACCCATATCTATATTTTACTCTGTCTAAATTTGCAAAATGCATGATTTATTAATGTGTCTTGTACTGCTTTTGTATATCATGCCAAATTCATGGTAGTTTATCCTTTAGAGGATTCAGCTCTCTAGTTTAAGGGAAGTGAAGACAGCTGAAGGAAGAAATTAGTTATGTTTACATTTCTTTTAACTGAGCTTGAAGCAGAGGCCTGTGCCATTGAACTACTTACAAATAATTGATTTACCTTTTAAAGTACAAAAAAGGAATAGCTATGGCAACTGTTTATTACACACAGAAAAGGATTCAATTCAAACAATAAAAGTACATTCAGACACCAGAAAAACCCACAAAATCAAAGATAAACTCGATAAAGCAACATAGATGTACTGCCTTGTATTGCAGTTCTCTTAATTGGTTTAAAAGGACTAGCTAAGCAGGACAGGAACAATGATTTTATACATCAGATTTCTTTTTACTTTCAGTTCCAAGTGATCTTATGTTAAAAATGGTATTCCAGTCTTAATCCTTCCATGCCCAAAAGATAAAATAATGTATGGATAATAGTGGTGGCTTCCAAATCTGTGATTTACTTTATAGTTTGTGATGAAGTATGTAACCCTTTCTTGGCACTAATATCCAGGACCACACTGGGGAGCTAACAGTATAGATCCCACATCTCCGCTAAATGTCAGATTTGCAGGGTTTGGATAAGTTAAGTGCCTCAACCTAGGCTAACCAGATATTGGTGGGCATGCAACTCTCTGAGAACTGCCGTAGTAGTGATTACAGTACCCAATGAAGCAGCCAACAAACTACACAATAGATAGAAACTGTAGTATATTGAAATAAGAACAGTGAACTAACACGGTTAATGTTAGGAAATATAATAATGTTCACCCCTTGTATGAAAATGTTCACTGTCATTTTAAGAATGGTGAGTGTGCATACTATGGTTTTGTAAGGAATATACCTGGCAGGCGGCAGGGACACCCACCGCCTCATCAATTGGTACTGAGTCATACCGTGAACCTGGCTTGTGACCCTGACCTTGCTCCTGCTACCAGCTTTGGTACCACATTGCCTGTGTGGTTTGACCCGCCCAGTTCCTTGACTTTGATAATTTCTCCCCCCTCCTATCCATACACGTTTGGTTCCCATGCTCACCCAGAACACTCTCCCTTGTTCTCCCACAATAAGAACTGGTGGCATCTGAGTAGCCGGAGAGTTCCACCTGAAGCCAAAGGTGGCTGCTATAGGCAGAAGAGCAGGCTAGGACCGGAACTTTGGAGTTAGTTCGGGATTTGGGATACAGAATTTTACAGGTCTGCAGGGATATAACAAAGTAGAATGATTAGAGGTCAGATGAAGCCACTTTGGTTTGTGTGTTTAACTAAGAATAGCTAAACACATTTAACCTACTTATCCCATTTAACACAGAAAATTGCATCACAGCATCCCATCTAATGAAAGAGTTCACCATTTGTGAACAATGAGAATTTGGTATGTTAATTGAAAGCTTAAATACATTAAATTACTTTAGATGACTTTAGATAACACCGTTTCTTCCGCTTATCTTGAGTCATGACGCATTTAACACACAAATCCAAGTGGCTTCATCTGGTGAACTCACAAGAGAGAAGGAGAAATTGCAGGCTGCCTTTCAGTAGTTCTGTGCAGAATCCATGCTTTTCTTACTTCTCTTCTTCCTGGAAAAGATCTGCCTCACTTTATTTTGGCTTCAGAGAGGTCACAAAGTCAGGGGCAAATCCCTCCTGCTAATTGGCCAGGCTATGGCTGATAACTGCCTCACTGCAGTACAAGTAGCAGCCATATTTTAGGTTGTCCCCGATTTAAAGTCGCAGGGTTATGCATTTAGGGAAATGGCAAGTAACACTTCCCCACATTTTGGTTCTCTGTTTAATGTATTCTAGCTAGTGGAGGTATGTATGGTCTCAGTGTTCACTGAGTCTTATATCACTGGTAGAACCTTAGTTGGACTGCATAGAGTTTTACTTATGGAATACAAAAGGTGAGATCAGTGTGTTACCACCAAGTATACATAAGTGTTTCACTACACTGGGAATTTTTCACTAGTGATAAGCAAATATGTTCACCATCAATAAAAATTGTAGATTTCAATGCATTTCAATTAATTTTCGGCAAAGCGAAACAGGTCACATTCACACATCACCATTTTTCACCTCTACAAATGAGCAGGACCTACTTGTATAAAAGGTTGCTTCTGAATACTCTGACAAATGCAAAGAGGTGACCAAAGTGGGGCTTGAGAGGAGTCTAAATAAGTGTTCAGTTTATAGCTAGCTTTTTGGGATCAATTATATTTTAAGTGGCAAGAACTCATTGTGCATAGTACTGTGTAAGTTTGATTTGCTATATAAAAAGTAATATATTACTACCTCCAGTGCCTCCAACCCATTAAAATATGGTTATGAAACCACTCTATTTGGCAACAATGTGCACAGTAGTTGTAGTAACCAATAGAAAGTCAATTAGAAGCTGGAATTTTATTATTATCTGTGGGTTACTAGATCTGGTGTAAACTTTTCTTTAGATTTCCCAATATTTGCTTTAGGAAATAGTTTCCCAAACACTGAGGATGTACCACTAAGGGGTCACAAATCATGACAGGGTTTAGAATAAAAGAAATTTAGGGGAGGATTGTGGTGAACATTTATTGGCTGTACTAGCTACTAATTAGATACTAATTAGATATTAATAGCAAAGTTAGTAATATGCCAATGCTTTAATGTTTCTGATAAATTTCTATAAGGAAGGGGTCCTTAAACAAATGTGCATAAAGGAAAGGGGATCTTGAAAGTCACTGCCTTTGAAGAACCACACCACATTAATCATGTATGAATGTGGCATTGTAAATCCTTCTGTGTATAACCTAAGCCATGACCTGGATCTTACGCTGGTCCAGCAGAAAGCTAAACCAACACCAACCTGACCATTGTCTAAAATAATAATTCAAGACACAAGAACAGAGGCATTTTCTCAGCTGTCAAATAGTGCCTTCTATTATAACTAAATAACTGCTATCTACATCAATAAACATTTTAGTCTGTAGGTTTGAATACAACTTGACAATGTGATTTTATGAAAATGATAGTAATTTTATAATGTTTATTATGAAATTATGCCTTTACATATAAACTACTATTTCTGATAATGTATTTGGAATCCACTTAAAAAATAACAGAAACTAATGTGAAAAGAACAAAGACTACTGTACAGGATGCAAACCAGAGAAAGTTGCCCTATACTACACTGAGAAATTACGTATATCTGCTGTTATGTGTTTTAAATTTATTTTTTTCTCTGCATATTATAGTAGAGGTGTATTACACTACCCAAAATGCATATTTTGCTGAAACACTGCATTCTGTACAGTGTCAAAGCTTGATTTAAGATTTGTCATTTAATATAATATTTTATCTATAAGTGTTAATATACTTGATGAGAACACTCCAGTAGGAGTAGGAACTCATTACTTAGAATGAATGTATTTGAATTAATCTTACAACACCATTTCTCTTACTGCAAAGGGAAAAATACATTCAATGGCTTCAGTTATGAGTACTGCTGAATCAATAATGCCCTTGATAGAAGCCAAAATGACAAGGCAAAGGTATATTCCAACTCAGTTAATGTCATACAAATATTGCACTGTTTTGAAATGCATGCAGGTTAACAGCTTGCATCAAAAGTTTACCAGGTTAAAGTCAGAATTAGTTTCATTTTTTAAAGGAACACAAAGATTGAGCTGTTCAATTGTCTTTAAAAAGTCTATAATGCAAACTTCAGAATGCTTAAATGAACAGAGGAATAAACGTCCTTTTTGCATAATACATGCAGCATGATGCCATGCATACAGAATGGCTTAGTTTAAACTTGCATAAGGCACCAGAGATAAAAGAAAAACTCTAAGGAATTCTTTATTTAAATAAATTCTTAAAGTGTTGTTAGAAATCATTTGTGAACTAATATGAATTCTCTCCCTAAAGTGGTACACAGGCAGATATATTAGACAATTTTTTAGCCCCCACCTGAGGCAAATTAAAGATGACTTCAAATTAGTCTTTTTCATTTTTCTTTGGCTCATAAATAAAATAAATAAAATGTTTTATTTGGACTTTAGAGTTCAACGTAATGGATGTGTGTATTTTTTCAGCTTCACTTACCATATTAATATGCCAACAGACAAAGATAGAGTTTGGGGCAAAAAAGTTATTATTCTCTTAGAATTTTTATTCCTTTGAATGCAGCTTGAGAGAAATATCCACAGACACCCCTTTTCAGTTTAAAAGAATTACACTTTAACATATTTATTCAGTTTGTATGCCATGCACACAAACCAATAATCCCAAGCACAAGTCTGATGATTTTATAACAAATACATAGTGATGTGCGAATAAGTTCGGCAGGTGCCAAATTCTGTGCAAATTCTACGCACATCAGAATAGTCGCGTACATCATTTACCTGGCTTGTAAAATAACAGTGATAGGTCATAAATAACAAAGAGATGGGGTATGTTAGACTACAATATGTAGCATGTCTACTAGTATTTTTTTCTGGGCAACTGCCAGTGGTCTTTTATGTAATGGACTTTAAGGCAATAATGGGAAAAGGTTTTGTGATAGGAACTTTTGATGATTTTACTGTTATTAATACTCTATGTTGAGCATTTCAGCTAAGAGCAAAAGTAAAAAAGGTGAAGGCAAGATGCACAAAGCGGTAACAAAAACAATTTTAGCTAAAGGGGAACTATCGAGAAAATTAACATTTAGGAGTTGTTTACTAAACCCCGAATGCAAAAATCATGAAAAATTCATATTTTTAAAATCTGACTTTTAAAAAATCACTCATTTTTTTTGGAAATTATTAAATCCTGTGGATGGAAAAGTCAGAATCTGAAAATCCGGCATCTCAGACCTGTCGAGGTTGCATATGGGAGAAGTCCCAATGATTTTTTTATGTGCGCTGGGTTTCATGCAATACCACAAAGTTTTCGGAGTTTTGCACGTAAAATCGCGAGTGTGTGTGTGTGTGTATTTATATATACTCATTCTGTACACTGATTTATTTGTTTTTGCTTGTACTAACATTAAATTATGTGCCAAAAATGGCAGAAAGGATTTATTCGTATTACCCTGCTTAAGCTTTGCTGTAACTAGCCTTCTTTAACTAGCTATACTCTTCTTGTTTTAAAGTGTCTTGAAGAAGAAGTTTGCACAGTACCGATTAATTAATCCCGAGAAACAATTATAACAACAATAATATAATGCCTATTTTTCTTTTTGGTTTTAAATGACATACTTTAATTGGCATGCACATATTAATGCATATTATATTAGAGTTCTTTCATAAAAACCCCAGTAGTGATTGTTTTATGGCTATTCTCACATGATCATAAACAGTTTGAACAGAGTGTCAGTCATTCAGTTAGATATGCTGATTACAAAAAAATTTATGCTTTTATGAGGAAGCATAAAACTGTTTGCATATCCCAGTGAGAGCTTTTCTTACAGCCATCCACTGAGTAATATGCAACCACTTTTATTAATAAAAAATGCATATACAATCCCTTCATGGAACATCTGAGAACCCAGACTCTACTGTTTGAAGGTATTTTGGCTGCTTTTTCCTCTCTTTCACTTTATTTTCACCCCATCAATGGATCAGTTGCATGTAAATCCATGTTAATCCACTGAACTCTACCATTATGTGATAGAGTAGACATACCCACAGAGAACAGAACTAATAATTTGGCATTAAAGTGGCAGGCATGCATGGCAGACCATGCATTTATTAATTTCATGAATCTAGTATGGAGTAGCCATGCAGTATATATTTTTATTCAAGATTGCTTGTAGGGATGGGCACATTGTTTTGCCTTGTTTTGCCGCAAAAATGATGGCCATAGACTTGTATGGCATTGTGCGTCAAAAAAAAAGATGCGTGTCAAAAAAATTTCAGAAATTTTCGCAAATTTTTGCCGAAACAAAATGGGTCAAACCGCCCATCCCTAATTGCTTGTGCTTTTCATCACAGCAATCTCTGAGAAATCTCACATGAATTTTCTAATTCACACTGGGTTTAGAGCTGAAAAGCCTCTGCAATTTCATTAATTTTACAGAACAGTCTTTTAGAACAAAGGTTTTCCTTCCTTCCAAAAGCCCATTAAATTTATGGAAATTGCTAAAGTTTTTTGTCTTAAAACTCAGGGTCAGTTAGTTAAAGCTCCCCATAGACGCGACGATTCTTCTTGCCGAACGACCAATTTTAGGGAAGTCCGACCAATCCTTTGAAATAATCGTGCAGTTAGTGGGATTCAAACGATCGTACATCTTACGATTTTTCAGCCAACATCTGTCAGGAAATTGATCAGGCAGGTCAATAAATCTTTGTCGGTCCCAGCGCAATCTATCTATGTTTGCAGGGCCAAGCAGGCAGCTCCCCTTTGTTTTCCTGGCAAATTGGTCTTTTTAGTTGATGGTGAATTCATAAGATCGTTCCGAGAAAATCATGGTCTCACGATGAGGATCTGATCTTTTAAAAATCTCAACATCTATGGCCAGCTTTAGATTAGTATATTTCATTACATACCCACAACATATCTTCTCAAGACTAATGACAAACCATGCATATTTTTTCCTTAAAAAATTAGATAGTAGGCAGCCATGATGATTTGCAGTGTTTCTCTGTCACCAAATATTTGGTGAAGCACCATGATCTGAAAGGCAGTCTAATCTGAGGACCATCAAAGTTTCTAAATTTTAAGCAATCAAACAATCCTTTACAGTTGAAGGAGTAGATTTCTAAAGCAAAAAAAAAGGTCTAAAACTGCAAAGTGGGTTAACTCACCCTGGTGGTCTAGTGGTGCTGCGGGGACACCTGCCGGCCATTGATGTGGACGCCTGCCACGGTGCTCCTCTTCTTCCGCATTGCTGTTTCTTTAGGGTGCGCACTTTTTGTGTGCGCATTTGCGTCTGCGTGCAATGGTGCAAAATTTAAACAGTACTTAAGGGACCTTTTGCATTTTAATCATTGCCTATTATAGGATCATACTCATTGAGTTCCTGGGGCTTCTGATCTGTGATTTTGCCTATTTTCTGATACCTGTTGTGACCCCTGCCTGTCTTGACAATCCTGACTTATGAAATCCCGACCCTGCCTGATAACCGACTCTTCTATATCTACATCCCTTCTGATAGATCTCCTGGTTTGACCCTTGCCTGCCTAACTCCGCTTGTATTCCACCTGCCCTGACCCAGCCAGTTTTGACTATGCTTTCTGCCTACGCCTTGTACTGTGACTTTCTGCCCAAAAGACTTTGCTCTATGTTCATGCCCCTTTAGCGGGGCACCGCTCTTTATAAGACCTGGAGGCATCCGATTAGCCAAGGGCTCCTCCCTAGGTGAAAGGCGGCTGTTAGAGGCTGAAGAAAGAGTGTGTGTGTGTGTGTGTGTGTGTGTGTTTGAATTACAAGTAGATGATCAATTGAGATGATGAAACCATTTCAAGGTTTTCACAAAAAGATTAAAAAAAAAGTGATAACATTTAAACACAATACACAATATTTTTCCCATCCTACAAATTAAGAAATATGCATATCAGTATATACAGTATATCAGGTGTAAATAACAATTTAATAATAATGTCACTAATCTATAGAATTATTGGTGTAATAGTATCTCTGCTGAGCATTCCGAAGAGAAAAAAAAATCTCCAACTCTAGTTTCCTGATAGATGAATAAATCTTATTAGCAGAAAGTGTCTCCCACATATTCCACTTAATTATACATCACTAAAAAACTTTTTCAATGACTTGTGAAAGGATGCATCCTGCATATTGGTCATTAGCCACTTCCATTAAGAAAATCTGAGAATATTTTTAGAAAACATCAAAGGCTGCATTTTGTGTAAATAATATGTCATTTTAATTTACATGCTGTTCATTTCCATTTTTAAATATTCAGAGCAATTACAAAATGTTTGTGGTTAACTTGGAACTCAACCTTTCTCAGGCTTCTCTAATGACATAACTAGTTTGATTTCCTTTCCCTTAAACACATTCCAGTTTGCTGTCATCTGCATTGTCTTGCAAATATCTGTCTTTTGTTTATGGTTTTAGAGGCTTTTGGAGATTCAAACTCATTTTCAAATGATTGCTCATTCGTTCTTTCGCAAAATTCAGAAGAAAGCTCTACAGAATATTTTTTGGGTGGTTCACTGGCTATTTTAGTTAAAACTATTTTAGTTTAGATAATTGGATCTTTTAATAAGTTTTGTGTCATTCGTGGTTTTAAAGAAAATTAGTTTAATCATGGCTTTTAAAAGCTCTAATACCACTAGAATTCAACCTTCAATAAATGTAATCTTAAAATAATTTAAACATTTAATAGACCCAACAGGATTGTTTGCCACAATACGGAATCATGCATTTTATTTACTATCATGTACAAACTACTGTTTTATTTTAATTCATAATTCTGAATTTTCTGGACAACATGTTTCTGGAATAGATAACGCATAAACATGCATGAGATACATGTATATTAAAACCATATAATTCATTGTTTCATGTGTTTTATTCAAGACTGGTTGCATCTCACCATTCATTGGGGTACATATTGACATATCTCTTCAAATATTACTTATGTTACCAATTGAGATTAGGAATATTTTTAAAGAAAGAAAGACAAGATGAATATTTAACCACCTGCTCATGATTTCCAACCAAAAACATATTAAAAACAGACTGCATGTATAATCCCGATTCTGCCTATGACTAAGTGCTGGGTAAGCATGAAACGCGTTAGGCGTTAGAGGGAATACTATGTATGTTTTTTAACTACTGATGTGAATAAATATATTTTTTTACTTCAATAGCATGTGTTGGAGAAATTTTGGATAATGCCCATCTAATATATGCCGTACAGTTTTGGTCTCCAGTGCTCAAACTCTAAATTATTGAATTAGAAAGGGTACAGAGAAGGGCAACTAAGCTGGTAAAAGTATGGAAAATCTTCACTTTTTTTTAAGAGGAAAGACTGGCCAAATTGGGGATGTTCACTCTGGAGAAGAAGAGCTTAAGGGGTGATGTGATAACTATGTATAAATATATAAGGGAATCATATAATAATCTTTCTAATGCTTTATTCACCAGTAGGTCTTTCCAGCTGATGCAAGGTCATCCATTCCGATTAGAAGAAAGGAGATTCTGCCTAAATAGTCGGAAGGGTTTTCTTTTATAGTTAGAGCTGTGAAAATGTGTAACACTCTCCCTTAATCATATCTAGTATTGGTCAATCTAAAAAAAAAAAAAAAAACTCTCACAAGTAACACCTGTATCTAGGAGTTGCATGACACATTGGATAATCCTATCACAACTACAGAGAATCAACACCTCTGTGAGTTTCTTCAGATGTCACCTCTTTGAAGAGTTACAATGTGCCATTGTAAATGGATTAGTGGAAGAGTTTATATCCCGAGAACTTCCCACACCAGTCAGTTGAACTGAAGAAGCTGCTTGGATGAGTAGTGAAACGTCTTCATTGATTACTCAGCAAGTCCAGTTGTTTTTAGATTGACCTATACTAGATATACTATGACCTGGATGAATGAAAATCTTCATAGTCATATTCTCCCTTAATCAGTTGTACATGCTGATACATTAGATAGATTTGATGGCTTTTTATCAAATGAGGGAATACAGTGATATGGAAGATAACACATAATACATGTTGATCAAGGGACTAGTCCAATTGCAATTTTGGAGTCAGGAAGGATTTTTTCCCCTTTCTGAGGCAAATTGCTCTGCGTATCTTGAGAGCGCTATATAAATAAATGATGATGATGATGAAATTGGAGAATGGGGTGTTTTGCCTTCCTCTGGATCGACTAGCAGTTAGGCAGGTTAAAACAGAGTGAAAAGGTTGAACTTGATGGACGTGTATATTTTTTTTAACCTAACTTAATATGTTACTATTTTACTGTGTATTTAAACGGATAAAATAAACTTGCAATGTTTTTGTGTTAAATCTATCTTTTTCAGTGTTTATAAGACTTTGATTAAGGTGTGAGGGCTGTTGTACAGTATCTCAGATGGTGTGGAATCATTGGAATAATACTGGGAAAGAGGGGCACGTAATATCACTGACAAAACAACCCTGTATTTCTGCACAAATGTTCAAAAATGAAGTGCAACAAATATACCCAACTACTGCTGTATAGTCTGTAAAAACAACACATACAAGCATGTATGTATGTATGTATAGTTTTATTTGTAAAGCGCTCCTTGAGGGCAAAGCACTACAATAAATTAGTAGTAACAAACAAGAGGTCATTGGAATAAAAAGTAACAATAAGTGCATTATTAGGATACAATTCACAAAAATATAAAATATAATTACAACGCAGATTAAGTGCTCAGTGTCAAGGAAACAAAAGGCTAGAGGACCCTACCCCGTAGGGCTTACAGTCTAAATGGGAGGGTAACATACAGACACAATTCAGAGGGGTATTAAGGTGCTGTGGGTTACAGTTTGTTACACTGTTCTATAAGTGCCAGTTCAGGTGTTATCCAGGTGCTCCCAGAGGTAGTCTTTGAGTTTTGTTTTGAAAACATTGAGGGAGGATTCTCTCCTGAGAGATTCAGGAATGGCATTCCAAATATAAGGAGTCGCAAGAGAGAAGGGTTTGATACGGGAAACAGCAGTAGTAGTGGGGGGTACAACCAAGCGGTTGCTCTGAGAGGAGCGGAGGTTTCGGGCAGGAACATATAGAGAGACAAGAGATGAGATGTAGTTAGGTGCAGAGGAATGAAGGGCTTTGAAGGTTATGAGGAGGAGTTTATAAGTTATTCTTTGTTTTATGGGAAGCCATTATAAGGACTTCAGCAGCGGAGGGGCCTGTACCCTTTTGGATGAGAGGAGGATAATTCTTGCAGCAGTGTTTAATACAGACTGTAGAGGGGAGAGATGGGAGTTAGGGAGGCCAGTTAGTAGAAGGTTACAGTAATCTAGTCTGGATAGGATGAGAGCATGCATGAGCGTCTTGGATGTATCAGGTGAAAGGAAGGGACGGATTTTGGCAATATTGCGTAAGAAGAAGTGACAGGTTTTGACAGTGGTGTTAATATGATCAGAGAAGGAGAGAGAGGAGTCAAAGATTACCCCCAGACAGCGTGCTGAGTTGACAGGATTAATGAGCATGCCATCAATAGAGACAGTAAATAGGGGAGTAGGACCAGGCTTAGGTGGAAAGATGATAAGTTCAGTTTTTGTTAGGTTGAGTTTGAGGTGGCGCTGGTTCATCCAATTTGAGATAGCCAGGAGGCAGTTAGAGATTTGAGCCTCTGTTTCAGCTGTTAATGAAGGGGTGGATAAATATATTTGGGTATCATCAGCATACAGATGATAATGAAAGCCAAATGAATGGATGAGATCTCCCAAAGACACAGTGTACAGGGAGAACAACAGCAGACCAAGTACGGAGCCTTGCGGCACCCCCACATTAAGTGGAACTGGAGATGAGGTTTTGTTATCATAGGAGACAGTGAATGATTGGTAAGCGTGAGTAAATATGGTTATTTGAACTTCATCTTAATACAAAGTTGTGTTTCATATGATCCCTCTAACTGGCTGCCTCACAGGTGTCCTCATTAGCAATGCAACTAGTGCCATTCCCCCTCCTGTTAGTGACAGTCTCTGATATGTACTGATGGATACCTTGATCTACTGGGTTATATCAATAAGAAGTGATCATCTGTAGTTATATCTTTGATACCAACAAAACATTTGCATGCTAGTTATTAAAATGAATATATAACAGTATGCATACAATGATGTTTACAAACAATCCTTTGGGGAAATGAGTGTGTTGTAAACACGCTGAATAGGCCTATTCATGTCATGAATATAAATAACTGCCAATGGCACATGCACATTTTTTTTTTAAATATTAACAAGGCACTGTAAGTAACAATTTAATTCATTTTAATTATTATACCAGTGTTTACAGCATATCTTCAGTATGTGGCCCCTGAATGTACCTGCAAGCTTATTATATCTATTATCTTGTTTAACATACATTGACAGCTTTTAACACCTTTTTTTCAACGAATTTCATTTTACACAGCATAATAAATATACTGTGCTATTGGAGCAAGATTATGAAACATAGGGCAGACAAGTACCAGTTTTCTTCTGAAATATGCTGAAATATTTGTACACATGTAACACAATTATTTTCCACAAAGAATTAAGCAGTATTCTTACAATTTTTTAAACAGTTATTTGCCCACCTTTCTATTTACTAGGGATCAGCATTTCATGCTGCTGATTTGCTTATGGGCAGTTTTACTTTTTAACGTTCCTTTATACCCACTTGTCTTCATCATAATTATCACCATATCTTTACTTAATGCAACATTTCAGGGTTTTTTTTTTTAGCAAAGCCTAAAGGCACTTAATGACATTAACTTCCTTGAGATATCACACCTTTTTAAAGAGATATATTTCTTGCCAATTATGGATTCTGAACACAAAAATGTGCTTTGTGGATTTTGGTTATATTGGTTCTCTGAC
The DNA here is from genome assembly GCA_038501925.1 of Xenopus petersii. Lineage (NCBI taxonomy): Eukaryota > Metazoa > Chordata > Amphibia > Anura > Pipidae > Xenopus > Xenopus petersii. The sequence goes on along the minus strand of CM076683.1, from coordinate 73,550,996 downwards.
TTTAGACAAATAGCTTCTCCCTCTCATTTTTTTTTCTGGGGGAGGATTCTGGCACATAAAACTGTATTGGTGGTCTAACGCAAATTACTTGTGCCGAAACCACATACTGTACCACAAAACAGTACCAGTTCATTCCTAAGAAAACATTTAAAATGGTTGCTCACTGTAAAGATTCTTAAATGATAAGATTCTAGAAATAGCTTTTGTTATATTTTACCAAAAATATTTTGTAAGGATGACAATCTGAAAACAAAAGACAGTATTTTTCCTTTATATAGTTATGTAGCATGCTCTGTTGGTCATTTCTTTACATACATTACAAGGCTCAAACTTTAAAAGGCTCAAACTTTAAATAATTGTATGCTGTGAGCAAACCTGCCTTATTTTTACATACTCTACATTCCTTTAAAATGAGTTTAACTTGATAAGAATTCACAATATGGAGCTGTCAAACTTTAATTTGTTCCTGCTTTATGAGTATGACAATTCAGTGAAACACCTGCATATTTCCAAAAAAGGAGGACAGTGAGGTTGTGGAATACTCTGCTGGTTAAAGGAACAGTAACGTCAAAAAATAAAAGTGTTTTAAAGTAATGAAAATATAATGCAATGTTGCCCTGCACTGGTAAAACTGCTGTGTTTGCTTAAGAAACACTACTATTGTTTATATAAATAAGCTGCTGTGTAGCTGGGGGCAGCCATTCAAAGGAGAAAAAGCTCAAGTTACACATCAGATAGCAAATGAGCTCTGTTTGTCTAATGGTTTTATCTGTTATTCATTAGTTAACCTGTGCCATATAGCCGTTTTTCGATTTCTGCCATCGCTCCACAGCAGCTTGTTTATATGAACTATAGTAGTGTTTCTGAAGCAAACAGATTAGTTTTACCAGTGCAGGGCAACACTATATGATATTTTCATTACTTTAAAACACTTGCATTTTTTGGTGTTACTGTTCCTTTAATGCTGTTACTGCAGATTATATTAATGCCTTTAAGAGTGGCTTCGATGATTTCTTGGACACACATATTATCAAAAGCTATTGTGATACTAAAGTTTACAATTAGTATAGCTATTGGTATATCTAGTTTATGTGAGTGTATGGAACGGTCAGTGTGAGTGTGTGTGTGTACGTACGTATGTGTACTGGGGTTCATTTGGAGGTTGAAAGGGGGTTGAACTTGATGGACTTTGTTCTTTTTTCAATGCAGCTTAGCTATGTAACTATCAAAATTACAGGCATTATTACAAATCAGTAGAATATAAAAAATAAATATACCACTCCATGATGAAATATTACAAAATTCCAAAATGCCCAAAATATTCATAGACATAAATTATATTTCATTATCAGACCTTTTTGTACTAAAGAAATTGTATTAACTGGCTGTTATTAATGTGGACAATTTTGTGGACAATGCTATACTGTATATGAAAGGGTGTTTTGGGATTTTGTATTCTAAAACACTGTTTTATGAGCACTTGAACACTGCAGTAGTTTCTAAGGACTTGAACTTGAATTAATTGAGCCATCCATGCCCATGTAAACAGTATAAAAATAATATCTTAGCATTTGGGAAGAGTTGAAGCAGTCACCAATATAGAGGTTACTTTCACTTATGGGAATTGAAAAGATAATACTGAATCCTAGAAGGGGATATAGTGGCTGACCGAAAAAAAGATGCCAGATGCATCTTCTACTTGAATACCAGACAATCTTGTAGGATTAACTACGAATTTGATGTATCATGTTGTATTTAATATGGCTAGCATTGTCAATACATGGTATCTTGTTTATGCTCATGTTTACCCTTTTTTTCACAAATGTTTTTATTTGTTTTTCCAGAATACAAGTAAAAGGAATTAAAACAAAATCATGACCAAGAAAGTAAATAAGATAATGTTTTTGTCAAGGGTAGAACAAAAGAATAGAAGGCAAGAGCGATAATTAGCATTCCCTGCCATTGCCAAGTGACCAGGAGAGAATGGACCAGGGAAATATACTGCTATCTATATGTAGTGAAAAACGACCCAGCATATCATTAACTACTAACAGTAGGGAGAAGTATGAAAAGGTTCGTACTCACAGAGTGCTTGTTAATATTCAATTAAGGGAGTGGCTCCTGGGGGGTCCCGTTAAAGTTGGTTGTTGTAGGTCACCTCTATTCATCAGCTGTTGTTCCGCCTCACAGACAAGATCGGTCCCCAGCAGCAGTTCTCTTTCATACCATGTAGTATATTGAAAGGTTTGAATGGTCAGTAATTTAGTATGCAGTGGGAGTGTGTTAATATGCGTCAGCCAGGTATCGAAAAATGTGTCCGTATGGCTTTCCTTACTCGTTAAAGTTTCTATCCAATCTAAGTGGAATATGTATTGCAGTTTCTGGTGTACCAAGGACATTGGTGGGGGAAGGTGGGACAACCAGGTATGTAAAATGGCTTTCCTGGCCGCTGCTGCCAGCCTTTCAGCCAGAGCTCGTTCTGGTTTGGAGATATATGAGGTAAGTTGCAGTTTGCTAAAGATGGCCCAAGTAGCGTGAATGTTTAGAGTTTTCCCCGACAGGTTCTCCCAGTAACTGGCGACTTCCCTCCAGAACTGTTGCATGAGTGGGCATGACCATAGGCAGTGTATTATATCAGCTCTCGAATCCCCGCATTTTAAACAACTATCTGAGACCGCCATGCCAAAATGGGATCTCTTCAATGGAGTCAAATAGGTATGATGCAATATTTGTAGGGACATTTGTAGGGGATTTCCTGAAGTGGCGTATGCAAGAGCGAGTTAAGTGAATTCCCCTCTGTTAAAGTTTAGTCTAAAAGGGCCGTGGTATATGTGTTTCTATGGTGGAGCCAATCTCCCGCGTATCTAAGGACAGCTGCGTCGTTATATTCCATTATGTTTGGAAGATTGAGTCCACCATCCTGCTTTTGTAGGTGGAGGGTTGCGACTCTTATTCTGGGACGTTTTTTGTTCCAAATAAAGGTTCTGAAAATGTGTTGCAGTCGTTTGTTGTCTGCGGAGGATATGCGATATGGTAACATTTGTAATTTGTAAAGTAATTTGGGGAAAATCATCATTTTAATAAAGTGAATTCTACCTGAGAATGTAAGATTTGTATTTATCCATTTGCGGGTGTCTTGTTCAATTTGATCTATGGTAAATCTAATGTTGGATTTATACATGTCTTTGTGATGTTGTGTCAATCGGATTCCAAGAAATTTTATATGTTTTGTGGCTTTCTGAAAGGGAAATGGGTTCGCCCAATCTGACGGGGAGGTGTGTTGTAGACGTAGGGCTCCAGATTTTCCTAGATTGATTTTAAATCCCGCTATGGTTCCGAAGGTCTCTATTTTGTGTAGGATTGCGGGGAGTTCTGGTCGAGGTTTGTTTAGAAAAAGGAGGATGTCATCTGCATATGCTACTAGCTTCACTTGTTGTGTGCCAACTCGGATACCTGCAAAGGTGTCATCGTTAAGTAAATGATGTAGTAAAGGATCCAAAGCAAGATTAAAAAGTAGCGGTGAAAGAGGACATCCTTGTCTCGTGCCTCTCTGTATCAAGAATCTAGGGGAATTCAGTCCGTTAGCCATAACGTGGGTATAGGAATGCGAGTAGAGGGTTCTAAATAAGTTGAGCATCTGTATACCAAAGTGTTGAAATTTAAGTAGTTATTTTATGTGAGTATGTGTTATTCTGTCAAAAGTCCAAGTTAATTAGTATACCGTGTTTTCTTTTCTCCAGATTACATTGATACAGGGTAGCTATTGCCGTCTGTAGAGCCTGGACCGGGTAGCGTCCCTTGAGGAACCCCACCTGGTGAGTGGTAAGTATATGTGGGAGAACGAGTTGTAACCTGTCTGCCATAATTTTGGTTAACAATTTCAGGTCTTGATTTAGGAGAGAAATCGGTCTGTAGGAGGAGGGGAGGGTGGGGTCCTTCCCCTCTTTTGGAATGAATATAATCCTCGCCTCGTTCGCTTCACACCACAAGGGAAAGCCCTGTAGAACATTATTAAAAAGCGTGGTGAGCAGTGGGACGAGTTCAGAGAGAAGGATTTTGTAATATTCTGCACTTAAGCCATCGGGGCCAGGGGATTTCCCATTCTTTAAATGTTTTATTGTTGATGTTAATTCTTGTTCTGTAATAGGTGCGTCTAAGACCTCCCTATCCTGCACTGAAAGTTTGGATAAGTGGGCATTTCGTAAGAAAGAGAGGCCTTCTTCTGGATGATCCTGATTCTCTTCGTAAAAGCGTTTAAAATATGTCTCAAGTTCAGCTACAATGGCTTCAGTGTCCCGGGCCCAACCCTCCTCCGTTTTTAATTTCTTAATGAAGTGTTGCGCCGTGTGAGGTTTGGTTATTTTGGCAAGGAGTCTCCCCGATTTATTTCCCCACCTGTAAAACTTATTTTTCATATGAGAAATTTTGTACTGGGCGCTGTCATGTAATAAAGTATTAAACAAAGCCTTTGTGTCCATGTATTTTATTTTATCTGCCTCAGACAGAGTTTGTGAGTTTGAAAGTCTTGTAACGTTTTGTGAGTTCCTTTTGCAGGGAGGCGTATTTATCATGAAAAGTTTTTTTCTGTCGTATTATATAGGCTGTAATGTGCCCTCTCAGAACAGGTTTGGAAGCTGCCCACAGTAAGTTCCGGTCATCCCAGTGTTGCATATTATCGTCTAGATAGTTAGCCCATTGTTGCTTAAGGTAATTTTGGAAGTCCGTGTTATTATTCAGGTAGGAGGGAAATCGCCAGTTATATGAGGTAGCCTTAGAAACAAGTTGTTTCAAAGTCAGGGAAACCGGTGCGTGATCAGTTACACTTATGTTGCCAATTGTAGAGGGCAATATGTTAGCTAGCTGAGAGTCAGCAAGAAAAAAGTAATCTAACCTGGAGTGTATTCTATGTGCCCCAGAGTAAAATGTATAGTCTTTGGTGTCGGTGTGTGTGAACCTGTAGGTATCCTGTAGGCTCAAAAACTCACATAGTGTGTGCAGTGGAGTGATCCTTCTGATCGGGTATCTAGATGTTGCGTCCGATCTGTCCATGAAGCGGTCCCACACTGTGTTCATGTCGCCGCCAATTATGAGGTTTGCGGGTCCCCAGGAGTCAATCCTTTGCATTAGTTCTGTAAAGAAAAAATTGTTGTCATCATTCGGAGCATATACATTCACCACAATATATTTTGTGTCCGGTGTTTCTATATCTATAATCAGATACCGGCCATTTTTGTCTCTAAGTGTTTTCATCACTGAACCATGCAAAGATTTGTTTAATAGGATTGCCACACCTCTAGACTTGGTGTTGCACGAAGCCGTGATTTGTTCCTGTATCCAGGAATCTTTTAACACCGTTGTGTCAGTGTTTTTCCAATGGGTTTCTTGTAATAAAACAATATGGGCATGTTCTTTTTTTAAAAAGTCTATGATTTTCCGTCTCTTAACCGGGGTGTTTAAACAATCTACATTCCATGAAAGTAGCTTAAGGTTCTTGGGCTGAGCAGCAGGAGGTAAGCTTTGTGCGGAGTCACCCATTGTAACAATATTAACCTATTCCCGCTTTGGGAGTCGTGAGGGTGGGTAATTGTAACCTGGGGATGAACGCTCTGTCCCAGCGAGCAGATGTCATCCCGAGACAGCCGGTATTACGGCTGCAAAAAAGGGGTGTGTGTAGTTCTACCTTGGTCACTTGACAAAATAAAAACAATAAAACTATATACAATAGCAAAAGAAAATTTCTTTATTGAGCAATATCAACCATTTGTTGCATGATACAACCTTACTGGGTATAAAAGATCAAAAGAAAATAGGCAATAGAAAACAAAAGTTCAACTAAGTATTCTAGCAGTAGTATGGTAGACAAGCTAGAGAACAGAAAGGAGGGAAAGCGCAGAGACATGCATAGAATCAATAAAATTCAGTGTTCTGCAGAAAATTTAACAAACTTATGTAATCATTGAAAACCCGTTGCTTTTGGGACAAGAGCAGTTCAGCAGGGTCAAATCAAGTGCCCCAGTCCAGGATCCCGCATGTCGAGACAGGATGAGCCTGATGGGCTCCAGGGCTTGCTCGGAGGTCCCTAGTGGATCAAGTGTATGGATCAGTTTGGTCGTGTGCTACCACTGGGCGGAGGAAAAACATATCCGATGATCGAAGATTCGCAAGTGCAGTTGTAATAGAGTCCGTTGGCAATACCAGGAGTTAGAGTCCCACAAAGGTTCAGTCAGTAAGAGTCCAAGTTCTTGGAACACAGTCCGTCAAACTTTGTGGTGAAAGCTGGCAGTGTTCTTAAGTTTGCAGTTTGGACATAAGGTAGGTGGATGCTTGTTTGGGATCTTCAAAGATTTGTGTCTTGTTAGTGTCCTTTTCGACTATCTTCAGTTTCGCTGGAAACATGAGGGAAAATTTGTATCCCAAGTCATAGAGTTTCCTGCAAACAGGAGCGAATTCTCTACGCTTTGCCGTCACAGATGCAGAATAGTCCTGGAAGAGTAAGATTGGGTGTCCATCATAGGTGATATTCCATTTCAGTCTGTAGGCCTCCAGTATTCTGGTCTTATCAGTGAAGTTCAGTAGCTTGAATATAACTTGCCTCGGGCATTGTGCGTCCTGAGCAGGCGGTGGTCCAATTCTATGGAACCTTTCGACTAGGAAAGGGAGATGTTGGTCATCAATGTTGAGGGCTTTAGGTAACCATTCATGAATGAGTTTGTCCAAGTCTTTCGCCTTGACTGTTTCAGGAACTCCCACCAACCGCAGATTGTTTCTCCTACTATGGTTCTACAAGTCCTCCACCTTGTCTGATAAAATCGAAATTTCTTTTTGTTGCAGATTGATAGTAGATTGTGCTGTGGCCATGTTGTCGTCTAGTGTGGATATCCTGTCTTCCGCTTGGGATAATCTTTGGGACTGGTTAGTCATCTGTTGTAAGATTTCAGAAACAGATTCTTTAATACTCGCCAGTTTTTGGTCAAGCAGAGGGCCCAGAACTTGGACCATGTCTTCGACTTGTGAAGAAGTGGGGTCAAGTTGGGTACCCGGTTCTGAGTCACTTTCCGCTTGGGCGACTTCTTGTATCTGTTTCTTATCTTTTGGTTTGGTTATCGTTCTGCTAGAAGTCATGGTAGGAGGTTGTCCCAGATATTTTTCCATAACTTTGTGGGAGTACCGGAGATATGTAGCGAGTGGCCCGTTTGAGGTGAGTAGCTATCAGTTGAACATAATTCCAGTAGTTGTATCACTCTTAGCGTTTATGTCATTTTGGCTAGGTTGTGTAATGGTGGCATGCTATCATTCATTGCGATTACATTGCCTCGGCAGTCGCTCGAAAAAAAAAGAAAGAAAAAAATAGTGGGAGTGGCTGTTATCACGTATCTGGCCAGATATGACGTGTAGCTAAAACACTATCTGAAGCTGTATTCGAATAGTTGACTGTAGGCGGTCTTCTGTAGTAGAGAAGAGTATATAGCTGCCTGACTAGCCAGACGGGTATCTCAGGGTGTTTTGTAGCAGGAGAGTGTCTGTGGCCAGTTGTTACATCGATATTGTGCACTGTGTGCAAGGCCGTTATCAACACCTCTTGTTATGTTGGGCAGAAAAGATCCAATCAAAGGTGTCTGCCTTAAAGGGATACTGTCATGGGAAAAAGAATTTTTTCAAAATGAATCAGTTAATAGTGCTGCTCCAGCAGAATTCTGCACTGAAATCCATTTCTCAAGAGAGCAAACAGATTTTTTTATATTCAATTTTGAAATATGACATGGGGCTAGACATTTTGTCAATTTCCCAGCTGCCCCTGGTCATGTGACTTGTGCCTGCACTTTAGGAGAGACATGCTTTCTGGCAGGCTGCTGTTTCTCCTTCTCAATGTAACTGAATGTGTCTCAGTGGGACATGGGTTTTTACTATTGAGTGCTGTTCTAAGATCTACCAGGCAGCTGTTATCTTGTGTTAGGGAGCTGCTATCTGGTTACCTTCCCATTGTTCTTTTGTTTGGCTGCTGGGGGGAAAAAGGGAGGATGGTGATATCACTCCAACTTGCAGTACAGCAGTAAAGAGTGATTGAAGTTTATCAGAGCACAAGTCACATGACTTGGGACAGCTGGGAAATTGACAAAATGTCTAGCCCTATGTCAGATTTGAAAACTGAATATAAAAAAATCTGTTTGTTCTTTTGAGAAATGGATTTCAGTGCAGAATTCTGCTGGAGCAGCACTATTAACTGATGCATTTTGAAGAAACATTTTTTTCCCATGACAGTATCCCTTTAAGTTAAGCTCCCCAGAGGAAATCTAGAGGGCACTATAAGGTTATGAGCCCTCAGGAAAGGTTATTCAAATAAGGTCCAACAAGCTCTTGTGGCAGTGGATCAGAAAATATATAGGCGCTGTAAATGTTGCCAAAGAAGGGCCTTGTTGCGCAGTAGGCCTACTGGCTCTAACACCCTGCTGTGCGGGGATAGCAGTTATGTGGCAGTCCGGGTATATAGATGTCACCCTCCCCCAGGGCCGGTGTACTTAGCTGTGGACGGTCTGATAAACTTGCGTTCCACTGGGGTCGGGTGTCGTCAGGCTGCAGAGAAGCACGAGCGGTGTGAGGATCAGCCGATCCGGTCTGCGCCCAAATGTCAAGTGCGGGGCCACAAGAAGGAGGGGAGAGTCGGGAGATTATGGATCCCAGTTTGCCTCCAGGTATTCCGCAATGTTGTCCGTGCCTTGCTGTGCGATCTCAGCGTGTTAAACAAGCGGTTGCGCAGAAAATTAGGCAAGGTGGAGCGGAGCTCTGCTAAAACGCGGCCATCGTCTTTGGCACGCCCCCCGGAAGTCCCCATGTTTACCCTTTTGTACTTGTTAATATGTTAATATTCATCTGAGAGCTGTATATGCTTGTACTCACTCTACACTCTGTAACATAGCCTCTGACTGAAGGAAGTGATACAAATTTTCTCATGTTCGTAGTTCATTTAAATATTTACAGTTGTAAGTGTTTGGTTCAGCCTATGATTAAGTGCCCCAGAAAAGCACAAGGTGTAAGGCTTTTTTGCAGATGTAATTAATTAATAAAAAATAATTTTATCAGCTATCCTTTGACTGAAATTCAAAGGAATTCTCCTCTAACGGAAGGTCTGGGGCTTTTGCACCTGGACTCAAAGTTCTATGTGGTGAGTTTGCTAAGTATCTCCAAAATGAGTTACACAGACTTCCCTTTCTTGAATAGAATTGGAAGTTAATGCCCGTCTTTCCTAATTTTTGGTATAAAGATTCACATATTCTTTCTGGTATTATTTATATTTCTGGATGCTTTCCTTTGCCTACAACTATTCCAACTGAACCTCATTTGTAGAACACTTCAACATCTTATCAACAGGTCAGCTTGTTAAATGACCATAGCTGTGAGAATGTACTCTATGAACGACACATAAAAGATTAATCATTTTCAAAAGATATATTTTATGGTAACGTTTATGGTTGAGCATTAAAAAAAATGAATGTCACTGCATCCTTTAAAAATCCTGTGTCACTTTTGTTGCTAAATGACGGTTTCATGTCTAGTTAGAGCGCTGCAAAATATGCTGGCACTATATAAATAAATGTTAAGAATGATAATAATAGTTCAGTCTTTTTAATTATTTTGAGGCTTGACAAAATAATCAGACCTACCTTGCTATTTAAACATAATGCTGTCCTTACTAAAAGGTGATATCAATAGACATTACAATAATTAGATCAGAAGTCACAAACACAAAACTAAGCTGATTAGAAATGTATTTAAAGCACACCAATGTTAATTCACTTATGCCTGGAAACACGTGCAAGCGATTTAAGGGGCGAAAAATTACTTCCTTTAGTGCTTATTATTCAGCATTTGTGGCATTGGCATTGCAGTGTTCTGCACATTGCTCTGCATTTAAAATATACAGACAGCACCTAAATTCACCTAAATTCAAGTCTTATTATGTCAATATGTCAATTTGCCTATTGGATATTATTTAATAGTAAAATCCAGTTTACTGAACAACATAGAGCAACATATTTTTAATATTATCACTGTGTTGAGAAACATTGATTGCCCCTAAACTATTTTAACTGTCAGGTGTTGTGTTTGGATTCCCCAACCACAAAAAAAAAAATCTATTGTCTCTTTAAAATATTTTAACATTGTGTTTATGTTCTTAAATACTTTTATCTGTCTGACCAACATATAAGTGGCAATTTACATATAAAAAGGCCAGACTAAAATGGCCACAAATGTTGCACATGTGTACCTACTGATGCTGGGGAACCCTATAGCTGCCCCACCCAGTACATGGTGGTAATTACAGGGTTTACACAGAAGGTAAGAATCACACACAAACGTTATCTGTGAACACTTACAGTGAAACAGTATATTTCTGTATTTTTTGATGTACAGGATGCAATTATGGTTGATACAATTCCCATGCATCTGCAATTACACTGATATTATGGGGAAAAAGTAGTGTGGGTAAACCCACAGAATTTAAAAATAGGGTAAAGGTTTTGCCAACCTTAAGGTAATTTGTTCCCCAGGGCATAACTTAATCAGCTACATTGGGTCTTCAATTATAAACGGGAAGCTGTTTCCTTTTTCCTGTGTGAAAGTATTCTGCTGGCATTTCAGTGATTGGCCAGTAGATGTTACTATTCTATTTTGTAAAATAGGAATATCCCATGTGCTCAGTCTCTTTTGGTTGCACTTGCAGGAGAAAGTACAGTGGTGCTCCATAGTGCCTGGAACAAAGGAAGGTTACACAATAGGTTAAGTAAGTGCAAGGGCAGTTCTGTTTCTCTAGGAGTGAAAGACAAGATCAGGAGTTATTTAGTGAGCAGCCAGAGGCTCCAACGAGGAGACCAGAAGGGTTAGTACCCTGCGGTGACAAGGCCACCAGCTTAGGGACTCGTTTAAGCTCAGGGTTAGAGAGATCCTTGGAGTGTGGGACCCCTGTGAGATTCACCTTCAGTGGGGATTGTGCACCAAAGGCAATGCTACCTCTGGGGTGTTGTGAACACTCATACTGAAGCTTGTGAGGAGGCACTGGATGATTTTTTGTTGGAATCACTTACTGATCATTTTTGTAAATACAAACAGCATCCATCTAAGAGAGACGGTAAAGATATCCCTATAACTGCATGTTATTTAAAGTTATAGGGGCAAATTCACTATGCGCCGAAGTGCCTAACGCTAGCGTCAATTCGCTAGCGTTGGGCATTTTCGTTACTTCGCAAATTCACTAACGGACGCTGGCGTAACTTCGCTAGTGTAACTTCGCACCCTTACGCCTGGCGAATTTGTGCAACGGACGTAACTACACAAATTCACTAACACGCGCATTGTTCTGAACACTACCTTTTACGCTAGACTTCCTTCGCCACCTCAGACCTGGCGAAGCGCAATAGAGTAGATAGGGATTTCTTCAAAAAAAGTTAAAAAATTTTCTAAGTCCCAAAAAACGCTGGCGTTTTTTCTATATTATGGGTGATAGGCTGAAAAAGATCGAAAAAAATTTTGGGGCTCCCCTCCTTCCCCCCTACATTTCCTAACTCATGGCAACTTAACTATACAGTGGGCACATGTGTAGGGCAAAATAAAAATTTTATTTGATGTTTTGAAGGTTTCCCAGCCATTTGTAGTGCTGCTGCATATTCCTCCATTGAAATTTTAATTTGGCGCCATATGCAAATTAACCATCGCTAGCGTAACTTCGCTTCGCTTATCGAATGAATGCTAGTGCAACTTCGCAACCTTACGCTACCCCTGAGTGCAACTTCGGATTTTAGTGAATTTGCGCAGCGCTGGCGAAACTACGCCTGGTGAAGTGCGGCAAAGTGCGGCGAAGTTACGCCTGGTGCAACTACGAATCTTAGTGAATGTCCCACAGTGTGTTTTGCAAATAAACCTTTCAATCTTTCCTCTGTGTGTTATTGCGGATCAGAGAAGTTCCCAGGGAAGGGTATTACATTTGTCTGTCCTGACCCTTGGTGTCTGTCCTGTACCTGGGTGGAGGTACTTTTCTGGTAATTTCCATTTTAGTGTAATTTCAAATTTTTCCTATAGCCGAATTAAATACATGCAACACTGATTCTAAATTTGTATTTTAACATTTTAACTTGCATGCATGATTCTGCTTATTGGGTGATATCAATAAAACATTGATATTTATGCATGCATGTTGTATTTTGTTTCTTAGTACATTGGTGGCATGTATAATTTTTACTGATGTTAAATGTTTCTAAGACCTAAACCATTCAGGTTTTTGACCAGTACTCGCATGGCTGTGTTTTCTATATAAATACAGTGCATGTATTTGATTTTGTTTAAAAGAAGAAGTGACATGGACATTTTTACTTATTTGTAGTTCAGACAACATATAAGCCTGTTAAAGAACTATGGCTAAAATTACAATATGTCATAGAGCTTCTTTTTTTCCATTTGGCAAAATAGGAAGCAGTTGGAAGTAGCTACAATATGCTCAGTCTAACCAAACCTCTAAAACCATGATTGCCACTGAATTTATTAAATGATCCAAATCCAAAAAGTACTAACAAAAACACTAAACGATCAGGAAAAAAAATTGAATGTGAGTTTTTCGGACATGTTTTTTATCCTCAAATTTTATCTTGTCCATGCGTTTTCTCGTTTTCCGCTAGATAACTCTTTCTCACTGCATTGAATCTGGCCCAAAGTTGGAAAATAGGAAATGTATGCATTTATGAATTATTGGATCAGTTTGCAATTATAAGGGTGCACGTATGCTTATCTGATCAAACCCTTTCAACCACTCCTCAACTAATTTAAGTGTCCCAGGACAGAAGTACATATGTTCTTAAAAGTCAATTGGAAAATGATCTATTCATATTCAGTATCGGTAAGTACCTCAACCTGAATAGCAAACTGAGATAACCTAAAATCAATTGGTCTCATTTACAAATCAGCAGAGAGGTATTAATTATTTATTAAAGCAAAAATATCCACCCTCCCTCATCAAACATACCAACATAAAGTGTAATAGGCATTTGTAATGACTAATTTAGTAATAATCCACTGATTGTAAGGGGCTGATTCACTAACTTCGAGTGAAGGATTCGAAGGTAAAAAACTTCGAATTTCGAAGGTTTTTTTTGGCTACTTCGACCATTGAATGGGCTACTTCGACCTTCGACTATGACTTTGAATTGAACTATTCAAAGTAAAAATCGTTCGACTATTCGACCATTCGATGGTCGAAGTACTGTCTCTTTAAAAAAAACGTCGACCTCCTTGTTCGCCGTCTAAAAGCTACCGAAGTCAATGTGAGCCTATGGGGAAGGTCCCCATAGGCTTGGCTAACTTTTTTTGAAGGATATTCTTTCGATCGTTGGAATAAAATCCTTTGAATCGTTCGATTCGAAGGATCTTATCGTTCAATCGAAGGAATTAGCCTTCGATCAAACTATCTGCGCTAAATCCTTCGACTTCGATATTCTCAGTCATTTTACTGAGGACGCAGAAGATGGACGCGTGGAACTTTGCTGGAAGAATCTGCAGCGAGGGCGAAGTATGGGACATCTCCCCGGGGGGGGGGGGGGTAGTCAGCCTGGGGGGAGGGGGTGTCTACCTGGGGTGGGGGGTACATTTTTTTTTCAGAACAGGTTGATTTCTCTTTTAAGATTTATGTCTATCATTTCAATTTTTCAGCTTCCAAAATCTCCTTCTAAAACTTATACCTTTTTATGTTCTGCCAATTGACCAACTGCACTTCTTCTCACATATTCTTCTCCAAATATTAAATCTTCTTCCCTGATCTTAGCATTCTTTCTCTCCACAGTATCACCTCTACAAGTACCCCTCTCCGGAGAAACATTACCCTCTTGCTCATCTTGCTTTGAGCCAGTGCTGCTATTCTCCCCTTTTAGTTAGCGAGGTGGTGAACTGTATTCACACTTATATCCTTCACACATTTATGTACTCATGTATCTCTTAATATTTCTTTCTACATCACCAGGTACCTCTCTTTAAGTTACATTCTGAGGCCATATGTAGTCCAACTTTTGCTTCCCCTATATACACTCTTTCCCTGCATGAAAGGCTCTGATGAAAGCATCATCTCTTATGATCAGTGGATTACTATTGAGCTAGCAGCTATAGAATGCCTTGTGTCTATTTTAAATATTCTCATTTAAGAGCTTTATGGTTTACACCGATCTAGCATCTAATTAATAACTATTTGCTCTTGTGAATTACTTGAGTTTAGTTCTTTATTTTTCTTTTTTGTTTGTCATTGTAGTTTGTCTATAGTTTGTTTGACAGAGCATCCTCATTTAGGTGGGTAAGAAATAATTTGTGCCAATTTTATGTATATGGCACAGCTCTTCAATAATTCTATCAGTGCATGTTTTGGAGTCCAAATGGATGAAATATTGCTCCCCCACAGAACACTTGTGTTCTGGGATCTGTGCAGCTTGTGCTTTGCACATTGAACTTAATCTTGTGCAAATTACAGATCACAGAGATATGAGTATAATGCAGCTCTCTATTGAAAAGCTGTCACAGGCACATTGTAATATACAAGGCCTTATTGTGTCTTGGGTCCATTGGTGAGCACTGATACTCCCTAATTGTGGCCTCTAAAGGGGTGTCCATGTATTCCCTCTAGCTGTATGTCATGTATACAGTGCTGCCAAATGCAAGTAATGCTGTATTTATGTGTCATGAATCCACAGCATGGAACTAGGTGCAAGGGGCCTATTTGCTGTGAAACCATGTGAACTTATGTTAGGAGCTTCTTGAAAACCAGAACAGGAAATACTGTACATAGAGTAATATTTTCATGAATAGATTGAAACAAAGGATAATCTTTAAAATAGGTCAATGGTTAGGGCAGGATCCAGAAGCACTAGCGCCTAAAAGAAGGCAAACACCAGGGTAGGTGACAGGTAAGGTACTAGACCATAAAACAGGCTAATGGTCCATACAAGAGGCAGGCTAGCATTAGTCTTTAAAGGAAAGCTATACCACTGAACAATTTACTGTAGGTCTCTATAAAACATATTGTATAAAATATATCATATGTAAAACTCTGCTTCATGTAAATAAACCCTTTTTAGATCTAAGGGCCGCCCCCTGGGATCCTTGCTTTATGGCGCACACAGACCAACCAAGGGAACACATACTGCACATGTTAGGTCACATGAGCCATTTAAGGGACAGAGGTCTGTCTTTTACTCCCACACTTCCTGCTTTTACAGTTAGAGCTGCAGGTGATCTCTTAGACAACAAAGAGAATAACACAAAATGGGGCTCAAGCTAAAGACGTAAAAGGGTAATATTTACTTAAATATATATTCCAGTTTTGAAAGATTCTTTAAAGAGATTGTTCACCAATAAATTAACTTTTGGTATGAAGTAGAGAGTGATATTTTGAGACAATTTGCAATTGGTTTTCAATTTGTATTATTTGTGATTTTTGAGTTATTTAGCTTTTTATTCAGCAGCTCTTCTTTTTGCAATATCAGCAATCTGAAGCTAGGGTCCAAATGATCATAGCAACCATGGATTTATTTGAATATGAGATTGGAATATGAATAGGAGAGGGCCTGAATTGAAAGATGAGTAATAAAATGCAGCAATAACAATAACTTTGCAACCTTACAGAGCATTTGTTTTTTAGATGAGGTCAGTGACACCAGTGTGAAAGCTGGAAAGACCCAGAAAGAAAAAGGCAAATAAATCATAAACTATAAGAAATAAAAAAATGAAAGCTAATTGAAAAGTAGCTTAGAATAATCCATTCTAGAACAAACTAAAAGTTAACACAAAGGTGAACCACCCATTTGATTTTGGGGGTAAAGTTTTCCTTTAAAATAGTGGTAAATTCTCCGAGCAGGCACTAGACAAACGCTTTTCAGCCAATGTTCAGGGCAGGCAATAAACTTGTTTGTTCTCTTTTAAATATGGCAGTTATTTTACATCTCCTTCATGCATTCTTTTTAGACACAAAAGATTACACGCAGCTCCATAAGTCTGCCCCATAATGTGTCATCGAATTATACTGATGTTTACTTCAATAAACAGGCTGATGCTAGAATACTATTTTTTAATATTTTGCTCTAAGCCCATGTAATTTAAATGTGACAATATTTCATAACATTTTAAAAAACTCAAGATTTGTATTTCCATTTTAAAAGCCATATAACATTTAAAATGTGCCTTTTTCAAAACTTTTCTGTGTGTGTGTGCAAAAAAAGCAATCAAAATTGCAATATGTACTGTATATAAATTCAATTAGAAAATGTGCCATATACCAAATACCATCAAGAAACAAAACTGATATGCATCTATATGCTCTTTTTATGTCTCAGCGCAAAGCCCCTTTTATCTCTGCTTCCAGTTAGATGACAGCCTCTAAAGTGAATTTCACTCAATCCTGTAACTGCACATTAACTGTGCACAGGATTATCCTCTGGCCTGCCACTCAAACTTCTCAGGGGAAAGAATACAAAGCAAAACAGCTTCTTCAAATCATAGTCTGTAATAAGACCAGAAGGACAAACATTTGTCCTGACCCACTGTGCTTTTCATTCACAGCTGATATACAGAGAATGGCATGTTGCCAAATCGCTAATGGATTTGGGGATGTGCACTACAGCTACATTTATAAATGTAATTTTCTAATGACTTTTAATTGTCATGGACCTTATCATTATTCATATCTACCAATCACAGACCCTTGTAAAGGATGTTATAGATTTATAATATTTTTATGTGATGCCACTGAAGGAATAGAAACCCATATTTTCACAGAAGCTTAATATTCATGAGGTCTCTGGCCCCATTTCTTAGGTAAACTAAATTGCATTAATCTAAACTTGGACTTGCTCCTAGGTTTTAACCATAAGCATAACCATAATATTTGGCATGTACCTTCATTTATTATGAAATCCATATTATTAACCCTTGAAGTTTAATGCAAGTTGACTGAAAAAATTTTCATGTGGCTACTGTGAATCATACCAGAAAATGTAGTCAATGTGAATTGCTTTTGGCAAATGGTATAGTTTCCTGTCATTATCTTTAACTAAGGAAATCAGTATGAAGCACCAAGGTTTTGACATTTTGTTATATTTTATTATATGTATGGGACCTGAGGTTTTCCGGATAATTTGGCTCTCCATACTTAAATCCTTATTGGAGGCAAAACAATATAATTATGACCCATAGCTTTCTGGATAACAGGTTTGTGGATAATGTATCTCATATCTGTATTTGAAGCTAAATGATGTAAATGCAACTTACCAAAGAAATGCATTCTGATTATATCTAGTATAGGTCAATCTAAAAACAACTGGACTTGCTGAGTAATCAATGAAGACAGAATCAACACCTCTGTGAGTTTCTTCAGATGTCACCTCTTTGAAGAGTTACAATGTGCCATTGTAAATGGATTAGTGGAAGAGTTTATATGCCGAGAACTTCCCACACCAGTCAGTTGAACTGAAGAAGCTGCTCGGATGAGTAGTGAAACGTCTTCATTGATTACTCAACAAGTCCAGTTGTTTTTAGATTGACCTATACTAGATATACTATGACCTGGATGAATGAAAATCTTCATAGTCATTCTGATTATAGTTTTCTTTGTTATCAGTTGTTCAGGTATCTCTTTTGGCTGTGGATGAATTCATGAAGGTTTATTTCACATAAAACTATAGCAACAAGTACACCTAGTTGAATAATAATATATAATTCAAAATCATGGACTATGTTATTTTAGACTGTACTTTAGAAACATAACAATAATTTGTTTGCAAGAAAAGTTTTCTTGGGATATGTAATGAGTTAATATTGATGACTTTATGCCATATGTTGCTTCTGTATGTTATGTTAGCTATAAATGCATTTTCTATGCATTTTCTAGGCAACATGTTTTTTTTTCTGAGGATAAAAGAGTTGCTGCCATGGTTCATCTATAGCCACACTGACAACTGGTATGATAAAATCACTCTCTGCTTTTAGACACATCTTTATTTGCTGAGAGATCCTGTAATTCATGTTTTCAGTTATAGGTAGAAACAAATGCCCAAAAGGAACAGAGCACTTTCCAAGAAGCTATTCAGCATATTTTCTAGATCCACACCAGTGAGCCTGAACCCATCATGTTCCTCATATTTTATTCAATAATAAAGGCAATAATGAAATCTACAAGAAGCAAAGAATGATAGGGGGGACCTGTAGGCCATTGTTATTAGGATTTCCTATATTTGTCCTTACAAAATAAACTTTGTTTTTACGCATTTAAATGTAACAGACAGTATACCATAGCCTATATTTGTTGAATTGGCAGACATACTTGTCAGTTTGAATGTTTTTATTCTTTTTCACTTGTGCCACCCTATATTACATCAGTTGTATGCAATATGACTCTAACAAAGCCATGTGCAATGCAATATGCAGCATGCAATATGACTAGAAGTGCAAGCCAGAAAAAACACACCCAGTTTTTTACCATCAGGTAGTTTTTTCATAATTCTAGCATTACAACTGGCACCCTCTAAATAGCATCAGACACAAATTGCAGACACTATACCAGTGTGGATACTAATTAAAATCACGCTCAAGTTGCTGCACTTTATTTCAGTGAGGCTTATATATAACCACTGAGTGGATTTGCATTTTGGCAGTAACGCATAACAACCAATCAGTAGTTAGCTTTTCTGAGACAGCTGCAGATAGAACAATGAAAGCAAAAATCTGATTGGCTGTCATAGGTTACTGTCAAGTGTTTCTAAGTGATGTCCAATGTGTATGTGTGGACATTTTATGCATGTTAATCAGAAGAGGTGTTAGCATGTCATTTATTAAAAACTAGTTGTGTGGATAAGTGCAAAATGTGACTTCCCTGAAATTAAACATCTGAATGGTAGATTTTAATTCCAGGGCTACTTTGTATCCATACACCCTGTTAATAGATTTGCATATTGCCAGCAACATTAAAGGATTTCTATATCTCTTCTAATGCAAGTGACTTGTTATTCCCAGGGGACTAGAAAAAAAGCCTAGTTTCCAAATCTGGGGAAACAGACGGCAGCTAATAACTAAAATGACATTTTCCAAGCTAATAACCAATGTGGTGAAATAAAGTTTTAACAAAGAAGTATTTTGTAGCACGATGGTCTATATTTAGTTATTAATAATATAATACGAAGAACATAATTTTGTAAAACAACTCTGGACATATAGTACTTTCTTCAATATTTCATAGCACATTTGAGCCACTTGATTAAAGGGGTATCAAGGTCTATCATGTATAATATTCTAGGGGGGGCACATAGGGGAGGGTTATATGGCTTTCTCCTCCTCCCCACGCCGCTTGTGAATATAAAAACGATACCACCAAAATCACACCAGTATCCATTTAATAAATAAATAAATATATAAAATAAATAAATAAAAAAGACCACATTCTAGAAGAACATGTTAAAACTGCTTAAGATTTTAAGGGGCAAATGTATCAAGGATTGAATATCGAGGGTTAATTAACTCTCAATATTCGACTGGGGAATTAAAATCCTTTGACTTCGAATATCGAAGTCAAAGGATTTTGCGCAAATAGTTTGATCGAAGGAATAATCGAAGATCGATCGAAGGATTATCCTTCGACCCAAAAAAGATAGCCAAGCCTATGGGGACCTTCCCCATAGGCTAACATTGACTTCAGTAGCTTTTAGGTGGCGAACTAGGGGGTCGAAGTTTTTTCTTAAAGAGACAGTACTTCAACTATCGAATGGTCGAATAGTCGAATGATTTTTCGTTCAAATCGAAGTTGAAGGTCGAAGTAGCCCATTCGATGTTCGAAGTAGACAAAAAAACACTTCGAAATTCTAAGTATTTTTTCTTCTATTCCTTCACTCGAACTTAATGAATGGGCCCCATAGTATGCTCATAATTTCACCACGGAGATGTGATACATACTGTAGTAAATCTCAAATAAACCACTGCAGTAAGAAAACATTTAGTCCCTCTGAATAGAATTAAAATAATTTGCTATATGAGCAATTTTCCTCGGTGCAAGTAATTATTCCCTTTGCACAAAGATAAGATATGTTTTGCTAACACATTATGACATTATGACCCCTTGATGAGATTCTTCTGATCTTTTTGGCATGATGTCATCATAATGTCTTTGATCAGAGTGGATCATGTCTGCTATTGCTCTTGAACTATAGACAGATAAACTAAATTATATAGATAATTTGAAAAGATATACATTATATTAGATAAACAATTTCAGAATATAGTTGATTTATAATTTAATGTAACATATGTATTAAAAAGAATAGATTTTGTATTTACTTTAGAGTAACTTGAGGCTTTTTTATGGTAGGCACAAGTACGAGGTGCACTAATGAGCCCAAATTTGTTATTATTTGGTAAACACATCACACAAACGGCACAATGTGCAGCATAGAGGGGTGCAAGGGGTTGCAAGGTCATGCTTACCTGAATACAGAGTACTGCACTCATTTAGCTGTTGCACTTTAATTAGCACATCAAACACATGACACAATGAGGCTTACTTGTGAACACATCACAGCACTTAAATGGTCAAATAGGTCCAAATTTTGCCCGCATGTGAATATTTAATAATGAAGCACACAAATGTTTTAAAGTGCAGTTAATGTTCTATTTTGGACAGTGACATTCGTGTCATAGGAAACTGCACATTTTCTGTTGCAAGACTTGTAATAAATGATGTGCACATACTAGTGCTACTGGCCACAACTGCATTACAAGTATGCCACAAACTACCAGTCTAATTGCCTAACTCCTACTGTGTAGGAGTCCGATATTTGCGACATGCATATACAGTAAACCAAACCTTTGAAAAATAATCTTTTACAGGCAATTTAACTCAAATGTATTTGTGTGTGTGCAGAAAATGGTACAGGCATTTAGTGCTGTGCAGTGTTAATAAATAAGCACCAGTGTGCAGCATAGTGGGGTGCAAGGGAGCCGTCCTTGAGCAGGTGGTATGTATAAGTCTCCCATTGGCTTATGCTTTCTGAATAGGAGGCTAGCAAAAATTCAGTGAAATGCTGTTCTTTGTAATATAAGTTGTGGCCTGTGATTCATGAAGGTGGTAAATCTTGAAAGCATTGTGTATTACTTTATGATGTTTTTAGATTATAATACATTATTTTAAAGACAGTCATTGTAATAATATTGCAAACACCTGAATGTAGATACAATTTCAGTGTATTTTTATATTAATTTAAAAACTCATTTTAGCTCCTATGTACATTTTTCTTAGACTGGTTTTCAGTTATAGTTTGCCTTACTATTTACAGGTTATACTTTAGTTTCAAGACTTTGCTATTACAAATATTTTTATTTTCTCTGTATATACAGTACTAGATAAATCACATTTTGAAATTCCTCTCTATAGGCTTGCGTTAAAATCTTGTTGTAAGTGCATTTTATTTACAACTTGTCCTTTCTCTCAACCTCCCAATTTACAGAACAATAAAACTGCTTAGTAAATTTAATTAAACCCCCTGCTTATTTTCAGCAGTTATAAGAGTTCTAGCATGAGTAAAGGAATAATTAAAGAAGACCCTAGAGGAAACTAAACAATTAGATCAATGATTGGCATCGACATTCAAATGTGGATTTTAGGGTAAAAAGTACAGTGAAGAAATTAAATCAATTTAATAAGAAGCCAGCAATACAAAGACAGTGAATTCACATAAACCCATATTAACAAGCATTACATAATTTTCAAAGTTATACATAATGCAGACATTTTAGCTTATTGAAAATGTGCTTTTTGGCTTAAAATGAATCAGAGTATTTTTCATTTTTGAATACCAGTTACTTGAAGTCACTCTTTAATTGACCCATTAATAGAGGGTAGGATTTAAAAGAAATGTTAATTAACATTTGCAATTAGTAATACAAAAGATGCTGCTTTAAAGGACAGGGGATGCTCAAGAGGAAGTCCAGAATGAAATCTGCTCTTCACCCTCTAATTATCACTCCTCTCAACAGAGCCCTTGTACATCTCATTAACATCACAGTTGGAGAGTGGAACTGTAAGCAGCTTGCAGGTGTTTAACTGAAGCACTCATGGGGTGATTTTTTACAAGAGAGGTCCTGATCTCTAAATAACTCAGAAAGGATGCCAATAATATACCTTTTTTCTTTCCAGAAAACAACATGGAAAGTGCAAAGATAAGAATACAAATAAATGTACTAATCTAATTTTCTCTGGATTATTTTGTCCTGTTGTCTGCATTGTCTGTACAGGGATGGATTCTGTATTCTGGAATTCTTGGAATTTGGGCATTTCACAATGTTTTAATATTTGGATCACCATACCTTAAATTTACTAAACAAAGTACATGGTACTATCATATTATAACAGAAAACTAAATAATTAAAAAAATATAGAATTAAATTCTTAAAATGGATTCTTAGAGAGAAGGCCTTCTCTTAATTTGGAGATTTCTGAATACTGGGTATCTGCATAAGAGATCTCATACTTTTACTACATACTAATGTAACAGGATTAGTAGAATGTGCTAAAAAAGTTATAATCTACAATCATG
This sequence comes from Xenopus petersii, assembly GCA_038501925.1. Classification (NCBI taxonomy): domain Eukaryota; kingdom Metazoa; phylum Chordata; class Amphibia; order Anura; family Pipidae; genus Xenopus; species Xenopus petersii. Next base: position 73,528,398 of record CM076683.1, on the reverse strand, counting down.
CATTTTATAGGGGTTACTTTAAATTATAAACTTAAAAGAGAAGGAAAGATTACAATTTTATCAGAAAGGGCTATGTAAATACACCCACAAACACTCATAATGCTGCTGCACTGGGTCCCCTGTGATAAGAACCACGGAATTTCTTTCCTCCTATTCTTTATACAGTCTTCAGTATCATATTTCCTTCTTTCAGATCAAACATCCCAGCTCCCAGGCATACACCTGCACAGCTTCATCCTATCCCCCTCTTTTCTCCCTCCTCTTCCCTTCCATCTCCTTCCTGTAATCTGAGCAGAGAGGGGAGCCAGCAGTGAGAGACACAAGGCAGCAGAAGAGATGCAGACAAGGAAGTTACATTACACGAAATGGATATGCCAGCTGCTATTTTACACAGACAGGAAGAACAACAACTGTTAAGTGAGGTATGGTAAAGCATTCTATCGAATAAAATTTGTGTTTTAACTGGTACTATTGTGACTAATCTATTAGCAAATAACGACATCAGTATCTTTCCTTCTCCGTCAAAGTTATTAATAAATCATGCATGACAGGTACCTTAGGGATGGGCGAATTTTTTAACCTTGTTTCGCAGTGAATTGACGCCCATAGACTTGTATAGCTTCGTGCAACAACAAAACAAAAAATGTGCGTCAAAAAGAATTTGCTGCTCGACAAAATGTTTTTGATGCCCATAGACTTGAATGGGAGTCAGTGTCATTTTTCCGGCGGCAACATTTTTGGCGAAACGAAATTGGTCAAATTCGCCCATCCCTAGTTTGATATGGCTGTGCTGTGACACAAGCAATAGCACATCTTTCATTGCATCTCCAATAGCCCTGACAGTGCTACAACGTAAGCAGCTATAATACGGAGAGAGGAGGCCTGGCCCTTGGGGTTAAGCATGAAAGTTAAAATACTAAATGCTGTGTATTTTATTGAGGGACCTTGGGGGAAAATTTGGCAGATATCTGGGTTGGTGATGTATGGTAGGTAGTGCCAGGATTTGTGCAAGGAAGTGAAAATGCTGGGAGTTGTGCATTGTTAGAAAGGTGATGGTAAGGAGGCAGATAAAATAATGAAACTTGTCGGAATCAGTAGATGGTCAGGTCTTATACATCATAATTAGGGATGTAGCGAACTGCCGTGTATGTGTTCGCGAACGCCGTTCGCGAACACTGGCAAAAAATGCGAACAGTTCGCGAACTTCGAACATCCGAAAATCGTTCGATTCGAACGATCGAAGGATTTTAATCGTTCGATCGAACGATTTTCGTTCGAATCGAACGATCGAAGCCATTGGATCGAATGATTTCATTCAATCCAATGGCTTCGATCGTTCGATTCGAACGAAAATCGTTCGATTTTAGCGATCGAATGGTCGAATGGTCGAACGATTTTGACGCGAACGCCTATTGGCGAACGTCACGCGACGTTCGCGAACTTGCGGCGGACGCGAACAGTCGAAGTTCGCGCGAACTAGTTCGCCGGCGAACAGTTCGCTACATCCCTAATCATAATGAATACCTATAGAAGGAATGAGTTGAGTAGAAACATCACTTGGAATAAAGTGGTTCACTGGTACATAGCCAAATAAAAATAAAATGCACCTAATAAGAGATGCATATTTTGCTGCTAAGTACCTCTTTCTGTACATACAGTACAGTACATACATACGCAACTATAAAAATCTAAGAAATTACATTAGCTATGTTCATTTAAAGCACCTTATAACGGGCCATCCATTCAAATGATTACAGACCACACCATAGGGTTCATGTCATAGCCTTCTTTAGTATGGTTATGGTAGGTAAAAAGAAGAGCCATGGCAAGATAGGCAAGATACGATAGCAACATATAAAGTTGCAACCGAATATTGCTTCTAGCTGCCACTATATAGAAATTCAGGGTTCAGGAACAGGTGTACAGTATCTTAATTAACTAAGTGGACAAAGTTTTCTTGCTGACCTCTCTAGCGTTTCTGAGTAATGGAACAACTTAGTTGCATATAAAACACCATGTTGCTGGGAGCTCAGTGAATAAAAATGCTCCTATAGATTTTGAGTAGAATGGGTTAGTGAACACAGTTCTACCAGTTAATTATATATAATGCACATAGTTGCTGGGGGTTTAAATGTTTAATGAACGTGTGGGTTTATTTTTGCTCAGGTAAGTTTTTAGGTAGAAAGGTAAACCGTTAAACATGACAAGGCTACTTATATGCAATGCTTGCATGGATGCACAGGGTTTGCAGGTGACATTACAGTAGCTTTCAGAGAAATATTAGCAGTTTCAAGAGACATACTGTAAATATAAATTATAAACTCTAAAATCCTTTGGCTAGTACCTTTGCTAGGATACCTTTGCTAGGATTTTAACATACCGTATATACTCGTGTATAAGCCGACCCGTGTATAAGCCGAGGTACCTAATTTTACCTACAAAAACTGGGAAAACTTATTGACTCGCGTATAAGCCTAGACACAATAAGACCCTTTATGCTACAATCACTACAGCGCAAACGAAATCACTGAAAATTTGTCCCCCCCCAGTGGATTTATATTACAGATATTTTTCAGCTGAGACAAAATATACTTTCCACTAGCAATTATACACACATAGACACACATATACTTTACACACACACTCTTCCCACAAAATAATCACACACACATACTATACACACAAACTCCCCACACATATACTATATACACACACAAACTCTCTACCCACACCATCATACACTATATACCGTACACACACTCCCCACACAATAATGACAAGGCTGATAACATACCGGTATGTTAATGCAGAGCTGAGAAAGTTTCTAATACCGGTAGTTGTTTGTGTAGGACACAGACTGCCAGGGGCTGCTGAGGTCGCTCTCCCCGACTCTCCGGCTCCTCCTCCCCCATTGGCCGGAAGGTGAGACCCGGCGGCAGCAGCTGGAGACGAGGGAAGAGCTGCGGAGAGACACAGACGCCCCGGCGGAAGTGGAGAGAGCTGCGCAAAAATGGCTCGGAGCTGAGAGAGGTGAGGCGGCCGGGAGCACAAGGCAGAGGCGGGAGGGATCGGGTGTAAATTGCGCTGCTGCTCGAGCTGTGGGGCTTCCAGGGACTCGGGCTGAGGACTCGGGGGTGGCGCCTCCTGAAATTTTACCGGTGAGGCAGCCTACCGTATTTCATCTAGAAGGGGTACCCGCGTATAAGCCGAGGTCAATTTTTTCAGCACTTTTTGGGTGCTGAAAAACTCGGCTTATACGCGAGTATATACGGTATGCTGTAAGGAGAGAGATTGGACAGTGTGACTCAGATGTGGGTCCTTACCAACTTTTGCCAAGAAGGCAATAGCTGCCTCATACATTCTAACAACACAGAGAACACATTTGAATATAGGAACTATAGTTTTACTGTAGTATGACTCTTATATATTTGAATAGGGATGCCATCTGTGGGCACAGCCTTCCCAAGTGTGAATATCCTCTTGTCAGGCTACCAGTTTGAATGAGTACAGATCTTTGTAGAAGGCTAAAAATATGTTGCCTTTGGGTCAGTTTGTGGGTTATCAAATATATCTTGCAGAGTGGCTACTTTGGTTTTTCCCCATGCTCTGTGATTAGTGATGAGCGAAATTTTTCAGTTTAGTTATTCAGTATATGAAGTCATATAGGGTTAAATCACCAACTAGCATAGGAGGGAACTCCATTATAAGTGTATCCAGTTCAGGTTGGTTATTCAGTATATAATGTCATATAGGTTAATTGACCACCTAGTGTTCGAGGGAAGGTCTGTTAATATTACTGCCGCCAGTAGTGGAGCATGGTCCAAAATGTCCCTTGTAGATATTTAACTTGTCATACCTTGGAAAGGAGGCCCAGATTGACGAACTTCATATTTAACCTCCAGATGACTTTATGAGAAATAGAAATCATGAATATTGCCTATCTTTCGGGTGTTGATGTCTCCATAGTTCTGTCAGCCCCAGTTCCTTTATAAAGGGGGAAAGATTTACAGGTGATTTATTTACTGAACAGTCTATGGGGTACATTTACTTTCTTCGGAAAATCCGCCAGCGCTGGCTTTGCGCACATCGCAACACTTCGTCAGGTGTTAATTTGTCTGTACAACGAACAGGGTACTGAACACTTGCGAAGTTGTGCTAGCGATAATACGATCAGCAGTTTGAAGTTATGCTAGCATTGGCTAATTTGCATATGGCGTGCAGTTAAAGTACAATGGACGTATATGTTGCAGCAAATACATTACACTACACAAGGCCAGGAACCTTAATAAAATAAAATAGAGGTGTTATATTGCCATTCACATGTGCCAACTGTATAGTTTATGTGCCATATGTAAGGAAATGTAAGGGGGAAGCCGGGTACCCTAAAAAAAATGTATGCACTTTTTGCAGGCTATCACCCTGAAAAAAGGAAAAGACGCCAGCGTTTTTGGGACTTTTCAACAAAATTTCAAGTAAGTCCTATCTACTCCATTGCACTTCGCCTGTGAAGGGTTAACATGCCTACGTGCCTCTACACTTGTTTTTCTGTACGACACTGTACTGTCTCTTCTTAGACAACCTTGCATAAGTATCATCATGTACTATAAACAATATTATCAGCTTGCCTCAGACAAAATATCTTAGCTAACGCGCATGCACATATTTGTCTCTTTTTTCTATCTTGTCCATCCTGAACGATATACCTATTACAGACATATACTATGCTAATAACTATGCTGATACGTCACTATATTGGGACGTCTTTACTTATAACCTATATAAGCCTATGTTTGACCTTCAATGAACGGAACTTGTTATTCTGATCCACTCGTTGGTGTTTCTTTGTGCAAGTTCCCCGGATCCGGAATGCGAGGCATTGTTGGACAGCTAGAATCCAAAGTTCCAGTGGCAGTCAGTTCTTTTGTCCCTTTCAGCCTGGTCTGAGGTGGCGAAGGCAAGTCTGGTGATAGAGGTAATGTGGACCAGTCACGAATGCAAGCACTGGAGTGGGGGAGGGTAATAAACATATATTTTCAAGTAGAATTTTTTGTTGTCCTATATAGCAGTGTATGAATATATATCTGCTCTTAAGATTTGTATGTATTTAAGCAAATTTAAAGGGCAATTTATTGTGGAGTACGGCAGATACCCCTGAAGTATCATCTGAATATGAGGCATAGTATGATCGGTTGATTGAGGGGCATTTTAGGGCCAGAATTTTGCAAGCAATCAACATCTTGGGCTAACGAATCTCCCTTTCTCAGTACACACGTACATTTTTATACCCTGATAAAAACATCATTAGTATTTTCATTACTCATTTCATTCAAACACACTCCTATAGGTTAGCTAATCACATAATTTTCTGATGATTTTATTTTATTGGATTTTATTAAGCATCTTCATTTGTTTGCACAATACATCTCAAAGCCCAAGGTTGTCCAGCAAACAACATTTTTTTTTACCCACATTATTTAATAACAGCAAGCCTTGAGACCCATTATATGCCTGTGCAATCATTTTTTTACCCACATAATCTGCGTAAATTAGCAAATATCCAAGCTGCAAACAAAAAAAAACTATTATCAGCTTGATGGGAACTGGGTTACTGGAACAGGAACAGTTTCAGGATCAGGGTCAGGAACAAGAACAGGATGATGGTCACAGAATCAGGAAAGTTATTCTGGAACTTGGGTTTGGAGAAGCAGTAAGACCAATGGTCCAGCAAGGGGGAGTCTGGGAATCAGGCTTAAAAGGCACTTTGTCAAAATTAGGCTGCAGCCACATTGCCTCCTGTGGTTCAAGCTGGAGGAGCAGTGACAGGAATACGATAGGTCCCTGGTTTGAAACAAGGGCATTCCTGACACCAAGATATGGTATAAGTGTTATTAGAGGGGGATAGAATGGATTTGTTACTAAAAATTTGTTTGTGTTACTTCTACTTTAACATTTCTGTAATACGTTGGCCCTCTTTTCTCATACAGTTTTTTATATTATGCTCAATCTTTTATTCACTTCTCCACGATGAATAAGTAATAAGCCAACTGCATTGAAAGACAGTTTGAGGATGCTCTGAATTCCATACTTAAGTTATTCATTTACACTTTTCTTGACAATAAATATTGAATACAATTAGTTTGAAATGGAACAGTTCATAACATCTCAAGTATTTAAAGGGTATTTCAAGACATTATGTTGACTAATTAATTCCCTGAACTTGTTCAAATTAGGTAGAAGCACAGGTCAACCACTCTGCTTAACAAATAAAAGCATCTCTCTCTCTAACAAAAAAACTTTCTCCCTGAGATAGATTTAAATACCAAGGGCTATGTTGATGCATCAAGCATATTTCAGGGCAGTGTTTACAGCCTTTGTTAATAAATATTTGTTTTGAACATTAACTGTCATATTGTCAACTTTTTTACTGAGGTCTATAGAAATTTTGATCATTTTAAAGAATCTCTCGTATCTACAGGAATTAACCAACAAGGAGGTTTAATCTAATATGGTTCAGGAAGATACAGCTGGATAAAAACAAGAGAGAGCATTGGAACGAGGTAATATGAAGGATATAGGATGCCAGAATAGGATGTAGTTTTTGTTCTTTTGTATGTGAATGGCATGTAGGGCATATAAGCCCTGTTCACATTTGCTATAAAAAACTATTTAGTCTATTAGAATGTATTAATAATTATATGCTTCAAATCTTTCATTTAAAAGTGGACAACCTGGTAGATAGGAATACATTTCTGTGCAAATTAATCATTATACCTTTTGAGTTAAGGTAGGTTAATTTATATTATGCCATAAAGTGTGTGCCATGCATCTAAATCATGTAGTCAACATTGTCTTTTCAGCTCAGTTAGCTTGGTGTTATGTCCATGTTCTATATCACTTAATATGTAGATATACCATTATTAAAAAGTTGGTAGGTGGTTTACACTTCCAGAAATTCTACCAATAGATGTAGTTGTAATCCAAAAGTAATGCCAGCAGCCAGAAGCATGGCATGAGCATCTTTATTGAACATAGCATTATACAAATGAACCAGCCAAACATTTCATAGGTATAAGGAACAAGTAGTTATGGCTAGTTTGCCTCATGTGATTAATTAAATAACTCACCGGTAAAACAGGAAGCAGTCTTGGGGATAACAACAGAAGAAAAAGTAATAACAGAGGATGGGAGAGAAATTAAAAACAGAGCAGAAAATATTATGGGGAAATAGGTGAACAAATAAAAAATAAAGGGGAAAGGAAATGTTGGAAAAGGAGCAGCAGATTGTGGATGCAATAGAGGGCATGGACAGGAAAAAGATGAAAGGACAAGTGATAGAAAAAATGGGGGTGAAGAGACAGCACAGAATGCTGGAATATGAGATAAAAGAGGATAAGGTAGAGGGAAGAACAGCAGAAAAAAAGAAAATGAGGGCATAATAAGAGAAAAGTAAAGACAAATAGTTGAGGAGTGATACATAAAAAAAGAGCAAAAAACAAAATACAGATACTACAAGGAGGCATAAGAAAATAAAGTGAAAGAATGAAGAAGTAAAGACATTTTAAAAATGTATATGTTATGATTGGCATCCCAAACCCAGAAAAAACCCCAAAGTCCTGTTCGCAGCTCAGTTTTCCACCTATAACAGCCACCTTTCTCTTCGGGAGGAGCCCTCCTCCTCTACTTGGGTGCCGCCAGGTCTTAGCGTGAGAGGACAAGGGATAAAGGTCAGGGTAAGCAAGGGAGCCACACGTTGTACAGAAACAGAGAACAAAAAGCATAGTCAGGGTCACAGGCTGTTCGAAATCGAACAGGAGAGGCAGTACAGATTCCGTAAGCCAGAGAGAAGTCTGGGTCACAAGCCGGGTTCAAAACATACCAATATCGCAGTACCAGGGAGGAATCCAAGAGAGTAATCATGATGAAATGAGCATGGTCAGCAACAAATCAATACACACAATATGAAGCACCCCGAAAAAAAATAAATTTTTTAGATTGGGCAGTGGAAATAGCCCAAGGCCCCTTTAAATATTTAAATTTTGCGCCAAACACATGAAGATGTCATGCGCACAGAGCATAAACCAGGAGTGTATGGGCATGCGCACCTTAGAGGAAACAGAAGACATGCAAGGACAGGACTGCTATGTCGCACAAGGTAAGAATTGAAGCTGTCCCCCTGGATGGAGCTGCGAGCGTCCCCGCCACCCACAGGGCTTCTTGCAGTATAGGGACAAATGGATAAGACAAAGGAAAGGATTATGTAACATCAAGGGAAGCAGTAACTCTTTGTAATTCCATTGGCCACATTCTATATTATGCTATGATAACTAAATGCTGTATGCCTTCGACATTTGTAAGTAGGCAAAAATGTAAATTGTTAAATAGTTAATGTATAGTTAGTTTGTCCCTTAGGTGGCAGTGTATCCTAAGTTGAACTGTGAAGTATAAAGATATTGGTACTGAAAAGTGAATAAAGAAAACAGGAACCGGAAATATGGTGGTCATTCTGGCAGTGATAGAAAAAGACAGCTGTCTATCTTAGGGAAAGATGAGGTGAAAGTATTGTGCCACAATTTACCTGTTATGATAAGGTCACAGCAATAAATTGGAACAGTTTATGAGAAAATCTTCTATACCTCGTGTCTCAAGGTTACATTTGGGGTAGTGTGGCAGGATGGAAGACTCTGGAGCTGTGACTTCAGCTGCAGTGATGCTCTTCCTACCAGTGAGTGCAGCCTTGGCCAGTATACCCAAGTTTGATGGAAGGAATTTGACAGTGGCAGACTGGGTGAGCGGCTGCAAGGGATAGCTTGCTTATACAAGGTGCCCACTGAGCATGGAGTTGACTTGGCACTGGGTTCATTGGAGGGTGATGCTGCCAAGTGTTCCCCATGGAGCAGGAGGAAGGCTTATTGGTGATAGGCCCTTCATGATAGCCTAACTGGGAGAGAGGGAGACAAGCCCATTACCTGCTGGCTCAGAGTTAAGTACCATGACCCTGGCCTTCTTTGAGCAAGGAGAATTTCAGCACCTGGTGAGACAGTTATCAGGCTTCCCCTGTAGGATGTGAATAACACACCCATTGAAGTGGTGGGCATCACCTGGATGGACTTTATTTTGTTTGGGCAATGCGTGCTTTGTAAAGGGGTTGAGGTGGTAAAACGGTGGTGGTAGAATGCAAGAACTGGATGGACTACTCTTGGCTACTGCCCACAGGGCTCCACAGAACCCAAGCGGCTTCCGGACGATTCCCAGCAATAGATGATCCTTCAGCAACTTGACGTGGCCTGCTTGGAGTTGACAGCCTTGCAGCAGCAGGCTGTGCTGCACTGGGGGATATATGCCTGTCATGATGAGGGCTATGTATTTACTTTGGCTATTGATCACCCCATTGAGACTGGAATATCCCCCTTGGCCAAGAAAGGTACAGGAACATTCCACCAGAGTTGTAAGAAGAAGTCAAAATTTTATTGCACAAGATGTTGACTATCAGTGGTTGAATGCCTGCACCTGCCAGGATGCATACCCACTGCCGTGAATTGAGGAGTCACTGGCCAAGTTGCAGCAGGCTGCTTATTTCTCCTCATTGGACCTGGCCAGCGGTTATTGGCAAGTGGCAGTGAGGCCGGAGGACCCTGCTAAGACTGCATTCTTCACTCCCATGGGACTATATGAGTTTACTACACACACTTCAGAGTCAGCTCGAAAAATTCCCCCAACTTTAAAATAGAAACGGGTGCACGTACCATAAGTGGTCCATCCTTCACCAGAAGTAGCGTCATAGAAATTTCTACAGCACCTTATAGTATATAAATGTATTTATTCACATTTTCATGGCAGAATCTGGCCAGCAACATTTCAGGCCTTAGTGTGGCCTTTTATCAAGCTTGATAAAAGGCCACACTAAGCCCTGAAATGTTGCTGAGCAGATTCTGCCATGAAAACGTGAATAAAGGCATTTTTATACTATAAGGAGCTTTACAGAAAATTTCTATGACTGTATGAGTTTAACCAAATGCCATTTTCTTGTCAAATGCCCCCAGCACTTTTTAAAGACTAGTGGAACAGTGCCTGGGAGACAAGAACTATGACAAGGTGCTCATATATCTAGATGATTTTTTATCTTCTCTCATACCCTCGAGAAACATGTCCTACACTTGGAAGCTGTACTGAGACGTCTAGAGGCGTTTGGGTTGAAGTTACAGCCCACCAAGTGTTGTTTGCCCACAAGCAGTTGGCCTACTTGGGACATGTTATTAGCAAAGACTGGGTGGCTCCTGATCCAGGTAAGGTGCAGGCCTTCCAATGTTGGCCTCCTCCCACCAATGTAGGACAATTGAAGTTCTTTCTGGACCTGGTCGGATACTATAAGCGCTATGTTAAAAACTTTGCTTGCTCGGCAGCCCCACTGACCAAGCTACTGGATGGGCAGGTCACAGAAAAAGGACATGGGTATCTGAGCAGCAGAAAGCCTTTGAACAGTTAAAAATCTATTATCAACTCTAGTGCTGACATATGTGGATTACATTCTGCTTATATACAGATGCCAGCATGCAGGGTCTATGGGCTATGCTGTCCCAAGTCCAAGAGGGGAAAGAGAGGATGATAGAGTGTGCCAGTCAAAGCCTGCAACCCACAAGCGAAACCCGTAAAATTACAGATCTTTCAAGTTGGAGCTATTGGCTATTGTTTGGGCTGTCACCGAGAAGTTTAGTGGGGCATCATGTGGACATTTACACAGACACAGTGTGATTCACTATCAACCTGGAAAGTCTCACCAAAATGCAGATGCCCTGTCCTGTAACCCCACAGATGTACCAGTTGGGCAGTGGGTGAGGAAGAGATGGGGTTGAGATTCCCCACTGAAAGTAAGGGCCAGAGGGAGGCAAGAGGCCTCTGATACACAGGTGGCGGGGTGCAAGGCCCCAGTCAAGAGATCTACACCGTGGATGAGTGGAAAGAGGCACAAAAGAAGGACACTCCAACAGGTACTTAATTGGATGAGTTGGGAGCAGTGACCCCCAGGTCAGGTGAGGGTCCGGATGGCTCCAATGGCTAGGGCACAGCTGCGGCATTGGGACAGGCTGCAAGTGTGCCATGGGCTGCTATACCACCAAAGTGAATGGGAGAAGGAGCGGCAGAGGGCCTTGCAGTGGTGGTCCCTGCCACCCAGTTACGGGAGGTGTGTTGCGTTATGCATGAGACTGGGGGCCACTTCATGGTGGAAAAAAATTAGCAGCTTGTTCTCCGCTACTTCTTTGCACTGGGGCTAGGTGCTGTGGTCAAGAAAGTGTGCCAGCAGTGCCCCCAAAGTGCTATACATAAGGCTCAACCAGACCACACCACCCTTCTACAGATTTGCACAGGGGAGCCTTTTGAGCTAGTGGCCATGGACTTTGTCATTATAGTGGGGGCAATTGAAGAGTACTGCTATGCCCTTGTGCTTATTGATCATTTCTCTAAATTTGCTGTGGTACTGCCCACAAAAGACCAAACAGCCCAGATTACAGCTAGATTGATGTGGACTCGTGTTATAACGCTATTTGGTTGCTCCCAGCTGTTCTCATCAGACCAGGGTCCACATTTTGAGTCTCAGCTGTTCACTTAACTCTGCAGGTTTCAGGCAGTGCACAAGTTTCGTACAACCCCCTATCATCCCCAGGGCAAAGTTGTCCATGAGTGTTTAAATCTGTTGTGAACCCTTGGGGAGGAGTATCATGATAGGTAGTATGGGCTTACAACAACCCCTTACCAAATGCTACATTCTTCTTGCTATATGGTAGACAGGCTAGACCTAATACTGCCGGCCACAGAGGACTTCGCAGGAAATTCACAATTTTTTAGGCGAAATGGGACTAATTCTCCATTCACTGGTTGGTACTGAAAAGTAAATAAAGAAAACAGGAACAGTCAATATGGTGGTCGTTCTGGCAGTGATAAAGGAAGGGACAGCAGTTTATGTTAGGGAAAGGAGAGATTAAAGGATTGTGCCAGCATTTACCTGTTATGACAAGGTCAAAGCAATTACTGGTTATGAGACCATACCTCGTGTCTCATGGTTTCACATCCTTTTTTTTTAAAAAAAAGGATATAATAAAGCTGTCATGCAATGTCAGTCTCATTACTGGTTCTATGCAAATAAACAGTCTTTTGTTGCATATTTTTTAAAAAATTATTGCATAATTACTCTTTCTGACACAATTTTTAATAATTGATAATGTTGGAAGTTCTGAAGAACGCTGAATTGCCTAAAAAAAAGTGCTAGATACTGTGGAGTGCTAATACTGGTAAATTGTACCATTGTAAATTGTAAATTGTACTAGTCTCTTATGAGAGATATAGATCTGGGGTAAGGGAGTCTTTTGGGATCAGCTACCAGAGATATGGGGAAGTACTTCCATTAGGTCAATGGCCACCTTCCCTCCTCCTTTTTTAAAAGGCTTCTATCCCAGCTCATTCCTACAACTTGATGAGCAGCTACCTGGTCGTAAAGAACATTTTTATTGCTTTGTTGATTTTCTCAATGTATAATAATAATAATAATATGTAAAAAATAATTGTTATTATATGATTTTTCAGTTTTTAATCAATGGTCACGGTATGGCTGGCTTTTTTCTTGCATAAAAGGTTACGGAATACTTGTTGCTGTCACATGCCCATTGCTCTGTGCAATGGCTGGTATTCGCGTTTATACTGTAGTTACATGATTGTTAATGTTAGTAATATCCATTAACAAAGTTTTTTTTTTCATTGCTGAATAAAGCTGTGGCTGGCTTTCACCAAAAAGGAATGTGGTCTGTGTTTTTATTGGGTACTTTGGTCGATGAGATGGAGGGATTCCATCTCCACAGTTTTATTAAGGTAAATCCTTAGAGGAAAACAGTGTATGACCTTCACAATGAACCATGTCATGCTGTATTTCAATTTTTCTGAGACTGTACTTGAACATGCATGCAAATCCATTGAATTGCAAACAATGTACTTACATTACAACTCAGCTGTTAATTCTCAAATTAAATTAAACACCATAAATATTGATGCCAAGGGTCTACTTAACAGTTTGATGCCCAATATGCATGGATATACCAAGACAGCTGGCATGTGAGGACCCCAAATAAATATAGTGCATACTGTCAATTCGCCTTCTCTGAACAAAGCCATCTACTTTGTATTATGTGCCACAAGACCCTCTAACAGCACAAAGACCCCCCCCCCAAAACTATATATTTTTTGGAAAATACACATTCTGTCGAATCAAAACTGGCTAATTAGGTCTTTCTTAAAACCAGTGGTTTTTATGACATTTCTGAAAATCGCATACAAATATTGCAATAAGCCACATTTATCTCACCCAATTTCTTACATACAACTGGAAAACACCCTAAATATTGACACCAAGGGTCTACTGAACAGTTTAATGCCCAATATGCATAGATATATCAAGGCAGCTGGCATGTGTGGACCACAAATAAAAATAGTGCATATAAATACTACTATAAATATACTGGATCAGATCCATCCATCACTTCTGTATAGAAGTTACTCCACTGTTCCTGAAGTTAAAGATTTCAACCATAACAGTCCCGAAAGCAGAATACTTATGCTAAAAATCTAGTGTGAAGCTGATGAAAGGTAATGCCATAAAAAAATGCAATTAGATACATATAAATAGATAGTAGATTTACCAACATACAAATAATTGTTCTTGACATGATGTAGGTTTTCACTGCAAAATTCACTAATAATGCTGAGAATTTTTTTTTACCAAGTTTCTCTGTAAGAATTGCGCCCATTCTAATGGGTGAAATAAATTGTTGCGCGTCAGAAATGTGTTACACAATTTGTTGTGCATCAAGAAGAGTTTTTTCACCCATAATCTTCAATGCCTTTTTGTGAATTTTCACCCTCTCGCAAATTTTTTACTATTCAGTAATTCCAAATAAAGTTTTCCAGAACTAATTCTTTTACAAAAAAAGCTGATGACTTAATGCAAAACTCAATTTTAAGTTATTTGAGTTTTCACGATTAAATTGAAATTTGGCATTTTGAATTTTCGAGTTTTTTTTCAAATATGAAAAAACTTGGTTTCAAATATGTAAAAAAAAAACTTGTGAAAATTGTAACGCAAGTCAAATTGTAATAAATCTGCCCCTAGGTCATAGTGCTGTTTTTGGAATTTTTATGAATCTTGTTTGTGTACGTTTTTGCCAATTTGTCTTTTTTTCAGACAAACTCAGTAAGACTTTGTTTTATGGATTGTTATAAAATCATTAAATAACATTTGCTCCTGGACAGTTTTACATTTTTTTTTCAAAAGAGATGAGTAAGCTACTAGCTTTTTATCCAACAAATCATTATTTGCTTGTTATAAATTTCTAGCTTAATACCTTTATAATTTCTGATGTTAAATGAAGTGATTGTTTTAAAAAAAGGCTTTAGTTCCACACATTTTTATGCAATCTTTTTGTTCAACCCAATGAATTAAAGCTGAAAGTCTGCAGTTCAACTGCATCTGAGTTGTTTCATTTAATTTCATTTAAAATTCACTGTGGTAATGTACAGAAAAATAGTTGTCTCTATCCAAATATTTATGGGCCTAACTGTAGGTATAGGACCTGTTATCCACAATGCTTGGGACATGGGGTTTTCCGAATATGGGATCTTAGCGTAATCTTCATACATGAAAGGAACAGCAACACCAAAAAATGAAAGTGTCCTGAAGGAAAGACAATATAATGTACTGTTGTGCTGCAGTGGCAAAACAAATAGTATAAACTATAGTTTATATAAACAAGCTGTTTTGCAGTCATTCAAGCACAGAACACTGTAAATAACAGATTCATTTCTGAAGAATCCCAATGATTATCTGTTACCTGCTGTGTATCCTGTGCCTTTTCTTCTTTTTTCAGCTTGGGGGCTGCCCCCATGGCTGCACAGCTTCTACAGTATATGTAAACTATAGTTGTGTTTCTGATGATGTTGTGATGGCTGATTCAGTTAATGCCTTTAAGAATGGCTTGGATGATTTTTTGGACAGACATAATATCAAAGGCTATTGTGATACTAAGCTCTATAGTTAGTATGGGTATATAGAATTTAATTAAAAGTAGAGAGGAGTGTATGTATGGATGCTGGGTTTTCATTTGGAGGGGTTGAACTTGATGGACTTTTTCTTTTTTCAACCCAATTTAACTATGTAACTATGTAACTATGTAACTATGAAGCAAACACACAAGTTTTACCAGTGCTGCACCAACAGTACATCATATTTTCAGTACTTTAGGGCACTTTTATTTTTTGGTGTTACTGGTCCTTTAAGATTGCTAAAAAAAAATCATTTAAACATCAAATAAAGACAATAGGATTGCTTTACCTCCAATAAGGATTAATTATATCTTAGTTTGGATCAAAGATCAGAGAAAATAAACTAATTTTGATAACTTTGAATTATGTGATTAAAATAGGCTCTATGGGATTTAGCCTTTCCATGATTCAGAGCTTTATGGATTAAGGGTTTCTGAAAACCTTATCCCATACCTGGATATGTTACGTGTCTTAGACAGTAAGCCATAGTATGTTTGGTCACAGCATTAATGTTCAAATGTGTGATGATGCAATTAAGTCAAACATGGTGAAACACCTTAGTCAAATCTAACTTGTTTGCTTGATAATTTTTCTGCTCCTCTTTCTGATAAACTACAGTGTTTTGTTTATTTGTCCAAATTTTCATTTCTACTTGCCAACAGGGAGGGAAGGTAGATAACAGGTATTGATGATTAAAAAACTGAAAGGCACAATTTGGCATACCACTGTATGTATATATTTTCCCCAAGAAAAATACCTCCCAGGAAATTTCTTCACTTAAATTAATATCTTCATTAATTTTCTGAAACGGGAACTTTTGAATTTGTTTTCCATTTTCTAATTGTTTTTTTTCTTATTTTTCCCACATCCCTTAATCCCATTACATCGCCTCAACTATTTCTTAATCTAATTGCAGCCAAAATTTTTTTTTTTTACTCTTCAGATGTCTAGTACACTGCCCGTTATTATTCTTTTTACGCCCTATCAAAGCTGTTCCTTTTTTGCCGAATAGGTAAAAGAAGCCTTACAGTAAACTATAATATATCCCACTGGGATGTTACACTGTTCTTAATACTGGTGTAATGAAAAGCATTTTGGTACCTTTCATTCAATTGCATACATGATGAAAATCCTGTACACTTGCAATTTCTCTCTATTGAAGCATACGGTAGCTTGTAATATCTATATTTCACTGGACCAATAAGAGTAAAAATATCTGGTTCTTCTTCTACAGCTATCATTTCACATTTCTTCAAAGAAAGATGAATTACGGCTAAACACTCTTGTCTCGTTGATTATTAGGAACCAAAAATAACAGAGGAACTGGAAAGATTTATTTTCTCCCTGAATGGATCGTTTTCTCGCCAATTAATATATCAAGGTATGTGGCAGTGAGACATCAAGCCAGGTAATTGTATCCCAAGTGAGAACATTTATCATAACCTTGTTATACTATGTGGTAAGTAATATGGCTGCACCACTTTTAGACACTAGCTCTGTTCCATATAATGTCATTGAATTAATAAAGATTTTCTCTCACTAGAGATATCATTACACTCTTTGATAAAGCACAGCCCTGTCACTGTCTAAATATTCTTTTCTTTTTAATTTATGGATTTCATAATATGATGTTTTTATGAAATACATTTATTCAACCTTTAAATATGAGTCTCTTGTGGGCTATATACTGTATTTCAGATTTGAGTCTTTTATGAAACAAAATAAATACATGTTTCTTTTCTTGTGTAAGTTTGTCAGTTTAGATTTGGTTTAACATAAAGATTATTTCTTGGTCTCCTGCTTTATTATCTTTAGCATATTAAATATCATGCTCTTGGTAGAGCCAACCTTTAAACAACCAAACAAGGTTAGGGTTACGGTTACTGTAATAATGTAAAGGCCAATTCCTGGATCATGGTATAAATCATTGAATTTATTTGGTATACGTTGTCATTCTGACTACAACCTGCAGGCTTTTTTTCCAAATCTGATTATTTTACTTATTGTTTTGAAAAAGTTGTTGTTAGTACACGTTAGTGTTTTTGATTTTTAATGTGATACATGATAATTTAAAAAAAAAATTTGTTAGTGAGGCTTGGGTGAGCGGGGAACAGCTGTTCCTCACTCACCCAAGCCTGATCCCCAGTGTCCGCAGCAGCAGCCGCGTAAGGTCAAAACAGACCCGCTGACCGGCAAGGCGCACGCTAAGGGCAGGATTCTTGGCAGGGAAACCCGGCATTCAGCTCTTCTTTCTATTGGGTGTCTGTGCCTGGAAAGCCTGGGGCGGCTACATTTACTAGAAGGACTGAGTACAGGGGATTATGCTCTAGGGGGTCGCTGGGCCGCCATTCCCCTTGTGGTGTGTTTTTGTGCATGGAGGAAACGTAAAGCATCTTCACCCTTTTAATTAAATAAACATACATGGGGGCAGTACACATGCCCATGTAGCCTCCTCCTGCCGCTGCCACCCTGTAGTCAGCCGCGTGCACATTCAGATGGGAAGACTCTGGGAAGCGACATTTGGCTCACCCGTCATGCCTACCCAGAGCCTGAGAGCTGAGCCTCAGCCTCTTTCAGATGCTGTCAGTAGCCAGGGAGGAGAAATCGATCACTGAAGGATGGATGGTCGCCGTGTCGCCTGTTTTGAAGAGGACAGGAAGTGGAGTTTTGGTAAGTTATTTCTTAATAAGGCTTTGCAATTTAAAAGTTTAATTTGTTTTGGTGTTTATTTTTCCTTGTATACTAACAAATTTTTTTGTTAAATTTTTTTGATGTTACTGGTCCTTTAAGTTTTCAATTCATATGTTAGTTAAAACATAACCCTGCTTCTGACATGAGTTTCAGTGAGTCAATACCACCAACACCAGCAAGAATCATGCCTTAACCCCCCCCCCATCAAGCATACATAATGGTTATATAGAGGCAAGTAATCACAGTGTAGCACAAGTGAAATGTTCCTCTATCCCCTAGCCTCTCAAATAAAAATAAAATGCTTTGCAATCAAAGGTTAGGGTCAAAGATTGAAGATCCCCCAACAGCTTTAGATTATAATACATAATTTATCACCTACTAAAATTTATAATTTATGATATGATATGAGACATCTATAATAGCACCTGGCTTGGGGTGTTGATCTTTTATATGGTCCAATAATGCCTTGGTGGCTCAAAATATCCTTATACCTTACAGACATTACCAATTATATATTTTATATATCAATTTGTATTTAAGTTTGCTGACCGAGCCTTACATGATTCCTCAGATTTAAAGGAAAGCATGATTGGATTACAGGGATCAAATTTTCACCCCCTCCCTAAACATATTACATGCTGAAGGGATAGATTCTGGGTCTTGAAGTCTCTTTGCTTTCCATGTTGTGTGGTGCTTAGATTTTTTTACGGAAAAAAGACAGTAGGTCCCAGAATCCACCACTAAAACATGAAATAAGATAAGAGAGATATTGAACAATGCTAACAAAAAGTATGTACTGTAACTAATGGTCCCTGAGAATCAGAGGCAGATAGTCATGGTTTTTTGAAATTTGAGGAATTGTGTATGTCTGAGCAAAAAAATTACACTGACTGACTTCACCTTTTGCCTGAACTTGACACTGATTGCCTAGACCTTGTACAGTATACAAGCAAATAGTCTTCTTCGGCGTTCCTACAGAACCATTACAGTAACCCTGCTTACCTTGCAGAAAAGTTAGTGGGTTTATAAAAAGTGCTATGTGAAATATTTCAGTATCTAAGGAATGTATTATAGTGAATTTAGTGGAACCAAAATTCAAATAACTGTGTCCAGCAATCTCTTATCTTTGAAAAATTTCCCATGTAGTAATTACTTGCTAGTTTTGCTAAAAAGATAATGACACTGTCACTGCCTGTATTCTCCTTTTGCTATTAAAATTAGCACAATTCAGGTAACTCCAGGCACAGAAAGGTCCAACCCTACAGTGATTTTCTCAAAAGAAACTTTATTAGAACTTTTGTGCCCAGGACAATCAGTATGGGATATCCTGTGTGCAAACCTGTTATCCAGAAAGCTGAATTACAGAAAGGCCATCTCACATAATGGGGAATATAATCACAAGCATGTTTAAAGTTATGTTTTTGTGAATGTTTAGAGCTACTCGCAATGACTGACAATCACTGACATTGCTAAGCAAATGTTTACAACTGCTCTGGAGGTTTTAAAATTGTATTGCATAATACATTTTGCAATTATGAAATTTTATTACATACACTGCAAATGTTCACAAAAGCCATTTGGTAGCAAACTTTGAGAGGAAGTCATTAAGTTACATAGTTACATAGTTAAAATCGGGTTGAAAAAAGACAAAGTCCATCAAGTTCAACCCCTCCAAATGAAAACCCAGCATCTATACACACACCCCTCCCTACTCTCAGATAAATTATATATACCCATATCTATACTAACTATAGAATTTAGTATCACAATAGCCTTTGATTTTATGTCTATCCATGAAATCATCCATGCCATTCTTAAAGGCATTAACAGAATCAGCCATCACAACATCATCCGGCAGTGCATTCCACAACCTCACTGACCTCACTGGAAAGTACCACCTACGTTGTTTCAAATGAAAGTTCTTTTCTTCTAGTTTGAAGGGGTGGCATCTGGTACGGTGATCCACTTTATGGGTAAAAAGGTCCCCTGCTATTTTTCTAGAATGTCCTCTAATGTACTTGTAAAGTGTAATCATGTTCCCTCGCAACCCCTTTTTCCAGAGAAAACAACCCCAACCTTGACAGTCTACCCTCATTATTTAAAGGAAAACTATACCCCCCAAACAATGTAGGTCTCTATTAAAAGATACTGAGTAAAACAGCTCATGTGTAAAACCCTGCTTCATGTAAATGAACCATTATCATAATAATATACTTTTCTAGTAGTATGTGCCATTGGGTAATCATAAATAGAAAATTTCCATTTTAAAAAATAAGGGCCGCCCCCTGAGATCGTAAGATTCACTGTGCTCACATACAAACCACATGTAAGGTCACATGAGCCAATTAACAGACAGAGTTCTGCCTTTTGCTTCCTCACTTCTTCCTGTTACAGTTAGTGTTGTAGTATTTCTGGTCAGGTGATCTCTGAGGCAGCACAGATAGAGTCACGAAATGGTGGTTCAAGGCAAGAGATGTAAAAGGGCAATATTTATGTAAATATATATTCCAGTTTGGTAAGATTCTTTAATATGTCATTCAATTTGATATAAATGATCTGTTGCTTAAGTATTCATTTTGGGGGTATAGTTTTCCTTTAAGTCTTCCATCCCTCTAACCAGTTTAGTTGCATGTCTCTGCACTCTCTCCAGCTCATTTATATCCCTCTTAAGGACTGGAGTCCAAAACTGCCCTGCATACTCAAGATGAGGACTTAATAGGGACCTATAAAGAGGCATAATTATGTTTTCATCCCTTGAGTTAATGCCCTTTTTTATGCAAGACAGAACTTTGTTTGCTTTAGTAGCCACATAATGACTGCCCAGAATTAGACAACTTGTTATCTACAAAAACCCCAAGGTCCTTTTCATTTAAGGAAACTCCCAACACACTGCCATTTAGTGTATAACTTGCATTAATATTATTTTTGCCAAAGTGCATAACCTTGCATTTATCAACACTGAACCTCATTTTCCAGTTTGCTGCCCAGTTTCCCAATTTAGACAAATCACTCTGCAAAGTGGCAGCATCCTGCATGGAACCTATAGTTCTGCACAATTTAGTATCATCTGCAAAAATAGAAGCAGTACTTTCAATGCCCACCTCCAGGTCATTAATAAACAAGTTGAAAAGCAAGGGACCTAGTACAGAGCCCCGTGGTACTCCAGTAACAACACTGGTCCAATTAGAAACTGGTCCAATTAGAAGCTCTTTGTAGTCTATCTTCGGAGTTCTCTATCCAGGTACACATACTATGTTCCAGGCCAACATTTCTTAATTTAACCAGTAACCTTCTGTGTGGCACTGTATCAAATGCTTTAGCAAAGTCTAAGTGAATCACATCCACTGCCATCCCAGAATCAAGGTCCCTGCTTACCTTCTCATAAAAATAAATTTAGTTAGTCTGGCAAGATCTATTACACATTAAATCATGCGGTCACAAACTCATAGTATTATGATTTGCTATGAAGTCCAGTATCTTATCCTTTATTAACCTTTTGAAAAGCTTTCCTACCACTGACGTCAGACTAACTGGCCTATAGTTTTGAGGCTGAGAATGGGATCCCTTCGCCATTCTCTCTGCACTATGCCAGACCTCAAAGAATCCAATCACAGCACTAAGCTTGCTGAGTACCCTGGGATGAATACCATCTTTGAATTGCCTCAAGTGTGAACCTTGTTCCTAGTGCCTCTGTGCTGTAAAGCTTCTGTGATCTGAAATCTGTTGTGACCCCTGCCTGTTTTTGGACGATTCTGTAATCCTGACCCTGCCTGGTAACCGACTCTTCTATTCCATATCCCTCCTGATTGATCTCCTGGTTTGACCTTTGCCTGTCTGACTCCACTTGTACTCTGCCAGTCCCGACCCAGCCTGTTTTGACTTCGCTTTCTGTGTATGCCTTGTACTGCGACCTTCTGCCCAAAAGACTTCTGCTTTACCGTCGTGCCCCTTTGCTCGTTCAGAACCCTTCGCTTGGCACCACTTTTAATAAGACCTGGTGGCGTCCGATTAGCCAAGGGCTCCGCCCGACGTGAAAGGTGGCTGTTAAAGGTGGAAGCTAGAGCCAAGAACAGGGTACTTAGCATTGGTTCTGAATTTAGGGTACCGACCGTGACAGACTGCAAACATGGTCGCTAACATTCGAAAAGGTCTTTGCTAATTTTTTGCGCTAAAGTAACATTTTATATTCCATATTACATCCCCCCATTTATGTACATGCTTCCATTTTTTCAATTATTTAATTTTTTTCCCTGTAATATTAAAATAGTATATTGTACTTGATCCCAACTAAGCTGCATGAATTAATATTTGTGGTGAAACATTGCTATTTGGATTATGTAGGGGTTATTTACTAAACTCCAATTTTTATTCTGGTTGGAGTGGGGAAAAGCACAATGTTTTCGTAGAAAAACAAAACAATTTTTTTTAGAAATTTATTAAACCCTGATGCTGTTAAAAGTCCAAATGCCATCTCAAACCTGCCAATGTCATGAAGTCAATGGCAGATGACTAATGTATATTGGAAGATATCATGATCTGTGCTGGGTTTCATACACTTATCCTGTTAATGTGTGGTTTTTGGGTGATAATCCCAAAAAATCTGAGTTTGGGGTATAGCAGTGACAGTTACAAAGCAGGGCACTGATGAAAATAAACTTTTACAAAAAAAGAAAAAATGGAGCTCATCATATGTGCCTTTGGAGAAAGAAGCATCTAATGTCTCATTTATGCCCAGAAGGGAAAAAAGCTCACCTAAAAGGAACAATTTTTCTGTAACAAAAGTAGCAGATTCATTTATCTACAGTCTGAGACTGAAAATACAAAGAAACCCCATAGCCAGCTGATTATAAGATACAAAACACATCTACTTTGCAGTAAAAGCACAGATCAATGTTTTATTTCTTACCAATCACATCCTTACAAAATATGGTTCAGAATTCTTTTAAATGGTATCCCTTGCAAATGTTATAAAACAATTATGTAAGAACAAAATGTATTTTAAGCAATACCTGCTATATCCTGTGGAGACTGATAATAAGAAACACCTCTGTGATTGGTAAACTGAAACTGTACATACAGTTAATTAAATTACTTCAGCAATTTCAATCATTTTTAATAAATCTGCTTGCTACATGTCATATAACCTAAGCATCTAATAAGATATTTTCTTTTAAACAGCAAAGTAGCAAATATCACCTGCTGCTATTGTTATAGGTTGTAGCTTTAATTACATTATTGCAGTAGTGTGCTACCCTATCACTTACAAGAATATGATATATAGAAGTATATTACAAGGTATATGAAATTCCCCCAGGGTGTATAAAATATTAAAAATGCAGAATTCCAGGGGTTCTAAGACAGCTGGCAAAAAAACATGCAAAAGCAGAGAAGTTTACACAGCACTTTTGATATCACCAGTATTCCAACCATTTATGATCTTTCATCTATTAGGTCTAGGGATGTTCAACAACCTAGCCCCATGTATCAAGTATTTCTCCTGAAAAAGATAGCCATGTGGTAAGATCAGAAAATTGGCAATTTTAAACATGTATGCCATACTTCTATCTACCTTTATTTGACCAATTTTCATCCCTTAATAATGTTGAAGTTGTGTTGTTGTCCTTGCTGCTGTCAGTCAGTAGCAGCAGCAAGGACAACAAATTGTTCTATATTAAAGGGGACCTGTCAACCTAAGAAATAATTTCAATTTCTTTTCTATCATGTTAGTTGAGCAAAATAAATTTACTTACACTGTATTTATTATTTAAATTTTGTTTCCTTCTGTTTTGGAATTATACAATCACAGCAAGCAGGCAGCTGCCATTTTGTGGACACGGTTATTAAGGGAAATTGTGTATCACCCCAAAATCTGGTTTATGAACCAGAATGAGGGACCTAATGTCCATGTGCAGTGCCCTACACAATTATAGAGCCTGAGGAGGGAAGGGGGAATGTGAGGAGAGCAGTGACATCTAGAAAGTGCTGAATGGAAAGTGAAAGTAATTGTCTGCCCCTCCTCTATGCCACGGGCTTAGAGGCGGGGCAGGTAAAATTTGATTGACAGTTTAGATATTTAAACACTTTAATAACAGGTATGGATGTTTTCATGAAAACATTTTTTGGGGTTCCATATTTAATTTGGAAAGGACATTTCATTAGATTAGTTGCCCAGTGACAAATCTTTTCTTCTTCGGGCAACTTATCTCCCCAAAATGCCTTCACGCTGGCTAGAATGTAAATCACATTCTACCCAGTGAGAATTTTGGGGAGATCAGTCATCCAAAGAAGAGGAGATTTGTCAATGGGTGACTAATTTCTCCAAAAAGGAGAATCCATCCCTTTTATGTGCAGTGCAGTTTTGGTCTGTATGAAATATTTCAGTAGAAGATCTTTCTAGAGGACACAAGGGCATTCTTTGAGATCAAAAGACTGGGATAAACATACATATTTTTAAGAAAAAAAAATCATTTTTATCAGAGAAAATACAAAACTACTGAAGTTGTCATACAGAGACCAATAAAAGCTGTCTACTTGGTGACAGTTGACATATATTGTGGCCCTCTGATCTATGCCTGAAAACTGTCTCTTTGACCAATTGGCCTTCACAGGCCTGCAGTCGTAACGGATAACAATTTTAAATTAGTGAGGATATTCCCCTCCTAAGTTAAATTGGAGACCTTCAACTTATCTTGAAGTAAGGTAACAGTTACTTGGACAAAATGGTAAACTTTACAGGTATTTGCCTTTTTTAACAGTCATAAACAATGTAATTATATATTTATTTAACCTGGATATGTTCAACATGTAAAAATTTGTAGCACCATGGTAAATGTTGTTTTATAAACTTTTCTTTTATAGGACTTTGCAGTCGATGAGTAAAATTTTGACATTAGCATAGGAAGCATTTCTCTAATGTGAATGATTTTCAGGTCATTTAATTTCTTCCCAAGAAAAGTGTAAGGATTGTTTTGATTTGATAGGGTAAATAATGAGCTGGATATCTGTAGAGCAACAAAAAAGCATAGCTGCAGAAAAATGTGGCAATTAAAAATACTGTAATAATGATATAATAATAATAATAATAATGATAATAATAATAATAATAATAATAATAATAATATGGTCATTGTGTGGTCATTAATGCATTTTTCTCCTCCCATGAGACTGTATTAGCAGCCCACTTGCTGGAGGCTTTGTTAGCCTTCCTCTGGCCCAATTTTTTAAAGGGTGTTTTGTAAAGGATGAGTTGGTTGGACATATGTCTGTTTTCAGTATAAATGACTATGTTGAAATGTTCACTCAGCAAGGTTTCTAAAACATGCTTTTTTTCTTAGATTAATACATAGCAAGCTTCCACGCATTCAGCATAATAAATAATTGATTCACATTCATTTTTTATTATTGAGAAGTTAGAGCAATCATTTCTGACAAAATTGTTATATATTAGGAGTAATGATGCTTCCATTTGAACGGACAGAAAGCTTACTAAAACACCATAAAGCATTTATTTTCATTTTTGACTCAATAAGACATGTCAGAAATAGTTTTTACGTAATAGAAACACTTTTATGAAATAGAGTAATGTATTACTCTACTGTAATTGCATTTGTACTACACTGTTTTGTTATTTATTTACAGAATTTGTTCATTTTGTAAAGTGCTAGATGCTAATGTGAAGTGATATAAAAATACCTTCCTTTTTAAGTTACATAATGATATATTTTTTGCTATAAATGTGGTGTGTGTCTTTGCTTCTGTCTCTGTCACTATTTGAATATTAGCAAGAGAAAACATCCTCTTAACATTTGTCATTTTTAACATTTTTTTTTATTATCAACCAAATGCCAGATTATAGCAAAACTAAAGACGTATACAGTAAAGCTGCTCACTTTCTGAATGCCACAATACCAAACAAGGTGCTAGGGATGAGCAAAATATTTCTCAGAGAAAAAAAATGCCCATAGAGTCTTATGGATAGCATAAAGACTTCTAGCAGTATGGTAAGTTTTTGCCGTTTCAGGAATTTTTGGAGAAGCAAAATGAGTCAGATTCACCTATCACTTAAGCTGGCCATAGATGTAAAGATTTTTAAAAGATCTTTTCAATATTGTTAGCCCAAGCTTATCTTGAAATGATCGTTTAAATGTACAATTTGTCCATCAACTAAAAAGACCATTTCAAGCGATGTTGCCTAGTTGAAGCCAGATAAACTGTTGGTAGCTGCCTGCTTGGCCCTGCAAACATAGATAGATTTCACTGTGACCGATGAAAATTTTTTAACCTGGCCGATCAATTGTCTGACAGATGCCGGAAGAAAAATCGCTAGATGCACGATCGTTCGATTCCCACTAACCTCACGATAATTTGATGGATTGGTTGGATTACACTAAAATCACTAAAATACAACCTTGTTTGTGAATAAATATTTGTCCATTAATGTTGTTGTTTAATTTGATGGTTCTGGTGAAGACTGCTGAAATGTAACCAGAGAGGAACATGCACGGAAAAACTTTAATGGAACTGCACTAACTATTACTTTCACCAGTCTTCTGAATGTCAAGAACAGAGGCAAGCTACATTATTAACCTTCTTAGGGAAGAAAGGATCAATACATTCTGGCATGTATGGAGCAGGCTGACTCTCAGAGCACCCTGGGAGGCAGTGGCTCTAATACGGGTGGTGGGGGAGTGCAAGGAAGGAAAGGCAGGTTCTAGTTATAGGGGATTCAATTATTACAAAGGTGGATAAGGAAATCTGCCATAAGTACCCTTCATGTCAAACAGTCTAGGATTTAATTTATTACAATAACTTAGTACACACTTACATAAAATTCAAGATCCTCAGCCTAACGCATTTCGTGATTCAATCACTTCATCAGAGGCAATAATTTCCCTTATCAGGTTTACTCCTTTTGTAATTAGCATAGTTAAATGGTCACTTTTAATTGGTAGTCCAAAAAAGGTCAAAGATACACAAGTCCTAAGGTCTAAATAGCCATTTAGACCTATCATTTGAACTTTCCCTTTTGTTGCTCAACTGGTTTTCCCAGCCTATGGCATCAGTTCCATTCCACAAGCTCCCAGTGAGGATCCAAAGGAGAGATGGGAGTTTTAAGAAAAGAAGGGAAGACGCATGAGCAGCAGACCATGAGATAGCAGACGGGATCGCGGAAATGGGACTTCATTACAAGTGAACACCAGCTCAGAGAGACAGGACTGACAGAAAAATCTGAGCCGGGAGAAATGATATCACGTGACCGTACACTGAGGATCCTGTAAGTACTAACTAAGCAGGGAACCAGTGTTAGGTTTTACGAGAGCGCACATTGTTTTTTTCTGTTTCTCCTTTTTTGTTTCATTGAGGTGGAACACAGAGAAGATTGTGTGTGCTGAAAAGGAGTATTGGTAGCAGCCTGCCTGTCTTGTGCTACACTCGGAGAAACCCACGGGACTATTAAGGCACAAGTAAAACCGTATTGGGGGATAAAGCAACTACTGATGATGGGATAGCGTTTATTGCAGGAAACAAACTGACTGAAGTTTATAAACTTGTTGCATGATAATTGTATCAACTGGTTGAAGTACAGCACCACAATTCTTTTCTTGAATAAAAATGCCTTTATGAGGAACACTGGCAGGAACTGGATAAGCAATGTTTCAGGCTACACAGAGCCTTTTTTCAAGCTTACCACACACTCAACAATACAGCTTTTTTTACAGAAACATATTGCACCATATGCTGGTTTATTGTTTCAAATTGTTTCAAAAAAGTTTTCAACAGGTTTATTAAATTGTCATACGGTGATATCCCGTTAACTCTTAAGTGGTGGAACAATCACAAGTTAGCCCAAGTTCTAAAATATCTGTAAGACATAAATTTAAAAACAATTAAAAACAATTAAACCCAGAAAATAGCTTGTAGATCGTATTCCCTATTTAATCCATGAGGAGTGATAGTTTCTAATCTTCTAATCCACATGGCTTCTTTTCTAATGAGCCCTTTGGTTCGGTCACCCCCTCATCTCAATCTGGGTGCGTGATCTATAACCTGATATTTTAACTGTTAAATCCTGTGGTTCTTTTCCACAAAATGAGAAGCAACTGCTTGATCCACTTTTTTTGTCCGCATTTGTTGCACATGTGTAATAGCTCCAGATTTTGATTGGGGTACCCATGCGCAGATGATACAGAACATCACCTTTCTGGTAGTTAGAACAGCAGTTGCAACTCAAACATGGGAAGGTGCCACATGTCACCAGACCCAGAAAGTGTTGCTGTGGCTGTGCCACCCCCAAATCTGATCTGGTTAACATTTATCTGATTGTCCTATTTCTTTTGTATGACATCATTGGTGGTGACTCAAACCAATTTACACCAGGGATGCCGTCCCTCAAAACTCCCCAATGTTTCCTTATAATGTTAGTCACCTGGTGGCTTAGTGCATTAAATCTCAAAACAAAGGGAATACGACCTGTGTGTCCTTGCTGTCTGACTTTTCTTAAATTTGTTCTCTCTGGAAGCTCTACCTCCTCTTATTGTTTTTGTAAGAGATTATTGGAATACCCTCTCTCCCTAAATTTTTTCTTCATTTTGTCAAGTCTTCCAAGCAACAGTTTTCCATCATTCACAATATGTTTCACCCTGCTGAATTGTGACTAAGTTAGTGACTTTTTAGGCTGTAATGGGTGAAAGGAGTCGAAATGCAATAGGGTGTACCTGTCAGTGGGTTTCACCTACAGATCAGTGTATAACACCCTCCCACATTTTGAAACCCTAGTATCTAGGAAAGAGATGTCTTCCTGGCTCATGTGCCGTATATTTTATGCATGCCAATGAGGAGTTCATATCCTGTACAAACTCTCTTGCTGATCCTACCAACCAAGCATGACAATTTTATGGCACAGGTTGCTGAGGAGCCAAAATGAAAAAATGCTATTCTGGAGCTAGTGATCTCAAATGACCTAGCATGTATAGCCAATGTGCAAGTAATTGAACCCCTGGGTAATAGGGGCCATAATACTCATCATTTAATGTCTGGTGTAAAACACAAATATACACTGGGGCAACAAAAACCATGAATTTTAGAAAAGCTAATTTTAGTGCCTTGAGGGCTGCTTTTCAGAGCATTGATTGGGGCATTACGTTTTCAGATAACAACACAGAACAGAAATGTCATGTTGTCATTTAAAATTATAATAAATCATTACTTTTTATGATGAGGTAAGTAAGATGCTGGACAGTGGGGGGGCAGTAGATGTGATCTATTTGGATTTTGCCAAATTGTTTGATACTGTTCTCCACAAACGACTGCTTTCTAAACTAAGGTCTGTTGGGCTTAATAAAGTCATTTGCACATGGATAGGAAACTGGCTACAGGATCAGTTACAGAGGGTCGTTGTTGATGGTACATTCTCTACATGGAGTAAGGTTCTTAGTGGTGTCCCTCAGGGCTCGGTATTGGGTCCACTTTTATTTAACTTGTTTATTAAAGACTTAGGGGAGGGTATTGTAAGTAATGTATCAGTGTTTGCAGATGACACAAAACTATCCAGCCCAATAAATTACATCCAGGATGTGGCATCCCTGCAACAGTATCTTGACAAACTGGCAATCTGGGCAGCTAAGTGGCAAAAGAGATTCAAGGTTGATAAATGTAAAGTCATGCACCTGGGATGTAAAAATATCCAAGCCACTTATACCCTTAATGGGACTGTACTAGGCAAATCCGTTATAGAAAAGGACCTTGGAGTCCGTGTAGATTATAAACTTGGCTGTAGCAAGCAATGCCAGTCAGCAGCATCAAGGGAAAATAAGGTCTTGAGCTGTATTAAAAGGGGCATTGATTGACGGCAGGAAGCGGCCATTCTTCCACTTTATAGGGCACTGGTAAGGCCCCATCTAGAATAGTACAGTTTTGGTCTCCATCAATCAAACAGGACATATTGTATTAGAGAAGGTACAGAGAAGGGCAGCTAAGGTGGTAAAAGGTATTGAAAATCTCAGCTATGAAGAAAGTGGCCAAATTGTGGAATGTTCACGCTGAGGGGTGATATGATAACTATGTATAAATATATAAGGGGATCATATAATAATCTCTCTAATGCTTTATTTACCAGTAGGCCTTTCCAGCTGACACAAGGTCACCCATTCCATTTAGAAGAAAAGAATAAAATATTTGGAAGGGGTTTTTTACAGTGAGAGTTGTGAAGATTTGGAATTCTCTCCCTGAATAAGTTGTACTGGCTGATACATAGATAGCTTTAAGAAGGGGTTGTCTGGCTTTAAGAAAGTGAGGGAATACAGGGTTATTGAAGATAGCGCATAGTACAAGTTGATTCAGGGACTAGTTTGATTGCCATTTTGGAGTCAGGAAGGAATTTTCTCCCCTCTGAGGAAAATTGTAGAGGTTTTAGATGGGGTTTTTTTGCCTTCCCCTGGATCAACTGGCAGTTAGGCAGGTTAAAAGAAAGCCAACAGGTTGAACTTGATGGATGTGTGTCTTTTTTTCAACCTAACTTGCTTTGTTACTATGTTACTATGGGGCAAATTCTCTAAGATGCGAAGTTGCGCCAGGCACAACTTCGCCGAGCTTCGCCGCACTTCGCCGCACTTCGCCAGGCGTAGTTTCGCCAGCGCTCTGCAAATTCACTAAAATCCGAAGTTGCACTCAGGGGTAGCGTAAGGTTGCGAAGTTGCACTAGCATTGATTCGCTATGTAAAGCGAAGTTACGCTAGCGAAGGCTAATTTGCAGATGGCAAAATGGAGGAATACGTATCAGCACTACAAATGCCAAGAAAACCTTCAAATCTGCAAATAAAATTTTTATTTTGCCCTACACATGTGCCCACTGTCTAGGTAAGTTGCCATGAGTCAGGAAATGTAGGGGGGAAGGAGGGGAGCCCCAAAAATTTTTTCGATCTTTTTCAGCCTATCACCCATCATGTAGAAAACACGCCAGCGTTTTTTGGGACGTAGAAAAAAAATTTGACTTTTTTGGAAACAATCCCTATCTACTCTATTGCGCTTCGCCAGGTCTGAGGTGGCGAAGGAAGTCTAGCGTAAAAGGTAGCATTCAGTACACTGCGCAAGTTAGTGAATTTGCGTAGTTTTGTCGCTAACAAAAATTCGCCTGGCATAAGGGTGCGAAGTAACACTAGCGAAACTACGCCATCGTTCGTAAATTTGCGCAGTAGCGAAAATGCCAAACGCTAGCGAATTAACGCTAGCGTTCAGTGCTTCGCGGCTTAGTGAATTTGCGTCATATGTATTTCCAGTGCTTCACCAATGCAATCTATGAAGATTTTTCAGCAGAAGTTCAAAAGAATGTGCCAGGTTCTGGCAGGGCAAGTTACATAGTTACATAGTTAAATCAGGTTGAAAAAAGGCAATAGCCCATCAAGTCCAACCACTCCACAAGAAACCCAGCATCCATACATACACACACACATACTCACACTGACCCCTTTGTACCCTCACATAAATTATATATATATATCCATATCAACTATAACTATAGATTTTAGTATCACAATAGCCTTGGATATTATGCTTGTCCAATAAATCATCCAAGCCATTCTTAAATGCATTAACAGAATCAGCCATAACAATATCATATGGCAGTGCATTCCACAACTTTACTGCCCTCACTGTGAAGAACCACCTATGTTGCTTTGAATGAAAGTTATTTTGTACTAGTCTGAAGGGGTGGTCTCTGGTGTGGTTATCCTCTTTATGGGTAAAGAGGTCCTCTGTTATTTGTCTATAAAGTCCTATAATGTCGTTGACTGGCACAGCTAAGGTATTTAAAATGAATTCTACTGGTGAAGGAAACACCAGAAACTCAATAAGATTCAATAAGTGGCCTAATGATGCAATTGTTCTAGTCTTAAAAAGGGGAAGCCAAGATTTGTCATGTTTTTTGGATTACACCTGTGCAAAAGGTGGATGAAATTGAGAGCCTGGGAAAATATATGCTCAGTAGGTGTAGATGGTATGAGGTTAGCTCTGTAACAGCTTGTTCCAGGAGTAAGAGATAGGATTAGTAGATAGTAGATAAGTAGATAATTGCCAGCCTGAAGATCCAACAATAAAATTAGAAGAATTAAAAATACGTGGTTTACAATGTGTAAATTAGGCACTCAGGTGTACAGGCCTAGGGGTAGATGTGTCCCCTCCTAAATTCCACTTGGAAGGCCTGCACTTGAGGTTGGACATTTCTGAGTAGACAATCCACACATTACTAACCTCTGATAAAATGCTTTGGGAGTAGAGATGTCGCGAACTGTTCGCCGGCGAACTTGTTCGCGCGAACATCGGGTGTTCGCGCTCGCCGGAAGTTCGCGAACGTCGCGCGACGTTCGCCATTTTGGGTTCGCCATTGTTGGCGCTTTTTTTTGCCCTCTCACCCCAGACCAGCAGGTACATGGCAGCCAATCAGGAAGCTCTCCCTTGGACCACTCCCCTTCCCTATAAAAACCGAAGCCCTGCAGCTTTTTTTCACTCTGCCTGTGTGTGCTGAAGAGATAGTGTAGGGAGAGAGCTGCTGCCTGTTAGTGATTTCAGGGACAGTTGAAAGTTTGCTGGCTAGTAATCGTTTTGATACTGCTCTGTTATTGGAGGGACAGAAGTCTGCAGGGGTTTGAGGGACATTTAAGCTTAGGTAGCTTTGCTGGCTAGTAATCTACCTTCTACTGCAGTGCTCTGTATGTAGCTGCAGTGGGCAGCTGTCCTGCTTCTGATCTCATCTGCTGACTGCTGCAATAGCAATAGTCCTTGTAAGGACTGCTTTTATTTATTTTTTTGTTGTTTTACTACTACTACTACTACTACTACTACTACTACTACTACTACTACTATAAGAGCCCAGTGCTATTAGTCTAGCAGTGTTGGGGAGTGGGACTGGTGTGCTAATCTGCTGCTCCTAGTAGTTCAGCAGCACCAACTTTAATTTTTTTTTTTTAATATTCATTCTTTTTTTATTTAACTTTTTTTTTATTTTACTACCGCTGTAGTAGTGTATAAGTTGACCTTTTAGGCATTATTTGCCCTGTAGGCATTTTTTGCCCAGTGTGTTATTCAACCAACTGCTATCTAGCTGTGTGCCCGTGTTCACATTCTGTCTAAATATCCATAATATTACCGTCTCCAGAAAAAACACCGGAGTGACTTTTTTCAAGCAGCCATAATAAATTTTACGTAATCCGTATCCATCGCTGTAGTAGTGTATAAGTTGACCTTTTAGGCATTATTTGCCCTGTAGGCATTTTTTGCCCAGTGTGTTATTCAACCAACTGCTATCTAGCTGTGTGCCCGTGTTCACATTCTGTCTAAATATCCATAATATTACCGTCTCCAGAAAAAACACCGGAGTGACTTTTTTCAAGCAGCCATAATAAATTTTACGTAATCCGTATCCATCGCTGTAGTAGTGTATAAGTTGACCTTTTAGGCATTATTTGCCCTGTAGGCATTTTTTGCCCAGTGTGTTATTCAACCAACTGCTATCTAGCTGTGTGCCCGTGTTCACATTCTGTCTAAATATCCATAATATTACCGTCTCCAGAAAAAACACCGGAGTGACTTTTTTCAAGCAGCCATAATAAATTTTACGTAATCCGTATCCATCGCTGTAGTAGTGTATAAGTTGACCTTTTAGGCATTATTTGCCCTGTAGGCATTTTTTGCCCAGTGTGTTATTCAACCAACTGCTATCTAGCTGTGTGCCCGTGTTCACATTCTGTCTAAATATCCATAATATTACCGTCTCCAGAAAAAACACCGGAGTGACTTTTTTCAAGCAGCCATAATAAATTTTACGTAATCCGTATCCCTCGCTGTAGTAGTGTATAAGTTGACCTTGTAGGCATTATTTGCCCTGTAGGCATTTTTTGCCCAGTGTGTTATTCAACCAACTGCTATCTAGCTGTGTGCCCGTGTTCACATTCTGTCTAAATATCCATAATATTACCGTCTCCAGAAAAAACACCGGAGTGACTTTTTTTCAAGCAGCATTCTTATATTTTACGTAATCCGTATCCACCGCTGTGTATACGTTGACCTTGTAGGCATTATTTGCCCTGTAGGCATTTTTTGCCCAGTGTGTTATTCAACCAACTGCTATCTAGCTGTGTGCCCGTGTTCACATTCTGTCTAAATATCCATAATATTACCGTCTCCAGAAAAAACACCGGAGTGACTTTTTTTCAAGCAGCATTCTTATATTTTACGTAATCCGTATCCACCGCTGTGTATACGTTGACCTTGTAGGCATTATTTGCCCTGTAGGCATTTTTTGCCCAGTGTGTTATTCAACCAACTGCTATCTAGCTGTGTGACCGTGTTCACATTCTGTCTAAATATCCATAATATTACCGTCTCCAGAAAAAACACCGGAGTGACTTTTTTTCAAGCAGCATTCTTATATTTTACGTAATCCGTATCCACCGCTGTGTATACGTTGACCTTGTAGGCATTATTTGCACAGTGTTTTCTTCAAACCGCCATCTAGCTGTGTGAGCTTGTTCACATTTTGTCTAAATATTGATAATATTATCGTCTCTAGAAAAACCACTTGAGTTACTTTTTTTCAAGCAGCATTCATATATTTTACGTAATCCGTATCCACCGCTGTAGTAGTGTATACGTTGATCTTGTAGGCATTATTTGCACACTGTTTTCTTCAAACTGCCATCTAGCTGTGTGTATTATCGTTTCCAGAAAAACCAACTGAGTTTTTGTTGTTGTTGTTTTTTTAAAAATAATGCCAGGCAAAGGCAGGCCGCCACGCAGAGGCCGTGCTAGGGGCCGTGCTGCTATGCAATCCTGTGGCCCTAGCAAATTGCCCAGTTTTAAAAAGCCAATGACCCTGAACTCCCAAAATGCTGAAGAGGTAGTTGACTGGCTTACACAGCACACCCCATCCTCTACCGTTTCTAACTTTACCACAACATCCTCCTCATCCTCCACTGCTATGGCCACCCCACGTAACACTTCCTCCACCACCGGTGCCCCATCTTCACTGGAGTCAGAGGAGTTATTTTCCCATGAGTTTCTTGAACTGAGTAATGCGCAACCATTATTGGCAGAAGAAGATGAAGGAGATGAGGACGTTACACCAGATTTAATTCTGGCAGAGAACACGACAGAGATGGACATAATGATGAGTGATGAGGAGGAGGAGGAGGTCCCCGCTGCTGCTTCCTTCTGTGATGTGTCAGAAGAAATTGATGCATCTGAGGAGAATGATGATGAGGAGATTGATGTTTTGTGGGTGCCTAGTAGAAGAGAGCAAGAGGAGGGTAGTTCAGATGGAGAGACGGAGAGTCAGAGAGGCAGTAGGAGAATAAGACTTAGAAGAAGCAGGGAGGCCAGCCCGCAGGGATCAGTAGGGCAACAACATGTATCGGCACCTGTGTTCAGCCGGCCAACGCACCCGCCATTGCCGCCAATGCCGCCAACTTCTACTGTTACCGCCAGATCGCACACTTCCAAAAAGTCAGCAGTGTGGGATTTTTTTAATGTGTGTGCCTCTGACAAAAGCATTGTAATTTGCAATGAGTGCAGTCAGAAACTGAGCCTTGGTAAGCCCAACAGCCACATAGGTACAACTTCTATGCGAAGGCACATGAGCGGCAAGCACAAAGCACTTTGGGAGCAACACCTCAAAGGCAACAGGCAAACTAAAAGTCACACTCCTTCTGGTCCAGCATCTTACTGCTCTACCTCTGCTCTCCTTGACCCATCTGAACCACCCTCCACTCCGCCTTCCACCTTGACCACCTGTTCCCATTCCCAGTCATCTGCCACCAGCCAAGTTTCTGTGAAGGCCATGTTTGAGCGTAAGAAGCCAATGTCTGACTGTCACCCCCTTGCCCGGCGTCTGACAGCTGGCTTGTCTGCACTCTTAGCCCGCCAGCTTTTACCATACCAGCTGGTGGACTCTGAGGCCTTCCGCAAATTTGTAGCAATTGGGACACCGCAGTGGAAGGTACCCAGCCGCAATTTTTTTTCTAAAAAGGGAATACCACACCTGTACCAACATGTGCAGAGCCAAGTTACCGCATCTCTGTCACTTAGTGTTGGGCCAAAGGTCCATATGACTACTGACGCATGGTCCTCCAAGCATGGTCAGGGCAGGTATGTCACCTACACTGCCCACTGGGTGAACTTGGTAATGGCTGGGAATGGGAAGCAGGGAATGGGTAGCTCAACAACAACAACAACAGTGGAGTTGGTGTCACCGCCACGGATTGCACGCGGTTCTGCCACCACCTCTACTCCTCCATCGCTCTCTACCTCGTCTTCTTCCTCTTCTTCTTCTTACTCTGCTGCTGGGTCCTCCTTCTCCTCCTCCACACCTGTGCACCCCCAGCTCCCCCTAGGCTATTCGACGTGCCAGGTACGCCGTTGTCACGCTGTCTTGGGGATGACGTGCCTGGAAAGCAAAAACCATACCGGATCTGTACTCCTGTCATCTCTGCAGTCACAGGCCGATCGGTGGCTGACCCCACACCAACTGCAGATCGGAAAAGTGGTGTGTGACAATGGAAGCAATCTGTTGGCAGCGTTGAGACTGGGAAATTTAACACATGTGCCCTGCATGGCACATGTGTTAAATTTAATAGTCCAACGTTTTGTCTCCAAGTACCCAGGATTCCAGGACGTTCTCACCCAGTCCAGAAAGGTGTCGGCCCATTTCAGACGTTCCTACACAGCCATGGCACGCCTTGCTGACATTCAGCAGCGCTACAACATGCCAGTCAGGCGTTTGATTTCTGACAGCCAGACTCGCTGGAATTCAACGCTCCTTATGTTGGAACGTCTGCTGCAACAACAAAGGGCCGTCAACGAGTACCTTTTTGAACTGGGTGGTAGGACTGGATCTGCAGAGCTGGGGATTTTTTTCCCCCGTTACTGGGTGCTTATGCGCGATGCCTGCAGGCTCATGCGACCTTTTGAAGAGGTGACAAATATGGTCAGTCGCACCGAAGGCACCATCAGCGACCTAATACCCTTCGCTTTCTTCCTGGAGCGTGCCGTGCGACGAGTGACAGATGAGGCTGTAGACCAGCGTGACGAGGAGCTGGAAGCGCACGATTTATGGTCGCAATCACCAGAACGAACCCAGGCACCTGCTGCAACGCAGGGAGAGGTGCCAGAAGTGGAGTCAGAGGAGGAAGGTGGCTTTGTGGAGGAGGAGGAGGAGGACCAACAGGAGCAGGCTTCCCAGGGGGCTAGTGGTGACCTTTTGGGGACCCCTGGTCTTGTACGTGGCTGGGGGGAGGAGACCGTGGATGATGCAGTCCTTGATAATGAGGAAGCGGAGATGGATAGCTCTGCATCCAACCTTGTGAGAATGGGGTCTTTCATGCTGGCATGCCTGTTGAAGGACCCCCGTATCAAGAGGCTTAAGGAGAAGGACCTGTACTGGGTCGCAACG
This sequence comes from Xenopus petersii, assembly GCA_038501925.1. Classification (NCBI taxonomy): domain Eukaryota; kingdom Metazoa; phylum Chordata; class Amphibia; order Anura; family Pipidae; genus Xenopus; species Xenopus petersii. The sequence continues at coordinate 73,491,188 of CM076683.1, read as the reverse complement.
CTACTAGACCCTCGGTACAAGCATAAAGTGTCAGAAATGTTACCAACATACCACAAGTCCGAAAAGATGCGGCATTTACAAACCAGCCTGCAAAACATGTTGTACAATGCTTTTAAGGGTGATGTCACTTCAGGAACTCATCAACATTCCAGGGGCAGAGGTGCCAGTAATCCTGCCACGAGCACACCTGCAAGGACAAAGCCCTTTGGCCGGTCTGTAACGTCAGACATGCAAATGTTTTTCTGTCCAAGGCAGCGCCACAACCCTTCGGGATCCACCCTCAAAGAACGCCTCGACCGGCAGGTAGCGGACTACCTGGCATTAACTGCAGATATCGACACTCTGAGGAGCGATGAACCCCTGGACTACTGGGTGCGCAGGCTTGATCTGTGGCCAGAGCTGTCACAATTTGCCATGAACCTCTTGTCTTGCCCAGCCTCAAGTGTGCTCTCAGAAAGGACCTTCAGTGCAGCAGGAGGGATTGTAACTGAGAAGAGAACTCGCCTAGGTCACAAAAGTGTCGATTACCTGACCTTTATTAAAATGAATGAGGGGTGGATCTCGGAGGGTTACTGCACGCCGGAAGACTTGTTCTGACTTCTATGCAGCTGTCCTTCTCTTCAAGCCTCATGACTCCACACACAGCTGTCCTTTAGCGTCCTCCTCCCTCCGCCACCGTTACAAACTAGGGTGCAAACCCTACTGGTTTAATTTTTTCTGGCCTCTGTGCTTCAGTGGCTGCAACCAAAAAAACTGGGCAAACAATGTCTACAAGGTCAACGTATGGCGAAAAATGACTATTTTCAGCATTTATATGGCATATTTTTTCTGGCAACTGTGCTTCAGTGGCTGCGTCCAAAAAAATGCATATTTTCTGCATTTATATGGCATAATTTTTCTGGCCTCTGTGCTTCAGTGGCTGCAACCAAAAAAATGCATATTTTCTGCATTTATATGGCATAATTTTTCTGGCCTCTGTGCTTCAGTGGCTGCAACCAAAAAAATGCATATTTTCTGCATTTATATGGCATAATTTTTCTGGCCTCTGTGCTTCAGTGGCTGCAACCAAAAAAATTTATATTTTCAGCATTTATATGGCATAATTTTTCTGGCAACTGTGCTTCAGTGGCTGCGACCAAAAAAATGACTATTTTCAGCATTTCTATGGCATATTTTTTCTGGCCTCTGTGCTTGAGTGGCTGCGGCCAAAAAAACTGGGCAAACAATGCCTACAAGGTCAACGTCGTTGACCTTGTAGGCATTGTTTGCCCAGTTTTTTTGGCCGCAGCCACTCAAGCACAGAGGCCAGAAAAAATATGCCATAGAAATGCTGAAAATAGTCATTTTTTGCCATACCTTGACTCAACGTATATGGCAAAAAATGACTATTTTCAGCATTTATATGGCATATTTTTTCTGGCAACTGTGCTTCAGTGGCTGCGACCAAGAAAACTGGGCAAACAATGCCTACAAGGTCAACGTATGGCAAAAAATGACTATTTTCAGCATTTATATGGCATATTTTTTCTGGCCTCTGTGCTTCAGTGGCTGCAACCAAAAAAATTTATATTTTCAGCATTTATATGGCATAATTTTTCTGGCCTCTGTGCTTCAGTGGCTGCAACCAAAAAAATTTATATTTTCAGCATTTATATGGCATATTTTTTCTGGCAACTGTGCTTCAGTGGCTGCGTCCAAAAAAACTGGGCAAACAATGTCTACAAGGTCAACGTATGGCGAAAAATGACTATTTTCAGCATTTATATGGCATAATTTTTCTGGCCTCTGTGCTTCAGTGGCTGCAACCAAAAAAATTTATATTTTCAGCATTTATATGGCATATTTTTTCTGGCAACTGTGCTTCAGTGGCTGCGTCCAAAAAAACTGGGCAAACAATGTCTACAAGGTCAACGTATGGCGAAAAATGACTATTTTCAGCATTTATATGGCATATTTTTTCTGGCAACTGTGCTTCAGTGGCTGCGTCCAAAAAAACTGGGCAAACAATGCCTACAAGGTCAACGTATGGCAGTTGTTTAAAGAGAACAGTAGATTACTAGCCAGCAAAGCTACCTAAGCTAAAATGTCCCTCAAATCCCTGCAGACTTCTGTCCCTCCAATACAGAGCAGTATCACGCAGATTACTAGCCAGCAAACTTACTATCATCTGTCCCTGAAATCACTAACAGCTCTCGCCCTACACTATCTCTTCCAAGCACACACAGGCAGATTTTTCAGATACATTTTTGCCCTTGATCCCCCTCTGGCATGCCACTGTCCAGGTCGTTGCACCCTTTAAACAACTTTAAAATCATTTTTCTGGCCAGAAATGTCTTTTGTAGATGTTAAAGTTCGCCTTCCCATTGAAGTCTATGGGGTTCGCGAACCGTTCGCGAACCGCTCGCAATTTTGCGCAAGTTCGCGAATATGTTCGCGAACTTTTTTTCCGACGTTCGCTACATCCCTATTTGGGAGTTCAGTTTGTGGGTAATTGCTGTGCTGACTATTTGTACTGTGTTATATACAGGGATGTCGCGGACTGTTCGCCGGCGAACTTGTTCGCGCTAACATCGAATGTTCACGCTCGCCGAATGTTCGCGAACGTCGCGAATGTTCGCCTTACCTGGCGCTTTTTTTTGACCTCTCACCCCAGACCAGCAGATACATGGCAGCCAATCAGGAAGCTCTCCCTCCTGGACCACCCCCACACCCCCTGGACCACTCCCCTTCCATATATAAACTGAAGCCCTGCAGCGTTTTTTCATTCTGCCTGTGTGTGCTTGGAAGAGCTAGTGTAGGGAGAGAGCTGTTAGTGATTTGAGGGACAGTTGAGTAATTTTTTTTTTTAATATACATATATATTTTTTTTATTTTACTTATCTTACTGTTCTTTAACGTGTACAGTGCTGTTTGCTGTTCTTCATAGTAGTGCACCAATAGTAGTGCACTTGCAGGCATTATTTGCCCAGTGTGTTCTTCAAACAACTGCCATCTAGCTGTGTGAGCTTGTTCACATTCTGTCTAAATATCAATAATAATACCGTCTCCAGAAACACCACCCGAGTGATGTTTTTCAAGCAGCAATAATATATTCCGTATCCACTGCTGTAGTAGTGTATACGTTGACCTTGTAGGCATTGTTTGCCCAGTGTGTTCTTCAAACAACTGCCATCTAGCTGTGTGAGCTTGTTCACATTCTGTCTAAATATCAATAATAATACCGTCTCCAGAACCACCACCTGAGTGACGTTTTTCAAGTAGCAATAATATATTCCATATCCGCTGCTGTAGTAGTGTATACGTTGACCTTGTAGGCATTGTTTGCCCAGTGTGTTCTTCAAACAACTGCCATCTAGCTGTGTGAGCTTGTTCACATTCTGTCTAAATATCAATAATAATACCGTCTCCAGAACCACCACCTGAGTGACGTTTTTCAAGCAGCAATAATATATTCCGTATCCACTGCTGTAGTAGTGTATACGTTGACCTTGTAGGCATTGTTTGCCCAGTATGTTCTTCATTTTCAAACAACTGCCATCTAGCTGTGTGAGCTTTTTCACATTCTGTCTAAATATCAATAATAATACCGTCTCCAGAACCACCACCACCTGAGTGACGTTTTTCAAGCAGCAATAATATATTCCGTATCCACTGCTGTAGTAGTGTATACGTTGACCTTGTAGGCATTGTTTGCCCAGTGTGTTCTTCAAACAACTGCCATCTAGCTGTGTGAGCTTGTTCACATTCTGTCTAAATATCAATAATAATACCGTCTCCAGAACCACCACCTGAGTGACGTTTTTCAAGCAGCAATAATATATTCCGTAACCACTTCTGTAGTAGTGTATACGTTGACATTGTAGGCATTGTTTGCCCAGTGTGTTCTTCATTTTCAAACAACTGCCATCTAGCTGTGTGAGCTTGTTCACATTCTGTCTAAATATCAATAATAATACAGTCTCCAGAACCACCACCGTGACCTGAGTGACGTTTTTCAAGCAGCAATAATATATTCCGTATCCACTGCTGTAGTAGTGTATACGTTGACCTTGTAGGCATTGTTTGCCCAGTGTGTTCTTCAAACAACTGCCATCTAGCTGTGTGAGCTTTTTCACATTCTGTCTAAATATCAATAATAATACCGTCACCAGAACCACCACCTGAGTGACGTTTTTCAAGCAGCAATAATATATTCCGTATCCACTGCTGTAGTAGTGTATACGTTGACCTTGTAGGCATTGTTTGCCCAGTGTGTTCTTCATTTTCAAACAACTGCCACCTAGCTGTGTGAGCTTGTTCACATTCTGTCTAAATATCAATAATAATACCGTCTCCAGAACCACCACCTGAGTGACGTTTTTCAAGCAGCAATAATATATTCCGTATCCACTGCTGTAGTAGTGTATACGTTGACCTTGTAGGCATTGTTTGCCCAGTGTGTTCTTCATTTTCAAACAACTGCCACCTAGCTGTGTGAGCTTGTTCACATTCTGTCTAAATATCAATAATAATACCGTCTCCAGAAACACCACCTGAGTTGTTGTTGTTGTTTTAAAAATAATGCCAGGCAAAGGCAGGCCGCCACGCAGAGGCACTAGGGGCCGTGCTGCTATGCTATCCTGTGGCCCTAGGAAATTGCCCAGTTTTAAAAAGGCAATGACCCTGAACTCCCAAAATGCTGAAGAGGTAGTTGACTGGCTTACACAGCACACCCCATCCTCTACCGTTTCTAACTTTACCACAACATCCTCATCCTCCACTGCTATGGCCACCCTACGTAACACTTCCTCCACCACCGGCGCCCCTTCTTCACTGGAGTCAGAGGAGTTATTTTCACATGAGTTTCTTGAACTGAGTGATGCGCAACCATTATTGGCAGAAGAAGATGAAGGAGATGAGGACGTTACACCAGATTTAATTCTGGCAGAGAACACAACAGAGATGGACATAATGAGTGATGAGGAGGTCCCCGCTGCTGCTTCCTTCTGTGAGCTGTCAGAAGAAATTGATGTATCTGAGGAGAATGATGATGAGGAGATTGATGTTTTGTGGGTGCCCAGTAGAAGAGAGCAAGAGGAGGATAGTTCAGATGGAGAGACGGAGAGTCAGAGAGGCAGGAGGAGAATAAGACTTAGAAGAAGCAGGGAGGACAGCTCGCAGGGAACAGTAGGGCAACAACATGTATCGGCACCTGTGGTCAGCCGGCCAATGCACCCGCCATTGCCGCCAACGCCGCCAACTTCTACTGTTACCGCCAGATTGCCAGCTTCAAAAAGGTCAGCAGTGTGGGATTTTTTTAATGTGTGTGCCTCTGACAAAAGCGTTGTCATTTGCAATGAGTGCAGTCAGAAACTGAGTCTTGGGAAGCCCAACAGCCACATAGGTACAACTTCTATGCGAAGGCACATGAACGGCAAGCACAAAGCACTTTGGGAGCAACACCTCAAAGGCAACAGGCAAACTAAAAGCCACCCTCCTTCTGGTCCAGCATCTTACTGCTCTACCTCTGCTGTCCTTGACCCGTCTGAACCACCCTCCACTCCGCCTTCCACCTTGACCACCAGTTCCCATTCCCAGTCATCTGCCCCCAGCCAAGTTTCTGTGAGGGCCATGTTTGAGCGTAAGAAGCGAGTCACCCCCTTGCCCGGCGTCTGACAGCTGGCTTGTCTGCACTCTTAGCCCGCCAGCTTTTACCATACCAGCTGGTGGACTCTGAGGCCTTCTGCAAATTTGTAGCAATTGGGACACCGCAGTGGAAGGTACCCAGCCGCAATTTTTTTTCAAAAAAGGGAATACCACACCTCTACCACCATGTGCAGAGCCAAGTCACCGCATCTCTGTCACTTAGTGTTGGGCCAAAGGTCGATATGACTACTGACGCATGGTCATCCAAGCATGGTCAGGGCAGGTATGTCACCTACACTGCCCACTGGGTGAACTTGGTAATGGCTGGGAAGCAGGGAATGTGTGGCTCAACAACAACAGTGGAGTTGGTGTCACCGCCACGGATTGCATGCGGTTCTGCTACCACCTCTACTCCTCCTTCGCTCTCTACCTCGTCTTCTTCCTCTTCTTCCTCCTCTGCTGCTGGGTCCTCCTCCTCCACACCTGTGCACCCCCAGCTCCCCCTAGGCTATTCGACGTGCCAGGTACGCCGTTGTCATGCAGTCTTGGGGATGACGTGCCTGGAAAGCAGAAACCATACCGGATCTGTACTCCTGTCATCTCTGCAGTCACAGGCCGATCGGTGGCTGACCCCACACCAACTGAAGATCGGAAAAGTGGTGTGTGACAATGGAAGCAATCTGTTGGCAGCACTGAGACTGGGCAATTTAACACATGTGCCCTGCATGGCACATGTTCTGAATTTAATAGTCCAATGTTTTGTCTCGAAGTACCCAGGATTCCAGGACGTTCTCAGGCAGTCCAGGAAGGTGTCGTCCCATTTCAGACGTTCCTACACAGCCATGGCACGCCTTGCTGACATTCAGCAGCGGTACAACATGCCAGTCAGGCGTTTGATTTGCGACAGCCAGACTCGCTGGAATTCAACGCTCCTCATGTTGAAACGTCTGACGCAACAACAAAGAGCTGTCAATGAATACCTGTTTGAACTGGGTGGTAGGACTGGATCTGCAGAGCTGGGGATTTTTTCCCCCGTTACTGGGTGCTTATGCGCGATGCCTGCAGGCTCATGCGCCCTTTTAAAGAGGTTACAAATATGGTCAGTCGCACCGAAGGCACCATCAGCGACCTAATACCCTTTGCTTTCTTCCTGGAGCGTGCCGTGCGACGAGTGACAGATGAGGCTGTAGACCAGCGTGACGAGGAGCAGGAAGCGCACGATTTCTGGTCGGAATCACCAGAACGAACCCAGGCACCTGCTGCAACGCAGGGAGAGGTGACAGAAGTGGAGTCAGAGGAGGAAGGTGGCTTTGTGGAGGAGGAGGACCAACAGGAGCAGGCTTCCCAGGGGGCTAGTGGTGACCTTTTGGGGACCCCTGGTCTTGTACGTGGCTGGGGGGAGGAGACCGTGGATGATGCAGTCCTTGATAACGAGGAAGCGGAGATGGATACCTCTGCATCCAACCTTGTGAGAATGGGGTCTTTCATGCTGTCATGCTGTTAAGCCCGTATCAAGAGGCTTAAGGAGAAGGACCTGTACTGGGTCGCAACACTACTAGACCCTCGGTACAAGAATAAAGTGGCAGAAATGTTACCAACGTACCACAAGTCCGAAAGGATGCTGCATTTACAAACCAGCCTGCAAAACATGTTGTACAATGCTTTTAAGGGTGATGTCACTTCAGGAACTCATCAACATTCCAGGGGCACAGGTGCCAGTAATCTGCCACGAGCGCACCTGCAAGGACAAAGCACTTTGGCCACTCTGTAACATCAGACATGCAAATGTTTTTCAGTGCAAGGCAGCGCCAGAACCCTTCTGGATCCACCCTCAAAGAACGCCTCGACCGGCAGGTAGCGGACTACCTGGGATTAACTGCAGATATCGACACTCTTAGGAGCGATGAACCCCTGGACTACTGGGTGCGCAGGCTTGATCTGTGGCCAGAGCTGTCACAATTTGCCATGAACCTGTTGTCTTGCCCCGCCTCAAGTGTCCTCTCAGAAAGGACCTTCAGTGCAGCAGGAGGGATTGTAACTGAGAAGAGAACTCGCCTAGGTCACAAAAGTGTGGATTACCTGACCTTTATTAAAATGAATGAGGGGTGGATCTCGGAGGGTTACTGCACGCCGGAAGACTTGTTCTGACTCCCCATGCAGCTGTCCTTCTCTGCACGCCTCATGACTCCACACACAGCTGTCCTTTAGCGTCCTCCTCCCTCCGCCACCGTTACAAACTAGGGTGCAAACCCTATTGGTTTCATTTGAATCCAGGTAAATCCTGAGTTTCTCTGGCCTCTGTGCTTCAGTGGCTGCAACCAAAAAAATGAATATTTTCAGCATTTATATGGCATATTTTTCTGGCCTCTGTGCTTCAGTGGCTGTGACAAATTTTTTTTATATTTTCAGCATTTATATGGCATATTTTTTCTGGTCTCTGTGCTGCAGTGGCTGCGACAAAAAAAATGAACATTTTCAGCAATTATATGGCATATCTTTTCTGGCCTCTGTGCTGCAGTGGCTGCGACAAAAAAAAATGAACATTTTCAGCATTTATATGGCATATTTTTTCTGGCCTCTGTGCTTCAGTGGCTGCGACAAAATTTTTTTATATTTTCAGCATTTATATGGCATATTTTTTCTGGCCTCTGTGCTGCAGTGGCTGCGACAAAAAAAAATGAATATTTTCAGCATTTATATGGCATATTTTTTCTGGCCTCTGTGCTTCAGTGGTTGCGACAAAAAAAATGAGTATTTTCAGCATTTATATGGCATATTTTTTCTGGCCTCTGTGCTGCAGTGGCTGCGACAAAAAATAAATGAATATTTTCAGCATTTATATGGCATATTTTTTCTGACCTCTGTGCTGCAGTGGCTACGACAAAAAAAAATGAATATTTTCAGCATTTATATGGCATATTTTTTCTGGCCTCTGTGCTTCAGTGGCTGCGACAAAAAAAATTTATATTGTTAGCATTTATATGGCATATTTTTTTCTGGCCTCTGTGCTTCAGTGGCTGCGACAAAAAAAAATTATATTGTTAGCATTTATATGGCATATTTTTTCTGGCCTCTGTGCTGCAGTGGCTGCGACAAAAAAAAAGAATATTTTCAGCATTTATATGGCATATTTTTTCTGGCCTCTGTGCTGCAGTGGCTGCGACAAAAAAAATTTATATTGTTAGCATTTATATGGCATATTTTTTCTGGCCTCTGTGCTTCAGTGGCTGCGACAAAAAAAATTTATATTGTTAGCATTTATATGGCATATTTTTTCTGGCCTCTGTGCTGCAGTGGCTGAGACAAAAAAAATTAATATTTTCAGCATTTATATGGCATATTTTTCCTGGCCTCTGTGCTTCAGTGGCTGCGACAAAAAAAACATAATTTTTCAGGAAAGTACACATGCCTAATTTTTCAGGGTTCTGCAACAGTGGCAAAATCGCATCTTTTATGGTCACCACAGGTGATCAATAAAGTAGACCAAAACTGGGCCCACACTGCAGAATCTGTGTTTTTTGGTTCACTTCACTGTACATTGAATTACCTCTGCCTGACCGTGCACGTGCGCACAAGCACGGTGACTGCTAAACACACCACTACAGAAATATTGCCACCAACAGGACGAACATCCTGGAGGTGACAAGCTCAACTAGTAATTAACAACTATTATTTGCTCACTTGACGGTATCATTCATTAAAGCTCTTTGCGTTTTTTTGCGTTGCAGTAAGCGCCGCGTTTCGTCTTTGAGTGTGAACAGGCTGTAACCTTTACACGACTTGATTGGCATGTAGACGCCGGACATTTTAAAGCAGTTTATTACACAGGTTTAGAAATGTAGTGTGATTTCTGCCCTTTACAGCACAAAACGCAGCGCTGTGTCAACAATGTATTTTTTAGATACATTTTTGCCCTTGATCCCCCTCTGGCATGCCACTGTCCAGGTCGTTGCACCCTTTAAACAACTTTAAAATCATTTTTCTGGCCAGAAATGTCTTTTTTAGCTTTTAAAATTCGCCTTCCCATTGAAGTCTATGGGGTTCGCAACGTTCGTGAACCGTTCGCATTTTTGACGCAAGTTCGCGAATATGTTTGCGAACTTTTTTTCCGACGTTCGCTACATCCCTAGTTATATATGACTATTCTTATGACTATTGCAAATCATGCAAAGAAGCTATAAGGCAAGCTAAAATTGATATAGAAAAGGATACTGCAGCAAGCAGTAAAAAAAATCCAAAATTATTTTTTAAATATGTTAATAGTAAAAAAATTAAGCAGGAAGGGGTGGGACCCTTATCAGAGGGGGGTCAGCTGGTTGATGAAAACAAAATAAAAGCGCATATTCTGAACTCATATTTTTCATCTGTCTACACAAATGAGGAACCAGTAAGTGAAGGTTTCCTTCTTAACAGTCCCAATTCTAGTAATAAAACTAATGATGCATGGTTCCCACATGAAGAAATTCAAAAGATACTAGAACATGTTAAGATTAACAAAGGTCCGGGGCCAGATGGTATTCATCCCAGGGTAATTAGCGAGCTTAGCTCTCTGATTGACAAACCTCTTTACTTAATTTTTCAGGATTCATTGAGATCTGGCATAGTGCCGAGAGACTGGCGAATTGCTAATGTGGTGCCTCTATTCAAAAAAGGATCCCGTTCTCAGCCTCAAAACTATAGGCCAGTTAGTCTGATGTCAGTGGTAGGAAAGCTTTTCAAAGGGTTAATAAAGGATAAGATACTGGACTTCATAGCAAATCATAATACTATGAGTTTGTGCCAACATGGTTTTATGAGTAATAGATCTTACCAGACAAACTTAATTTCTTTTTATGAGAAGGTAAGTAGAGACCTCGATTCTGGGATGGCAGTGGATGTGATTTACTTAGACTTTGCTAAAGCATTTGATACAGTGCCACACAAAAGGTTACTGGTTAAATTAAGGAATGCTGGCCTGGAACATAGTATTTGTACCTGGATAGAGAACTGGCTAAAAGATAGACTACAAAGAGTGGTGGTAAATGGAACATTTTCTAATTGGACCAGTGTTGTTAGTGGAGTACCGCAGGGCTCTGTACTAGGTCCCTTGCTTTTCAACTTGTTTATTAATGACCTGGAGGTGGGCATTGAAAGTACTGTTTCTATTTTTGCAGATGATACTAAATTGTGCAGAACTATAGGTTCCATGCAGGATGCTGCCACTTTGCAGAGTGATGTATCTAATTTTGGAAAACTGGGCAGCAAACTGGAAAATGAGGTTGATAAATCATCATCATCATCATTATCATCATTTATTTATATAGCGCTGTCAAGATACGCAGTGCTTTACTGCAGTTATAGCAAACAGGGAATAAATGGTGGATAGCAGACAAGGATTACAGAGTACAATAGGGTTTACAAACTAAAAGGTTAGGGTACAATTGAGACATTAGGATTGTATAAACAATTTGTCATTTTTGATACAGCAATGATTAATTAAGGTACATTGAATAGGCCTCTTTAAACAGATGGGTCTTTAAGGAGCGCTTGAAAGTTTGGAAGGAAGGGGAAAGTCTGACAGCTTGTGGCAGAGAGTTCCAGAGAAAAGCAGAAGCCTGAGAGAAGTCTTGTAGACGAGAATGGGCAGAAGTCACCAGACGAGAAGTGAGGCGAAGATCAGAAGCAGAGCGTAGGTTTCGTGAAGGAGTGTATTTGGAGATTAAGGTTATGCATTTTGGCAAAAATAATGTAAAGGCAAGTTATACACTAAATGGCAATGTGTTGGGAGTTTCCTTAAATGAGAAGGATCTAGGGGTCTTTGTAGATAACACATTGTCTAATTCTGGGCAGTGTCATTCTGTGGCTACTACAGCAAATAAAGTTCTGTCTTGCATAAAAAAGGGCATTAACTCAAGGGATGAAAACATAATTATGCCTCTTTATAGGTCCCTGGTGAGGCCTCATCTGGAGTATGCAGTGCAGTTTTGGACTCCAGTCCTTAAGAGGGATATAAATGAGCTGGAGAGAGTGCAGAGACATGCAACTAAATTGGTTAGAGGGACGGAAGACTTAAATTATGAGGGTAGACTGTCAAGGTTGGGGTTGTTTTCCTTGGAAAAAAGGCGCTTGCGAGGGGACATGATTACACTTTACAAGTATGTTAGAGGACATTATAGACAAATAGCAGGGGACCTTTTTACCCATAAAGTGGATCACCGTACCAGAGGCCACCCCTTTAGACTAGAAGAAAAGAACTTTCATTTGAAGCAAGGTAGGCGGTTCTTCACAGTCAGGACAATGAGGTTGTGAAATGCACTGCCGGATGATGTTGTGATGGCTGATTCAGTTAATGCCTTTAAGAATGGCTTGGATGATTTTTGGACAGACATAATATTGTGATACTAAGCTCTATAGTTAGTATAGGTATGGGTATATAGAATTTAATTAAAAGTAGGGAGGGGTGTGTGTATGGATGCTGGGTTTTCATTTGGAGGGGTTGAGCTTGATGGACTTTGTATTTTTTCAACCCAATTTAACTAACTATGTAACTATGTATTGTTCCACATTTTTGTAAATAAAGAGTAATCAACTTGATTTGAATGTTTCGGCCTACTCCAAGGCCTTTCTCAAAGTCAATTTGAGAAAGGCCTTGGAGTAGACTGAAACGTTAGTCCTAAACTGTTTTAACAATTAATCTATTTAAAAAAAAGAAATTTTATAGGGATAAGCAGTTTTGTTTGACAGTTTTCAAATCTTTCAGTGTTTGCATTAGATGCATCCTGACCTTGTATAATCATTTACTTTTTGAAGAGAAGTTCTGCGAGCTGCAACAACTTTTAGCAAAGAATTTTTACTGACCTTTAATATTTAATGTAGTGTACATTTTACCTTTCACCAGCTACAATCCATCATACAAATACATAAATTAGCAGAACCAATGTTCTATGACAATAGCATATTAGAAAAGGATTTTAACACAAAGATATATGAGGTACAGATGCCCTGTGTAAGATATTTGTGATATCTTTTGTATTCACTAAAAATATATGAAAATATTCATAAGGATTTTGGAAGTACTCAAACAAATTAGTTATTGAATATATAAAAGCTTTACAGCAAAACTCTGATTTTTTGACAAGTCTAAACAATTGATAATAACTAATGATAAAGCTAAGTCTGAATAAGCAGGGTTTTTTAAACACTTCTTGAAAGCTGTGTTCATTACAAACATCTTCCTTCAGTTTATTTTTAAGTTGTAATTAAAAAAGAATCCCATTTTCTTCAACAAACTTGCCTTTTTGTACTGTTTGCTAGCCATCCAAGAGGGGGTAACTTGAAAACTGATGTATACTGGAAAACCATTCATGTGGATCAATATCTGTTGTTTGACTCCCGCAATCCCCTGGAACACAAACAGTTCATTAGAACTCTGCACCACAGAATGGAAAGTGTGACAACAGATACAGAGTCCAAGGACAAGGAGCATAAACATCTCAGAGTGTGTAGCTACCCAGTGTGTAGCTACCCAGACTGGGCTCCAACACCTATAGAAAAACAAAGCAATGTGATGTACGCAGTCCAGTATAGCGAGGAGTGCACTGATCTATACATTGGGGAGACAAAACAATTGCTCACCAAGCAAATGACTCAGCATAGCAGGGTGAAATCTACAGGGCAAGACTCAACTATGTTTCTCTTTAGAAAGAGGCGTGAAATAGACGTGAAAGAGGTGATTCATCTCAAGGTGGAGAAACCATCCCTGAACAGAGGCGGTTTCTAGGCATTGCATGATACCGTGGTAATCCTATCATAATAACTACAAAGCAATCACACCCTCTGACAGTTTCAGATGTCACCTCTTTTAATAGTTACTTATGCCATTGTGATTGGATTAGTGGAGGAGTTTATATGCAGAGGACTTCCCATACCAGTCAGTTGAACTGAAGAAGCTGCTCAGCAGTAGTGAAACGTTTTCAATGATTACTCAGCAAGTCTAGTTGTTTTAGAATTACCTATACTAGATTAACCAGAATGTATTTATTGAAAACAATAAACAAAGGAGATCACTGTGATAATACAGGACACAGTCATTGAATAGTCAATGCATACTCTACTAGTATACTAGAAGCCCCTAGAACCTGAACACTGGTTCTCTATCTAAGCAACAATGCCAATGGGGAGCAACACTCAATGGTGGAGCACTGAAGATACTGTAGCTGCCACTTACTTAATCGTGCGCTAGATTGGTGTTCCAAATCTTCACTAGCTTCCCTTGGAGAAACCTCTGGCAAAAAGTCATTAGACTCATATGACTTGCAAATATATAACATTACACTGTGCCTCCTTTAGGGATGTAGCGAACTGCCGTTAATGTGTTCGCGAACGCCGTTCGCGAACACCGGCAAAAAAGCGAACAGTTCGCGAACAGTTCGCGAACTTCGAACGCTCGATAAAATCGTTCGATCGAACGATCGAAGGATTTTATTCGTACGATCGAAGGATTTTCGTTCGAATCGAACGATCGAAGCTATTCGATCGAATGATTTTAATTCAATCGAATGCTTATAATCGTTCGAACGAATGGAAATCGTTCGATTTTAGCGATCGAACGGTCGAATGGTCGAATGGTCGAACGAAATTTTACTTCGAATCGAACGCGAACACCAATTGGCGAACGTCGCGCGACGTTCGCGAACATTCGGCGGACGCGAACAGTCGAAGTTCGCGCGAACTAGTTCGCCGGCGAACAGTTCACTACATCCCTAGCCTCCTTGCAGCTAACTAAGGAAACTAGAGATCATAGTTTGACCCAGGAAGAGGAGCATTACACTTATAAATAAAAGGGCACACTAGAGGCCAGACTTTAAAGGATTGAACAATATATGTTTATCAGTTCTCTACACATGCTTTTTTTTTTAAAATCATATATAATAATATTGATTGAAAAGTATATTTTCAGTGTTCACTTTACAAAGATCTGAGATTTCAACGTTCCTCCTCTGATTCATTCATTCTTTATCAAACACAGCCTATTTCAATTTGCCTGTAAAGGTACCAGTGCATGTACAGTGAAACATTCAGTCTACATATTTGCAGTGACAAGGATATTTAGCATAAGATGAATTCAGTTTCATTGCATAACACTCTTACAGTAAATTAATCAGTTTATACACCATTTTATCTAAACAGACTTGAATAGGGAATGTATGCCATTTTCAAGTTAGTCAAAAAAATTTTGTATTGAAATTACATTCTGCCTAAAGTTATTAATACAAACATTATTGTGAATTAGGTGCACCAAACAATGCACAACAGTGAAAGTTGATGCACTTTCCATTAGTGATGGGCAAATCTGCCCAGTTTTGCTGCAAATTCGCAAAACAGCGAAAATTCTTTAAGGTCTATGGGCTACAATTTTCTTTTTGCTGCACAACCATTTTTTCACCCATTGGAGTCTATGGGCATTATTTTTGAGGCAAAACTCTGCGACAAATTATGCTCATCACTAATCTCCATTTACATTTATAAACCAAGGCAAGGAAGAAGGAACAATAGTAATTGTAGGGAGTAGAGAACTTATTTAATCAATTTTCTCTTTCAGCTTAAACTCTGGAGAGGGGTGTAGAAATTTAAAATCAAAATTATGATATGGTGATTATGATTATGAGTCTTATTTATTTTTCTTATGCTTACCAAATGTGTGTATTGCTCCTTTAACCTAACTTTTAAATGCCTTTCTCTTCTTTCTTATTAACTTCTTTACTTCTATATTAAACCACATAGGGTGCTTCTTGGTGCTTCTACATTTACTTATTAAGTGAATAAATTGAAAACAGTAATGATTTAATATAATTTTAAATGACAGTCATTTCTGTTTTGTGGTTTTAGCTGAAAACATAATGCCCCAATCTATGCTCTGAAGGGCAGCCATTAAGTCACTAAAATTAGATTTTCTGAAGTTCTGGGTTTTTGTTGCCCCAGTGAGGTTAATAAACCCTCAAATTCGTCCCTCGAAGTAAAATCCTTCGAATTCTAATATCAAATTCAAAGGATTTAGCGTAAATGGTAGGATCAAACAATCAAAGTAAAATTAGAACGAACAATTAGAAGGATTTTAATCGATCGATCAAAGGATTTTTCTTCGATCAAAAAAAAGCTTAGAAAACTGATGGGGAAGGTCCCCATAGGCTAACATTGTACCTTGGTAGGTTTAAACTACCGAAGTATGTAGTCAAAGTTTTTTTAAAGAGACAGTACTTTGACTAACGAATGGTCGAATAATTGAACAGTCGAACAATTTTTAGTTCGAATTGTTCGAATCGAAGTTGAAGTCGCCTATTAGATGGTCGAAGTACCTAAAAAAATACTTCAAAATTTGACGTTTTTTTAATTCGAATCCTTCACAAAAGCTTAGTAAATGTGCCCCCTAATGTCTGTTTTTTTGCCTAAAAAAATTATTTACTGCCACTACAAATGGTGTTTTGACTTACTGCATTGTGCAATACCTTTTGTATGTTATAACAGTGTTTATATTACATTTTCTGGTGTTTTGGGGTGTCAACATATATTTTTGTGTTTTTACCCCACAAAAGTTCAGTATATGTGTTGATAATTTGTATGTGCTCACTTCATTTTGGGGTCTCTAAACACCATATACTTCATCAAATTGTTCAGTGGACCACTGGCATTCATGTTTAGGGTGTTGGTACCTAATGCTATGTGAGAGATAAGAAGCTACTTTAGAAAGTGGAAGAGTTGAGGTGATTTTCAGGTATTTCATCATTTCTCAATTGTGGGAAAGCATTGCAGCTCAGTAGTTTTGAATCGGTTAAATGTGTTCTTTCCAAACATATATGGTTTTGGGGGTCAACTTATGTTTTTATGTTTTTACTCTACAAAAAATGCAGTAAATATGTCTGTTATTCATTAGCTGAAGTGACTTTGGGGAAATGTGGGGTCTCTAAGCCCAAGATACTTTAGTTTTCCTATGCACATTTGGCATCAAACTGTTCAGGGGACCTCTGACATTCATATTTAGGATGTTTTTCTTGGTACCTTAGGGTTTGTGGCAGATACAAACTTGCGAAGTGAAAGTTTTGAAGTGATTTTTCTAAATATTCATAATTGTTAATAAAAACTGCTAAGTTGAGAAAAGCTTTGATGCTTGATGCTTTTGAGTAGAAAGACATGGTTACCCATTATGAATTCAGCAGAATGTGTACTTTTTAGAATATTGTCTTGAAAATAAATATGGTTTATATGGTTTCCTGAGAAACATACGAGATCTGTAGGAGACTGGGAGTGCAGAAATCGTGCCTAGGGGAGACTCCCCCCTCACAACTAGGCTGGAGCGTTTCCCAGACTCTGAGGTCTGATAGGACAGGTTCTCATCAAATGTCCAGCAAGGCCGCAGTACATAACAGAGACCAGCATTTCTCCTACTAGTTCTCTGCTCCATAGGTTCATCGCAAACCTGTGGTGTGGGAGCCGCAGGAGGAGGAAACTCAGACCTGATGAAGGAGGTAAAGGTTTATGGGCACGGAACTTAAGTGAAGATTTTTCCCTCATCCTGGAATCTATCTTGACAATGAAGGTCACAAATTTTTCAAAGGCAATAGGTAGATCCCGAGTAACCAGCTCATCCTTAAGATCCAGAAAGCTGCAACAAGCGCATTGTAGTTCCATGACCCTTCTGCAGCCAGAGTCCAGAAATTAATAGCATATTCATAGGCCATATCGGATCCTTGGTTGATTTTCATGAACCAATTTGAGGCATTCAGTTTCTGACCCGGAACATAAAAAATTTGATGAAAAGTGGAAAGAAATGCAGTGGAATCATCTACTAGAGATCACTGTCCAACAATGGAGAAGTCCAAACAAGGGCCTTCCCCTTCGGAAGGGCGATAATTTAAGAGACATTTCTGTCAAAAATTGATCCGGTGCCGAGCGTAATCTTGCATTGAGTTAAAATTCCACTAAACACATCCGGATCACCCCCAAAATGAACAGAAGCAGAAATCTTGGGAACCTTTGCAGTTGCAGGCTGTGAAGAGAAAAAGAAATTTGAAGTGACTCAAGACAAGACATAATATGCTGTAATGCTTGAGCAAGATGAGCCTGTTGAGCCTCCTGGCTGTCCAGACGCTTCATCATTATGTCGAAAAATCCTTCCATAGTTGAGGAAGCAGCAGCCTGGGTAGGTTCTATATTGGCCCAAGCTAACTGTAACGTTCTTGTTATCAGGAAGCTGAATGATGATGGGTACACTTGGATTCACAGGGAATCCCTGTGGGTTCCGGTGTTCACTGAACACGGGGAAATAGTCACATTAGGTTTCTATCGCCTGTGAATGATAGATGGTGGCAGCGAATGAGTTTTGTGGGTGTTGGTTGGTGTTTGGGGTGCTTTTGTGTTAGTCTAACGTGTGTGCATGGTGGGTGAGTGACCGAGTGAGTGACCCCTGATAGCCACACCTAAAGTCACGTGCGTTTGGAAGTACCGTGTTCGTGACAGTCAGGATAAGACAAGTGGTAGTCAAAATTCAGGCAAGGGGACAAGGCAGGCTGCAAGGATCAGAGTTAAAGTCAGGCAGGAGTCAAAACAGGAATACAAGTCAGAAAAAGAACACTTCCGAAGGAACAGAATACTGAAACTAGCTTGGGCACAGTCAAAATGGAGGACAGGCTTTTTAAAGAAAATTTGGTGCCAATTTTCAAATTCGGGAGCCTTTTTGTGATAACATGATGCTCGGCGTCATGGCCCGGCATCACAGAGGCCGAGAACTCTGAAGTGCGTGCCTGTGCACCAACAACCTCTGAGATATGCATAGGGATGTAGCGAACCGCCGACAATGTGTTCGCGAACGCCGTTCGCGAACACCGGCAAAAATTGCGAACAGTTTGCGAACTTCCCTAGATATGCACTGGGAGGTAAGAGAAGCCAGCAATCTACCGGCTGGTCTTACACTGCTGTAGTGTTTTGAAAATTTGGTCATTATATAACTATACATATTTGGTATTGGCATGTTCAAGACACTTGAGGCTTTCCAAATCAGTTGAATTGGTGTGCATAAAATTTAACATTTTTCTGGTATAAATCCATATATACTGAACATTTTTTGGGGTATTTAGAACTATAAATCTTGTTACAGAAGTGGAAATACACAAACACGAAGGCCCAGTTTCTCCCAAAAAAAACCCAATATATAGTTTTCATAGGTAAACTAAAATCCCCCCCCACCAGGAAATGTCCCTAAAATGAGAGAGCACAAAATGTTAAAAAATGTTTGGCACTGAGTGCAAATTAAATGAAAAATTCTGCTGGGACTTAAATGGTTAAAAGAAGTGGCACAAGTAAAACAAAACAAAACAATACATTATGCTCATTTCTAAATAAATTACACAGAAACCTTGTGTTAGAGTCCTGTGCAAATTAAATTGGGCAGACCCATGCCTGACCAGACCCACTGACCTGCAACCCGACCCCCACCACTTATCCCCCGACCCGGCACACGTTGCAATGGAAGTGATGTCACTATTAACTGGAAGTGACATCACGCCACAGTCTAGTTTGCTAGGTAGGGTAAGACATTTTACCACAACTACAGGAGAGGGTGAGAGGGACCAGTCTTGCAACTTAGCCAGGTACCCAGACATGTTACCCGATGGCTACCCACACAACCAGGCAATCAGAAATTTCTGCCAAGAACTCAAGCACATTGCAAGTATTCCTGAACCCATGCAGAACTCTTCCCTGTGTATCATATTTGTAAGAATATGAAAGCTACTGTAAAAACATATTTTTGGTAAGTCTTTTTTTTGCTACTATTCTTGTTACTTGGCAAAACAGAAGTACTGTGTGACACATTGGTTAAGAAACATATACTACAGAATAATGTTGATATTCCTTATTGCTTTAAGAAATATAATCAGTGTATTACTTACTACAAGATGTATAGACGTGAATCTTGAATTTAGAGATTCCAATTGTTAATTGAAAAAGTCAGATATATTTTCTTGGCATAAGAATACTAAATTAAAAAATAAGTGTCTGATTCCATGGAATTCACAGTCACACTTGAAGACAGTGGACCTAACTTTAATAGAACTCAAGCAGAAGTTATTTTAGGTTTATAGCAGCCAGATATAATTTTCCATGCAAGTCAGTTTGATTGTAATTATACCAACCACTCTATTCTGAACAATGTCTTCGGAGCACACATTTTTAATGGTGAGGTATCACTTTTACCTGAAGTGGCACTTTCTATTCCTAGCTAAAATTGAGTGAGGGGCAATTAAACTTTATACATTGTTTGTAGATATATTTTCTTTACACAAGGCACATGACAACTGTGTTAGTTTGACTGTATAACCTGTTTCCCAAATACAAACTTTATCTATGTGCTCATTTCAGCAGAAAATTCATTTTTTTGCTTGTGTCTCCATTCCATTTTACAAATTTTAATGATAAGTTACCATTGCTAACAGGCTGCTGACTGGTGAAAGCAACTAAAGCAAATAAATAAAGGGTTGTAAATTAAAGTACTGTAGTTTGATTTTTTTCTATTTTTTTCTGTCTTGGGTGCTAAATAACACAGTTTGGTGTGCTATTGTGCTTACAGCTAGTTTGCCACAAACTGCTTTACTATGCAGTTAGTTTTCCCTCCGTTTGAGGTGGGTGGGATTTGATTTGTGCACCTGAACAGACCCACGGGACTCCAGTGGGACTTGCTCTAATGGTCAGCTCCTCTTTAGTGTTTGCTTTTTTAAGTGGGGCCTCTATAAATGGAGTTACAAACACAGGAGTTAGTGGGGCCTCTGTAAGAGGAGTTACAATCACAGGAGTTTCAAACTAAAGGAGTTTCAACCTAGGTCAAAAGTTTGTTCTAAACCCTAATTTTTTTTTATTCCGTAACTGGAGTAGGAGGGTAAAGGTTTTGCTAACCTTTACGTTCTTTGGTTTCATTTTTCCTATGCAAACATATTCTGTTGGCAGTTCAGTGACTGGCCAGTAGATGTACCTATAGAAAAGGGTAAAGGTTTTTTCATGCCCCAGTGAAAGTGTTAGCCAGCTAGGCTGGGTCCTTAGCAAGCTAGGCTGGGTCCTTTTTTCCCATAGGGGAGGGGGAGTAGTTCGCCAGAGGTTATAAAAATGGATGTTGCCATGTGTTCTGTCTCTGCTCAGTGCACCCATTGGAAGTGGGACGTGCTGTTTGGGCCTGAGGTATAGGGAGGTCTCAGTAAATGTGAAGCAAGTGTCAGGTCAGAAAATGTAATAGGTAACTATAGGAGTGACAGATAAGTTCAGGAAAGTAAGTGAGCAGCCAAGACTTCAACGAGGAGCTTGTGAAGGGTTAGCACCCTGCAGTGACATTGCCGCCAGGTTAGGTTAGTGACCCAATGGGTCTGTAATTGGACAGACACAGTGGGTCAAGCGTGGCCTTTTTAAGAATAGGCTTTACACATGCTTGTTTGAAAGGAGAAGGGATAGTTCCAGAAGCTATAGAATAATTGAAGATGTGAGTAAGTGGTGGCGCAAGACAGAAAAGGCTAGCAGGTTTGTAAATATGCTGAATGGCAACTTTTTATTTCAGCTCATTCAAGAACCAACCAGGAATCAGTCTGTTTTGGATCTTGTAATAACTAATAATACAGAATTTATCTCTACCCTTTGTGTAGGTGAGCATGTTGGGAATAGTGATCATAACATGCTCTCCTTTGAGACTATGTTGCAGAAACAACTCTATAAAGGAGCAACTAAAACACTAAATTTTAGACATGGAAAATTTGACAGTATAAGGGAAGCTCTGCAACATATTAAGTGGGAAATGCGTTTCATGGAGTTAAAAACAGAACAGAAATGGGACAGTTTTAAAATGCTGCTTAATAAATATACATGTCAGTATATTCTGCTTGTCAGAAATGAATGTTATTGCAAAACAAAACCGTTGTGGTTCAATAGAAGTGTTGATGTTGAGGTGGGTAAATCATGCAAAAAAGCTATTAGACAAGCTAAAATCTACAAAGAAAATGGTATTGCAGCAAGCAGTAAAAAGAATCCAAAATAATTTTAATAAAATAATTGTAAACAGTAAAAAAATAAAAGAACGAAGGGATGGGACCCTTAATATCAGAGGGGGGGGGGGGTCAGCTGGTTGATGAGAACTTAAAAAATCTGAGATTCTGAACTCATATGTTTCGTCCGTCTACACAATTGAGGAACCAGTTAATGAAGGTTTCCTTCTTTGTCACAATCCTAGAAATGCAACTAATGTTGCATGGTTCACACATGAGGAAATTCAACAGAGACCGGAAAGGTCCAGAACCAGATGGTATTCATCCCAGGGTAATTATACTTTAGGTCTGTGTTTGGCAAACTGCTTTAATTAATTTTTAAGGATTCATTGAGGTCTGGCATGGTGTAGAGAGTCTGGCCTATTGCTAATGTGGTGCCGCTATTCAAAAAGGGATCCCGTTCTCAGCCTCAAAATTATAGGCTGGTTAGCCTTACATCATTAATAGGAAAGTTTTTTGAAGGGGTATTAAGGGATAAAATACTTGACTTCATTGCAAATCATAATTATATGAGTTTGTGCCAGCATGGTTTTATGCACAATAGGACTAATTTAATTTCCTTTTATGAGAAGGTGAGCAGGGACCTCGATTCTGGAATGGCAGTGAATGTGATTTACTTAGACTTTGCTAAAGCATTTGATACAGCGCCACACAAAGGTTTACTGTTAAAATAAGGAATGTTGGCCTGGAACATATTTGTACTTGTACCTGGATAAAGAACTGGCTAAAATATAGATTATTTCACTGTTGTTAGCAGAGTACTGCAGGGCTCTGTACTTGATACTTTGCTTTTCAACTTGAGAAAATGAGGTTCAATGTTGATAAATGCAAGGTTATGCACTTTGGCAAAAATAATACAAATGCAAGTTATACACTAAATGGCAGTGTGGGGCAAATTTACTAAAGGGCTAAAATTCGCCAGCGTGACGTTATTTTGTGACTTCCCCAATTTACTAACGGGCACTTGCTTACATTCGCTAGTGAAGGAGATAGACTCTAGCGCTACTTCGCACTCTAATGCCAGGCGTTTTTTTTTTTGGACATAACTACGCAAATTCACGAAGATGCAGATTTTAATGAACATTACCTCTTGCGCCAAACTTGCCTTCCCCACCTCAGACCAGGCAAAGTGCAATAGAGTAGATAGGTGTTCCTCAAAAAAAAACTGAAAATGTTTAAAAAAAAAAAAAAAAAAAAAAGCTGGCGACTTTTTTTTATAGTTTTTCAGGGTGGTATGCTGCAAAAGTTCGTACATTTTGTCAGGGTACCTGGCTTCCCCCCTACATTTCCTTACATATGGCACATAAACTATACACTGGACACATATGTAGGGCATTATAACAACTCTATTTTCTTTTATTAAGGTTCCCTGGGCTTGTGCAGTGTAACGTATTTTCTGCAACATATATGTCCATTGAAATGCAACTTCCCGCTGTATGAAAATAAGCCAAATTAACGTTAGCAAAACTTTGACATCATTCAGCGCCCTGGACACAACTTCGCATTTTAGTGAATTCACGGTGTCCTGGTGACTTTTCGCCTGGTGAAAATTGGCGACGTGAGCGAAGCCGTCGCTGGCGAATTTCCGGAGGTTAGTGAATTTGCCCCTGTGTTGGGAGTTTCCTTAACTGAGAAGGATATAGGGGTTTTTGTGGATAACAAGTTGTCTAATTCTGGGCAGTGTCATAGTGTGGCTAATAAAGCAAATAAAGTATTGTCTTGCATAAAAAGGGGCATAAACTCTAGGAATGAAAATATAACTTTGCCCCTGTATAGGTCCCTGTTAAGGCCTCATCTGGTGTATGTGGTATAGTTTTGGGCTCCAGTCCTTAAGAGGTATATAAATAAGCTGGAGAGAGTGCAAAGACTGGTTAGAGGAATGGATTCTCTTTTCTATGATGTGTCTCCTGAACAAGCACAATTTCAGATCGAAGGGTGTGAATCTCTTTTATTAATAACTGTCTCTTGATGGGAGATATTTATAGTCGTTATTATAGTCATTGTGTTATACAGTATGTTTATCCCCTGTATTTCCCTTGCCCTTTAAACCCCTATAGCAAAGGTTTGTTTGTGTCATATGATAGGCCCTTAGTCCCCTATTTGTGATGACCAGTGTTTCTAATATCTTGTCACGCAAACCAAACATTACACAACATTGTAAATTTAATACACCAACATGGGAATACCAAAAAAAAGGTTAATAAAGTTACTGCTTCTCGTTCACATCAAAAGAAGTCCAGTGTGGGGGAACATATAAGTGTGCTGCAAATGTAATGAACTACAGTAAGTGCAATTTTGATCACTACTGCCATGTTTTTTTCTCACTCTGCAGATTTTCCCCAACATCTCCAGTGTTCCCTAATATTGTTTACATTGTTCAACAGTGCAACTGAACTGAGCTGATTGATGCAGGGCACCGAGGGAACACTGGAGATACTGTCTAGTTTGGAGGTGGTGATAGATCCAGGCGGGAAGTTCAAATATACAGAGGTGCAAGGAGCACATTTTGATGAAAGCACTTTTAATAAAAGTAGTTATAACGCCAATCTGGGCTATCCTCACCACAGTCACTTTCCAGCTTGTGTGCAGAGCATGGTTACATTTAGACTCACACTTCAGGATCAGGGCCTTCGCTGAGTGGAAGCATTCCATCTAAGGTTTAGAGCAACTACAACACTCAGGCTACTGTGCATACAAAACATCCAAAATGATTGGGCGCCAGGAGGTTCTTCTGATGCAAACAAGAAACTGTTTATTAGTCCACAGACAATATCCCCAGGTTTACTCACATACACAGATGAGGTTTTAGCACATGACACACAGTCACATCAGGTAATAAGCAATTGCAGTATTCAGTACACCATTCCCATCCAGTGCACTGTTCAGGAAGCTGACAGCTAACCTAACACCCTCTTCACTGAAGTCCCTGCACTGGAGGCATTCACACAGAGCCTCTGGGAAGCTACTCCCTGCTGCAAATCCTTGTTGGAGTTTCAACTGCTCTCTCTCTTTACACTAGCTATCTTTCTCTCCTAGAGAGCCTATTACAAGTCTGCCCTACTATAGCTAAACCTCATTCACGGGGTTTCCTGGACTTCCATCCAGAACACTTGCTTATCTGGGCCTTGCTGTACCCAGGCTCAAGCAGCCAAAGAGGAAAAGGCCACTCCTTACACACACTATAGTGCAGTGTGGCAGGAAGCTGTCATTACACCTCTTGGCCAATAACACTGAGCTTAAGCTCAAATGGATATATAGCCTTTTGCCTATTAACTAAGGAAAAGGATAGGGCCTTAAAGCCATAGGGGCAGATTAACCCATATGGGTCCCTACATACACCAGGGGAAAAAAAAACATTTTGTCCCAGCAATGGTTCAAAACATGCCCACACATATTAAACACTACAGTACCATCACATCCTCTTCTTGTACCCTCTCCTGAGGCATGCCTGGTAACAATGGTCACTGCAGAAAGGAAACAGCATACACAATACTGTATCAAAACATTTTCAAATGCATAATAAGCCATTACAATTAGTCAAACTTTATTACACATCACACCAGCTATCACTCCCCCCACCCAAGGGTCCACACAGGTCAATCCTTGGGATGGTAGAAGACACTACTCCGCTGAGTAGATAAATGTAGAAGAATTGTGGTGGGGATCAATAGTCTTTTATTAGAACACACTATTCCAACAGTCCATAGTCCTTCAAGCCACAAATAAAGCTACACTCTAGGCCAGGGGTCAGCAACCTTTACTATCAAAAGAGCCATTTTGCCCCTCTCCCACTAAAGAAAAATAGTCTGGAGCCGCAAAACATAAAGCAGCTTATAAACTTTTTTAACCTTTTTTTAATTTTAACTGTTACAACAACAGAATACAACAAACAGAAGTGCATTGTGTATATGCAGGGCTACTTTGAAATAAATTAAACACTGAATAGCCCTATTAAATGCTATCGTTCTCATCTGTTTAATGTGACGTCTGTTTCTGAAGCTCCATGCTGATTGTCTCTCTCTTGTCTTGAGTGTGTGACCGCGGTAAGGACCATGATGCTGTGGCTCAGTCTTGCCTGTCATTCCTGGGATGTCTATACAGCCCTCGCACCTGCTAGCGGCTTCTTGAGTGTGCTTACCGCATTCGCACACTCAAGAAGCCACCAGCAGGTGCGAGGGCTGTAAATTCGACCTGACAGGCAAAGCCGCACGACTGAGCCGCAGCAAGCAGGATGAAGAGCCGCATGCGGCTCTAGAGCCGCAGGTTCCCTACCCCTGCTCTAGGCCTCTCAAACTCTGCAGTGAGTCCGTAGAGAAGCTGTAGAAATCTCAGGAGGGGATCCCATCATCAGGGTCCTTTCCTCACGATCTATAACCGGGGGGGGGTCACACATCGAACAGGGAGTGGTCCCAGCTGGGAAATCCTCATTCTCCCATCCATCCCAACGATATCCGCCATTTTGGGATCAGTACGAGTTCCACGTGGCCGACAATCAGTAGAAGGGTTGCACCCGCAGCCACAGGGTGATGGGGCAAACAGATTAGCAATCCGCACACTGGATACAGTGACAGCCATGGTCCAGATCAGAAACAGTGGCAACACTCTGGGGCAAATTCACTAAGCGCCGAAGCGCGGAACGCTAGCGTAACTTCGCTAGCATTTGGCAATTTCGTTACTGCGCAAATTCACTAATGAACGCTGGCGTAGTTTCGCTACTGTTACTTCGCACCCTTATGCCTGGCGAAGTTTCGCTAGCGACGTAACTACGCAAATTCACTAACGCGCGCAGTGTACTGAACGCTACCTTTTACGCTAGACTTCCTTCGCCACCTCAGACCAGGCGAAGCGCAATAGAGTAGATAGGGATTGCTTCAAAAAATTCAAAATTTTTTCTAAGTTCCAAAAAACGCTGGCGTGTTTTCTACATTATGGGTGATAGGCTGAAAAAGATCGAAATTTTGTTTGGGGCTCCCATCCTTCCCCCCTACATCTCCTGACTCATGGCAACTTACCTAGACAGTGGGCACATGTGTAGGGCAAAATACATTTTTTATTTGATGTTTTGAAGCTTTTCTAGCCATTTGTAGTGCTGATACAGGTACGTATTCCTCCATTGAAATTTGAATTTGGCGCTGTATGCAAATTAGCCTTCGCTAGCGTAACTTCGATTTACTTAGCGAATCAATGCTAGCGCAACTTCGCAACCTTACGCTACCCCTGAGCGCAACTTCGGATTTTAGTGAATTTGGGAATCGCTGGCGAAACTACGCCTGGCGAAGTGTGGCGAAGTGTGGCGAAGTGCGGCAAAGTGCAGCGAAGTTACGCCTGGCGCAACTACAAATCTTAGTGAATTTGCCCCTCTATCTCCGATGGAGTCTTCTCTTAAAAATGACTCCAGCGAAATCTAGCCCACAGCGAAGATTTGCGGTACCGCAGGCCTTCATGAAATTTGGGACGAACCTCCAAGCCCGAACTCACAGGCAAATACTTTGTACGAAAAATTCGTACGATCCGAACAATTTGTGAAAAAGTCGTGCAGGCCTGCCCTTTGCCTATCGTGTCCAGCAGCCTGTCATAAAAAAATCGTAAAAACACAGTAGCACAGCCTGATATTAGGAAATCGAGCCCCAAGTTGGGCACCAAAATGTAAGAGAAAGACTATTACAAGTCTGCCCTACTATAGCTAAACCTCATTCACGGAGTTTCCTGGTCCTTCCATCCAGAACACTTGCTTATCTGGGCCTTGCTGTACACACACTATAGTGCAGTGTGGTAGGAAGCTGTTATTACACCTCTTGGCCAATAACACTGAGCTTAAGGTCAAATGGATATGTAGGCTTTTGCCTAGTAACTAAGGAAAAGGGTAGGGCCTTAAAGCCATAGGGGAAGATTAACCCCTATGGTTGCTGTTACGTGCAAAGTGGTGTTATACGTGGAGAAAGTACAAGAATCTCAACGGGACTTCTGGATATACATATGTACTATAGTAAACGCTTGAGTGATGGGGAAGGTGCTGCCTGATGTCAAATGGTTTATTGCACAGGGTGACACACAAGAATGACCAAATAGTTAGAGCACATAAGAAAGGTTACATTTTTGCAAGAGTTAAGGTGGCCATACATGGATAGATCCGCTCGTTTGGCGATTGTCGCCAAACGAGCGGATCTCCCTCCGATATGCCCACCTTGAGTTGGGCAATATCGGGCAGATCCGATCGTGGGCCCTAGGGCCCAACGATCGGATCCTAGCATTCGCAAACGGCGGTCGGATCGCGGGACCGCATCAACGAACAGATGCGGCCGCGATCCGACGTGATTTTTAAACCCATCCGATCGAGATCTGGCCGACTTTCGGCCAGATCTCGATCAGGGAAGCCCGTCGGGGGCCCCCATACACGGGCCAATAAGCTGCCGACACAGTCTGTCGGCAGCTTTTATCGGCCCATGTATGGCCACCTTTATTCTGTTTTCATTTTACTCACAAATTGTGACTGATAGAAGTAAAAACATTTTCCTTTGCTGATAACTATACATAACTTGGTAAAAAGGTAGAAGTAAATGTTTGACATACAGATTCTTTTTCTGTTTTCTTTTGTGTACAGAAGGATTATTCTGATCTATCCTACATGTTAGGTGATCATGTCAGACTTCTGACTTTTGAAATAACAACAACAAATGGAATTTGAAAAAGTGAAATTTTCCAGTTTTTATATCATTCACATAAATCAACCAAAAATGTTGTTCTCATTTCTTGTCATGGCATACATGGTGTTTTACACATCACAGATAAAGCTGCAGAGAAACTATAGCAAATTGTCATAAACAGCTATGTATTGTGAGTAGGCAGCACAACTTTAAATCACACAAAAACAATAAACTGCATTATATATTTAATAAGTACAGGTATGGGATCTGTTATCCAGAATCCTTAAGTCTACTAGAAAATCATATAAACATTAAATAAACCCAATAGGAAGGTTCTGCCTTCAATAAGGATTAATCATATCTTAGTTTGGATTATGTACAATGTATTGTTTTACTATTACAGATAAAAGGGAAAACATTTTTAAAAATTTGGATTATTTGTATAAAGTGCAGTCTATGGGAGATATCCCGTAATTTGGAGCTTTTCGGATAACAGGCTTCTGTATAATGACTATGAAGATTTTCATTCATCCAGGTCATCGTATATCTAGTATTGGTCAATCTGGTCAAAAACAATTGGACTTGCTGAGTAATCAACGAAGACGTTTCACTACACAGCTTCTTCAGTTCAACTGACTGGTGTGGAAACTTTTCGGCATATAAACGCTTCCACTAATCCATTTACAATGGCATTTGTAACTCTTCAAAGAGGTGTTGATTCTGTGTAGTTGTGATACGATTATCCAATATGTCATGCAACTCCTAGATGCAGGTGTTACTTGTGAGAGTTGCATGAATGGATGTGTGAAGGCTTCTGTATAATGGATCTCATACCTGTATAATGTTTATATAACGTTTATTTGTGGGAACGCTTGTGACCTGGCAAACTCCAGATAAGGAATGTTTCTGAAGTGTATGACATCATTACATCAGAATGCATTTTGTGAGGATAAAATATATAATATAAATGTAAAATGTATTTTATAACCAAAAAGTCATTTTAGAAAATAAGTTTTTGAATATTTGATTTTTGAGTTTACAAAATGTATTGAGTTATTCTTGCATATTGTTTTCATCCTGAAAATCTATTTTTTTTTGTTTTTCTTGAGCCAAACAGGAGAAGCACATAGAATGCTACTCAATGTCTAGTTTCTTGTTAGAGTATCAGTGCACACATTATCCCCTGCATAAATATATATTATAGTTTTAAAAAAGTGGTTATTGCTGCATAGCTGCTTGTTTGTTATAGTTGTATTTATGAAGGAAACACCAGTTTTACCAGTGTAGGGCAACAGTACAAGGGCAACAGTACATTGTATTGTAATTCCTTTAAAACACTTTCATTTTTGTTGTTATTGTTCCTTTAACATCTGAAGGCAATCTAGAACGTGAGCACAATTAATCATTGGTTTATTTTGGACCCTTAAAAAGACAAGGGTTTGGTGAACTTACTCATAACTCACTTTCTGAACTCATAAATGTATTATTTGTTTGATAAAGTTACATCTCTAAAAGTTTTGACAGTATAGAAGTCAAAAACATCTCTTGACAAAAACAGTAGTAAGAAGTTAATTGGTAACAAGCAAAACACATTTGTAAGCTTATATTATATGTTTTGTGTCTAATTGTAATAAACAGGGGAACAAAGGTAGTTGTCTTTAAGGTCAATTTATCAAAATTAAAATTAGTGTAATGTGAGCATTTTATCTACTTTGGATAAACTCCATTTTTTAAAAAAAATCATTGCAAAAATTGTAATTGAAATCTTATTCTTGCACTGGGAACTAGTTTTAAGTATTAAGCATACCCTTTGTCGTACGAGGATAATAACGGTTTCTAGGCATTGTTTTACAAACCCATACTCCAGACTTTGTAAGTGCCTTCTCCTTTCCCAAATACTGTATAATCCTAGCTGTACTCATCTCATAATGGGTGTGTTGCACATTGGTGAAGAGGGAAAAACGTTTATTCTTAAGTGTATTGTGTAGTGTCTCTAAAAAGAGCATATAAAAAATAGAAAATAATCATCTGGCAAATCAGCAGAGATTCTTAGAACTCCCTTTTGCTATACAGAGAGACTCCCTGTTCCTATATAGAGATACAATACTTCGTAATGTTATTCTAAGTTAATGTTTTGATATTACAGGGTGCTAATTAATTTAACCACAAGTACCACAGCAGTAAACCATAACAAGTTTGTAAGGCCTATTTCAACACCCACTTTTAAGTTTTGGCTACCTTGGGTTTTAATAAATGTACAATAAAAGTCCAATGGGAGCACTGTACTTTTCTTAACCAAACAAAAATGTCCTGATATTTAAAACAAAACAATATACTTCCTATTTAAGACTTTAAAGAGATGCAAAGAATCAAAAACATGTAAATGTCTGCAGTTTTCATACTGTGTTTAGAATACTAGCAATTAACAAAACAGGTATAAACATATGGATAGATCTCATTAAGGGAATCAGAATAATTGAAATGTTTTATGTATTTCCATTGATTCTTTTATCCAGAGTCTCTGGTATTTTATATTATCTCAGTGAATAGTCTTCAGATCTTTTATGTAATATTTTTAGCCAGTGTTTCATAGGCATGCATTATGCACCTGTATTGTCACTTCAAAAAGACAATGAGAAAAACGAAATATATAGTTAGAAAACTGAGTCAGAATGGTAAAATCAAGAGCAATTACCAAGGTAAGATAAAATGTATTAGCTTGCGTTTTTTTTCAGGCAGATTGTGACATTTTGTATAAAGTTTAATAAAATAGAATATGCTTTATAAAAATGCCTTTATAAAGCTCTCATTTAGTCCTTACACACAGTCCTTAAATAATGCCAAGCATTGTAGTCATGAATATAATTACTTGCAATGAGTAATAAATATACATGTCAATATATTCCCCTTGTAAGCAAGGAATGTTGCAAAACAAAACCTTTGTTGTTCGATAGAAGTGGTTGTGTTAAGATTCACGTTAGCTGGGACAGCTGAAATATTTATCCTGTACAAGGAGACCAATAAATAATGCAAAAAAGTTATGAGACAAGCTAAAATTGAGATGGAAAATGGTATTGCAGCAAGCAGTAAAAATAATCCAAAATTATTTTTTAAATATGTAAATAGTAAAAAACATGAAGCAGGAAGGGGTGAGATCCTTAATATCAGAGGGAGGTAAGATGGCTGACAAGAACAGAGAAAAAGCAGATATTCTGGGCTGTTATTTTTTTGTCTGTCTACACAAATGAGGAACCTGCTAATAAAGGTTTCCTTCTTAATAGTACCAATTCTAGTAATACAACAAATTATGTGTGGTCCATGCAAAATGAAATTCAAAAGAGACTAGAACATGTAAAGATAAACAAAGTTCCAGGACTGGATGGTATTCATCCCAGGGTACTAAATGAGCTTAGCTCTGTGATTACCAAACCTTTTCCTTAATTTTTCAGAGATCATTGAGGTCTGGCATGGTGCTGAGAGACTGGCAAATTGCTACTATGGTGCTGCTATTCAAAAAGGGATCTTGTTCTAAGCCTCAAAATTATAGGCTGGTTAGTTTGTCATCAGTGGTAGGAAAGCTTTATACTTGACTTCATTGCAAATACTTAACTTCATTGCAAATAATAATATGAGTTTGTGCCAGAGTGGTTTTATGCATAATAGATCTTGCTAGACTAATTGTATTTATTTTTATGAGAAGGATGGAATCTACTTAGGCTTTGCTAAAGCTTTTAATACACAGTATCACACAGAAGGTTACTGTTTAAATTAAGAAATGTTGGCCTAGAACATAGTATTTGTACTACAATAGAGAGCTGTCTAGAAGATAGATTACCAAGAGTGGTGCTAAATGGGACATTTTCTAAATGGACTAGTGCTGTAAGTGGAGTACTGCAGGGGTCTGTACTTGGTCCTTTGCTTTTCAGCTTGTTTATTAATGACCTGGAGGTGGTCATTGAAAGTACTGATTCTATTTTTGCTGACGATACTAAATAGTGCAGAACTATAAGTTCCATGCAGGATGCTGCAATTTTGACTAAATTAGAAAACTGGGCAGCAAACTGGAAAATGAGGTTCAATGTTGATAAATGCAAGGCTATGCCCTTTGGCAAAAATAATGGCCATGTATGTGGGTTTTCCTAACTTAAGTAAATAAAGCACTATCATGCGTAAAAAAGGGCATTAACTCATGAGCTGGAGAGAGTGCAGAGACTGGCAACTAAACTGTTTAGAGGGATGGAATACTTAAATTATACAGGTAGACTGTCAAGGTTAGGGTTCTTTTCTCTGAAAAAAAGAAGCTTGCGAGAGAACATGATTACACTTTACAAGTACATTAGAAGATATTATAGACAAATAACAGGGGACCTTTTTTTCCATAAAGAGGATCACCATACCAGGTCACCCCTTTAGACTAGAGGAAACATTTGAAGCAGTATAGGTGGTTCTTCACAGTGAGGGCAGTGAGCTTGTGGAAAACTCTGCCAGATGATATTGTGATAGCTGATTCTGTTTGAGGGACTTGGATGATTTCTTGGACAAGCATATTAAAGTTTATTGTGTTTTTAAATCTACAATTGGTATAGATATTGGTATGTGCAGCTTATATGAGTGTAGGAAGGGATGGCATGAGTGTGTGTATGCATGGACACTGAATTTCATTTGGAGGGGTTGAACTTGATGGACTTTGGTCTTTTTTCAATGCAACTTAACTACTGTCTGTAACTATGTTGGGAATGTACCTGGTCAGTAATAGAGGGTTAGCCTCTGCTAACCCACAGTGGGACAATGTGCACATGAGAATGTATAGTACAGTGTAACGGTCGGCAACCAATACCAGAACAAATGCCAAGCACCCTGGTCTCGGCTCGTGCTTCACCAGTAGTGTGACCACCTTTGGCTTTGGGAGGAGCCCTCAGCTTACTCAGATGCCAACTGGACTTAAACGAGAGGTACAGGGCAGGAGTTCTGGCCAGCAATGGGGCAGGACTGTATAAGTCTTTAAGGCCAAAGGTCACGGTACAGACAGGAGTAGGCAAATTCGTGGTCAAACATGCCAGGTCGAGGCAGGCAGAAAGCAAGAGTCGTCAGTCAAGCAAAGGGTCAAACCAGGTGATCAATCAGGAGGGTTTAGCAGAATCAAGGTCGGTTTCAGGCAAGGGTCAGGTTTCAGAAATCAGAGTAGTCAAAATAGCCAGGCAGGGTCAAAAACAGGAATCAAGACAGACTAGAAGCTTTAGAGCAAGGTACAAGCACCAGGAACAAACCTATCATGGGCAACCACATAGCAACCAATGTTCCTTTAAATATATTTGAATTTGGCGCCATTGGACGCTGACGTTATACATCAGCGCGCCTGTGCCTTTAAATAGCGAGAATGCGCCTGGCGCGCGCACTAGGGAGGAAGCCGGCAAGAGGAGCAGCTTCCTCCCTGTAACGTTTCAGAACCTGTATCCTGAGATACAGGTTCTGAAATGTTAGTGCTTTCACATAGAATTACAGGGTTTTGGAAACAATTGGAGATTGCATTGCAAACCATGATATCTTTATTTATCTTCCTAAAATTGTGTATTCAGCAATGTTATTAAGGAAAATGTTTGGAGTGGGCTGCACAGTTCAAAATGGGATATTGAAACAAAATGACATTGCTTGATGAGGTACAGTACTGTACAAAACCGTAGTTACTAGCGAAAAGTGAATTTTTCTCCAGGAATGGATTCGCAAGAAAATTCTGCATTTCACCATTTGCAAATTTTTTTTCACAACAACAAAAAAGTTGCCAAGATAAAAGGGTGTTCCAAAACCTCACTGTCCTCACTATGAAGAACCCCCTATACTGCTTCAAATGAAAGTTCTTTTCATCCAGTCTAAAGGGGTGACGGAGCTTAATTTTATGTAAAAAATGATTTCCTGCTATCAGTCTATAATACGCTCTTATGTAATTATAAAGAGTAATCATGTGCCCTTGCAAGTATCTTTTTTTCAGAGAGAACAACCCCAACCTTGACTGTCTACCCTCATAATTTTAATCTTCCATCCCCTTAACCAGTTTGGCATTGCACATCAATGCACTCTTCCATGGACCTATAAAGAAGCAAAATTGTGTTTTCATCCCTTGAGTTAATGCCATTTTGTATTTGTTTTAGAAGTCACAGAATGGCACTGCCTAGAACTTGCTATCTACAAAAATCCACAGATGCTTTTTAATTAAGGAAACCCCAAAACACTGCCATTTATTGAGCGTATAATTCACATTTTTTTTTATTCGAAAGTGCATCACTCTCAAAGTGGCAACATCCTGCATGGAACTTATAGTTATGCACAATTTAGTATCATAAGCAAATTAGAAAGGTACTTTCAATATCCAACCCAAGGTCAATGATAATCAAGTTAAAAAGCAAAGGACCAATGACAGAGTCTTAAGGTAATACCTAACAACACTGGTTCAATTACAAAATGTTCTATTTACCACTCTTTGTAAACTATCCTTCAACCTGTTCTCTATCAAAGTACAAATACTATGTTCCAGGCCAATATTCCTAAATTTAACCAGTAACCTTCTTTGCAGTAACAGTCTCTCATCACCATGCCAGACCTCAGGGAATTAAGAAAAATAGTTAAGAGGTTTGGCAATCACAGAGCTAGGCTTGTTTAGTACCCAGGTATGAATACCTTCTAGTCCTAGACTTTTGTCTATCTTTATGTGCTCTATTCTCTTTCGAATCTCTTCTTGTCTGAACCAGGCATCGCTAGTTGTATTACTATCATTTGAAAATTAAGAAGGAAACCTTCATTTGTGTAGACAGACAAAAGATTCAGTTTAGAATCTCTGCTTTTACATTGTTCTTATCAACCAACCTCCCCCAACATTTTTTAATAATTACTATTTAAAAAATAAAATTGGTCTCATTTTAATCTTCATTGCGAAACCATATTCCATCTCAAGTCTACCTTGCTGAGTGGCTTTTTTGCACTTTTTTACACCCTCCTTGTACCCGCTAAACCTTTTAGTTTAGCTAGCTTGAAATCTTCAAAAGCATGTCTTTTATTAGAAACCTCAACACCAACATTTCTATAAAGCCACAAAG
Organism: Xenopus petersii; assembly: GCA_038501925.1. Lineage (NCBI taxonomy): Eukaryota > Metazoa > Chordata > Amphibia > Anura > Pipidae > Xenopus > Xenopus petersii. Next base: position 73,455,779 of record CM076683.1, on the reverse strand, counting down.
GTTTCGCTTTGTGACACTATTCCTGCTTACAAGGGGAACATACTGAAATGTATTATTATTATTTATTATTAACATTTTAACATTAAAGTATTTTATAGCCCCAACATATTGCACATCACTCTGTATATTTAATGAGTAGCATTTTAAAGACATCCCATTTTTCTTCTACGTTTAACCCTGTGAAAATCCTTTCCCAGTGACTATGTTGCAAAGATGATATTATACTGGTATATTTTTGCAAAATAATCTCAAAGGAAACCAAGCTTTATTATCGTACTCATGCAGGTAGCACCTCTTTTTTATAGAAAGACCAAGGAGCATGCTTTCTATCAAAGAGTGTACAAACTGAAAATGCAAAAGAGTGTGGAATAGCTAGGAAAAGGTTTTGTGGGGGCCACAGTATTTAAGTTCACTTGCTCGCAAAACTAGGTAAGACCCTTTTGGCTCAACCCACTTGCCTAATTTTTCAATGGCACCCACATTTTTAGACATTCTTTGATGCAAGGCTCTTAAAGTAGAGTTACCAAAGGAACACAGTGCATGATTATCAGGGCAGATCACAGCTGGGATATAATTTCATAGGAATAACATAAGCTAGTTTGTAATGTGTGAAGTCATATGCATGCCTAATAGTGAATAACCCAAGACTAGAGTAAGCCAGCTATTTTGAATTGTCAGAAAACAAAATGAAATACTCCTACAAAGTATACTTAAGATGCAAACATAAGACATACAAGTTAAGAGACAAAAGCTCAAAATACTTTGCGAATATCCTGAAGAAGTTACAACCCAACTCATTTATTCCATCCATTAAGGACAACAGATCTGTCACTCAACCCCACAAATAGCCCACTGCTTCCGACAATTCTGCCAAGCACTGCCCCTTCCTCCAAACAATCAGAAATAGACAAATTTATAAAGGAGGCCAAATTACCCACTGTATCCTTAGCACAGCAGCAGTCGTTAGATGAACCAATCTTCTACAAGGAAAATCTTGGAGAATAGACTGAAAAAAATGCTTACTCAACTCATAAACCCAGATCAGTAAGGGATTGTCCCAGGTAGAGAAGGCAAAGATAATACATACAAAATGATATCCCTAATTCACTATGCTAGAAAGAAACAAATTCCAACAATGATTCTAACCACTAATGCCGAAAAGGCCTTTGACAGACTGTCCTGTGAATTTTTGCCCCATACCCTAAAGGGTTTTGGCTTAGGGGAGACAACAATTAGTATAATTTTTTGCACTTTATGATGACCCTATGGCAAGAATCAGATTCAATGGAACCTATCACTCCAGATACACATACAAAATGAGACAGAGCTGCCCTTTTTCTCCGATTCTTTTTGTAATGGTCATGGAAACTGTATTAGCACATATTAGACTTAACAAGGACATAACAGGCCTAATAGTACAACAAACTGAATATAACATAGCAGCATTTGCTGACAACTTGCTAATAGTTATCACCAAACCACTATTATCCCTCCCAAACTTTAAGCTTCTCCTCAATAGATTGGGTAAACTATCAAATTTTAAAGTCAATTTAAGTAAATCCGAAGCACTGAATATCAACCTCACCTCTACTATTAAAATATCACTAAAACAGAATTTCCTCTTCTGATGGTTGAGGAAAAAATCAAATATCTAGGAGTCCAAATCACAACTGACTCACTGGCTCTCTATCATGTAAATATTTCCCACCTACTTGACAAATTAACCAACCAACTTAACAACTGGAAAAGATTGGGGCTTTCTTGGTTTGGAAGGATTCAGGCTATCAAAATGTCTGCAATGCCACAAACCATACCTATTAAGATACCTACAATGTTTTTCACTAAGGTGAGATCTCTATTTACTAAGTTGATATGGGAATGTAAAACTCCTGGATGTAAATTTGATAGATTAACTCTACTTAAAGAGAGAGGAGGTTTAGCAGTTCCTGATACCTACCTCTATTATGCCTCAATACATCTGGTAAGATCTCTCCACTGGTATCTGAAAAGTAAAGGAAATCAGTGCATAGAAATTAAACAAGCTATGTCTACTTTTCCCTTAAGCAATCTACTATGGTCTCAGTCTACCAATATACCCAAAGAAATTTCATCTCACACAGCAATTTCAGCCACACTGTCATTCTGGTATAAAGACAGAACAACTTATAATTTAATATCTGCCTTTCTACCTACCCAACCACTTTTGCTAAATCCAGATCCCCCCCCCCCCCCAGTTTGGATCCCAAAGCTTTTACAGGATGGGGACAATTTAAGGGTAGAGATACTAGATTAGGCGATTTCCTTAAGAATGGAAAAATGATCAACCTAGCCGCAATACAAAAAATCTGGGGTTTCCACCCGAGGGACCTATGGTGTTATTACCAACTACATAATTTTTTAAATACATTCCATATTAAACAAGCTGAGATTCAACCAACATTGTGGGAAACATACTAGATCTCAATAAACCACCAACAGACCTATCTTGTCAACATATAAACGTTTATTATCAAAGAAAACCTTGCTCCACCGAATTATTTCGAAGCATGGGAAAACAAGCTTGGGACAAATTTACCCCCTAAGATAAGAAGAAAAATAACCAGGAGAATAGGGGGAGGCGAAATAACATTAGGGTCAGAGGAGTTCCTGAAAATGTTCAGGTGGAAGATATCCACAAAACCCTCCTCCAGATCTTCAACAATATTTTATGCAGGGATTTAGATGTGGACATTGCTATTGATCGTGCACACCGGGTCCCTAAACCTAAAGCCGCACCCCTCAACGCACCGAGAGATATTCTCTGCTGTATTCACAGCTTTACAACAAAGGAAGAAATCCTCTCCAAGGCTAAGACAGCTGATAATATTTCCTTTGAAAACAATGCTATAAAATTGTTCCAGGATGTGGCACGATCTACACTGATGAAACGGAAACTTTTGAAACCCCTGACTGATCATTTAAGGGAAAGTAACATTCCATACCGATGGGGTTTCCCTTTCTCCATTAATGTGTCTAAAGATGGCATACAAGCTGTTTTGCGAACACCAGCTGATACGGAAAACTTCTTACGACGACTACAACTACCGCAGATTGCTCTTCCAGGCTGGCTGCCGGAGACTACTGCATCCCTCCAACTAGATCTGGACCTGCAAGGCGATTGGACTACGGTTACCACTCCGAGACGCCCTTCCCGATCTTCTGTGGGTAGAAGCCCTAGAAACCCGGTTTTCTCACCCCAAAGACGAGCAGCTCACACTCCTCATAAGTGATTTGGTTCACGTAAGACGCTCAAAGGACTTACTCGCTTTACTTTTACTTACAGCTCTTGCTGTAGTTGTTTTTATATTGCGTTATGATTGTTCTCTTGTTGTGTTTATATAATGGTTCTTTATATTCCATTGTTTTACTTTAAATTTATACTGCCATGCTGTGCTTTGTGAATGGACCTATTATAGCTCTCCCCCTTTTGTCATGCTAGCCTGGGGAGATAACTGGGCCGCTAACATAGGCTTCCTTATCACTACAGCTCGGCAACTACTGACCCTCCAATTTTTTTCGGTCGCTTATATTCTTACAGCCATAAGGCAATCAGCCTTTTAGTCTGTAGCGACTTGGTTCGTATACCCCCTTGATCTTTATTCCTCCCCTTTTCTTTTCCTTTCTCCCTTTCTTCCAAAATGTTATTTTCTTTTCTACCCTGGTTTACCCTCTCTATACTCTTTTCCTTCTCCAAAACGTTACTTAGGACGGAAGCACTATCAATATATGGTGTTCGACTCATTTTGGACATTAATAATAGTTCTTATATTTGGTTGCTCAATGTCTCAGTTAAACTGTAAAGTTGCATGTTATAATGTTAATGGGCTAAACGAACCAGTGAAGAGGGCACAAATATTTTCTGAATGTAGAAAGAGCAAAGCTCAAATTGTTTTCCTACAAGAAACACATTTTCAAGAGGGAAAGACACCTAAATTGGACGTTAAACATTTTCCTACTATTTTTGCGAATAATAACCCTACAAAAAAAAGTTTAGGGGTGATGATAATGCTACACAAAGATGTACCGTTTCAATTTAAGGACAAGTTAGAAGACACAGAAGGGAGACTTCTTGGTATAAAGGGTTCAATTGCTGGTCTTAGGGTGACGCTAATAAATTTGTATGTGCCTAACCATGGTCAATCAGCTTTTCTGTTAGCAGCTACAAAGTTATTGGCAAATTTTGCAGAAGGCCTTATAGTTTTAGGAGGTGACTTGAATGTAACATTGAATCCTTTAATAGACTCCTCCAAGTCCAAAATGAGTTTATCTTATAAAGGCTTAAAAACTATTAAAGAGGCTTTTACCTCCATGGGCTTAGTTGACATATGGCGTAGCTTTCACCCTACGACACGCGATTTTACCCATTTCTCGAAAGTTCATCATTGTTATACCAGAATTGATTATCTCTTTATATCGCAGAATTGGCTACATTTGTTTACCACAACTGAGATTGGTCTGACTACACTGTCAGACCACTCTCCGGTATTTGCTACATTTACTATTCCCAATACCTCTAAACCAGAATTCAACTGGAGATTTAATGATGCATTACTACATAAACAAGACACTAAGAATCAGATATCTACAATGATTGCTAGAGTGATTAAGGAAAATGACTCTGTGGATATCTCCTCAAGAACTCTGTGGGAGACATTGAAGTGTGTATTGCGGGGACATCTCATTGCTTTATGTAGCTCCCAAAAAAAGCAAAGAGATTGTGCCATTAATACCTTGCTAGGTGAGAATCGCACATTAGAACAGACGCATAAAGAACACCTGGCACAACAAACTTACTCCACATTAGAAAGTAAACGTCTGCAACTTAAATCACTTTTAGACCAATATACCTCTAAGGCCTACTTGAAAACTAAGCATAGGTTCTATGAATATAGTGACAAATGCACCAAGCATTTCTCTAGGACATTGAAAAGTTTGCATCCTAATTCGCACATAGTCTCGATTAAGGATGTTAGACAAAATATACACCATGCGACTACAAAGATAGCGGGATGCTTCCAACAATACTACCAGTCACTATATAAACTACAGTCTCAGCCTCCTTCGGCCCAATTGTCTCGGGAATTTCTACTTTCATAGATAAGGCTAACTTAAAACCTCTTTCTGTGCAACAGAGAGATTTACTTGATGGTCCCTTTACACTAGCAGAAATACATACTACAATAAATTCTTTGGCTTCTGGGAAGAGTCCAGGACCCGATGGCTATGGAGCCCTATACTACAAAACGTTTGCAGAAGAGCTATCCCCCATTCTTCTATCTTATTTTAATTCGATTGACAAAGACACTGGTTTTCACCCCCAAGCAACGGAAGCGCACATCACGGTTATCCATAAACCTGAAAAAGATCCCCAACAATGTGCCAGTTACCGCCCGATTTCACTAATTAATGTCGACCTTAAAATATATGCAAAAATTATTGCTGAACGACTAAAGAAATTCCTGCCTTCACTCATTCACCCTGATCAATCAGGTTTTATCACAGGGAGGGAAGGGAAAGATAATACCACTAAAGTACTTTCCTTAATGCACTATGCAAAACGGGAATGTGTCCCATCCCTCATCCTAACTACAGATGCGGAAAAGGCCTTTGACAGGGTCTCTTGGGCATTCTTGGAGGCCACTCTATCAGGATTTGGGTTGGGACACATGATGAAACAGAGGATATTAGCACTTTACAAATCTCCCACAGCTAGGGTAAGAGTTAATGGCATCTTGTCCTCTAAAATTGAAATTGCTAATGGGACTAGACAGGGCTGCCCACTTTCCCCTCTATTATTTGTAATGGTGCTAGAAACCTTACTGTCACATATTAGACAACACCCGGACATTACAGGAATAATGCTTAAGGATAAGGAATACAAAATTGCAGCTTTCGCCGATGACTTATTATTGTTTATCACCAAGCCTATTATCGCTTTACCAAATGTCATGTCCTTGTTCAACCAATTTGGAAAACTTTCTCATTTCAAAATAAATTTTAGTAAATCCGAGGCTATGAATATCAATCTGGCCGCCAAAACTCAACACCTTTTAGAACAGAATTTCCCCTTTCGATGGACTGACAAAGCGGTCAAATACTTAGGAGTTAAAATTCCATCTAAATTGCATATGCTATACCAGGAAAACTTCGTCCCCTTGTTGAAGGTTTTGGAACAAAAACTCAATAATTGGAGGAAGCTGCGGCTGTCATGGTTTGGTAGGATACAGGCCATAAAAATGATACTAATGCCAAAAGTTCTTTACCCGTTACAAGTGCTACCTATTCACATTCCGAGAGCTTTTTTTTCCTCACTCAAGTCTATGATTTCTAGATTTATATGGCTGGATAAGAGTCCTAGGCTTAAATACAATAACTTAGTTTGTCCTAAGGAAAGAGGTGGCCTAGCTATTCCTGATCCTTTCACATATTACAGAGCAATACACTTGGTGCGGGTTTTAGCTTGGCATAGTTTTGCAGATCCTAAACCTTGGGTAGATATTGAAAAAGCTAATGTGTATATTCCATTAGAGAATTTTTTGTGGGTTAATAGGGATACGGCTATGGGTTATATTCGGAATCATCCGACTATAAATCCGACGCTTGATATTTGGTTCCGATATAGAGAGGTGCTTAACTTATCTCCTAAACCTTATATATTGCAATCTCTACATATGAATCCAGAGTTCCCACCTAGTATGGACCGGGGCACTTTTTCAAATTGGAAGACTATTCAGGACACTCCGACTAAGCTTAAAGATTTTTTTAGGAAAGGGACTCGACTTTCTCTGGCTCATATCCAGAAGAAATGGGGTAGCCACCCGCGGGATCTTTGGTGCTATAATCAATTAGCCCATTACTTACAGTCACTTACCCTTTGTGGGTGGGACCGGGACAACACACCGTGGGAGAATATCATGGAAGGACGTCCTCCACTAAAGAAGCCCTTATCTTATATTTATAAGTTAATAATTCAAACTCAATACCCACTTCACTCACCTTGTATAAGTAGCTGGGAAAAAGAATTAAAGACAAATATCCCCATAGAGATTTGGAATACCGTATTTAAATCTATGTACAAAAGTTCTATAGCTTCTAGGACAAAGGAGACGATGTATAAGCTGATGACTAGATGGTACTATACACCAGTTCGGTTACATCAAATTTATCCCACCTGCTCTAACTTATGTTGGAGATGCAATATCTCTGAAGGTACTTACCGACATTTGTGGATTGATTGCCCTATACTAGGAGAGTACTGGACGTTGATATTTAAGGTTATATGGCGACTCACTAACATCAAAATTGGTATTGATGACCCTTTCCTTATTTTATTCCACCTAGATGCTATTTCTAACAGGGTGGTGCGTGATGAACTATTTCTTCACCTTATACAAGCTGCTAAAGCACTGATCCCGTACAAATGGAAATCTTGTATACCTCCTACATTTCTAGAATGGATAAAGAGGGTAGAGGAAGTCAGAAAACTAGAGGAAATCGCATACCTCTTGCGAAAAGAGAGCACACATTACTGGTCTATATGGAAACCATGGATAGATTTTACTGTGCTGAAACAGGTCGGTTGAACTTTTCATCACAGTGGATTCTGTATTAAATTGCCAGTACCTTACATAGCAACTTACTACACTACTTTAAATAGTCCCTCTCACACAGACACATAAGGTTTGGCCCTATACATATGCATCTATATTTACCTTCCTAGATAGCTGCAGCTGATTAGGTGGATAAATGTGAATGAATCTTTGTATCGGTCATCTTATGCTTTTTGCCTTTCGATATATATGTCCAATTTCTGTTAATAATGTGGATAATATTGTTAATTGTTGCTGATACTTGTATTTGCTTCCTTACTATGATTTTACACACATGTTTGAATATCATATATTTTTTATGTATGTACAAAATGCTTTGCTTCCTCCCCCCCCCTCCTCCTTCCTTTCTGTATCCTTCTTCCCCTCTTTAATTTTGGAAATAAACAAAGATTATTCAAAAAGAAGAAAAATAACGACGAATGTACATAAAACCTCCAGAGCCTCACATGTAAGAGAAATGCTGTATAAAATCACAAGTAGGTGGTATTACACGCCTGACAAGCTACATAAAATTTTCCTATCAACATCAGAGAAATGTTGGAGATGTAACTCTGATGTGGGATCATACAAGCATATATGGTTTACATGTCCTGCTGTCATCCCCTACTGGAGTACAGTGTGTTATTGGATAAATAAAATAACAGGTTCTATGATACATCACTCCAACATCACTTTGTTACTATTCCATTGTGACATTAATAGGAATGCCAAGATATCAGACAGGCTAACTCTCCATCTCCGCCGTGCAGCAATTGCCATAGTACCTAAAAAATGGAAATTAGCAACGCCACCCTCAGAAATTGAATGGTGTATCCTAGTGGAAGATACTAGGAAACTAGAGGAAATATTACATTACATAATAATATTTCACAATAAAAGCAGATTTGGAAACCTTGGAAGACAACTGGAAGTTACCATGCTAAATTAATCTTTACAAAGTGTAATCATGTCTCATCTTAAGCATTTTTTCCATAGAGAACAACCACAACCTTGACAGTCTACCCTCATGATTTAAGTCTTCTAACCCTCTAACCAGTTTAGAAGCACATCTCTCTGGCTCATTGATATCCTTTTTAAGGGCTGGAGCCCAAAACTGCACTAATGCCTTACCAGGGACTTAAAAAGAGCTAAAATTATGTTCTCATCCCTTGAGTTAATGCCATTTTTTATGCAAGACAACACTTTATTTGCTTTAGTAGCCACAGAATGACACTGCTTGGAATTAAACAACTTGTTATCTACAAAATACCCTAGATCCTTCTCAATTAAGGAAACCCCAACACACTGCCATTTAGTGTATAACCTGCATTCACATATTTTCTGCCATTTATCAACATTGAACCTCATTTTTAGTGATGGGCGAATTTGGGGCGTTTCGCTTCGCCGGAGAATTTGCGAATTTCCTGCAAAATTCATTAAAAATTTGTGAAACTGCACTGGCGTCTTGTTTTTGATGCTGGCATCCAAAAAAATGGACGCCGGCGAATTTTCGATGGTGATTTTTGCGAATTGCGGGAATTTGCAGCGAATAAAATCATCCATCGCTACTCATTTTCCAATTTTCTGCCTGCCCAGTTTTCCAATTTAGTCTTATCACTCGGCAAAGGGGCAGCATCTTTCTGTTTAATTGTTCTGGAATAGAACAAAAACATTTGTTTAAAGTTTCCATCTCTAGTTATAGCACAGAGAACATGGAACTTGGATAATTATATAAAAATGCAATGATGTCTTACATTATAACTTTATATATTAAATAAATAAATACATTTGTAGCTATGAATAACCAAATTGAATTATGAATGAAATAGCTGTGGAAAATGTTTTCATGAGTGTTACTAACATAAGAATTAGGACAGAGAGATGCTTGGCTCTTTATAAAATAGATTATTCAGCGATTCACAGGCAATTTCGCAAAATCTGTGTATTACAAATTTTAACAAAACTAATCGTGGCCAACTGATTTATGATTAGCTTCTGGATATGCAAAAGTAAATAATAGTATTCTGCTCTTCTGTAGCATTATTAGAATTATCCAACTAGTAAAAATGCATCTTAATATCTTAATGTAAATCTAGTTAAATCTTGAAATATTTCAAATTCACCAAATCTGGGTAAATCTGGGTAACGCTTATTGGAATCACTTCTATATGACATGTCACTAGTGATGGGTGAATTTCTCCTGTTTCGCTTCATTGAAAAAATTGTGAATTTCCTGTGAAATTTGCAAAATGGTGAAAAATTGACAAAACGCAAATTTTAAAGCTGGCGTCAATTTGTGGGTGTCAAAAGTAATGATGGCGACAGTTCCATAATTCAAGAAGTCAATGGGCACTTTTAATTGTCGCCAGCATTGGAATTGCCCATCACTACATGTCACATCTATTGCCATGTATCTGCAGTACACTGTAATACCTAACCTTACTCCCAACCGAATTTTTTGCCACAAATTTGGACTTATTTAACTTAGTTACAAGCTACTGTTTTATTATTACAGAGAAAAATAAATTTTGGATGGTCATAAACCTGTTTTTAGTTTATACTGTAAAAAAAAGAACAAAACCTGGCCAAAATCTAGAAAGTATGAAATTAAAGAAGTTATGCAACTCAACAGAAGCTTTGAAGCTGCTATTATGAGCCTTAGCTCTTTCCAAAACAAGAGAACTATTTAGTTACCAGAGCAGAAATATAAGGAGACCAGAGTTATGCAATGACTTTAGATTAATGCTAAACTTTAAATTTGATTCTGTATAATTTGTGGAGCCAATGCAGGGATTTGCATAGTTGAACAACAGATGAGGATTTGCAAGTAAATAGATATAACCAGCTGTGTTGCTCTCTGATAAAGGAAAAAATATATAATTACTTTGTTGCAACTTTGTTTTCCATCAGCAATTTTAGATTGAAATTTACAAAATGAGAAGATTTTATTTCATGCAAATAACTGTCGCTAAATTGTCTATCAATGGACATCTAAAGAAAATTCTATTTAACTTCTTAGCTACACAGATAAAATACTACAGAGATTTAAAATACAGGAAGAAGTTATTTCACAGCTAGGAAGATACAGACAGAAGGAAACCTGGGCATGCACCCAAATTTACCAAACATCCATTAATTAATGGCAGCAAAGCTGTAGCAAAGACATTTTATAGTCTTCCACGATTCTGAAAAAAAGGAACTTAAAATAAAGATAAATTGACTTAACAGAAGGAGGGTTATGTTAACATACATAGTACATAAAATATAACATTGCGACTACAAGCTTATCATGCCAGAAGCAAAACCACATCAAATATGTTGGTAGGAACAATTACTTTTTTTGCATCATATTCATGGTTCAAAAGAAAATCTTAATGGCTTTGGGTGAATTTTGAGGTTGATAACCAGGAGAGAGAGAGAGAGAGAGAGAGAGAGAGAGAGAGAGAGAGAGAGAGAGAGAGAGAGAGAGAGAGAGAGAGAGAGAGAGAGAGAGAGAGAGAGAGTTTGTGTGTATGTATTTATGTGTTTCATACTTCCATTTGGCCATTCAAAATAGCCGTGTTTGCTCCTTTATTTAATATACTGTCTTCATATTGAGGATTATGCATGCCAGCTGGACAGGCTTTAGCTCTTTTTAATTTATGTAGCTAGATTATAATGCAAGTCATGTTTCTGATTTACGAGCACCATTTATTTTAATAAACAAACAACTTCCCAGAAATGAGGCTAATGTAGTTTGTTTTATTTTGCCCTGCATAATAATTTGAAAGATGTACTTTAAAAAATAAGAACATTGTGTTATTATTTAAACATTAGCTGTAATATTTTGAAAACTGTATGACAGAGCTGCCATTGGGATGGGAGTAGGATTCAAGAGCAAACTGGCAGTATCAGGCTAGGGAGCTTAGATGATCAAGAAACATGGGTTGTAAGAAGCAGGCTTCTGTAGGAGCATAGGAGCTTAATTGTAGATTGCCTACATGTTATTAATGGGGGAGACGGAGGCGGTAGAATAGACAGAAAACATATCCCAAGTACCTTGGGAAGACAGACCAGCACAAACCCCCAGTGGCTCAGGAGATTAGTGCAGGTAGAGTTCAGCCACAGTCTAGAGTTTGATTACAGGTGATTCCTGATATTAGGTGTGTAATGTGCCAGGTTTTCACAAGGTTATGAAAAGGGAAACACACATGCTCTGCCTCTTTTGGTTCCTCCACTAGCTAGAGGAGGTGTGGTGTACTCTCCATAGGGCCTGACAGAGGCAAGCCGGGCGCCCAAGGCAGCCCAGCTGCCAGCTCGCCCCCTCCCTTCCCCCCATCACACATGCATGCACAGTAACGGCGCTGGTGCGCATGCACAGTAAGGACGCTCGCACATTCGCAGTAACGCTGCTCCTGCGAATGCACAGTATCGTTTGGGGCGCATTGCATATGATAAGTTCCAGGTGAGTCTGGTCTAAGGGTAGGCAGAAGAGGTAGCTGCCCAGTGCCCCCTAATCGTTGCGCCCTAGGCAGCTGCCTCTTCTGCCTACCCCTATTTCCGGCCCTGGGGCCTGGAATGGAGCCAGTTTATGGTATATAAATGTAAGTGTAAGGATAGATTTTTAATAGCCCACTTCAGGAGTGACAGGCAGTATTAGGGTCATTAAAGAGAGGGAACAACTGTGAGGCTAGTAGGGTGTAGTACCCTATGGTGTCAATGCTGCCAGTATAGGGACTCAAGAGGTTAGGCTCATGAATTGAGAGATCCTTGGAGCTTTGGATATTTCAACATCAAAGTCAGCACCCACTAATTCTGAGTGTATGCACGCTGTCCATTAAAGAGTTTAATCTGCTTAAAGAACCATTGTTGTCCAAGATAAGAGATAAAGCTCTGTGTGGGATCCAACAATAAGCGAGGTAAACCTGTTTAAAAGGGCCACATATAACACATGCCCTCTCAAGAGTTGTTGAGAGTTGAGCCCAACATAACCAGGTCTAAGGCATGTTTTTATATATTGTTCAAATCTCTAAAAATTTGAAATTTATTAAGTGAAAAAAAAACTTTGCCAGGTAAAATATGTTGAGGTCCTATAGAAGTTAAAAGGAGCTGTGCTGATCCTATTGGACCATTTTTTTTTTCTTTAAAGATGTTTATTTATGCTTCTTTTACAACAACAATAAACATTAACAGAACATGTTATTTGTGCATTGAGTCATTATTTATACATACATTATAGGCTAAAATCACATTATGTATATGGCATTCATAGGTAACTTGAGTTATACTAATTGGTCGAGGGATCCTGAAACATATACTCTATTTTGAGGAGTCGGGTAATTGAATTTCCAGATTGGCCTCAAGCCATGACGCCCAGATTTTTTTCAAATTTCGTAGGTGAAAATCTAGCAATATAGGTCAATTTGATAAGTGGTAGTGTCTTGTTAATCAGCTCTTTCCATAGTTTCACTGTGGGAGGGTGGGGATTCATCCATTTTATTATTATAATTTTTTTGTATAGAATAATTTAGCTCGCATAAGGTTCATGGTTTTGTTCAAGGGCACCATCTCATACACCACCCCCAGTAGGCATACCACTGGGGACTTTACTCCTGGCACATCTAGATTCTGATTTAAGTATCTAATAATTGCAGACCAATATCTAGAAATAACTTCACGCTCCCATATCATGTGGAAAAAACCTGCATTGGGGATTTTGCACCTGTGACATTGCCTGGCCTCTGACCTGCCCATTCATTTCAGTTTTAAGGGAGTGATATATATATATATATAGCTGATGGATTGCCTTGAATTGTATTCTATTTTGTCCCGGGTAGAGATTAAAAACCCATAAATGCAACCTGCAGCTTCTTCCCACTTCTCTGGGTCAAGTTCTGGAATATATTGAGTCCATTTAGGATTGGTTGAATGGATCTGCACTCGGATCTAGCAGAGCCGTATACATGTCAGAAAGTAATTTTTTGGGGTTAGAGTCCCAGAGTCTAGATTCAATTTTTGAGCTGACCCATGTAATATTTAAGGAGCCAAATTGAGTCTTAAAGGGATGCCTTAGTTGTAGATACCTATAAATTTGGATGGTTGGGTTGTGCACCCTAGTTCGCAGTTGAGCCAATGACGGAAACACACCATCTACCACTAGGTCCGCAATATGTCTGATGCCCACACGTGGCCAATACTGGAAATCTGGCAAGTCCTTAAGATGTGAAAGATTAGAATCCCTTCATAGTGGAAATTTAGGAGACACCTGTGAGGGGGACAGGCCCACTGGTTTATACCTTATTATCCATACTCTGATTGGAAGCACCACAACTTCTGGTGTACGTGGGGAGTCTTTAATAAACCTATATCAGCGATTGCGAAGGGCTTCCAATGATCCAATAATAGATGCTTGCAGGATGGTTGCTGAGTTATCAATATCTGACTGGAACCACAAGTGCATATATGAAATTTGACTAGTAGTAGTTCTTTAGATTAGGAAGTGCTAGACCACCTTTCTCCACTGGCACTACCAGAAGTTTCTATGACATTCGAGGCATCTTATTGGCCCATACAAAGGAGGTGATCTCTGAGTTCCGTTTTATAAAAAAAAAGCTGTCCGAGACAGGGACTGGAGAGTGTAGGAGAGGATGTATAAATTTGGGCAAGAATATAATTTTAAACAAATTGGTTTGCCCCAAATGGTCAGTGGTAACTTAACCCATTGAGTACTAGCTCTTTTAAATTTATGTGCAACTGGTTTCAGATTATCCATAATGCAATGTGACTGTGCATATGCAATAGTAATACCTTGGTACTTAAATTTAGAAACCCAGTGCAGTCCACTAATTTGCTCATACAGGGCTTTTCCACTTAGGGAGAAGAGAGTAGCTCTAGATTTATTAACACATAGAACACTTAGTGTCCCAAATTCATTAAATACCTCTAGGACCAACTCAAGAGACCTATTCCTGTCCGCCAAAAACAGAATAACATTGTCCGCATACAGGGCATTTTTTTCCTCAATCTTACCCACAGATATACCCTTAATCTCTTGGATATTGTGAATTTTTGATAGCCAAAGGCTCTATTGCCAGGGCAAAGAGTAGGGGTGATTGTGGTGTTTGTGCAGATGGCCTGTAGATGTCACTGTGCTCAGACTTATACTGTGCATACTTCCTGTCAGCTTAGGGGTGAGAGTGAAAGATACTGTTGTGTAATGGCTGCATAAGAGCCTGCTAATAAAGCACTGTTATACTCTAATCATCCTTGGCTACCCAAAACATAACAGTGATATAGGGCAGACCTGTCTTGTACTTCTTTCAAGCATAAACTGGGGGGATAATGTATCATTCACTCGTATCTGAGACATTGGTTGTTTATACATTAGACAAATCCAAGTGATAAAGTTGGGACCCACTCCAAACCTCTCTAAGACCTGCCAGAGGAATTGCCAGTCAACAAAGTCAAAGGCTTTTGAGATGTCCAAAGAGGCTATTAGGCCATTGTAACCTCTCTGAGTAGCCAATTGGATGTGCGTATGCAACCTCTGGATATTAACTATGGTTGTTTTGTTGGGCATAACCCCTGTTTGATCACTGTGTATTAGAGAGGTAATGATTTTGTTTAGGCGAGTTGCCAGCAGTTTGGCCAAAATTTTAACATCCGTGTTGATTAGGGAAATGATGGATGGTACGAGTCCCAACAGTCAGGGTCCTTCCCCTCTTTAGGAATCAATGTCATCATTGCTTAGCCAGATGGGCCAGAGCTTTGCCATTTTTGTCTCCTAGATCAAAAGCTTTTTGTGCACTGTAAAGTAGCCTTTTCCAGGTTAGAGTAGCATGCAGAAGGGCTAGATCCCTTTGGGCTGTTCAGAGCGTTTCCTGAGCCTTTTCACTCTTATCCTGTGCTAAAGTTGTTCGGCCTCCCCCACCTCTTTCTCAGCTTATTCCATCAGGTTCCTTTTTACCTTCCTAGAGGCGTTTACAGCTGATATAATTTTCCCCCTTGCCATCGCTTTAGAGGCCTACCAAGTCATAATGGGGGAAGCTGAGCCTTCGTTTAGCACCCAAAATTCTTTATAACTGTGGAGATATCTTTCAGACACTATGTCACCCGTTAACCATAAGGGCGAAAATCTTCATATTATATGTTTCGACATTTGGCCAATCCGTATCTCCACCAGTAGTGGTGAGTGATCAGAATGTGAACTACGTAAGTATTTTAAATCAACTGTCATTTTTACTATGTTGCTAATGCTATATCAATTCCGGATAATGAGGCGTGGGTTGCTGAGTAACATGAAAATTGTCTAATATTTGCCTCTCCACAGGTCTGTCAAACCCATCGCCTCCATCCAACAATTTAGTCCATTGGACTAAAAGTGGCCGCATCAGAACCACTTGTCCTGTCTATGGTGGCATCAATAGTTGCATTATAATCTCCTAGTTGGCATACTGGGTCTGGGGGGAGCCCTGCAAGTTTTTGGGATGTCACATTTAGAAGGCTTATATTAAAGGGAGGAGGGATGTATACATTAATTATTATAATGGGGCAGTTAATGACCTTGCAGTGTATAATTATGTATCTACCATAGAAGTCTGTTGTATAGATAAAGATTCAAATGCAGTGGTTTGTTTGACAAGGATGGAAACACCCATAAAATTAGCTGAAAATAGGGATGCACTGAATCCAGGATCCGGTTCAGGATTTGGCCAGGATTCTGCCTTTTTCAGCAGGATTTGGATTCAGCCGAATCCTTCTGCCCAGCTGAACCGAATCCTAATCCTAATTTCCATATGCAAATTAGGGGTGGGGAGGGACATCTTGTGACTTTTTGTCACAAAACAAGGAACTAAAAAATGTCCCCTCTTCCCACCCCTAATTTGCATATGCAAATTAGGGTTCGGATTCAGCCAAATCTTTTGCAAATAATTCGGGGGTTCGGCCGAATCCAAAATAGTGGATTCGGTGCATCCCTAGTTGAAAATGGAGCATGATAGGTATACCCTACCCAATACCTCTTCAGAGCCAGAGCTTTCTGCCCCATTAAATGTGTTTCTTGCAGTAGCATGTGATCTGTCTTATATTTATGTATGTAATCTAGAATGAGTGTCCGTTTAAATTAGGAGTTCAACCCTCTGACATTCCATGTCATAACCTTTACATTAGCCATTAGTCTCTTATAATAGTGCAGCATATTTTACCATATATGTATATTAGTGATGGGCGAATTTATTCGGCAGGCAATTTGCGGCGACAAAATGTTGACGCTGGCATCAGAGTTTTTTTGACGCCGGTGGCAGTTCCGACGCCAGCACCCATTTAGACGCCAATGACAATAAACGGACGCCCATTGACTTTAATGGGTGCCGGCATCAACTTTGACGCCGGCGCCCATTTTGATGCTGGTAAATCATCTTGGAAAAATGTAGTCTCGTGAACTGAGTTGTTACCTCTCCTACGTATACTTGCCAGTAGTGGAAATAGTCTCTGCAGTAGCTCAGATGATTGATAGGCAGAAGTATACCATATTAGTATTCCGGGAAGTTGGGTTACAGGGAGGTAGTATCTCCCAGCACGTGGAATGTACAAAAAAACTAATGTCCAAGATAAATTGACAGCTAACCAAATGGTTATTTCACCTGGCAGTATGACCATAAGTCTCAACCTAGAAAAGGAGCATCCGTGAAATTAACAGTGGCCCTTATTCATACCATGGGCCCCTCCGGAGTCTTGTCCATTGTCAGTTGTCCAAATGCCCTTGGTGCTTTGCTATGACTTTTAGGGAATGAAGACAGATAGCTACTATTCCGGACTGTATAGTGTCCTGATGATGTGGATATCCTCTGTGCGAAAAAGAAAGTTTTGAGTCCGGTGGTGCAAAGATTACCACCTCATCAGTTGCTTGGCGGGCTTTATCTGGTGGGAAAATCCCCCAGTGCTCCGGAGCCTATATTAATTACCTTCCCATAGACTAACATGTGCAACGGTTACCGCCTCGAGCATGGTGTGCACTTTAATCCCTCCACAGTGAACATATAATAGTCAATAGATACCAGTCAGCCAGTCACCTTGTGTAGCAAAAAGTCCTTGGGCCTTGTCCTGCAGTAGTCGCAGCATCCTACTCAGAAGTGCATCTTAACTGCCACTGCACCCAGCTTATCAGTAGAATTGTCTCCTGTCCTTACATTCCCATTGCATATTAGGGTTATAGTTCCTATTTGCAAGGATTACTCACGGACGCACTGTATTAACTATTTACATCACATGTTCCCTTAACAGGATAACATGTTGCTTGGCCTTGTTATAATTGTCTCGGTGGTTTAGTTAAGTGGCGGGCAGAAATGTGTGCGATCTTCGTAAACCACCCAGTGTTCCTGCAAGCAGGTTATTCCACCGGTTGTGGTTCTCAAGATCCTCAGCCCGGTCAGTGAGTATTGATACTTGCCACTGCAGCTCTGCGATGCTGTTTGGCACCGGTGTCTTCTAGTGTTGTGATACGGGTTTCGGCATCCGCAGTTCTGTCCCGAAGATTTTGCAGATCTTGCCTTAATAACAAAATGTCAATCTTTATGGACTTCAGCTGGGTTGTGTTTGATGTATGTGCACCAAAAATAGCCGCCAGTAGCTCAGTATTGGAAGGTTACGGCGGTAGAGGGTCCTCCAAGTAGGGAGGCCGGCATGAAGTCTTGGCTCTCCATGTGGTCCTGCTCAGGTTGAGACGGTTGCAGGTATTTGTCTAGCTTATTTGACCCCTCCGTCTTGGACTGGTTACTGTTCTTCCCTATACTTTCCTGGCACCCTTAGCAGCCTGTTATACAATGAATAGTTTTGACTATCTTGTTCAGGATAATTATATGAGAAAGAAGCCGCTTCAAACCCGTCTGCTCAGTTCGCCATCTTGGACACGCCCCCTCATTGGACAGTTTTTAATTAATTTTGAATTTTAGGGGTTTCTGGATTTTTTGTTGCTAGTAATTGTCTGCAAAACTCTAATTTATAGAGGTATTCAGATTTTTTAGTGCATCGTTCAGCATTTTTTTTCATTTTTGCTTTATAGATTCTGATTTTTTAAATAAATTTCATGGTTTTAGAGAAAGTGGGGCTCATTTACAAATTCATGCAACGCAGAATGATTTGCACATTCAATATATGAGCATCGTCATATTTATAAAGCTGGATAAGAGTGGAATATTTAATGAGCAAACACAACTGCAAATTTTTATTTGCACTGTGAATGCACATAGAAGCTATATAAACATTGCATGATTGCAAATTGTGAATATTTATGTGGACACTCTGCCTTTGAGTTATGCCATGACGTTGGTGTTGGTGAAAATATTTGCAAATTGTGAATTTAATGCTATTTTTTCACACAAAGACCTTGCACATTGGCCACACACACTCAAATATGTGTGCATTATGCAAATTCTTGAAAAAAATGGAAAGACAGGTACAGCAGTGCAATATTTCAGGCTTCAGTATAAAATGTGGTCAATATAACCTTTTGCGAATAAATATGCGCTGCACAAACTTTATAAATGACCTCTAGTGAGTTTAGCCAATAAAATTAAACTGTTGATAAATAGGCCTCCACAGCATGGACGTTATCCATTAAATAGAATGTCTAAATAATTTACACACATATTTTTTAGAGGTTGGAAATAACTACAAAAAATATGTCAGTTAATAATTATGTCTTTATGCTGTTTATACTTTTGCAACAAAAAATGCAGACCTATTAATGAAATGAAAAGTATTAATATAAGAAAGAAAAAAACATTTGTGGATAACTCCCCTGCTGAGTTTAGCAATTTTCAATGTCTGTAAAATCAACCACTCATAAAAATATTAAATTGACTTCCTAAAAAAAACAATTAGAATGACAGAGCTATAATTAAAATACAATTATTTAATTTTCTTACTTTATTGTAATATTCCATGTGCATTAAGAAAAGTATGTGATAGTAACGGGTTGTGCACTTGAAGCAATTAAATTTTGTATTTGGCAGATTTTGTTACACTAACATAAATTACAAAAAGGATTTAATAAAGTGGACAGTTAAATGGTTTAATCCATTCCTATTAGTGCAAACATGATTAACAAGATAAGGGTCAAGCAGTAAAATATGTATTTGTAAGAAATAGCATAAATTTGGTATATAATGTGTGTTTGACCATTGTTAAGTATCTCAAGGTTACCATTTTAACATGTGAAACATGCTTTACAGGACAAAATAACGGGTATAATTTACACTCTGAAAATACATTTTAAAATGTTCTTACAGTGTTATTTTGAAAGCAGTATGATTTTCTTGGAGCACAGAACATTGGGAATTGCAATTAAACATTGAATGAGTAATGTATAAGCATTTAGTAAAATTGGTATTTAGGTAATTTTATATTTTTTTCTTAATGTTGCAACTTCGGCATTAAAGGAACATTTGTATTTGTATTTATTTATTTGCTTCATACAGGACTGATAACTTTGACAAAGCAATCGGCAATTGATTTTGTTGTTTAAAAGAAAATACATTGACAAATCTATAAATCAGCAAATAATAATCAACAACCAATGTGTGTACTTTTTTCCGTTCCAGCTAAAGGCATGACAGTGATGTTATTAGTACATTTGCATCTTTAGCTAACATGCTAAGGCTCATTTATGACTACAAGTGCAGTGTGCAAATTTTTGACACAGAATGCACATCTTTTTAACCACCATGCAGCGTTTCCTATAATTACAGCATCATTTCCTCCATTAGGGGGAGATGCAGCTGAAACAATTATGTTTGATGCATCAACATGCACAAAATTGCATTTTTGCTTCAACATATAGGGGCGAAGTGAATTTTCAAAGTAAAAAACTTAGAATTTCAGGATATCTTTTGTGTACTTCGACTAGGGAATAGTCCAACTTCGATTCGAAGTTGAAAAAAACTTTGAAATTCGAATATCGAAATTTATCATATACTGTCTCTTTAAAACTTCGACCATTCGCCACCGAAAAGCTGGCGAAGTGCTGTTTTAGCCTGTGTGTGTGTGTGTGTGGGGGGCTCCTAGAACCCTAATGGAGGCAATTGGCCGAGTTTGAAAGAGCAACGTTTTTTGGGGGAAAAACTTTGAATCGAAGTAGATCGAAGGCGCTATTTCTTCGATCGTACGATTTGAATATGGACCACTTTGACCCCCAAAAACCTTCAACCTATATTCGGTTGCTCTTTTTGAATTGCGACGTTCGAAGTTTTTTTTTATATGCCCTATGGGGCATATTTATCAAGAGTCAAGTTCCGAATTGAAAAAACTTTGAAATTGAATTTCAAAAAGACCAACCTAAGTGAAGTCGAATTTTTTTTTTGGGTTGAAGAGGTCCGTATTCGGCCAAATTCTAATCATACAATTGAAGGAATGGTGCAGTTGCTGGAATTTGTAGGCAAAAAAATGGCCATTAACTTAAATGCATTTTTCCCCAAAAAAGGGCTTCTTCAGTTAAACAGGACAAATTTGCTCATTACTGAAAATTGCATCTGCAGATGATTTTTTAGGCCTCAGTAAACTTGCCATAATGGGAACTCTAGTGCTACCACCTCCACCACCTCCTCCACTTTTAGGGGGTTATTTAACAAAGGTCGAATTTCGAAGTTATGTGAATTTTTTGTAACTAATAAATTTGAATGAAACACACGCTGCAGCACTCCAGATCCTGTGAAAGTGGTTTATTGTGCCAACAAACTAGGCAACATTTAGGGCCAACGCCCTTTCTCAAGAGTTATAAGTGGGTCCCTGACAGGGAGACCAGCAGCTTGCACCCGACCTACAACAAGCGGTGAGTTATAGTTGAGCATTGCCCACATTTGGTTGTAATAAATTCGAATGTACTCACAACTGGAATGGGAGGTTATTTATGAAAAAAACGCAAATATCTAAAATCTAATTGAGTTTTCCTCAAAGTTAGGAAGGCAATTAAGATCTTCAAATGGTTCAACCGACCTCGGCAGGTTTTAGGTGGAGAGGTATCGAATTAGAACTGTTTCCAGGGTCGAGGTGTGAGAAATCTCACATTTAATTGTGAGTTTTGACCAAAAAAAAGTAAAAAAAATTAAAATTTGAATTTACCATTCGAACCTTAGTAAATCTGTCCCTTAAAATTAATAAGTGCAATTGTGTTTGATTTACTACAGGAGGCCAGATGGATAAAGTGGCACGCGTGCAAGGAGCTAAGGGGCATGTTTACTAACATTGGAGATAAATATCTGGAGAGATTTCTGGAGATGTTGCCCATAGCAACCAATCAGATCTTTGCTTTTGTTTTCTAACTTGGCTGTGGCTGTTTAAATCTAATCTCCAAAAATCTCTCCTAGATATTTATCTCCAATGTTAGTAAACATGCCCCTAAGTTTGATTTATAAATAATAATTTTTGAACAACCATGGATAGTATCTTGTATTATCTAATTAAACACAAAATAAATTCAGTATAATGCTATGCATTATCTGAATACTTTTTAAGTATGCTCAGGAACTGGGGTTTTATGGATAAGGACTCTTTCCGTTATTTGGATTACCATACTTTTAGCCTACTAAAAAATAATTCAAGTATTACTTAAACCCAATAAGAATGTTTTGCCTCATATAAAGATTAATTATCGTTTGATTATTACAGAGAAAAAGGGAATCATTTCTAAAAAATTAAATTGTTGATTAAAATGGATTTTATTGGAGATTGTCTTCCCATACCTGACAGTAAATCAGTATTACACTTCCAAAAACATAAGAAAGCAAATTGGTACTGCCTATTTTATTGGCAACAACAGCACACTCACTGACTGATAGCAATGGAAATTACCTTCACTGCCACATGTGTAGGGCACATGACCACAATTCACCAATCCTCACAAACCAAAGGCTGCACCCCTCCACAGGTTTGGGAGATCTCTAAAATAAACGCAGTGGCCTATATATTAAAAATCAGATTTCAGGTTTTAGAGGTTTTTGAAACCAAAACCAAACTCACTTTCTCTAAAACCACGAATGCCATGAAATTTATTAAAAAATCTGAACTGAAAAAGCACTTATGGGAAAAGTCGCAGAAAAGTTGTAAAAACTGTGACTTTTTTGCACAAAAGCCAGCATTGAAAATATCAAAAATACTCTAAAACCTTTAAAACCACAAATCAAACAAAGTTCTTCCTGATTGTTGTGAGGGACATCTACCATTAACTTCTACATGTTTTCGACAGGTTCTAGCTGGAGTATTTTAGTATTCAGAATTGCCACTGTTTTGTCTCATTATAAATCTTACAAAAGTCACACTTTTTTGGAGTCAAAAAGCCAGATCCTAAAATTTGTTGCTTAAATAAATCAGCCCCATAAACTTGAAGTTTCCCTAATCATATGTCCATACCATATGTCCCATTTTGTATGTGATCAGATACAAAACTATTTTCAGAAACAGTGTGGGAATGTTACTACTGCACAAACAACTAATTTTTTTACAGTTAGAAACAGTATCCATTTTCTCTGGCATTCTAGGATATTTGTAGTTTAGAGCGCTTCCTAAAAAGGAGTAATCACTATGATTAAGCTGAAAGAAAAAAAGTGACTCTGCTGTGTAATGCTGGATGGTTGTTAATAAATGTCTTTTCTCTTTTGTTGACCTTTTATTAACCCTTTTTCCTCTTTTTTTGTACTGTTTTCAACCTGTCCACTAACGCAGTGCTCCAGAACAAATTGCTCAACTGTCTTGAAGAGTAACTTAATTATATGGAATTATGGCATGTTACAAACTTTACTTTCAAGTAAGTGATACTTCATGTAACATACAGTCTAAAATGAAAAAAGTACTAAATATTAGAATTGTGTTAGTAATTCAAGTACAATTACAGCAAATTTAAATTCCCATTAGCACATAATAAAAACTAGATTACAGAGTTTAATAAAAAAAGAAAATGGGATGCATTGTCACACCTGACATAAAACCTTGTGCTTTGTAAAAAGAAACACTGCATGACAAAATTAAAAATGTGTGCGATAATACTGTCATGTGATAATGGAATATAATCTCCATGTGCAGGGTCAGCAAGTATAGTCAACTGAATTTCTGCTGTAAGCAGTCCAGCACTGAAGGATTATTAAGAAAGCAGAAAATAGAGGTAAGAACGATAAGAGGGTGGTAAAGGAAGTTTTAGAAAAATGAACACAGACATCATGAAAGACGGGAGAGACGTTAGGGAAAACAGAGAAATATAGTAGTTGAAGAAATTGCAAAACAAAAAAGCTGAGACAAAACAAAATGGCAGCAGCAGAATGAAGATTTAATACATCTGTTTCTCCTCTAGGTCAATATTTATCAAAAATCTCCTAAAAACTCACAAGAATAGTCATGTATTGCAGTTTTTTACTTTTTAAAATAAACTGAATAATCTTAAATAATGCAAAACCGCATTCCTTGACACTTTCCATTGAATTCTATGGCACCTCAACAGGTTCTAACTGTAGTAATTTTTTTTTGCATTTTAATGGTTTCTTGTGGGTTATGGTTTCTTGTGCCCATTTGCCAAGTATTCCAGAACATTCCTCTTTTAATCTTTGTATTGGCATTGCATTCAATGTATACAGAAGCAAGTTTGTCTCATATGGATAGCAGGAATTGCTTATATTAGGGCAATGCCTATGCCACCCTGAAACAGTTAGGTTTATCTATTAAATCAGTGCCAGGCATCAATGATTGGCTTTTTTTCTGTTTACTACAAGTTCTGTGGGGTGTAATGAGGTGTGGGCTTATGTCCTGGGCATCTTGGGTACATACAGTAGCAATGCCAAGATTCAAGAACTCATTGACGCTTTCTGTCCTACATTTACATTTTTACTGCTATGGTGTGCCTTTTGATATATTCTGGATCATATTTTCATATACAACCTTGCCTTCGAGTGTGCCATATATAAAAGAGTGCATGGCCAACCTTTGGAATATCACACTATAAAAGGGTAAGAATGTCTCCCTCCAGTCCAGCTGAATGCCTACTAAACCTTACTCATAAATCTAACCATACATTAAATTAAAAATTGCAAGCTTTATGAGGAAGGAACCTCCTTCTTCCTCTCGCTAGTCTTTTCTTTCAGATAATTTAACATCTATAATGGGTGTACTGTCGGTCAAAAAGAAATCTATATCAACATATGTAAGCCAACAAGTCTTGTTCCTGCAACACAAGACAAGTGGATATATGGGGCATTTGGTGTGAGAAAAAACACGCAATCACTTTAATGCATTGTGCATGTCAAAATGCTGTAAAATATATGGCCATTGACGTCAAAGCGTTTTGGGACAGTTTCGCAAATTTTACATTTCCTAGACAATCTCCATCTCCTGAATAACATCTGTCATGAATGGCAGCATAAATATTAGGAATGGCCCCTTTTCTGGAACATACAGTATACCAGCAAACTTTCAGATTTCAGAAGCATTTCTGTGGAATCAATATATTTATAAACATGCATTCATGCAGGAGCAAAAGCAGACTGTTGCACACCTTTTTTTAATTAAAATGTTTCTAGAGGGTAGCTTTAACTGCCAAAAATTTTAATTCCATGCAAGATTTTAAGTACTGGGTTTTATTGAACAATAACTGGACAAAACAGGTATGGGTGTATGCGTATCTGTCTAATTATGCTCTCCTTTGCTTTCCTCTCTAATCTACCTTCTCTCCTGGATGACACCAATGCATCAGCTGATGTAGTCTATGCATCAAGTTTTTCACAGTGATGTAATGCATCAGATTCCTTGGTGGATATATTTACAACCTAGTGTTTCTGTCTGCAAAGTAAGCACTCTAACAAGATGGATCCTGAATTTGAGCTGTCTCATTTATAGGGGTTTCAGACCCTGGATTCTCTTAGCAACCCTTTTGCTAGAATTTGGTAAAATATTAAGCCTCCTGGACATTGTCCACCTAGGTGCAGCTCTGGACAATATCAAAGCGTAAGGGCAAATCTCCATGAACGATTTTCATAAAAAAAAACAAATTTTGTGGGTTAGATTTTATCCATCCTCCATGCAACACCACCCAACACTGTGCAACAGCTAGGGATGTCGCGGACTGTTCGCCGGCGAACTTGTTCGCGCGAACATCGGCTGTTCGCGTCCGCCGCAAGTTCGCGAACGTCGCGCGACGTTCGCCATTTTGGGTTCGCCTTACCTGGCGCTTTTTTTTGACCTCTCACCCCAGACCAGCAGATACATGGCAGCCAATCAGGAAGCTCTCCCTCCTGGACCACCCCCACACCCCCTGGACCACTCCCCTTCCATATATAAACTGAAGCCCTGCAGCGTTTTTTCATTCTGCCTGTGTGTGCTTGCAAGAGCTAGTGTAGGGAGAGAGCTGTTACTGATTTCACTGATTTCTTTGAGGGACAGTTGATAGTAAGTTTGCTGGCTAGTAATCTACTTGATACTGCTCTGTATTGGAGGGACAGAAGTCTGCAGGGATTTGAGGGACATTTTAGGGTAGCTTTGCTGGCTAGTAATCTACCTTCTACTGCAGTGCTCTGTATGTAGCTGCCTGCTGTGGGCACTGATCTCTTCTGATCTCATCTGCTGACTGCTGTAATAACCCAATAGTCCTTGTAAGGACTGCTTTTATTTTCTTTCTTGTTTTTTTACTTTGCTAGTTGCTACTATAAGCCCAGTGCTATTAGTCTAGCAGTGTTGGGGAGTGGGACTGGTGTGCTACTGTGCTGCTCCTAGTAGTTCAGCAGCACCAACCCGAGAAAAATATTTTTTTTAATATACATATATTTTTTTTTTCTTTTACTTATCTTACTGTTCTTTAACGTGTACAGTGCTGTTGCTGTTCTTCATAGTAGTGCACCAATAGTAGTGCACTTGCAGGCATTATTTGCTCAGTGTGTTCTTCATTTTCAAACAACAACCATCTAGCTGTGTGAGCTTGTTCACATTCTGTATAAATATCAATAATAATACCGTCTCTAGAAACACCACCCGAGTGACGTTTTTCAGGCAGCAATAATATATTCCGTACCCACTGCTGTAGTAGTGTATACGTTAACCTTGCAGGCATTATTTGCTCAGTGTGTTCTTCATTTTCAAACAACAACCATCTAGCTGTGTGAGCTTGTTCACATTCTGTCTAAATATCAATAATAATACCGTCTCTAGAAACACCACCCGAGTGACGTTTTTCAGGCAGCAATAATATATTCCGTATCCACTGCTGTAGTAGTGTATACGTTAACCTTGTAGGCATTATTTGCTCAGTGTGTTCTTCATTTTCAAACAACAACCATCTAGCTGTGTGAGCTTGTTCACATTCTGTCTAAATATCAATAATAGTACCGTCTCTAGAAACACCACCCGAGTGACGTTTTTCAGGCAGCAATAATATATTCCGTATCCACTGCTGTAGTAGTGTATACGTTGACCTTGTAGGCCTTGTTTGCCCAGTGTGTTCTTCTTCTTCATTTTCAAACCACTGCCACTTAGCTGTGTGAGCTTGTTCACATTCTGTCTAAATATCAATAATAATACCGTCTCTAGAAACACCACCCGAGTGACGTTTTTCAGGCAGCAATAATATATTCCGTATCCACTGCTGTAGTAGTGTATACGTTAACCTTGTAGGCATTATTTGCTCAGTGTGTTCTTCATTTTCAAACAACAACCATCTAGCTGTGTGAGCTTGTTCACATTCTGTCTAAATATCAATAATAGTACCGTCTCTAGAAACACCACCCGAGTGACGTTTTTCAGGCAGCAATAATATATTCCGTATCCACTGCTGTAGTAGTGTATACGTTGACCTTGTAGGCCTTGTTTGCCCAGTGTGTTCTTCTTCTTCATTTTCAAACAACTTCCATCTAGCTGTGTGAGCTTGTTCACATTCTGTCTAAATATCAATAATAATACCGTCTCTAGAAACACCACCTGAGTTGTTGTTGTTGTTGTTTTAAAAATAATGCCAGGCAAAGGCAGGCCGCCACGCAGAGGCACTAGGGGCCGTGCTGCTATGCTATCCTGTGGCCCTAGGAAATTGCCCAGTTTTAAAAAGGCAATGACCCTGAACTCCCAAAATGCTGAAGAGGTAGTTGACTGGCTTACACAGCACACCCCATCCTCTACCGTTTCTAACTTTACCACAACATCCTCATCCTCCACTGCTATGGGCACCCCACGTAACACTTCCTCCACCACCGGCGCCCCTTCTTCACTGGAGTCAGAGGAGTTATTTTCACATGAGTTTCTTGAACTGAGTGATGCGCAACCATTATTGGCAGAAGAAGATGAAGGAGATGAGGACGTTACACCAGATTTAATTCTGGCAGAGAACACAACAGAGATGGACATAATGAGTGATGACGAGGAGGTCCCCGCTGCTGCTTCCTTCTGTGAGCTGGTAGAAGAAATTGATGCATCTGAGGAGAATGAGGATGAGGAGATTGATGTTTTATGGGTGCCCAGTAGAAGAGAGCAAGAGGAGGATAGTTCAGATGGAGAGACGGAGAGTCAGAGAGGCAGGAGGAGAATAAGACTTAGAAGAAGCAGGGAGGACAGCTCACAGGGAACAGTAGGGCAACAACATGTATCGGCACCTGTGGTCAGCCGGCCAACGCACCCGCCATTGCCGCCAACACCGCCGACTTCTACTGTTACCGCCAGATTGCCAGCCTCAAAAAGGTCAGCAGTGTGGGATTTTTTTAATGTGTGTGCCTCTGACAAAAGCGTTGTCATTTGCAATGAGTGCAGTCAGAAACTGAGTCTTGGGAAGCCCAACAGCCACATAGGTACAACTTCTATGCGAAGGCACATGAACGGCAAGCACAAAGCACTTTGGGAGCAACACCTCAAAGGCAACAGGCAAACTAAAAGCCACCCTCCTTCTGGTCCAGCATCTTACTGCTCTACCTCTGCTGTCCTTGACCCGTCTGAACCACCCTCCACTCCGCCTTCCACCTTGACCACCAGTTCCCATTCCCAGTCATCTGCCCCCAGCCAAGTTTCTGTGAGGGCCATGTTTGAGCGTAAGAAGCCAATGTCTGCGAGGCACCCCCTTGCCCGGCGTCTGACAGCTGGCTTGTCCGCACTCTTAGCCCGCCAGCTTTTACCATACCAGCTGGTGGACTCTGAGGCCTTCCGCAAATTTGTAGCAATTGGGACACCGCAGTGGAAGGTACCCAGCCGCAATTTTTTTTCAAAAAAGGGAATACCACACCTGTACCACCATGTGCAGAGCCAAGTCACCGCATCTCTGTCACTTAGTGTTGGGCCAAAGGTCCATATGACTACTGATGCATGGTCCTCCATGCATGGTCAGGGCAGGTATGTCACCTACACTGCCCACTGGGTGAACTTGGTAATGGCTGGGAAGCAGGGAATGTGTAGCTCAACAACGACAGTGGAGTTGGTGTCACCGCCACGGATTGCACGCGGTTCTGCCACCACCTCTACTCCTCCTTCGCTCTCTACCTCGTCTTCTTCCTCTTCTTCGTCCTCTGCTGCTGGGTCCTCCTCCTCCACACCTGTGCACCCCCAGCTCCCCCTAGGCTATTCGACGTGCCAGGTACGCCGTTGTCATGCTGTCTTGGGGATGACGTGCCTGGAAAGCAAAAACCATACCGGATCTGTACTCCTGTCATCTCTGCAGTCACAGGCCGATCGGTGGCTGACCCCACACCAACTGAAGATCGGAAAAGTGGTGTGTGACAATGGAAGCAATCTGTTGGCAGCACTGAGACTGGGCAATTTAACACATGTGCCCTGCATGGCACATGTTCTGAATTTAATAGTACAACGTTTTGTCTCAAAGTACCCAGGATTCCAGGACGTTCTCAGGCAGTCCAGGAAGGTGTCGGCCCATTTCAGACGGTCCTACACAGCCATGGCACGCCTTGCTGACATTCAGCAGCGGTACAACATGCCAGTCAGGCGTTTGATTTGCGACAGCCAGACTCGCTGGAATTCAACGCTCCTCATGTTGGAACGTCTGCTGCAACAACAAAGAGCCGTCAACGAATACCTGTTTGAACTGGGTGGTAGGACTGGATCTGCAGAGCTGGGGATTTTTTTACCCCGTTACTGGGTGCTTATGCGCGATGCCTGCAGGCTCATGCGGCCTTTTGAAGAGGTTACAAATATGGTCAGTCGCACCGAAGGCACCATCAGCGACCTAATACCCTTTGCTTTCTTCCTGGAGCGTGCCGTGCGATGAGTGACAGATGAGGCTGTAGACCAGCGTGACGAGGAGCAGGAAGCGCACGATTTCTGGTCGGAATCACCAGAACGAACCCAGGCACCTGCTGCAACGCAGGGAGAGGTGTCAGAAGTGGAGTCAGAGGAGGAAGGTGGCTTTGTGGAGGAGGAGGACCAACAGGAGCAGGCTTCCCAGGGGGCTAGTGGTGACCTTTTGGGGACCCCTGGTCTTGTACGTGGCTGGGGGAAGGAGACCGTGGATGATGCAGTCCTTGATAACGAGGAAGCGGAGATGGATACCTCTGCATCCAACCTTGTGAGAATGGGGTCTTTCATGCTGTCATGCCTGTTGAAGGACCCCCGTATCAAGAGGCTTAAGGAGAAGGACCTGTACTGGGTCGCAACTCTACTAGACCCTCGGTACAAGCATAAAGTGGCAGAAATGTTACCAACATACCACAAGTCTGAAAGGATGCTGCATTTAGAAACCAGCCTGCAAAACATGTTGTACAATGCTTTTAAGGGTGATGTCACTTCAGGAACTCATCAACATTCCAGGGGCAGAGGTGCCAGTAATCCTGCCACGAGCGCACCTGCAAGGACAAAGCACTTTGGCCACTCTGTAACGTCAGACATGCAAATGTTTTTCAGTCCAAGGCAGCGGCAGAACCGTTCGGGATCCACCCTCAAAGAACGCCTCGACCGGCAGGTAGCGGACTACCTGGCATTAACTGCAGATATCGACACTCTGAGGAGCGATGAACCCCTGGACTACTGGGTGCGCAGTCTTGATCTGTGGCCAGAGCTGTCACAATTTGCCATGAACCTCTTGTCTTGCCCCGCCTCAAGTGCCCTCTCAGAAAGGACCTTCAGTGCAGCAGGAGGGATTGTAACTGAGAAGAGAACTCGCCTAGGTCACAAAAGTGTGGATTACCTGACCTTTATTAAAATGAATGAGGGGTGGATCTCGGAGGGTTACTGCACGCCGGAAGACTTGTGCTGAGTTTCTGATTCTGACTCCCCATGCAGCTGTCCTTCTCTGCACGCCTCATGACTCCACATACAGCTGTCCTTTAGCGTCCTCCTCCCTCCACCACCGTTACAAACTAGGGTGCAAACCCTACTGGTTTAATTTGAATCCAGGTAAATCCTGAGTTTTTCTGGCCTCTGTGCTTCAGTGGCTGTGACAAAAAAATGAATATTTTCAGCATTTATATGGCATATTTTTTCTGGCCTCTGTGCTTCAGTGGCTGCGACCAAAAAAAACAGAATATTTTCAGCATTTATATGGCATATTTTTTCTGGCCTAAGTGCTTCAGTGGCTGCGACCAAAAAAAACAGAATATTTTCAGCATTTATATGGCATATTTTTTATGGCCTCTGTGCTTCAGTGGCTGCGACCAAAAAAAACGGAATATTTTCAGCATTTATATGGCATATTTTTTATGGCCTCTGTGCTTCAGTGGCTGTGACAAAAAAATGAATATTTTCAGCATTTATATGGCATATTTTTTATGGCCTCTGTGCTTCAGTGGCTGTGACAAAAAAATGAATATTTTCAGCATTTATATGGCATATTTTTTCTGGCCTCTGTGCTTCAGTGGCTGCGACCAAAAAAAACAGAATATTTTCAGCATTTATATGGCATATTTTTTATGGCCTCTGTGCTTCAGTGGCTGCGACCAAAAAAAACGGAATATTTTCAGCATTTATATGGCATATTTTTTATGGCCTCTGTGCTTCAGTGGCTGTGACAAAAAAATGAATATTTTCAGCATTTATATGGCATATTTTTTATGGCCTCTGTGCTTCAGTGGCTGTGACAAAAAAATGAATATTTTCAGCATTTATATGGCATATTTTTTCTGGCCTCTGTGCTTCAGTGGCTGCGACCAAAAAAAATGAATATTTTCAGCATTTATATGGCATATTTTTTCTGGCCTCTGTGCTTCAGTGTCTGCGACAAAAAAAATTTACATTGTTAGCATTTATATGGCATATTTTTCCTGGCCTCTGTGCTGCAGTGGCTGCGACCAAAAAAAATTAATATTGTTTGCATTTATATGGCATATTTTTTCTGGCCTCTGTGCTGCAGTGGCTGCGACAAAAAAAAAATAATATTTTCAGCATTTATATGGCATATTTTTTCTGGCCTCTGTGCTGCAGTGGCTGCGACAAAAAAAAATTAATATTTTCAGCATTTATATGGCATATTTTTTCTGGCCTCTGTGCTTCAGTGGCTGCGACAAAAAAAAGATAATTTTTCAGGAAAGTACACATGCCTAATTTTTCAGGGTTCTGCAACAGTGGCAAAATCGCATCTTTTATGGTCACCGCAGGTGATGAATAAAGTACACCAAAACTGGGCCCACACTGCAGAATCAGTGTTTTTTGGTTCACTTCACTGTACATTGAATTACCTCTGCCTGACCGTGCACGTGCGCACAAGCACGGTGACTGCTAAACACACCACTACAGAAATATTGCCACCAACAGGACGAACATCCTGGAGGTGACAAGCTCAACTAGTAATTAAAAACTATTATTTGCTCACTTGACGGTATCATTCATTAAAGCTCTTTGCGTCTTTTTGCGTTGCAGTAAGCACCGCGTTTCGTCTTTGCGTGTGAACAGGCTGTAACCTTTACACGACTTGATTGGCATGTAGACGCCGGACGTTTTAAAGCATTTTATTACACAGGTTTAGAAATGTAGTGTGATTTCTGCCCTTTACAGCACAAAACGCAGCGCTGTGTCAACAATGGATTTTTTAGAAACATTTTTGCCCTTGATCCCCCTCTGGCATGGCACTGTCCAGGTCGTTGCACCCTTTAAACAACTTTAAAATCATTTTTCTGGCCAGAAATGTCTTTTCTAGCTTTTAAAATTCGCCTTCCCATTGAAGTCTATGGGGTTCGCGACGTTCGCGAACCGTTCGCATTTTTGACGCAAGTTCGCGAATATGTTCGCGAACTTTTTTCCCGACGTTCGCTACATCCCTAGCAACAGCACAAGATTTTGTAGGATCCCCCTAGACTAGAATGTAAAGTCAGATCAGATAAAATTGTATGGAGTCCTTTCTTCATGCATTTATATCCCACAGTAAGTATATTTTTATGAGACAAAAAAGTCTTTCCGACACCATCCGTTTTTGTCTTGTTGGATGAAAATAAAGAATGCAGCGGTCATGTCAGGTGGAAACTTTTACATGTAGTTCCACTATCCGACTTGTCAGATACGTTTTGTTGATCCAACAACATCCTACAAAAGCTCTCATGGAGTTTAACCCTAACAAAAACACACATAAAATAACTGACCAATTTCTTATTTTTTTTAAACACACAAATTTGCAAAAAATATGAAATGGTAATTGTCTCTATAATGTCATATATTTATAAAACAAAGCTCCAGAAGATCTGCATTTTTACACTAAATGATATATATTTTTTTATTCCCTCCTTTAATATTCCATAACCTTCAATATCTTTTGAAAGTAGCAAGGCTGTATATTTACAGTGTATTCTACTGTACGCCTTGGTATATTGCCATAGAGACTAACCTTGGAAAGCTATTTAAAAGGCAAATCTTAAATTATGTAAAACGTGTTTAAGACATGAGAGAGGGTGTTAAACGCTTGAGTGATTTTGCTTTATAACAATTTCAATATATCTCACTAAGTATGACTGCTGTTTTAATGCATTAATTGCTTAAGGGTTGCTGTGATACATCCAAGATACTGTACATGATCTAGGGAATGTATCTGTAACACATAAATGTTGATATTAAATGTATTCAATCTATTATTTATAAATATATATTTATTTAGGGACACAATTCCAAAGAGGGAAAATAAATATTTATTTAATATGATTTAATGGATTCCTGCAGCAAATATGTTCTTTGCATTCCTTATATAATGCAGTTTTTGGGAAATGACGTTTCAAAAAATCATTAACTTAACTTAGTAGTTTAGGATTTTGACTCATCCTTTTAAAATTAAGAACCTATGAAATTAGTTGACTATATTATTCCTTTCTTGACACATTAAGGGATCCATTCTACAGGGCAGCAGTTCTTTAACTTGTGAAATTTATACTGCATATGTATTAATGCATTTATTTGTAAATTATTTTAAAAGGTTGATCTGGTCTGCTTGTTCAACTGATGAGATTAATTACTTTATTGTATGTCAGTACAGTATGTTTGGCATCATTGTAACATAATACATATGAAATACGGTACTGTATATGCGTACTACAGATTGGCTCAGTAATCGTCATAAATGACACTTATCAGAATACACTGTCCGGCAGTACTCCAGCAGGATGCTTGAAAGACACTTACCAAATCAAATTGTTTCCTCCACCAAAGGTGTAGATTAACAGACCCCACAATCAGGATGTGTGTAATGTTGAGTTGGGAGAGGTGTCAACCAATCCTATGTCACACACATGTGTATGTGCAGGGGGCAGGATTTAAATTAGGGTTGCCACCTTTTGCTGTCCCAAATCCAGACATGGCCAGTAAAATCACAGGGTGGGCTAGCAATGTTGTGGGGCAGATAATGTCATCAGATAATGTCATGGGGTGGAACTATGACATGGCAATTGGTGATTGGCTTCATCAGTTTAGGGGAATACTTCCAAAAACTCGGTTCTCCAGATCAAACCAACACAGCTGGCAACTTTAGTTTAATGTCATATTGCTATGGCATGCAATGAATCAAATACTTCTATCTCTGTGATGACATAATCTGCCTGTCAGGACATCCCATATCTCTGTGAGATTGTTATTGTTATAAGTGTAAAGTGTAGGCAAGAGGAGTGAAGTATTTTCTACACACTAGCATCCCCCTTTAAAATTGGTCATTAACTGCATGCACACTTGGCAAAGCTTTGCTGGAAGATATTCAGGCCAATGGCAGATAACTTCATGAATCATATTTTCCTTTCAGAATTAGTCATGGTTGAATTTTTTTAGCCACATTTTGCTGCAAAAATGACTCCTATAGACTCCAATGGGTGAAACAATTGTTGCGCATCAAAAAAAGATTCATCCATCACAATTCAGAATTTCTCTCTTTTAGAAAGCAGAGAAATCAACCTGGTTATTGTGAAACAGGCTAAAAGAAGTCGAAAAGACATAGCACTGCCACAAATTTGATTTTAACTCTCACATAAGGCACTATGGGCAGATACTGTACATGCAAATCACTCCTTTATGTCCCTGTGGCCAACTTTGCATC
The DNA here is from genome assembly GCA_038501925.1 of Xenopus petersii. Classification (NCBI taxonomy): domain Eukaryota; kingdom Metazoa; phylum Chordata; class Amphibia; order Anura; family Pipidae; genus Xenopus; species Xenopus petersii. The sequence goes on along the minus strand of CM076683.1, from coordinate 73,420,724 downwards.
CAAGATATTGGAACATCGGTTCTGAGGTCTCTCTCTCTCAATTACATGCACAACCTAAACTAATATGTGATTGGCGCAGGACTATATGAGGGGCAAATAAATTGGAATTGACTATTTACAGGCAGAACCTTGTTAAAAAGTCTGTGGAAGAAATAAGAATATTAGAGGAATTAACACATGTTTATCATAATAACAGTGGAATGTACTGGCAAACATGGTCTCCCTGGCACAGATTTACAGTATGGAATTATTGGATGAGATTTAAAAAAAGGATAGAGGGGCAGCTTTATATGGTTGGAATTATTTGACATGTTAATGTGATAACAAATAGTACTTAAGGAGATGTAAAGTAGATTGGCATCTAATATTACCCTGTCCCCCACCTTCTTTTTCCTATTTGTACCCCCCCCTTTTTTTATGTTTGGAAAAATCTACGAAATAAAGAAATTTAAAAATAAATAAATGGAAAACATTACTTAAAAAAAGAGAAATGCACCCATAAAAATGCATTATAAACTGGTAGGACCATAAATAAAAAATGTAAAATGTGGAAAACATAAAATCATAGAACATAAAATCGAGGTTTCACTGTCTCTGTGTCTGTGTTGCAGACGGTTTGTTCTGTTAGGGACCTGGAATATTTGACGGTGTCAAAACTCTATGTAAATGTTTTGCCTGTGGAGTAGCAAATAAAGAATTCAATTATAGGTTGTCAAGTGGACAGCTGTGCATGTTGATGATTGAAAAAACAAAAACAAGTATTTAAATATGTTAAACAATATATTATATTATTTTAGCCTCATCATACAGTTTAGGTTGTACTAAGAGTCTGAATTTTATGGATGAAAGATACTGTATCTTCTTTGGACTCATGAGATGTTTTACAAAAAATACATGTAGTATCTCAGAAACCCTTTCCCTAGCCGTACTCCATGTCATCACGTTACGGGATAGCCCCTCCTCCCTGCTCCCATTAGAAGGAACCTCCCCAAGCCTTTAAAAGGCCAACCACACCCACCTACCGGCGTCTTTTTTTTCCCTTCTCTTATGCTCTTGGCTTTGTTCTCTGAACAAATGCCTCAATCATTAGAAGCAAATTTTTCTCTTTTTAAGCCTAGGAAAGCATTAGGCCTGCCCAAAAGGCGTCCTAGGGACAGGGGTTTTGGTCCATGGGACCTTTTTTCCCCCCAGCACACTACCTCAGACCTGGAGCCTTCTGAACTTCAGCTCCTGAATCCGGTAAGGCACTGAGGTGCAATGTTTGCTACTCCTTGTCTGCCTGTATTTCAGTTGCCTTCCTGTATTGCTATCAAGAGCATTGGGTGGCAGGTGCTTGTCCCCCCATCCGTGTGCCCTCCCGGCCTGCCCCAAGGGCGTCCGACGGCAGTGGTGTATGTGGCCCCTACACCCCATTTTTACGGCTGGGCGAGGGAGGTGGCAGTTAGTTTAGGCTAATTAGTTTAGGGGCCTGAACCTTACTGCCCCCTGTTACCTTTGTTTTATTTTTGTTTTTATGGGGGCAGGTCATGGCCAACTGCCTTCCTCAACAGACTTTCCTAAGGCGGAGGTAGTTAAAATAACAATAAAAAAAAAAAAAATAAAAAATATAAAAAAGTTTCGCTATAGGCCTCATATTATAGCAAACTTGGGCCTGTGCAGGAAGCACCAACACTAATTATCCAATTTGCCTCAGTATAACCTACGCAGTTGCTTTGGGTTCCCTGCCTATGCAGACACCAGCTGAGTATAATCAGCCCCCCACTGAGTGCAGACACCAGCTGAGTATAATCAGGTCCAGCTAAAGCAAGTGGAGATGGCCCCGCCCACTCTCTAATAGAGATGGCGCGAACTGTTCGCCGGCGAACTTGTTCGCGCGAACATCGGGTGTTCGCGCTCGCCGGAAGTTCGCGAACGTCGCGCGACGTTCGCCATTTTGGGTTCGCCATTGTTGGCGCTTTTTTTTGCCCTCTCACCCCAGACCAGCAGGTACATGGCAGCCAATCAGGAAGCTCTCCCCTGGACCACTCCCCTTCCCTATAAAAACCGAAGCCCTGCAGCGTTTTTTCACTCTGCCTGTGTGTGCTGAAGAGATAGTGTAGGGAGAGAGCTGCTGCCTGTTAGTGATTTCAGGGACAGTTGAAAGTTTGCTGGCTAGTAATCGTTTTGATACTGCTCTGTTATTGGAGGGACAGAAGTCTGCAGGGGTTTGAGGGACATTTAAGCTTAGGTAGCTTTGCTGGCTAGTAATCTACCTTCTACTGCAGTGCTCTGTATGTAGCTGCAGTGGGCAGCTGTCCTGCTTCTGATCTCATCTGCTGACTGCTGCAATAACAGTAGTCCTTGTAAGGACTGCTTTTATTTATTTTTTTGTTCCAATACAGAGCAGTATCAAGCAGATTACTAGCCAGCAAACTTACTATCATCTGTCCCTGAAATCACTAACAGCTCTCCCCCTACACTATCTCTTCCAAGCACACACAGGCAGATTTTTCAGATACATTTTTGCCCTTGATCCCCCTCTGGCATGCCACTGTCCAGGTCGTTGCACCCTTTAAACAACTTTAAAATCATTTTTCTGGCCAGAAATGTCTTTTTTAGATGTTAAAGTTCGCCTTCCCATTGAAGTCTATGGGGTTCGCGAACCGTTCGCGAACCGCTCGCATTTTTGCGCAAGTTCGCGAATATGTTCGCGAACTTTTTTTCCGACGTTCGCTACATCCCTACTCTCTAACTCGGCAAGCAAGGAAGCTGCAGCCTCAGGTAAGTCCTGCTGTTGTCAGTAAACTTTTGAGGCCTGTTTTTCTGTTAACAATAGTGTCCTGGAATTTGTGGCATTAAGGGGTCAGCTTCCAGCCTTGCATAATGAGCAGCAGGTAAGAAGTGTCTCCATATGCTGTTCTGCAGTGTACTAAAGTCTAACTAACTGCTTGCATGCTATATATTCATATGCTTATCTGCACTGTGCCTGGTTATGATTGTTTCCTGCCTGAAAGCAGTAGCCCTTATACAAATAGATAATTGGGCTAACACTCTCTTATGCTGACAAGTATTGTATACTGTCAGGCTGGGTGCTGAATTCAGGCCATTTACAAATAGGACACCAGTAGCCCTATTGAATATGGATCCCTGGGCTGGGGGGGCTGCTAGGCTCTGATACTTGCTATACTTGCTATAAACATCAGATAATCCATAATATGTATTGCGCTATTTTTGTTCGGCATTCTATGTTTTGGCTATTACTCACATAGAACAGGTAGCCATAATGGAGGTCGAGCAAAGGTCTGGCTGAAGGCTAGGGCCCGATATAAGCTTGCTCTATGCAGCAGCTAAACTATGGACCTCATGTTTCTGTGATTGTGCCTTTGCTCCTATTTTGTTCTACAGCTTAAGCTCTGGCTATTGCTCACAGGTAAAACATGGCCCTACAGGATGTAGAGCACAGGTCTGGCTGGCTGCTAGGCCCTGAGATGTACTTGCTCGAAGCAGCAGCTAACCTAACTATGTATTTCATATTGCTGTGATTGTACCTGTGCTCCTATTTGGTTCTACAGCTTAAGCTCTGGCTATTGCTCACAGGTAAAGCGTGGCCCTACAGGATGTAGAGCACAGGTCTGGCTGGCTGCTAGGCCCTGAGACATGCTTGCTCGAAGCAGCAGGTAATCTAACTATGTATTTCATGTTGCTGTGATTGTACCTGTGCTACTATTTTGTTATACAGCTTATGCTCTGGCTATTGCTCACAAAGAACATGTAGCCCTGCGAGATGTAGAGCACAGATCTGTCTTGCTGCTAGGCTCTGACACATGCTTGCTATAAGCAGCAGCTAACCTAACTATGTATTACATGTTTTCTGCAGTTTACGATTTGGCTATTTCTCTCATGGAACAAGTAGCCCTAATGGATCAGGCCTTTTGAGTTCCTAGGCTCTGAGATATGCTTGCCCTAAGCAGCAGCTAATATAAACCATGTATTCATGTTACTGTGATTGAATCTGTGCTTATATTTTCTTCCGCAGTATATACCCTGGCTATGGCTCACCTAGAATAGGTAGCCCTAAGGTATGTAAAGCACAGGCCCAGGAACGGCTAGGACCAGATTTACGCTTGCCCTAAACAGTAGCTAATATTTTATGTATTACATGTTGCCGTGATCATATCTGTAGGCTCCTATTCTCTGCAGTATGATATGCTCTAAGTATTGCTCACCTTGAACCAGTAGCTCTAATAAATGTAGATCACTGGACTGGGTAGCTATGTAGGTCTGATATAGGTTTGCTCTGACTGCAGCTAACCTAAACTATGCATTACATGGGGTTGTAATTGTTTCTGGGGTACATTCAGGTTTAATCCAGATGAGTACCTTCATATGAAGGTCTTTTCATTCCATGGCATTGCTCCTGGGATAAAATAGGGCTTAATAAATTAAGCACTAGGCAATATTTTTTCCCGATGGCAGGTAAGCTTAACTTTGTCTTGATAAACACTACAGGAGTTCTGAAACCTGTCTGTCATAAGGATTGCTGGGTTAACAATAACCACAGGTATGTACTACTTTTGGGACCATTTAAGGTAAATTTTTCCAGATTCAGCAGCCTTGTATCACCGATCACTGCCTGAACGAATGGAGGACCAGATATCCACGCAGCTCGAGTTCTGGGGTCGGGTACTGTGCTCTACCAGGAGCTTAGGACACTAACCGAGGTACATATTATTATCACATATTTTAATATATGTTTGCACCATGGCCCACATCCGGCAGACTGCCTTCAGAACAAATGCTCAATTAATGGATAAGCTCCATAATACAACTGATCGACCAAGCAACATATATGTTTGCATCTATAAGAGGGCCATAGGCAGGTGCATATATTTTAATACTAAGGCATGTATATGAGTGTGTATATATGTTTGCACAGATATCTATATATGATTTGTGTCCTTGGGATGGGTTCTTTTTTGGAACCAGAAACGTTGGCTCAATAAACCTATATTTTTTATGCAACAGATTCCTGGAACAATCAGTACTTGAACTCCTCATCCATATATTTCACTATAGCAGCCAGGACATCTGGCTAGTTTCTAGGGGTGCAACCTGTGGAAATTCCATATTCATAGGTTTAAGGAAGAACAAGGTATACAGTTCTTTATGCTTGGCTGAAGGATCCCCAGATGTATCTCTACCGTTTTCTAGGGTGAATCCCTGGTGCCTCCTACAAATTAGAGAGGGGAGCCACTACCCAGTGTTATTCCTATACTATTTCTACTGATATTCTTAATGTCAGGATAGATGGGACATTTTATCTGCCAATACACGGGGTCTATAGAGACAGGGTACACATACGTATCAGGCCACTGGGTGTATATTTCAAACCAAGGGTTTTCAGGCTATAGGAGTCCTCAAAGTCTCTTGTTAGTCCTTAGGGATGACCTCTGTTCAAGTCTGGCCCAGGATAGGGATATTCTGCTTATACTACCTTATACTATCAACAAAACAAGACGGCTTTGTGACTTAAGGCTCTGTGTCCAGAAGGCCCTTATTTTGGGTCCATTTATTTTATTTATTTATTTATTTTTTTTTTTTCTTCAATTTCTCAATCCCCTAGTTAGTGGGTTTTTCTTTTTTAGAATACAGGGCCAGCTGTTCTTCCACACCAGATAGGTATCTGATTGGACAGCAGATGGAGGCATCCTAGGAGCGGTAATTTATTTTTCGTCTCTAGGTCTGTGCCCTCTAGGAACACCAGCAGTTTTGGATCTTTCCTCCTCACAGTTACATACTACAGTTGCTACCTGTCCTATTGCTTTGGCCGAGAATGTACTTGGCTCTTCTGAGCAGGATCAGAGTCTTCCCTTAAGTGGGACGGTTGCAGTCATTACAGTAGATTCTAATCTCTTACCACTTCCAGTCATTAATTTCATTGAGAATGAATTACAGATATTTTATGTATCTGTCCTACAGGTTTGTCTAGCGTCAAAGGGGAGGTTTGGAAGTATTGTTTTTATCTGTTTTGACCATGTCTGTCACATTGTTCCCTATATTAGAGGTATTACATTTACACCTGCTGAAAATTGTCTGAAACATTTGCACAGAGCTCAATGTCCCCTCCAGATACAACATTCCTATTATCCTAGTTTATTCTCGGATTCACATTCCTGTGCCACTCCTGATACATATGATCCAGAATGACTCTAGGAGATCAGAGGCCCTTCTGACACTTACTGGAACATCCATAGGGTTCCTCCAGTTCCAAGGTCAGCCTCAACGATTAAATATGTAGTATAGTTGATTCCACATAGAAATGGGTCCCTTATGGGTAGAAAGAACACAGGTTTGTGGGTGACTGTAAACATTTATCCAGGGCATATAATCTGCCTCCATAGATCTTGGAATTAGTCCTTTAGTTGCACGGTGGTTACTGGATCTGTAACCTTAGGGGTATTCAGTTATACCTCTCAGAGTACTAGGTTGGGTCAACCAACAGGGGTTCTTTCTTAGGTACTGTAGTTGCTCAACTCTTTACAGTTAATTGAGTCTGCCTCATCATAGGACCTTACACAGTGTAAGGAATTCTAATCCCAACTGTTTTCTCAGGTGCCCTTGTCCGATCTTTAGGATCTGTTTTCTGTTAGAACAGTCCTGACTAACACGCATTCTGATATGAAGATTTTTAGGTACTGGACTTGGGTACCTCAGGGTACATTGGAGATCCTACATATAGGGATATATCCTAAGCAGATCATTCCTATTTTGTGTCCGTTTTGGGTTCTTACTAGGGATGTAGCGAACGTCGGAAAAAAAGTTCGCGAACATATTCGCGAACTTGCGCAAAAATGCGAGCGGTTCGCGAACGGTTCGCGAACCCCATAGACTTCAATGGGAAGGCGAACTTTAACATCTAAAAAAGACATTTCTGGCCAGAAAAATGATTTTAAAGTTGTTTAAAGGGTGCAACGACCTGGACAGTGGCATGCCAGAGGGGGATCAAGGGCAAAAATGTATCTGAAAAATCTGCCTGTGTGTGCTTGGAAGAGATAGTGTAGGGGGAGAGCTGTTAGTGATTTCAGGGACAGATGATAGTAAGTTTGCTGGCTAGTAATCTGCTTGATACTGCTCTGTATTGGAACAAAAAAATAAATAAAAGCAGTCCTTACAAGGACTACTGTTATTGCAGCAGTCAGCAGATGAGATCAGAAGCAGGACAGCTGCCCACTGCAGCTACATACAGAGCACTGCAGTAGAAGGTAGATTACTAGCCAGCAAAGCTACCTAAGCTTAAATGTCCCTCAAACCCCTGCAGACTTCTGTCCCTCCAATAACAGAGCAGTATCAAAACGATTACTAGCCAGCAAACTTTCAACTGTCCCTGAAATCACTAACAGGCAGCAGCTCTCTCCCTACACTATCTCTTCAGCACACACAGGCAGAGTGAAAAAACGCTGCAGGGCTTCGGTTTTTATAGGGAAGGGGAGTGGTCCAGGGGAGAGCTTCCTGATTGGCTGCCATGTACCTGCTGGTCTGGGGTGAGAGGGCAAAAAAAAGCGCCAACAATGGCGAACCCAAAATGGCGAACGTCGCGCGACGTTCGCGAACTTCCGGCGAGCGCGAACACCCGATGTTCGCGCAAACAAGTTCGCCGGCGAACAGTTCACGCCATCCCTAGTTCTTACTCCTAACAAGTGTTTCTTACAGGTACCTTACAATGTGCACTGAAATTAGGCATACATGTGATGAATGCTTTTGGTGAGTAGGAGAGTAAGTATTTCAGTTTGCTGAATTCACCTTTTTACAGGACTGTCTTCCTCTCTCTCTCTCTTCTGGAGGGTGAAGTGGTGGTTAGTGAGCTAACTTGTTCCTCACTCTCAGTGGGCTAACATCTCTCTCTCTCTCGCGCTCTCTCTTTTTCTCTTTAGTATAGGCTATATTATAGCCCTATTCTTAGCCTGGTGAACTTATTCTGGGGTTTTCACCTGGACTCTCTATATTAAAGTAAGGAGTTTGCATGATGATGGACTATCTAGTCAGAGATACTCCTTTCCTTATTACAGTTTCTTCTTAAAGCATATTCCCTCCCATGGGATAACGTTAACTTGCTATGTCCCATAACGTGATGACATGGAGTACGGCTAGGGAAAAAGGAAGATTATTTCATACTTACCGAAATCTTCCTTTCCTAGACGTACTCCATGTCATCACACCCGCCCATTCTTTTCCGGTAATTTAAGAGCTTGTTACAAAGACGCTGGTAGGTGGGTGTGGTTGGCCTTTCAAAGGCTTGGGGAGGTTCCTTCTAATGGGAGCAGGGAGGAGGGGCTATCCCGTAACGTGATGACATGGAGTACGTCTAGGAAAGGAAGATTTCGGTAAGTATGAAATAATCTTCCTTTTTCCTACAATGTGCTATAATAGAAATAGGTCTATAACTACAATTACAGGTCTTTTGGCACCCCCTCCTCACCTTTAGGTGGAGTTCAAAGATGAACTATGGTATCCCCTTCTATTTATAGTCTAATGAATACAAAAAACACCCCATTGCCAGTGGAAACACATCTAGCTAGAGCATAAGTTTACACAGGAGAGATCAATTCTTCCATACCCCCTACAATTATTTAATTAGTTCAAATCCATTAGTCCGTTACCTAAAGCAGTTTCTCATTCATAATTTGTTTTCTTTAATCATCTAATGTTTTAGCGCTAACAATAGTTTATTTAAACAATTAATCTGAAGCACGAAAAAATTATTTATTACGTTTAAAAATCATAAAAACTCAAACAAATCTCTAAAAATTCAGATTACGTGAATACGTGATGTATTCTCTAACTTCTGTTAGTTCTACAGTAGTTAATGTCAGTTCATAAAAACTTTCACATGAATATACTGTACTTGGAGGCTTATTTACTAAAGGTTGGATTTTAGTGGTTTAGTGACTAAACTCACATTTATTAAAGTCCAATAAAAAAAATTGTTTTGCAGACAATTTTTAGTGGAGAAAAAAAGCTAAAAACCTCTAAAAGCCTGAATTGATTTAAAGTGGTCTAATAGGATAAGCACAGCTCCTATTGACTTCTATAGTATCTCTTTTACTTGGCAAGTTTTGTAAGTAAGTTTTGCCTTAGAGGTGTTTGTGTTTTTTTCACTTAATAAATCTCAGATTTTTTTTGAAATATAGAAAACCACATATTTTTAGAGATTTATGTCAAAATTTGATTGTTATCAAATAATCATATATTCTTGACCTCGATTGTATTGTTATTACTGTATTACAGCTTTTTACAGTTCTTTTTAATGATGATATCTTTTAGTGAAGACTCCTGCACCTGTAACATTTAGGGGCAGATTTACATATGGTCGAATATGGAGGGTTAATTAACCCTCCATATTCGACTGCCGAATGTAAATCCTTCGACTTTGAATATCGAAGTCGAAGGATTTACCGCAAATAGTTCGATTGAACAATCCAACAAATCGTTCGATTCGAAGGATTTTAATCCATCGATCAAACGATTTTTCTTTGACCTAAAAATTGTTAGAAAGCCCATGGGGACCTTCCCCATAGGCTAACATTGCACCTCGTTAGGTTTTAGGTGGCGAAGTAGGGGGTCGAAGTTTTTTTTAAAGAGACAGTCCTTTCCAATGGTTGAATAGGGAAACTTTATTAGTAATGAACTGTGGAAGAATTGGTTTTTCTCAATTGCCCCCCCCCCACACACACACAACCAGCACCAAATGGCAGATTCCATATGAACATCAGAAAGCATCTCTCCATCCTAAAGCTAAATCCTCTCTGTTAAAGGGATACTGTCATGTGAAAAATATTTTTTTTTCAAAATGAATCAGTTAATAGTGCTGCTTCAGTAGAATTCTGCCTGAAATCCATTTCTCAAAAGAGCAAGCAGATTTTTTTATATTCAGTTTTGAAATCTGACATGGGGCTAGACATTTTGTCAATTTCCCAGCTGCCCCAAGTCATGTGACTTCTGCTCTGATAAACTTCAATCACTCTTTACTGCTGTACTGCAAGTTGGAGAGATATCACCCCCCTCCCCCCAGCAGCCAAACAAAAGAACAATGGGAAGGTAACCAGATAGCAGCTCCCTAACACAAGATAACAGCTGCCTGGTAGATCTAAGAACCGCACTCAATAGTAAAAACCCATGTCTCACTGAGACACAGAGACACATTCAGTTACACTTGTCGGATTTATGCTCCTATAGTCCTCCAGGGATATAAGATTCTCAGCCACGATGAGTAAGTCCCTCTTGGATTTAAATAAATACTTACTCAAATCGAGCCTGGCCCCGAAGTTCCCCCTGGGCCTGACTTGAACCAAACAGATTCTCTCAGGAAATTAACCAGACAGCTTTATTTGAGGTATACATTAATACAGAGTATTACAATACAGAGTATTAAATAATAGCTCACACATCCTGAAAGCTCGTGAGGACGTTGAGGGACAATAAGCAATACAACAGATGACTATTTAACCATTTCTTCTTCCATGGGGCTGATCCAGAGGCATCCAATCATCATTCTTGTTTTAGCATAACTGAGTCACTATTTCCATCTTAGGGACAGACTCACAGTCTAAGTACAATAGCCAAATAAGGTATAACTGCTGTGTCAGCTCAGTGTCCAGAATGGTATATATGCTGTAGTTTCTGAGACAATGTGTCTTGCTTGACCTTGCACTATACTTGTGACATGAGACAACAGATGTATTTCTTGTTCTGTGCAAACATTCTACATTCTAATAACAGAATGGCCTTTAACCTTCAGCTTCTTCTACAACACAGCAATTCTGTATTTAGTGTCATATTCTATAATCTTTGTTCTTTGATGATAACCACATATGGCTTAAATCTAAAACTCCTGATATCTACATTCCCCCACTTTTTTTCTTCTAATATAAGCAAAATCCTTAAGCTAGCACTGCGGGCTGAAAACAAAAAATGGAAGAAAAAAAAAAAAATTGGTTCTACCAGACAAATACAAAATGCTACAATCACAGTGGACTTATCAACACAGTAAAATGCATATACAGTATATTTAAAGGCATTTCAATGATGAAAATAGAGAAAATCCAGAGAAGATGCACAGTCCATTCAATGTCCAGATGATCCAGCACCACTTCGGACTAGTCCTCTAGCCTGTGATGATATGGTGTATCGTAGAATGGCAATGTAGAAATGTCTTTGAAATAGTCTCTTAAAGCATCAGTCCAAGATGTTACTTTTAGTCAATGCAATGACGATGAAAGTTCATACTATAGCAGAGTTGGTGCTTTTGTCTGTGTGCTTCACCACTGATATAGTTTTCATGTGTAGCCATTGTACAGCAATTGAGTATTCAGCTGTTTAATCTATCTGGTAGATTTTTAAACAAACATGCCCATGTGCTAGTCAAAAAGATTCAGCCAAAAATAGAAGAAAGTAAGTAAAGGTGGTGTTATCTACAAAGAAACAAAAATATAGAAGATATGAGTACACAAATAAAGAAATATTTTATATTAAAACAGGATGATGACTGGGGTATAACCATGGTATAAATGCTATTGAAAATATAATAATAAATATTTGGTAAACGTATAACATTTATCATATAATTTATATATAGGCTGTCTGTTTTTTTTTTTTTTTTTTTTTTTTAACATTTAGCATGCACACATATACACAAATATAAACATGAGAAGTTACACATAAGTAATTGTTGAGTAAGTAGAGTTGTTGTTTTCAACAGAATACTTTTATATGACTAGAATAAGTTATTAACATTACCCTGGTAATGGCCTGCTTGTGTTTCACAGTTACTAGTGATCAATGCTATCAATTAACCCTTTCCATTAAAAATGTTGAAATTAAATAGATTGCAAAAATATAATTAATTACAATATCTTGATGTAAAAAAAAAAAAAAAAAAACATTTGTTGTAAAATCGTTCATCGTCATCATTATATTTAAAGTAATCACAATAAATAGGTTGTAAATATATATATACCATTGAATATGATATATGTAGTTGAATTGTGTAATGGTACTTAGAGATGGAATTACAGTTACAACAAACAATATCAATAAATGTTTTTAAGAAGTAATTAATTCAAAGTGATGGTAAATTGATAATAATAAAGTTAAATGATACTAGAACTATGCAACATGTACTGACACTCTTCCACATGGTCTAGTAGTCATGTCCCAAATTATACGTGATATACAAACAAAAAAAAAATTTCCGATATCAAATTTTTAGATCATACCATAAATGAAAAACTATCCCATATAAACCATAGTGCACTGTTATTATACTGGAATATTTATGTCAACATATCACAGTAAACCATGTTTAGGATAACGTTTATGAAAAAATAAAAATATGTTAATATAATATGTGATGGCAAAAAAAAAAAAAATCTTTGAGCTTTTGCTTTGCCAAGTGGTTTTTACTTATTGTTTTATATTAAGTGTTTAGACATTATTGGTTAGAAAAGTTTAGTAGGGATTCTGTGATTCATGCATGTTAGTTAACAATCAATAAGAAAGGAAATGCATTAGTGATATTAGAGAAATTAGTAATTTTAGACAAGACAGTAGAGTGATAAAAATAAAATAGAAAGTATTAGAAGTGAGACATATACAGAAAAATAAGTTGTTAGTGATGTGAAATATGTTGTACATATAAAAGTAACTATACAGAAAAGGAATATTAATTAAACAATAGAAAGTTAAAACAAATATAGAAAGAATAGGAAACAAACATGACATAAACTTAGAGATGTCCGATCTCTCCTGCAGACTGCCAAATATATCTTTGTCCTTGAGGTTGAACAGCTGTTAAAGAGATAAACTTTTCTACTAATTAATCTATGCCATTGTTGTCTTCTACTAAGGAAAGAGAACAATTAAGAAAAGTAATTATAGTGCATCTAAATTTTAAATGCAAACTAATATTACTAAAAACATTAAATTTATTCCTTAAGTATTGTTTGCATGTCTTTCAACAGTGTCTAAAACTACTCAAACAGATCTGGTTCTCTGGTCTGAAGCTTTAAACACCTGCAAAATAAAACATACATTAGAAAAATTCACAACAGTGCTGATGGTTTCCATTCAAGAAATAAAACAAACATTATACTAGATTCCCAACTCTGATATAAAAACATGTATAAATGCTAAATTATTTAATTTAATTCATTTACAACCTTTTTCAGAGATCATAGAATCCAGAATAGCTTTCTTCTACTTTAAACCTAACCTCCATTGTCAAAACAGAACACAAGGTTTACATTTCTACATTTACACTTTTTGTGTAATTTATTTGTATGTATAATTGCTGCTCTTATGATTTTTACATATACATTGCTGTATGTTTGAAATTCACAAGGAAATGTGGGAAAAATTGCAGCATTCAAGTTGTTCAAATTGTTGAAACCCACCAAAACCTTTTCATTATATTGAAATAACACTGGTGCTATATTAGATATTTCAGAGTCAGTTGGATTACCCCTGTTAGTTGCATCAGTTGAAGTGTTACAATGATCACTTTCTTGTGTAACAAAACAATTCTTATTACTTCTCCTCCTATTCAAATGACATGATCTTACACTGTCAGCTGTCAGTTTGTTGATCCTGTCCTGGAGGAGGACAGCTGAATGTCTACAATTTTTTAACTGAACCAGCAGTCTTTCTATATAAGAATACTGTAAATTATAACTGACCTGCAGCTTTACAGTTAATGAAAGGGAAGTCAAGACTAAATCCAGCAGTGCTTGTAAAGTTCTTCCCTTTTTTATTTTTCCATCTTTTAATTCCATTGATGAGGTCAAAGTATCCAGCCTTTCCTCTATCTCATTTTCATTTATTTCTTTATTTAGTTTAAATGGCCCGCCATATTTAGTGATCCAACATTGAACATATTCAAGGAAAACATTAGGAAGACGTAACAAAACAGGGGAAAAAGCTTCTGTGCTGCCTGACGAAACAGTACTTTTAGATACACCACTCCGTAGACTAATAATATCTGCACTAGGTTGCGAACCATGTGGCACCATTCTTTCCCGAGATTTAAAAAGAAACATACTTACCACGAGCTGAGTCTCGACAATCTGTCCTTGCATCACGACCAGAACCACAGGACCGGAACGAAGCCCCCAGAAATGGACCCCCCAGAAACGGACGAGCCCCCAGAAATGTCGGATTTATGCTCCTATAGTCCTCCAGGGATATAAGATTCTCAGCCACGATGAGTAAGTCCCTCTTGGATTTAAATAAATACTTACTCAAATCGAGCCTGGCCCCGAAGTTCCCCCTGGGCCTGACTTGAACCAAACAGATTCTCTCAGGAAATTAACCAGACAGCTTTATTTGAGGTATACATTAATACAGAGTATTACAATACAGAGTATTAAATAATAGCTCACACATCCTGAAAGCTCGTGAGGACGTTGAGGGACAATAAGCAATACAACAGATGACTATTTAACCATTTCTTCTTCCATGTGGCTGATCCAGAGGCATCCAATCATCATTCTTGTTTTAGCATAACTGAGTCACTATTTCCATCTTAGGGACAGACTCACAGTCTAAGTACAATAGCCAAATAAGGTATAACTGCTGTGTCAGCTCAGTGTCCAGAATGGTATATATGCTGTAGTTTCTGAGACAATGTGTCTTGCTTGACCTTGCACTATACTTGTGACATGAGACAACAGATGTATTTCTTGTTCTGTGCAAACATTCTACATTCTAATAACAGAATGGCCTTTAACCTTCAGCTTCTTCTACAACACAGCAATTCTGTATTTAGTGTCATATTCTATAATCTTTGTTCTTTGATGATAACCACATATGGCTTAAATCTAAAACTCCTGATATCTACAACACTAATCACTCCTATCCTCAAAAAACCTTCCCTTGATCCCAGCTCTCCCACTAACTATCGACCGGTCTCCCTTCTTCCATTCGCATCCAAATTACTAGAAAGGCTTGTTTACAAATGCCTGATCCAGCATCTCACTCACAACTCCCTCCTCGACCCCTTGCAATCTGGCTTCCGCCCATCACACTTGACTGAAACTGCACTCAACAAAGTAACCAATGATCTTCTATTGGCAAAGTCTAAAGGTCATTATTCCATTCTAATCCTTCTAGATCTCTCTGCAGCCTTTGACACAGTTGACCACACACTCCTCCTTGACATTCTACACTCATCTGGCATTCGGGACACTGCTCTTTCATGGTTTACATCTTATCTGTCTGACGGTTCCTTTAAAGTTTCCTTCTCTAACTCTACTTCTACTACTTTCCCACTCTCTGTTGGAGTTCCTCAAGGCTCTGTTCTTGGCCCCCTGCTGTTCTCGCTCTATACAACTTCACTAGGAAAACTCATTCAGTCATTTGGACTTCAGTATCACCTTTATGCTGACTTATGCTGACCCAACTCTACTTGTCTACTCCTGATCTTTCTAATTCTGTCCTTTCCCAAATCACAGACTGTCTATCTGCTGTCTCCTCCTGGATGTCACAGCGCCACCTGAAACTGAACCTTTCTAAAACAGAACTCATCATATTTCCTCCAAGATCTTCCCCTGTCCCTCAGATATCACTCACCGTAAACAACACCACCTTTCATTCCACCACACAGGCACGCTGCCTAGGAGTCATCTTAGACTCTCATCTGTCTTTTTCACCACACATTCAAACACTTGCAAAATCTTGCCGTATTCAACTGCGCAACATTGCTCGAATACGGCCCTATCTCAGTTCAGAATCAACTAAAACACTGATTCAGTCTCTCATCATCTCCCGCCTTGATTACTGCAACTTACTCCTCACAGGTATTCCAACAAGTCACCTTTCACAACTCCAATCTATTCTAAACGCGGCCGCTAGACTCATTCATCTAGCTCGCTGCTCAACATCAGCTGCTCCCATATGTATGTCCTTTCACTGGCTCCCAATCTCTTCTAGAATCAAATTCAAATTACTTACACTCACATTCAAGGACCTTAATAATGAAACCCCTCCCTATATTTCATCTCTAATCTCCAAATACACTCCTTCGCAAAACCTACACTCTGCTTCTGATCTTCGCCTCACTTCTCCTCTGGTCTCTTCTGCCCATTCTCGTCTACAAGACTTCTCTCGGGCTTCTGCTTTTCTCTGGAACTCTCTGCCACAAGCTGTCAGACTTTCTCCTTCCTTCCAAACTTTCAAGCGCTCCTTAAAGACCCATCTGTTTAAAGAGGCCTATTCGATGTACCTTAATTAATCATTGCTGTATCAAAAATGACAAATTGTTTATACAATCCTAATGTCTCAATTGTACCCTAACCTTTTAGTTTGTAAACCCTATTGTACTCTGTAATCCTTGTCTGTTATCCACCATTTATTCCCTGTTTGCTATAACTGCAGTAAAGCACTGCGTATCTTGACAGCGCTATATAAATAAATGATGATGATGATGATGATTGAGAAGGAAAAACAGCAGCCTGCCAGAAAGCATTTCTCTCCTAAAGTGCAGACACAAGTCACATGACTGGGGGCAGCTGGGAAATTGACAAAATGTCTAGCCCCATGTCAGATTTCAAAATGTAATATAAAAAATCTGTTTCCTATTTTGAGAAATGGATTTCAGTGCAGAATTCTGCTGGAGCAGCACTATTAACTGATTCATTTTGAAAAAAAATAATTTTCCCATGACAGTATCCCTTTAATGTTAACTGCTGTTAAACCCAGTTCTGATATTTCCCACTTTTTATCCATCAAATGAGTAAGTAAACCAACTGTATTATGCAGTTATAATGCAGTTCCATTAAATGGAAAGTGTTTCATTCAACAGAAACACACCTTAAATATGCCTTTTGCATTTTGATTTATTGGAGAAGTTGGCAAAGATCTGTATAATTTTATAGCAAAATCTAAAATTGGCAAAGCGCCCTTTCATAAACATGTCCAAACACACATTTTGCTTTTAGAAAGAATAAAAGCCAAACTATAAATATAGTTTCAGTTCATTCAATCTCTAGACAGTGTGTAGGATTTAGACTTAGACTCCCCTAATGGAAAATCTATAAAGGAACATCAGCTCTCCATGGGGAGTTAAGTAAAAGAAAGTGAAAATATAGATATTTCAGAAAGTAAATAATCTAAAATATAAAAATTACAACAAAAACTGTGAATTTAACTGAAGAGCAAGTAAATGTATTGATTTAAAGGAATAATCCAGCAATAATATTGAATGTTAAATGACGTGTTACGAGTTCCATGTATTTTTTAATTACATTAAAAAAATGCTATAAAAACAACTTGCAAACCAAGCGGCATGCATTAAATAATATGGATTGTTTCCACTGGCAGGACTTTCCTTCTTCTTAACACTAAGGGGATTATTTATCAAAATCCAAATTTTTTTGATTTTTTAAATAAAAAAAGTCTGACCAAACTAGAATCCACGATTTGACTGTAAGGCTTACCGGATAATCAAGTGATGGATCTTTACTGGATAACAAAGGACCCACAAGTGGCTCACACCACACAGAACCCACCCGAGGATGATAAAGGGGGAGCCGTGAGTGGAGAGGAGCCAGTGAGGCTCAAACAAAGTTAGGTACCAGGGGGTCGAGAGAGGAGTAGTCAAACCACATCCGAGTTCAAGGGCAAGCAGAAAACCAGCAGTAACGGAAGACAGGCCAAAGGTCTGGAAAGGCAGTGAAGATTCAGAAGTCAAGAGCAAGCAGGGGTCATACACAGGAATCAGTAGAAATTGTATAGCTAGGTTTCAGGAAAAAATTACGATAACCATGAAGTCATACCCACCGGACGTAGCCGCGCCCAGTGCCATGCTCGGTAAGTATTCTTACATTGTCCTTATTTATTATTAAATTGGTTTGGGTAAAAACTCAATCTAAAACATGAATCGTACAATTTTTTCTGAGTTTTTTCCCAAATCGATCTGTTATTGAGCTTTTTCCTGAAAAGCCTGAATTTTTCAAAATTTTTTACAGAAAAGCCAAAAAAAGGCCAGATTTTCAGCTAATTCCAGTGCAAACCACAGAAACTTCAAAATAGGATAGGAACAACTGCCATTGACTTATACACAGCCTCGGCAGGTATGAGATGGTGAGTTAGAATTTTTACTGGATAGGGCTTTAAGAAATCTTGAAAGTTCAAGTTTAAAAAAAGAAAAAAAATAATATAGAATTTTGCCTCAAAAAGCCTGACCTGTTAAATAACCCTCTTAGTTTTTGATGGAAGTATATTTTTATATTAATGTATATTCTATCGTTGTATTGATATCTGTATGTTATTCATTTGTTTAAATGGATAGCACTTTGTAAACAAGTAGTGCTATATAAAAATATACACATACATAAGATCATAACATCTTATAAAGTCAAGTGCATAAAGAACAAAACAATTATAAAAGCCATTCATCAACACACCAACATGTAATGCACTAAAATAATCAATGCAGATAGCATGTTGGTGCAACTATAAAGGTACTTGCAACCAAATATGATTCTGCACTTTCACATGGTTGCCAATGTCCCATCCTGCCTCTTATGATAAATGGTGTACACACTAGTCATACTGCCACCCTGGACCCGGCAGAAACTCCAGAGTACCCACAGCAGGTTGCATCAATAGGTACACCTAGCTTGCAGCAGTGAATCAGAAAAATTACCTTTTTGAATGTGCGCTCTGGAGATGATGCAAACCCCACTGTCTGAAATTATGTAACTTGTATTTGGTTGATGTCAGAACTAGGGATGCACAGAATCTTACTTTTCCTACTGAATCCCAAATCCTTATCACACAATTCAAACAAATCCCGAACCCTGAAGTCTGAATCCTTTCATGGGACTGTAAATGGGTGTTGTGCTCCAAAATATTGATGCACTTTGTAGGGTTCAGATTCTAGTTTGTCCAGTCTCTTGGATTCAGCCAAATCTCAATCCTGCTAAAAAAGGCTTGAATTCAGCCAAATCCAAAACTGAAATCCTGGATTGCATCCTTAACACCAGAGTAGTTGCATCCGGTTTGACGTATCAAGCACAACTGCATTTTGCGATTATGAAAAAATGCTGCATTAAGTGCAAAAAGGATGGTGAATTGAGTCACAAATTATATTTTGCACTTAGGTTTGTAAATGCGCTTATAGTTCTCATAGAGGTTGCATGCACTGTTGTTGCAATTTCTATTGCAGTGTTATTTTTGAGCATAAATAGTGTTGACACTTTTTCACCTGATGTCATAGAGGCAAATTCCTTTCTTGATGATAGAATTGATTATAGCATTTCTTTTTTGAAGTGAGATGTTTAGGTGCCTGCTTCCTAGATTTAAAACCTAACATAATAGATTGTCAAGAGTGGACTTTTATACTCACTGTTCCAAATGCTGTTTGCTGATTGTCCTCTATAACTTCTTTTCCTTATGTTCCCCAGGTGGGCTGCATTCCCTAGGTTTTTCTTTATGAAAAAAGAGTTTACTTTCAGATAACAGCAACAGGATTCAATAGAAAATATTGATGAATAGTTACGGAAGCAAGTTGAATTCACTTTTTTTTTTTCTATTTAGGACAATAAAATGTTTGATGTTTTCCTGAAATCATATTTACCTGAGCTCCTGGGATATACAGCCTGATTGTACAGGTTATCTATCATTATTTAATTTATGTATCCTGCTTCCACTGAGTTTTGTTCCTTGCATCATTTATTAACACTAGTGCAGTTTAAAGTGCCATTTTGCCTTTCCCCTTAATGCTGTGCGGTGGTGGATCAAAAGCATACCTAAGATGTTGAAGTGCAGGCATTGTTTAAAATAATATATAGCATGAACACATGCTATATATATATATATATATATATATATATATATATATATATATATATATATATATATAAAATTGTCTGCCTAAGGCATAGAGGCAAAGCAGGAATTATATGACTGACAGCTGAGATATTCAAATACCTTTATAATGGATATGGGTGTGCTAATAAAAAAAGCTGTGTTTCATGAGTAATTTAAAAATAACTTTTATTATTCAACATTTTATGACAGGTCCCCTTTAATTAGTTGTAACCTTATCATTAATAGCCTTTGATTAAGGATGGATACACCCTTGTCAAGAGTTTGTGTTTTTAACCTGAAACAGTTTTAATATGGGTTCTGTTTTGCCACTGTTTTCTTTGTTCCCATAAGCTGAAAGACCTACATTGGTCTCACAAGTGGGATTCAGCTGACCACAGTGAAGGAGTGACTCTTCCCATTTTCTAGCTTACTTAGGTTCACTAAACCATCATCTATCTGGAAAAGTCAAACGATAAAACTCATTGGAGAAGATTGTGGCTAAATCCAATTCATATAATGCTGCCCTAATGTGTATTTAAAATTAAGCACAATCTCCTTTACAGATTACATTTTTTGTTTCAATGATCAAACTATTTGGTCACAGAGGTGGCCAGGAATTAAATTATGCAGAGTAGGCTGACATTTGTCACATTAGCACCAAGTGGGTTAATATAAAAATATAATTTTTACCACAACTGGCATTTGAAGTGTAGCTGAATTATATAGGCACTAGTGATCTACTTGCTACAACAGATCTGTTTGCTTGCACAGATCTATTTTTTACACAGGTATTACTCTGGCTGTTAAAATGGTTTCACATAACCAGAAGCCAAACCTAGTCAAGAGGCAGCTAGGACTAATTAACTCAGTGTAGAGGTGTCTCCAGAGACACAATTAAATGGTGCAGTGCAGCTCATCATATGTTTAGCAACTATTGGATGCAACATCTGTTATTGTACATTACCAAAGCCATGGCAATTCATTCATCGCATGAAAGAAAAACTGGGTCCACTTATATCACACAATACAAAAGCACTATAGTCCCAGCATAAGCAACAACACTGTTATACTTTTCTTGGTGGCTCAGTTACATACTTTTAACTTTACACAATGTTGTTGTCGTTGTTTTTTTTATTGGGTTGCTTACTTGGCTCTGGAGAGCCTTGGAGAGCTGGTAAAAAGTTTACAATATTGGTAAAAATACAATACTAATTGTTGAACTACAGTTTATCCCATGCTAGATTATTTGCTATATGCTACTGTAAGTATGTTTATCTCTATATCTTATATATATTCTACAAGGAAGTTGCATCAAAATGCAAACAACTGTGCATACATTTTTTTTTTAAATAACTTGCATGTGACAACATCTTTAGGCATTTTGTCATTTCTGGCACAAACGTCCTTTAGGGTGCAGTTCATTTGCCACAAGTCTTGTATGTCTACTGACGGAACCAGCTGTGGAAACCCTGGAACTACTGCTATGTTCAGAGAACTTTTGTCTTCAAGGCCCCTCAATGTCAGGTACATTTGAAGACAATTCATTAGATCAGATGGCTACATTGAAGCTTTCCAAATATGCAAAACTGCAATGAGCATGTTTGGACAAAAGTAACTAATGAATGATGTTAATATTTGCACCCACATTAAATGCATAACCATACTCATTGCTTCCTGGACTCGTCCCCGCCACCACCTTGTTCCGAAACTGCCAAAAAGCTAGTACGGCATAAGGGAAGAACACTTGACTAGTTTTAAAAGAGTAGCAAAAAAACCCAAGCAGATGCCTACTGAGATTTAAATTGGCCAATCAAGACCCAGAGAAAGGGGACTTGTGCAATATGCAACTTAGAATTTCCCCAGAATTTCCTATACTTTTACCGCTTGTCTTCAGAGTACCTAAAAATAATATAAAATAATAATACAATCCAAAGATGTCATGCTTCCCTTATATTGTGCTTCATTATTTTTAAATAGCTAGATAGAACATATTGCTAGGGGTTACTCTCTTACATTGATGCAGTGATTAAAGTGCAATTTTGGATACTTTCATCATATTATTTTTCACAATGCACTGTTTTTACCCAAATTCTGCTGTTTTTCCAAGAAGTCCACATCCACCCATCTCATTAAAATCTGTACTTGTGACCAAAGGCACTCTTTGCACTTCGGCATAGCTATACTCAGCACTGAACAGTACTTCCACTCTGGATTGAGGTGGGTTCTGGCCAGCTCCTGCATACAATTTTCGGGTTGCGAACCTACTGTAGCAATACTGTTTTTTCACTTAAATTTATAGACTTGCGCTCTCCCCAGCCCCATTTGTGACATCACTGTGGGGCGGGGTGGGCCTAAATTTATAGACCTGCGGCAGGTTTAAAAATGTAATAGTCGGAAACCGGCAGTGCGAGGTCACGACCCGAAGATGTTGTGCAGGAGCCACATATCACTAGTTAGTGTGTTTTTGCCACAATGCCCCTTTTTCTTCCCAGTATTCCACCTTCATTGTGGGTGCTATTGACATTTTTTCCCCACAATGCATCTTTTCTCACAAATTCACACCATCATTGCAGGCATCATCATCATCATGTATTTTTTCCCACAATGCATCTTCCCCCCCCCAGAATCTAATGCAAGAGTAATCATGTGGGTTGCATCCAACTTATTAAATTGGTGCAACTGTGCTGTGCACTTTGCCTTAAATGGGGCACATTTGTGGGTTTGGATAGGGTGGGTTAGGGTCTGGTGTGGGTCAAGAATTTCTCAATCCATACACCACTAATGCCAACTCCTGAAATTGCACTGTTTACTGAGTACAGTACAATATATTAGGCCACAAGTCAGACATTATACATAGTCTTATTTTGACATTACAATGCATTTTTTTATGCTAAGAAATATACACACACAAATATATACCGAATGAACTCGTAGAAGGAGGCTTAATGAATACTGACACCTTTTTACATACTAAATGCATTTCTGCAGTCTTATTTTTAATAAGAGATAGGCAAATTACTGTAGACTTAATGTTAGGATTTTATAGAGTGAACCAAATTGCGAGTACCGACCAGTTGTGTGAGCGGGTTGAGACGCAAGGAGCGGTGCTGTGAATGAGAGCAGCAGGTGCCGTATGCCGGCAGGTTATCCGAGTGCAGGAGGGAGAACCATGACGGAGTCAGGGACGTGCCGACGTCTGAAACCAAAAGCACAATAACAAGTGTCAGATGCCAAAGGGGTAGCCAAAGACAAGTTGGGCAAACCCCGGTAACAGTACTGACTATTAATTAGCACTCTCACGAGTGGCAACCTTGTTTGCTCAATAACCAATTGTACTGGCAACTGGCCCACATGAACATGAGCTATAAGTAGCCTTCCAATGCTTCTCGAGACCAAGTTTCTTAGAAAATTGTACCACCTCCTTATTTTTTTAAACCATGTTGATAAAAATAAAATCATGGCAAGATGGGAACAGCTCTTTTAAGTCATGTTATCACCTCTGCAGCTTTTGCTGTTTGACATTCATGTGCCATATTTAAAGTAATAGTCAATACAATGTAGGTGAACTCCATGCTTGGTTCAGTACTTTACTCTGTAGCAGCACCAACACAGACTCAGGACCCAATTGTCCACGTATTTTGAAAATTAACAATAAAAATTGGGATGTACTTCCAAGAGTGTGTTCATTCCTGAGTGTGCCCAATAGTGTAAAACAGCCGTATTTAGAATCAAATCTACTCACATTCTGTCAGATTGATAACATCATCTGTATATTAAACTCGGAGACCTGATTGTAGCTTTACCTGCGGACAGAAACTGCTTATGCCCGATATGAATGGACTTATTAAGGTTATGACTTGGCAATCACGTGTCATAGATCATAGAGGTGTCTCTTTTTACTGGTCCTAGAAAGCGTAGCCTTTCGTGCAGATCAGCAGATCATGGGATTTTCCTCACCGGTCTGATCTTCTCCTCGTTGACTGTAGGCCTATGGTGTAGCCAGTCTGTGAACAGTTTCAAATGGCGTCCTCTGAACTTTACAAAACTCTGGTAATAATTGTTTTGTGAGAGCAAATGTTGATTTCTCAATCTATCTTTATTTACACATGAAAAGCCCAACGTGTTTCGTATGTGTACATAATTCCTCAGGGGCATTACCAATATTCCACCTTGGTGTTATTTAACCGGTAGTCAATCAATGAAACACATTAACATAAATTACATTGTCATTTGTTCATTGTACCGTATATACTCGAGTATAAGCCGTCCCGGGTATAAGCCGTGGTACCTAATTTTACCTCCAAAAACTGGGAAAGCTTATTGACTCGAGTATAAGCCTAGGGTGAGAAATGCAGCAGCTTCTGGTAAGTTTCAATCAAAAAAATTGAGTGTTTCTGCTCCCATTGGAGGTGCCGGCGTCTCTTTTTTGGATGCCGGCGACCATTCTTGGACGCTGGCAAATATTCTTGGAGACTATTCTTGGACGCCGGTGACTATTCTTGGATGCTGGCAACTATTCTTAGACGCCGGCGACCATTTTTGCGATTGACTCGAGTATAAGCCGAGGTAGAGTTTTTCAGCCCCCAAAATATGCTGAAAAACTCTACCTCGGCTCGAGTATATATATATCGTGTATATATACGGTATGAGTTTAAAATTTCATCATTAAATAGATTTAAAAAAAATGATTCCATCAATTTATAGACAGCTGAAACCTATGAATTACATCTCCCCTTTTATTCTTTGAAAAAAACATTGTAAATCAATTTCAATGGGTTAATGTTTTCAATTTGTAAATCCAGAAAGTCTCTTCTCTGGATATTAGTTGTATCATATTGCTACCACGCCATTGTGGGTACTTTTGTCCTATTGCCACAAATGTAAAAGTAGAGAAGGGTCAGACATATGTTTAATTTTAAAATAAGCTGATACCCTGTGTGTCATTAAACCTTTTCGGATATTATTTATATGTTCCCTCAGTCTGGTTTTCAAAATCTACTAGTTCTCCCCACATACTGTAGATTACATGGACAATAAAACAAATATATTACATTTTAATGTTAAATTCTTCAGAAATGCCTCATCCATACAAAGTTAACATTCAAAACTGTGATGATGTTTTTAGCAGAGGATATATAACATATAAATACTATTTTTTATCTTAAATTTGCTCATTTTCACTAGTTATTTTATTCCATAGCCTGTGCTTTTTACACAAAATATAATGAATAATTATGTACACAAAAATAGTAAAATTCAAATTGGCCTTTAGCAGATCTTGAGATGGAGTTTCAAGTTGTGTTGTTTGTAAGTCTGGTAATGCCCCCCCCCATATGTGCTGATGAGAAATGTTGACAGGATACAATTTTTTTCTGTACAAACTGCCTCCTGAGGGACATTGGTATAATGATGGCAAGGCAGTATTTGACAAAACTTCCTGGCCATACAGTATATTCCTGTTAGGACATCTTTAGAGGACAAAATAAAGTATTGTATTAATTGCCAGATACTGGGAACACAGACAGTTCCCCCTGTTCTTTCCAACCTCTGTTCACTTATGTAGTGACATTGCCTGCCTGTTATAAATGCAGAAAGTACAGTAATCTTTCTGCAATCAGTAACTAATTACTTATTTCTTTTATGACTATTTTTATTCATAACAGTATTTTTCTTATGGGATAAATTGCTATTCAATTGAAACCCCAAAGAAATGTATTCTATACAAACATACCAAGTAGAAGCAAAGAGTCTTGTTAACATGTTAGGCTTTAGGCCAGTGTCATACAGGTGAACTTTTCTGACCAAATTACTGTAATTTGATGCTGAAATCCACATAAGTGTCATAGCCCCCATGCCTTGCCCTGAGGCTCATGTTAGTGTCATGCAAGACATATGCTTGTGAACCATGCCATGTTCATAGATATGAAATCTATGTAAAATGAGCAATTTGCTTGCTACTTGTAGATATAAGCATCTTGTTTGGAAAACTCTGAATGTAGAAGTAGGGCCCTCGGCAGTTATAAATTAAAAAATAAAATGAATGTTGGACCCATTTATGGGGCTTAATTAAAAACACTGGGCCCATGGGCAGTAACCCATAACAACCAATTATTCATTGGCTTTTTTTTCAACCAGCTGCAACTACACAGTGAATGCAAGCATACATTTGGTAGCTATGGATTACTGCACAGTTGCAAATTTGCCCAATGTTTATAAATGAGTTCCATGAAGTCCTCTTTCTATCACTAAATACCCTGATCTGTTCCTTAACTTTAAAGATAATGTCACCTTTACATGTTTTTCATAATATTGCAAACAACTCTACCGCAAAAAGCATTATATGCATTACTGTCACTGATACTTTAAAATAAACATTATAAACATTATAAACATTATAAACATCATAAACGTTATGGGGTAAAAAATGTATATTTTGTTATATTTGGGGGACTGGACCTAAATAAATATCCTTATATCATTTATTGCTGTTTCTTTATCTAGAAGACATACCATGATTCAACACCAGCTTCTTCAATCTTTTTTTTTAAAACTCCAAAGACACAGACAGTCCTGTCAAGGAAAATAGGATCTTAAATTAATTACATCTTCAGAGTTGCAAAGTCAATAAGAAATAACACACATACATTTGTTTTGAGGGTAATGGTAGTACAGTCTTTTAAATAACATCCTGGCATATTGTATCTTCATGGTAACTAATTTGTCCATGATTCCCCTAAGGCACATTTCACCCTCTGAGAAAGTAGAGGCAAGACATGTCTTTACTGATACTAATCATGCCTGATATACACCAGGGTCATTACAATGCTGTCCCTAAATAGAATGCCAGTGTGCCAGATGTCTGCTTTGTTTTAAAGGGGTTTGTTTATTTTTTTGTTTTGTTTTATTTTTTTTAAGCTGGTTTGAGTTACTTTAGAATTTAAAGAATACATTGATAGAACTATTAATGTAAAAATAATGTTAAAAGTAACAAATAGACTTACCTTAGTAACACAATAATTTACTAAACA
This sequence comes from Xenopus petersii, assembly GCA_038501925.1. Taxonomy (NCBI): domain Eukaryota; kingdom Metazoa; phylum Chordata; class Amphibia; order Anura; family Pipidae; genus Xenopus; species Xenopus petersii. Next base: position 73,393,854 of record CM076683.1, on the reverse strand, counting down.
AGATTACATAAAAATATATACAATTTATTTATATTAAGTGGAAATAATACCTATAAGACCCATACAAAAAATGTTTTGTATGGGTATTTTTTCATTCTATATTATGTAATAACAAATGTTTTCCACCACAACCAGTAAGGATTTTAAAGAACATATTAACAAGTTTTGCATGCTAACATCATCAAATACTGTATACTCTTTACACAATGCATGATGTGCATCTTACAGACTTTCTGACCATTAGGCCACTATTGCCACTCATGCGTATGTATAGTTTTGTGAATAATATACCGAGGAAGGGCCATTATGGGGTTTCTGTGATACTGATCTTGATTTTAGTCATATACAAATCTTTACAATGTACTGTAAAATGCTAATATGAATGGAACATTAAGGGGCAGAATTATCAAAGGTCGAATTTCGAAGTGAAATATACTTCGAAATTCAACTATTGAATGGCTATACTTCGACTTCGAATATAGAAGTCAACGTTTTTTTACCGAATTTGAATGGTTTGCGGTCAAAGTAAAATTGTTCGATTAGACGATAAATCGTTTGAATCAAACAATTCAAACGATTTCAGCGATCAAACGATTTTACTTTGGCTACAAAAAACACTAACATAGCACTTCGACAGGTTTAATTTGGTGAACTATTGATGTCGAAGTTTTTTTTAAAGAGACAGTACTTCGATTATCGAACATTCAAATATTCAAACTATTTTACTTCGAATCGAATTCGAAGTAAATTTGAAGTCGTAGTATCCTATTCGATGGTCGAAGTATCCAAAAAATTACTTAGAAAATTCCCTCGAATTCACTTTGACCCTTGATAAATCTGCCCCTAATAGTTTCTATAGCAATAACTCTATCTTGGCCGTAACCAATTATCCTACATCTCCTCCAGAGGAAACTTCAGGGAATAGAATCTGTGGTTCCTTCTATTCCTATCCTAGCAAGAAACTGGCAACAGCACAATCTATAGACTAAAACAAATTTACTTGTAGAACTTCAAAAATGAGCTATATTTAAAAAAACACCTTCACCAACTTTCCTTAGTTATAAAATCTTCAAATACTTGTCACCATGAGACATTTATATCAACCCCTACTAGAAATCCCCCTAACCTAATTAAGATTGTTATATATCTTATTCTAGATTTTTTACTACTTCAAGAAAGCTTCTCTTTTTCTTCTTCTATGTTTTCATTCTGTTTTTTCTCACTGTTTAGATCTGTAAAATGAAACAAAAGATATAAATAACAGTTGTTTTTACAGCAATTCTGAACTCTGAATGCATCACATCTTAAAGAGGCATATGAATTTACTGGTAGAAATCCTGGCATTTTTTATTACATTTTCACATTTTCTGCTTACTTCATATTGATTTTAATATGGTGCAGATTGAGAGAGTGCAGAGGACACAGCTGGTGGGTAATAAAACCACTTCATGTGCAAGTATAATAATTTATTCATACTTTAATTTGAATCTGCAAATCTCACTCTTACTTTTTATAGGGATTCCTCTGATTCATGAGCAATTGTTAAAGGGTCTCTGTACAATAACATTTGCATGCAGAATTGTGCATTGTACCATGTAATAATTTTATAATATAACTTGCAGGTGATTAGCAAAACTAAGGGGTTGTTTTTGATTAACGGGTTGCCTTGACTATCCCATTATATAAAATGTTTGACAGTCACGGTGAGAAAGACATCAGCCCACACTTATTTACTTTTTCTCTGTAATAAAAAAATATTCAATAAAAAGCTCAATTCCTAGTAGTGGGATTCACTTAGAACCCTCCATAGTATTTATTCATATGTAACTTACACAAATCAAATAAAAAGCATAGAACAAACAGGCAAAAATATTGACTATATTGTGTTAGGACCAACACTTAATTCACTAAACATAAGAGCAGACTGCTAAAGTAAACATGACACCCCCTAGGCATTGCATTCACTTAATAGATACCCTGGACCAGAAAACTGCACTGGGTCAGGGTTCTTCTTGGCAAACATTACTAAGTAATCCTCTTCTTTCGTTGCTTCTTTCTTCAGACCCTTGAGGTCAACACATGTGCAGTAGAGTGCAAAGCCAGGTTTATTGTTAAAGGATATCAGGTAAGTGAATACAATCACTGGAGGGGGGGGCAATTTTTGGCATTCCCCAGTGATTGTTCTCAATCATTATGAGTGAAATGTATGTCCACTAATGTCTCATTAGTTTACCTGCTTTGAACATGCAAAGGCTCATTTACTGACCTGCACAAATTTCCAGTTATCAAAATCAGGCGTTTGCATTCATTTTCTAACATTTAGTAAAACTATAGCTGATTGGTTACTACTGGCAACTGTATTTAAGCACCTATGTTTGTAAATCAGCCCCATTATATTTGATTAAATTATATTATAAAGTAGCTTTGTCATTGCGTAGAAGTCAATATATAACTTTGATATAGCTCTAGTATTATAAATGTGAATGTAATAGCAGTATAACAATGTGCAACAATTAAATATATTTCATTGTGAGGCACTACCCCATATTTGATAGAGGTTACAATTGGTTGCATCCTTTGCTGCTGAAAAATAAGAGTAAGGAGTTCTGTGACCAAGTTATAGGCTAAGTTTTATTTCCTACACATCACTTAACCCTTTATTAAATTTATTTTTGAAACCTTAGGCACATTATACCCTATAACATAAAGGAATAGAGGGATACAGCCTCACTGTAAAAATTGTATTCAAAATTCATAGAACATGCAAATTTCCAGCCTTGTCTTACAACCAACAAGTTATTGTGAAATTCATGCTGAAAATTTATAACTGTGCATTGGAAATATTAATTGTTTCATTTTGGTTGTAACATTTGCCTGATTTATTTTCTTTATTGTGTTGGTGATGAATTTCTCATGGCAAATACTTTGAATGCAAATGTTATCAAGTTAGATTAATTATCATGCAACAGAATGTAATAACAAGCTCAGCTGAAGCATGCACAAATAGAGGTTACAATTCTATTGCAAGCTAACATAATTATGATATAATTGATTTTGGGTTCAGTTAAAAAATCACTTGGATGTACATATATTTTAATGTTAAATTAATTAGTCCGTCTTTAAAAATTGCTGAGATATTCATTCATAGAAATTCCATTTTGACCATGATTAGATTCTAATATGCTTTTATGATTCTCTTATCTATACTGTAATACAATGGCAGCCTGATCCAGCATTTGCCTCATTTGGATTATTCCCGCAAAAACTAAAACAATTTAGCTTTTCACATGTCTTTGGAGGACAGACAAAATCCCAAAGTCTGGGAAAACAAGGGTGAATTTGCAAAAATTCACGAAATGGTGCCGGCACCCAATTTTCGCGGGCGTTTCGCTATTTATTCGCTGGCGGCGAATTGTGTAAATTCACTGCGAATTCGCCCATCACTAGCTGCCTCATAAGTCTGGGGCTGGAAATCCCTTACAGAGAGTTGATAGCACAAAAGAGAGAACTTTAGCATGGCTTATCAGTGCCGTAGCTACAAAAAGGAAACATTTAAAATAATTAAGATAATTTGCAAAAATGTTTTTTTCTAACAGGGGCTATTCAAATGTAGAATATGGTCTGAGGTGAACACCCCCTTTAATGCACAATCTTGTTTTTAGGTTACAACCATAATGTTCCTTTAATACAGTTCCCAGTATGCTTCCACCCTTGATAGTGTGTGGGGAATTGTAGTCCAGCAACAGGAGAGTGAAGTGTAGTTGAGCAACAATGTTTTGATTTCATTTAAATTTTTGAGCACTATCTGCTATGTACAGTACACAGCTAGCATTAAAATGTTTTGCTTTAAGGCTGACTGATGAGCATATTAGGGAGGTGTGGAAAACTTTCGTGTAACCTCTTGACACCCTCTGAAGGCTGCAAAACAAGGCTGACAACTTCAAACAATTATAACAATTATAATCAAGAGTGAGGAGGCCGTCTGTTGAACCTCCTAGGCATGTTTTTCCTCTGCAACTCATGCCCTTTCCATCACTTTGGCCACAGGCCTAACTCCTGTTACACCCTAAATGTCATTCCACTATCACCAGCTCCACCCCCCCAGGGAAGCCCTCTTTGTTGTGACTCACTTATATCAACCCCCTACTCTGCTAACCCCCTTGCTCTGGGAAGGGCGGGGTAGGAGCTTTTCAAGATTAAAAAGAACACCCCTCTTCATTTCCTTCCTTCAAGCCCTCACATCTCCACCCTTACTTACAGGCAACCCAGTAAACTACAACACCCATAATTCATAACACTCCTCCAGTTCCTTGCTTTCTAACCCTGTCATGGCTCTGTCATTCCCCAGTTCCTGCCTCAATTCCCATGGGAATTTTTACTGAAAGCAAGTAATCACAAGATCTCCTAATGCTGTCATGGCTCTGTCATTTCCCAGTTCCTACCTCAATTCCCATGGGAATTTTTACTAAAAGCAAATAATCACAAGATCTACCACAAGTAACCTGTTTTGTGCTAAACCGCAAAGTATACTCTACATAGGACCACATATAAAAAAAACGTCTCCACTTAAGATACCCATTCCGATTAGAAGTAAGTAGGTTCCAGCTATTATTCAGAAGGGATTTGCCCATTACTATTTGTTACAATAAAATGTAAAAAAGGAAAAGTAAAGATAAAGTTCAATATGTGATATAGTGATAGGCAGTTGTCACTCTAAAAATTCTTTAAAGTGAATTTTTGCACCTCGAAGTTGAAGTACAGTATATGCCACTTCAGTCATCTTCACTGAATAAATGCTCTAACAGCCTGAAATAATGTGTCACCTTCATTCATTCATGTCATTAACTTAGCTTATGATTCTTCAGTGGGTCTTCTTACACTTTAGGAGAAGTGCAGTTACAAGCATGTAAAATGGGTGTAGTTGAGTGATAAAATGCCATTCATTGAAGGTTCAAGCATGTAAATTTGTGCCTTGCACTTATACAGAGTTGTTTTGAACACGCAGAATCAATTTTGAAACTGAAGTAATGCCAAGTTAACCTTTTAGTGAAACTGCTTCCAGTTTTATTGAAGCACACAATTTTTTGAAGTACACTGCAACTGCAAATCACTCCATTGAGACCACAATGATACTGAAAGTATCAGAAGAAATATATAGTGGGTGGTGCACTATATTTCGTTAGTAATCTTAGAAGATCAACTGAATCCATTTTATGATATGTATGTATGTATTTGTTTTAAACATAAGAATGAAACTGCAGTTTTTTTTCATTCCTAGTATTACCAGAATTACTGAATATCTCTACAACAGTGGAACAGCACACCTGAAAAATGTTATTCTAAGGCAGTGATCCCCAACCAGTAGCTCGCGAGCAACATGTTGCTCACCAACCCCTTAGATGTTGCTCTCAGGGTCCTCCAAAGCAGGTGCTTATTTTTGAATTCCAGGCTTGGAGGCAAGTTTTGGTTGTATAAAAACCATGTGTACTGCAAAACAGAGTCTCCTGTAGGTTGCCAGTCCATATAAAGGCTACCAAACAGCCAATCACAGCCCTTTTTTGGCACCCCCATGAACTTTTTCATGCTTGTGTTGCTCTCCAAGTCTTTTTACATTTACATGTGGCTCACGAGTAAAAAAGGTTGGGGACCCCTGTTCTAAGGCAATTACTGAATAATGTTTTATTCCCTGTTTCTTCTTTAATATATTTTATACAAAACATTTATGACATTCTCACATTTCATCAGAGAAATATTTGTACATTTTATTTTAGTCAATGTATGTAGTTATTAAAAATGCCAAATACAATCATTGCATTACACAGACCCCGCAAGCTTTTGTACTTTAGTTACCTATGTTTAAAAATAAAATAAAAACATTTCAGAATTCAGGCTGTTTTATATAAAATCATCTACTGCTGAGAAATGTTTTAATGGAAACAGGTATGTTTTCTACTGTCTAGCCCCCTGCTAAGTAAGATGTAACAAAGACAAGGAAACAAAAAATACTATAAATATCTCAGTGTTTGTCATACTGAAATTTGCTGCACAGGCTTTATTCAATCAACAATATCACTACATTTTATAAATATCAGTAAGCAGCTTTTGGGGTTTACCTATCTGAGAGGCTTAGAGTGACCCTTAAGCTCTTCTATATTTTTAACTAAACAAGGCTGCTTTATAAATTTGCTTGTTCCATGTAATTTTACTTGTATTTTTTGATGAAAAGTTAAAAAGCATTCAAGGAGACATACTGTATAGCATAATCGAAAACCCTCCAAACTTGAAGCCAAGAATGCATACTATATGGTGCCAGTTTCACTCTGCGTTAAAAACTATTATTTTTAAAAATGGATCATTTAATGGAATTTCCTTTAGATCTGCTATGGTCTCTGCCCATGTTCTAATGGTTCACTGCCAGAAGCACAGTAGGAGGGAATTGGAATGCCTTATCGGACATATGGAATGGATCAAGCGCACCTTCAGAATGGTCATGTTCTCATGGTTCCTCATTCTTCTATAGCTCATCTGTAAATACAGCATAATTTGATTGTGCTTCTTCTTCCTCACATTCTACATTGCCTATAGGATCACTTGTATTGTCAGCACATTTTTTTTTGTACAGATTGTTGGATTATCAACAACTTCAATATTTGGGCTTGAAGAAACACTCAATAAACTCTTGGATTATTTTGTTCTAAGGCAGTGTTTGTTGTTTCAGTATTTAAAGTATTTGTTAAATTTGGAGAGGACATTGATGTTGTAGACACCAATTGTTGCAAAAAAAGGCCTTTGTGTAGGCAACATATAAGAAGACACATTGGAATAAGGATGTGGATTGTAAGTGTGTAAAAAAGGATCACAATGTCTAGCTGTTGGAACATTATATAGTGGTGGTGTTGGGTTATTACCAACATATAGTAAATGTTGGGTATTGTTGGACCATAAACACTATATGGGTGTGTTGTTTGCAAGCTAGGACAACATGATTCTTTTTTTTTGTTTTAGAAGATGTTCTATTAGTTTTGCCCAAATTGCTTTTTAGTGCTATACAGCAAAAGATATGGGTAGTATGTTCAAAAAATCTTGATGCTTTTCCTGTATATGCAGAGTTTTTGATAAGAGTAACTTTACCTGAGTGCAAATTGAAAAATTGAAAAGTCCTTAAATAAAAATGTGAGGGTGACTTTGAATTTGAACATGGCTGTCTTGTGTGTTGTTAGGATGCACATGGGTGTATGGTGTATGTTTCGCAAGGCCAAACATACCTGCAATAGTGGACTTGGATCAAGCAATCACCTGCAGCATAGAGAACAAATGCAGCTATGGAAAAATAGATATATGACCTCCCTGGAATGCTGGCCAAGGTCCCTTTCAGTTTGTCTGGGTACACTATAAGAGCATATAGAGGATATGTAAGAGAGCAAATTGAAAAATTTTAAAGTGTGGAAAAAGAAAAGAGTGAAGGTGATGTTGTTTTTGGACACACTGGGGCTCATTTATAAAGTTTGTGCAGGACAGAATGATTTGCACATTGAGAATATTTGGATGCGCATGGTTATATTTATAAAGCTGGATGAGTGGTGTTCTTAATGTACAAACAGAATTGCGCAATTTGTTTCATACTGCGAATGTCCATAAGAGCTTTTTAAATACAGTGAAAAATGCAAATTACAAACACTCTGCATCTGATTTACGCCACAACTTTGGTGGGGGAGAAAATATTTGCAAAACAGTTTTGCAAATTGGGAATTTAAGTTACTGTCAATGCTATTTTCACACACACACAACAACTTCGCACACTGGGCGCACTCATGCTAACACCTGTCTCATTTGCGAACCACTGTGAAAATGTCTTCACAAAACACGGAAAGACGGGCACAGCAGTGCAATATTTTAGAGTTCAGGAAAAAGCATGGGCAATACAACCTTTTGCGAATAAATATGCACTGCACAAACTTTAGAAATGACCCCCAGTGAAGTGAACATGGTTGTCTTGTCAGGTCAAACATAACTGGAATAGTAGACTTGGGGCATGCAATTATCTGCAACATGGATGGCAAAGGCAGTCCCAATAATTTTCTAGAACAGCAAGTCCTTTTTATAGCACTGCTTATTACCTTTGATTGGTTGGAATGAGCCAATAGAAGATGTTCATAGAAATTTTAGGCGGAAAGATTTAAACTGCAGCAAAAACAAGTCCAGGTACAGGCCAAAATTCCAGGGCAGACAGCAGAACAAACAGATAAGGGAGAAGCCAAAGGTCCGGATGGGCAGAGTTCATATAAGGTCAAAAACAGGCTGAGGTCAATATCGGGAGATCCAAAAATCAGGAATAACAAGAAGCAGAGAAGAAAACAAGGCAGGAACAAGACAAGATTTGCCAGAAGATTTCAGGAACAGGATAACAGGATCAAAAACACGATCAGGATATCACAGGGCTTGGAGTCAGCAGTAGGGCCAATAATCCAGCACAGGGTGTTGGGGAATCTTAAATAGCCTTCAAATGAGCAATTGTCCTCAGCTGGATAGAGGGTGTGTACTTGCAGAACTTGACATGGAGGCATCCTGTCAAAGTTAGGGTGCCACCACATTGCCTGCTGTGGCTCAAGCAGGAGGAGCAGTGCCTGGAACATAACAAGTTCCTCACACAACCACTCAGACTCCTTACTTATTTATGCTCAGTAATGCAAACTTATTAGTGATGAGCACATTTTTTGCCAGGCATGTATTTGCAGGTAAATTCCGTACTTCGCCATCTATGAATTTTTTCGTGACTGCTGCAAAAATTTGCTGCAAAAAATTTCAATGTGACAAAAAAGTCACCATGACAAAAAAGTCGACCATAACAAAAAAACTCCCATTATCTTTAAAGCATTTGAACGAAAAAGTCACAGAGACAAAAAAGTCACCACAAGAAAAACTCCCATTGACTTTAATGCAAAAAATAAAAATATAAATTACAAAAAAAAAAAGAAAAATTATGCCAGAGGGTGAGTTTGTCAAATCTGGGAAGATTTTGACTTCATGAGATTACACTGTAATAAAACAAAAATAATTAGCACATTTGAGTTTATATTCATAAACTGAGTAATGATCACTATTGAAAATATTTACTCTACTACTGAAATAATAATAATGGTACGGACATGGGATACCTTAACCAAAAATCCATTATCCAGAAATCTCTTAATTATGGGAAGGCCATCTCCCATAGAATGCATTCCATGCAAATATTTCAAATTTTTAAACACTACATTTGTACTAGATGGTAACTAAACTGCATACATCCATATTGAGGGAAAACAATCCTATTGCATTTGATTTTTAGTAGACTTAGAGGTATGGATATTCAAATTACAAAAAATACCCCTTATATAGAAACCACCCAAGTCTCAATCATTCTGGAAAATAGATCCCATACATGCCCTACTACTATAAATAATATGGCATTGTTCATTTTTCAAAAATTACCTCAGAAACCCTATCTGTCCCAGGCTATGCCCTGCCGGAGGGAGTACTCTCCTTTGTGTATTATGGGTATTTCCAAGTTCCCTACGCTAATAAAGGTCGGGATCCCATAAGTCTTCCTCTAAGGACTTTACCTTTAGCAAGGAATTGGACATGCTAGAGTACCTGGATCAAGGGAGGCCTCAACATCACCTTAGTAAAGCCAGGAAATAGAAACCCTTTGCATCAGACAGGAACAGCTAGCAAGAGCAGTCCTGTGTAGGGATGGACGATTTTTTTTGCCTTGTTTCGCCGTGGAAATGATGTCCATAGACTTGTATGGCGTTGTACGTAAAAAGGACGCCCATAGACTTTAATGGCCGTTGGCAAATTTTTGGGAAAACTAAACGGGTCAAATTCGCCCATCCCTAGCTGTGTTGCCACCAAAGAGAGATAATGCAAACAAAATGCTAAAATCCAGATGACAACCTCTAAGTATATAGACAAAGAAAGGGACCCGATCTAGCAATCTTATCACTGGTATATAATGACTAAAGGCATCCTGTACATTGTTGTTGTACCTATTGCATATTATGTTTCAGAATTCAACTAAATATTGGTGTGCGTAAATTAGTGATGGGCGAATTTCTCCCATTTCAGCGGAAAATTCGCGAATTTCCCACAAAATTCTTGAAACGGTGAAAAATTTGTGAAAAATATCGGAAAATTCACGAAAAACTCTTGAAAATCGAACATTTTCACGGAAAAATTGTGAAATTTGCCGGTTTTCACAAACAAATTGTGACATTTGAACACTTCCATGAAAAACTCTTAAACACGGAAATGTATTCGCCGGCAGCGAAACGCGGCAATTTGCCCTGAATTCATGCTAGGTCTGCCACTAGCAGTAATTTTAAACTGTCTACCACATTATTTTTTATTGGATCCATTTGCTTTATAATTGTAGAAAGGAAGTACATCTTGCATTTGTTTAATCTGTCATAATTTATCCTTCACAAAACCATGCTGATTACTACTTTAAATACAATTATCCAGGACATAATCTTGAAAGAGGTCTTTGAAATATACCTTCCTTTAGAAAAGTCAAACCGAAATGCCTACAATTTCTATGTCGAAACTTTGAACCTTTTTTAGATATTGTTATTAGCTTGCCTCTAAACCATTGATACCATTTCCGACAAGGACCCTGCAAATCAGAAATAAAACTAAACTCTATTCTCTTGGTTGTATTTTGTTTTTTCTGTCTAGGAACCTGGTTAACATTGACTTTCCTTAAATGTTTATGAATGCTGTTCAATGTTTTTTGAGTCACTTAAAAATTAGTCACTTTTACTACAGTGTGATTCCTGTGGCAAAAGTTATTTTTGTTCTGGTTAAAAATAGTTTAAGCCCCATAAAGCTCAAAATGATGCTATCCAAATACACTCTTTTTATAGTAAAGAAGCATATGTGAAATCAGTTTAGTTGTATGGCTGTTACTTAGCAATTACAGTCTTTGCACTTATTATTATTAAATAACATTTATGACCTTTAGTATGGATTTAAATTTTAGCCGACCATTAATTAAGTTGACAAATGACAAAACCCTTCAGGATTTCTGTCAATTATGTTGCTAATGTTTAGAAAAGCCAATAGACACAGCTGACTTCTGTCATGAATTGCCAATCAAAAAAAGGAAATATGCTACAGAGAAAAAAACAGAGAAATAACCACTGACATGTTATATTAATTTTACTGCATATAACATATAATAATGATTCTAAATTATTATTATTACTATCAATAATGGGTGAAAATAAATGTGTAACTACTAGAAGTAGAATAATGGACAGTCTTTTTGATTTCTCTACAACATATAAAACATAGCACAATACTGATATTATATAATAACACACAGTTCTTACCTTATTAGTAAAACCAATGTTTAAAAGGGGCATTTGTCCAGGACCCACCTAAATAGGGCACAACCATTAAACATTTCACCTGCAATAATTTTGCACAAGGCATCACCAATAAATAGCAGGCCACTCATTTTTATAAGCTACCTTATTCTATTTGAATCTATTTATTTTTCTTGCTTTAACTTTGTTTGTTTTCTTGCTTTAACTTTATTCACCTTGAGCACACAGTAAAGGCAGGTGATGTAGCGTTATATACACACATAAACTAAACCATGAAATATAACTTTATTACTTTACAGAATTTACTCTTCTCTCCACCAACATTATATACTTTCATGTGGCTGGACGTCTAGTAATAATTATAATATTGTTTAATGTTTATCAACAATATTATTATGACTTCTGAAATTAGTATTTTCCATTTTGTGGGGTTATGAACTTTCTAGCAGACATGTGTGTTTATGTTAAGGGACTACTATCATAATTTTTTTAAAGGAGAAGGAATAATGACACCCACCAGTGCCTTAAAGGGGAACTATTGCAAAAAGGAAAATGTAAGATAAGCTTTATCGTATATAAATAAGATACCTTTTTATAATAAATTCTGTATGGTTTTTAAAAATAATGAATCTTGTTTTTACTATTCCTCTCTCAGCATCTGTCGTTTTTCACTTTGTGTTACTGTATGAGTTTGGATACTGATATTGATATACAATATACATATACAATATATAAAATCCATTATGTGATCCATAGATCAACTTTTTTGGTTACTTTGGAAAAGGGGGGTTTGTTAACTCCCCTTAATCTTATTCTCAGTGACTAATCCCTGTAAATAATACAGCATTATTATATAAAGATTGTACTATATACTACTTCAGGTTTTTGGTTCTATGTAATTTTAAGCATTGACCAAAGAAACAAGAGGAACATTTTTAAATCTGACCCAGACCCAAATGATTCTGTTTTCTTCTTTGTTTGTATTTAAAAGACCAGTAACACTGAAACATGGCTTTGTATGCATATAAAAATATATAATAGCTTAGTTCTTATGCAGGGTCAACGTCATGTATGTCACTCTACAGAATATAGAATAAAAAGCTTTCTCCTATAAATAGGACATTTGTTTCCAAGAAACTGTTTACTTGTAGGGGCTGTATCAAATACAAAGTGTTTAATACTATGAACACTAAAGTAGGTTTGCTTGAATACTGCTTTATTATGGTTATCGCCTTATTTTTTCATGTTGACAACCTTGAACCACTGCTGATAAAATAGTTTCAGGACAAGTGATGAGTCAGAGCAAATTCCTTAGGGAGAAGTGCCATGGACAGGTAAACAGAGCAGCATAAACAGACAAAATAAGAACTAAAGTTTGAAAAGTTTTCCTGTTATATTTTATTTTGAAGGCTATACCAATACTAGAGCAGAAGGGAAGTACTTCAGATCTAGCCATGATTAACATTATTGACACGTAACATACTGTAAAGTAAAGTAAAAAAAGACAAATTTGATTGCTTTTTATGATGAGATAAGTAAGATGCTGAACAGTGGGGGGACAGTAGATGTGATCTATTTGGATTTTGCCAAAGCATTTGATACCTTGCCCCACAAATGACTGCTCTCTAAACTAAGGTCTGTTGGGCTTAATGAAGTCCTTTGCACATGGATAGGAAACTGGTTACAGGATCGGGTACAGAGGGCGGTTGTTAATGGTACATTTTCTATTGGGAGTAAGGTTCTTAGTGGGGTCCCTCAGGGCTTGGTATTGGGTCCACTTTTATTTAATGTGTTTATTAGAGACTTAGGGGATAGGGATGTAGCGAACGTCGGAAAAAAAGTTCGCGAACATATTCGCGAACTTGCGCAAAAATGCGAGCGGTTCGCGAACGGTTCGCGAACCCCATAGACTTCAATGGGAAGGCGAACTTTAACATCTAAAAAAGACATTTCTGGCCAGAAAAATGATTTTAAAGTTGTTTAAAGGGTGCAACGACCTGGACAGTGGCATGCCAGAGGGGGATCAAGGGCAAAAATTTATCTGAAAAATCTGCCTGTGTGTGCTTGGAAGAGATAGTGTAGGGGGAGAGCTGTTAGTGATTTCAGGGACAGATGATAGTAAGTTTGCTGGCTAGTAATCTGCTTGATACTGCTCTGTATTGGAGGGACAGAAGTCTGCAGGGATTTGAGGGACATTTTAGCTTAGGTAGCTTTGCTGGCTAGTAATCTACTGTTCTCTTTAAACAACTGCCATACATTGACCTTGTAGGCATTGTTTGCCCAGTTTTTTTGGACGCAGCCACTGAAGCACAGTTGCCAGAAAAAATATGCCATATAAATGCTGAAAATAGTCATTTTTCGCCATACGTTGACCTTGTAGACATTGTTTGCCCAGTTTTTTTGGACGCAGCCACTGAAGCACAGTTGCCAGAAAAAATATGCCATATAAATGCTGAAAATAGTCATTTTTCGCCATACGTTGACCTTGTAGACATTGTTTGCCCAGTTTTTTTGGTTGCAGCCACTGAAGCACAGTTGCCAGAAAAAATATGCCATATAAATGCTGAAAATAGTAATTTTTTGCCATATACGTTGAGTCAACGTATGGCAAAAAATGACTATTTTCAGCATTTATGTGGCATATTTTTTCTGGCCTCTGTGCTTCATTGGCTGCGGCCAAAAAAACTGGGCAAACAATGCCTACAAGGTCAACGTCGTTGACCTTGTAGGCATTGTTTGCCCAGTTTTTTTGGCCGCAGCCACTGAAGCACAGAGGCCAGAAAAAATATGCCATATAAATGCTGAAAATAGTCATTTTTTTGGTCGCAGCCACTGAAGCACAGTTGCCAGAAAAATTATGCCATATAAATGCTGAAAATATAAATTTTTTTGGTTGCAGCCACTGAAGCACAGAGGCCAGAAAAATTATGCCATATAAATGCAGAAAATATGCATTTTTTTGGTCGCAGCCACTGAAGCACAGTTGACAGAAAAATTATGCCATATAAATGCTGAAAATATAAATTTTTTTGGTTGCAGCCACTGAAGCACAGAGGCCAGAAAAATTATGCCATATAAATGGAGAAAATATGCATTTTTTTGGTTGCAGCCACTGAAGCACAGAGGCTAGAAAAATTATGCCATATAAATGGACAAAATATGCATTTTTTTGGTTGCAGCCACTGAAGCACAGAGGCCAGAAAAATTATGCCATATAAATGCAGAAAATATGCATTTTTTTGGTTGCAGCCACTGAAGCACAGAGGCCAGAAAAATTATGCCATATAAATGCAGAAAATATGCATTTTTTTGGACGCAGCCACTGAAGCACAGTTGCCAGAAAAAATATGCCATATAAATGCTGAAAATAGTCATTTTTCGCCATACGTTGACCTTGTAGACATTGTTTGCCCAGTTTTTTTGGTTGCAGCCACTGAAGCACAGAGGCCAGAAAAAATTAAACCAGTAGGGTTTGCACCCTAGTTTGTAACGGTGGCGGAGGGAGGAGGACGCTAAAGGACAGCTGTGTGTGGAGTCATGAGGCTTGAAGAGAAGGACAGCTGCATAGAAGTCAGAACAAGTCTTCCGGCGTGCAGTAACCCTCCGAGATCCACCCCTCATTCATTTTAATAAAGGTCAGGTAATCGACACTTTTGTGACCTAGGCGAGTTCTCTTCTCAGTTACAATCCCTCCTGCTGCACTGAAGGTCCTTTCTGAGAGCACACTTGAGGCTGGGCAAGACAAGAGGTTCATGGCAAATTGTGACAGCTCTGGCCACAGATCAAGCCTGCGCACCCAGTAGTCCAGGGGTTCATCGCTCCTCAGAGTGTCGATATCTGCAGTTAATGCCAGGTAGTCCGCTACCTGCCGGTCGAGGCGTTCTTTGAGGGTGGATCCAGAAGGGTTGTGGCGCTGCCTTGGACAGAAAAACATTTGCATGTCTGATGTTACAGACCGGCCAAAGGGCTTTGTCCTTGCAGGTGTGCTCGTGGCAGGATTACTGGCACCTCTGCCCCTGGAATGTTGATGAGTTCCTGAAGTGACATCACCCTTAAAAGCATTGTACAACATGTTTTGCAGGCTGGTTTGTAAATGCCGCATCTTTTCGGACTTGTGGTATGTTGGTAACATTTCTGACACTTTATGCTTGTACCGAGGGTCTAGTAGCGTTGCGACCCAGTACAGGTCCTTCTCCTTAAGCCTCTTGATACGGGGGTCCTTCAACAGGCATGACAGCATGAAAGACCCCATTCTCACAAGGTTGGATGCAGAGCTATCCATCTCCGCTTCCTCATTATCAAGGACTGCATCATCCACGGTCTCCTCCCCCCAGCCACGTACAAGACCAGGGGTCCCCAAAAGGTCACCACTAGCCCCCTGGGAAGCCTGCTCCTGTTGGTCCTCCTCCTCCTCCTCCACAAAGCCACCTTCCTCCTCTGACTCCACTTCTGGCACCTCTCCCTGCGTTGCAGCAGGTGCCTGGGTTCGTTCTGGTGATTCCGACCATAAATCGTGCGCTTCCAGCTCCTCGTCATGCTGGTCTACAGCCTCATCTGTCACTCGTCGCACGGCACGCTCCAGGAAGAAAGCGAAGGGTATTAGGTCGCTGATGGTGCCTTCGGTGCGACTGACCATATTTGTCACCTCTTCAAAAGGTCGCATGAGCCTGCAGGCATCGCGCATAAGCACCCAGTAACGGGGGAAAAAAATCCCCAGCTCTGCAGATCCAGTCCTACCACCCAGTTCAAAAAGGTACTCGTTGACGGCCCTTTGTTGTTGCAGCAGACGTTCCAACATAAGGAGCGTTGAATTCCAGCGAGTCTGGCTGTCAGAAATCAAACGCCTGACTGGCATGTTGTAGCGCTGCTGAATGTCAGCAAGGCGTGCCATGGCTGTGTAGGAACGTCTGAAATGGGCCGACACCTTTCTGGACTGGGTGAGAACGTCCTGGAATCCTGGGTACTTGGAGACAAAACGTTGGACTATTAAATTTAACACATGTGCCATGCAGGGCACATGTGTTAAATTTCCCAGTCTCAATGCTGCCAACAGATTGCTTCCATTGTCACACACCACTTTTCCGATCTGCAGTTGGTGTGGGGTCAGCCACCGATCGGCCTGTGACTGCAGAGATGACAGGAGTACAGATCCGGTATGGTTTTTGCTTTCCAGGCACGTCATCCCCAAGACAGCGTGACAACGGCGTACCTGGCACGTCGAATAGCCTAGGGGGAGCTGGGGGTGCACAGGTGTGGAGGAGGAGAAGGAGGACCCAGCAGCAGAGTAAGAAGAAGAAGAGGAAGAAGACGAGGTAGAGAGCGATGGAGGAGTAGAGGTGGTGGCAGAACCGCGTGCAATCCGTGGCGGTGACACCAACTCCACTGTTGTTGTTGTTGTTGTTGAGCTACCCATTCCCTGCTTCCCATTCCCAGCCATTACCAAGTTCACCCAGTGGGCAGTGTAGGTGACATACCTGCCCTGACCATGCTTGGAGGACCATGCGTCAGTAGTCATATGGACCTTTGGCCCAACACTAAGTGACAGAGATGCGGTAACTTGGCTCTGCACATGTTGGTACAGGTGTGGTATTCCCTTTTTAGAAAAAAAATTGCGGCTGGGTACCTTCCACTGCGGTGTCCCAATTGCTACAAATTTGCGGAAGGCCTCAGAGTCCACCAGCTGGTATGGTAAAAGCTGGCGGGCTAAGAGTGCAGACAAGCCAGCTGTCAGACGCCGGGCAAGGGGGTGACAGTCAGACATTGGCTTCTTACGCTCAAACATGGCCTTCACAGAAACTTGGCTGGTGGCAGATGACTGGGAATGGGAACAGGTGGTCAAGGTGGAAGGCGGAGTGGAGGGTGGTTCAGATGGGTCAAGGAGAGCAGAGGTAGAGCAGTAAGATGCTGGACCAGAAGGAGTGTGGCTTTTAGTTTGCCTGTTGCCTTTGAGGTGTTGCTCCCAAAGTGCTTTGTGCTTGCCGCTCATGTGCCTTCGCATAGAAGTTGTACCTATGTGGCTGTTGGGCTTACCAAGGCTCAGTTTCTGACTGCACTCATTGCAAATTACAATGCTTTTGTCAGAGGCACACACATAAAAAAAACCCACACTGCTGACTTTTTGGAAGTGTGCGATCTGGCGGTAACAGTAGAAGTTGGCGGCATTGGCGGCAATGGCGGGTGCGTTGGCTGGCTGAACACAGGTGCCGATACATGTTGTTGCCCTACTGATCCCTGCGGGCTGTCCTCCCTGCTTCTTCTAAGTCTTATTCTCCTACTGCCTCTCTGACTCTCCGTCTCTCCATCTGAACTACCCTCCTCTTGCTCTCTTCTACTAGGCACCCACAAAACATCAATCTCCTCATCATCATTCTCCTCAGATGCATCAATTTCTTCTGACACATCACAGAAGGAAGCAGCAGCGGGGACCTCCTCCTCATCACTCATCATTATGTCCATCTCTGTCGTGTTCTCTGCCAGAATTAAATCTGGTGTAACGTCCTCATCTCCTTCATCTTCTTCTGCCAATAATGGTTGCGCATTACTCAGTTCAAGAAACTCATGGGAAAATAACTCCTCTGACTCCAGTGAAGAAGGGGCACCGGTGGTGGAGGAAGTGTTACGTGGGGTGGCCATAGCAGTGGAGGATGAGGAGGATGTTGTGGTAAAGTTAGAAACGGTAGAGGATGGGGTGTGCTGTGTAAGCCAGTCAACTACCTCTTCAGCATTTTGGGAGTTCAGGGTCATTGGCTTTTTAAAACTGGGCAATTTGCTAGGGCCACAGGATTGCATAGCAGCACGGCCCCTAGCACGGCCTCTGCGTGGCGGCCTGCCTTTGCCTGGCATTATTTTTAAAAAAACAACAACAACAAAAACTCAGTTGGTTTTTCTGGAAACGATAATACACACAGCTAGATGGCGGTTTGAAGAAAACACTGTGCAAATAATGCCTACAAGGTCAACGTATACACAGCGGTGGATACGGATTACGTAAAATATAAGAATGCTGCTTGAAAAAAAGTAACTCAAGTGGTTTTTCTAGAGACGATAATATTATCAATATTTAGACAAAATGTGAACAAGCTCACACAGCTAGATGGCGGTTTGAAGAAAACACTGTGCAAATAATGCCTACAAGGTCAACGTATACACAGCGGTGGATACGGATTACGTAAAATATAAGAATGCTGCTTGAAAAAAAGTAACTCAAGTGGTTTTTCTAGAGACGATAATATTATCAATATTTAGACAAAATGTGAACAAGCTCACACAGCTAGATGGCGGTTTGAAGAAAACACTGTGCAAATAATGCCCACAAGATCAACGTATACACTACTACAGCGGTGGATACGGATTACGTAAAATATATTATGGCTGCTTGAAAAAAGTCACTCCGGTGTTTTTTCTGGAGACGGTAATATTATGGATATTTAGACAGAATGTGAACAAGGTCACACAGCTAGATGGCTGTTGGTTGAATAACACACTGGGCAAAAAATGCCTACAGGGCAAATAATGCCTAAAAGGTCAACTTATACACTACTACAGCGATGGATACGGATTACGTAAAATTTATTATGGCTGCTTGAAAAAAGTCACTCCGGTGTTTTTTCTGGAGACGGTAATATTATGGATATTTAGACAGAATGTGAACAAGGTCACACAGCTAGATGGCTGTTGGTTGAATAACACACTGGGCAAAAAATGCCTACAGGGCAAATAATGCCTAAAAGGTCAACTTATACACTACTACAGCGATGGATACGGATTACGTAAAATTTATTATGGCTGCTTGAAAAAAGTCACTCCGGTGTTTTTTCTGGAGACGGTAATATTATGGATATTTAGACAGAATGTGAACAAGGTCACACAGCTAGATGGCTGTTGGTTGAATAACACACTGGGCAAAAAATGCCTACAGGGCAAATAATGCCTAAAAGGTCAACTTATACACTACTACAGCGATGGATACGGATTACGTAAAATTTATTATGGCTGCTTGAAAAAAGTCACTCCGGTGTTTTTTCTGGAGACGGTAATATTATGGATATTTAGACAGAATGTGAACAAGGTCACACAGCTAGATGGCTGTTGGTTGAATAACACACTGGGCAAAAAATGCCTACAGGGCAAATAATGCCTAAAAGGTCAACTTATACACTACTACAGCGGTAGTAAAATAAAAAAAAGTAAAATAAAAAAAAAATGAATATTAAAAAAAAAAAATTACAGTTGGTGCTGCTGAACTACTAGGAGCAGCAGATTAGCACACCAGTCCCACTCCCCAACACTGCTAGACTAATAGCACTGGGCTCTTATAGTAGTAGTAGTAGTAGTAGTAGTAGTAGTAGTAGTAGTAGTAGTAAAACAACAAAAAAATAAATAAAAGCAGTCCTTACAAGGACTACTGTTATTGCAGCAGTCAGCAGATGAGATCAGAAGCAGGACAGCTGCCCACTGCAGCTACATACAGAGCACTGCAGTAGAAGGTAGATTACTAGCCAGCAAAGCTACCTAAGCTTAAATGTCCCTCAAACCCCTGCAGACTTCTGTCCCTCCAATAACAGAGCAGTATCAAAACGATTACTAGCCAGCAAACTTTCAACTGTCCCTGAAATCACTAACAGGCAGCAGCTCTCTCCCTACACTATCTCTTCAGCACACACAGGCAGAGTGAAAAAAACGCTGCAGGGCTTCGGTTTTTATAGGGAAGGGGAGTGGTCCAGGGGAGAGCTTCCTGATTGGCTGCCATGTACCTGCTGGTCTGGGGTGAGAGGGCAAAAAAAAGCGCCAACAATGGCGAACCCAAAATGGCGAACGTCGCGCGACGTTCGCGAACTTCCGGCGAGCGCGAACACCCGATGTTCGCGCGAACAAGTTCGCCGGCGAACAGTTCGCGCCATCTCTATTAGGGGAAGGTATTGTAAGTAATGTATCATTGTTTGCAGATGACACAAAACTATCCAGTCCAATCAATTCCATCCAGGATGTGGCGTCCTTGCAACAGGATCTTGACAAACTGGCAATCTGGGCAGCTAAGTTGCAGATGAGATTCAATGTTGATAAATGTAAAGTCATGCACCTGGGTTGTAAAAATATCCAAGCCACTTATACCCTTAATGGGACTGCACTAGGCAAATCCATTATGGAAAAGGACCTTTTAGTCCTTGTAGATTATAAACTCGGCTGTAGCAAGCAATGCCAGTCAGCAGCATCAATTAAAAAGGGCTTGATTCAAGGCAGGAAGCAGTCATTCTTCCACTTTATAGAGCACTGGTAAGAATATGCCATACAGTTTTGGTCTCCATCACTCAAACAGGACATTGATGTATTAGAGAGGGTACAGATAAGGGCAACTAAGCCGGTAAAAGGTCTGGAATATCTTAGCTATGAAGAAAGACTGGCCAAATTGGGGATGTTCACGCTGGAGAAAAGGTGTTTAAGGGGTGATATGATAACTATGTATAAATATATAAGGGGATCATATAATAATCTCTCTAATGCTTTATTTACCAGTAGGTGTTTCCAGTTGACACAAGGTCACCCATTCAGTTTAGAAGAAAAGACGTTCCACCTAAATATTTGGAAGGGGATTTTTTACAGTGAGAGCTGTGAAGATGTGGAATTCTCTCCCTGAATCAGTTGTACTGGCTGATACATTAGATAGCGTTAAGAAGTGGTCGGATGGCTTTTTAGAAAGCAAGGGAATACTGGGTTAATGAAGATAGCTCTTAGTATAAGTTGATCCAGGGCCTAGTCCTATTGCCATTTTGGAGTCAGGAAGGAATTCTTTCCCCCTCTGAGGCAAATTGGAGAGGCTTCAGATGGGGTTTTTGATTCCTCTGGATCAACTGGCAGTTAGACAGGTTAAAAAATTAAAAGGTTGAACTTGATGGACATGTGTCTTTTTTCAACCTAACTTACTATGTTACTATGTTACTGATCGTAGTTCAAGGTCAACTGAGGAACAAGATAAAAATCTGCAGTACTAGAGTATAACTAGAGTAATAGAGTAGTAGTAGTAGAGGTACCACAGTAGTAGTAGTAGAGGTACCGCAAAATCTCTTAAATGTATGTATTTAAAGCTATATGTCCCTGCTTTAAGTAAATATAGTAGTACCACATGGTAAGATAAGTCATTGATCAGGGCAAGGGGTAGAAAGATGTTTATTAAACCATTCAACTAGCCAGTGGTCAGAACTGGTGGAAAACAAAAAGCAACATTTAAAGACAAGAGTAACATAGTCAGACAACAAGGTTCTAGGTACAGGTCTGGCAGATACTTACTTATATGCATTTTTAAATTCCCAGCCACACTTTCCCCTTGCCCCTATCTGCACTTAATCATAAGTTCAAATCTCTACTTACTTCAGCCACTTTAAGCAATGAAGGTAAGGAATTCAGTCATTTTTGTAAAACTAAAAAATACTACCTTAATTCAGTGATGCTAAAGCAAGCAGTAAAAATGACAACCAGTGTTAACCCTCATTGTAAAAATAAGCTTTACAGTCCATTTAAAAGTACATAAAAGTAAGGACATATCAGTATAGAGAGCAACAGTATTAAGCAACTTCAAATCTATTCTTCAGTCAATCAGGTTTAAATAAAATCCAGCTTGTTTGTAATTTCACTATGCTTTTTGCCAATATCATCACTTCTCATTCACATTTTGGCAGATCTTAACCAATCAGAGGTAATAAAAAAGTTTAACTGCAATGTTCATTTGTAAATGTTGATGTAAATATGGGCATTTTCATAACAAATGAATTATTCCAGTATATTAACTGTATGGTACAATGTGGGCAGTCTAAGTGACCAGCAGAAGTGCTCTATGGGCTGCTTTTTGAATGTGTTACTGTATATATTTTGGTGGCATATGTTTCCATTCTGAGAAAAAAAATATCATGCCATATAGTATTACCAGTTGTACAGCCACTATGCCTAATTCATTTATGTTGAAATGACATAATTTTAGCTTTCCATTGAATACCATTCAATACATGCAAGAACATACATCTGTATAAAAACATGACATTATTTTCTGATAGCACTACATAGACATTAAACAAAATATATACCTAGATGTACACAGAATTTGACTACTGCAGTTAGTTTCTGTGAAGTACAGTGTTTGTACAAGAGTGGTTGTACATGTCACATCTATGCATTTTTTATACCTAACTTTGCAATAGGTTAAACAATTAAAGCTTTCTTAACAACATTGCTAGTGATGGGTGAATCTGACCCGTTTTGTTGTGAAACAACGATAAATTCGCCAAATGCTTTGAAGTTTATTTTTTTGACACACCACAATTTTTTCACCCATAGGAGTCTGTGGGTGTATTTTTTGCAGCGAAACCCAGTGATTTGTATAATTTTTACAATTTGAACTGCATATATATCCAAATAAAATCTTCAGTTTATGAAAAAAAATTATATAGTGGTCAGTCATAATGACAACTTTTTATATTTAACATACAGAATATGTATGCAAAGAGTGGAGAATCAAGCATTTTAAAGGAGCTACTTCTTCAGTTAACACTGAAATTGGAACAAGCCTCTGCCTTTACCAAGTATAATCGTTATTTTATTTTTATTTTATTTAAATATTTCTATTTATCTTTTGGACTAAAACCCAGTATAACGTATATGAGATGTGGAGGCTAATTTATTAAAGGTTGAATTTTAGTGGTTTTAGAGGGTTTTGAAATCATGACTAAACTCATAGAGGAGCATTTATCAAAGGGTAGAATTTCGAATTTATGTGAGTTTTTTAAACACCTTTAAATTTGATTGAATTTGAAATTCAATTGGGGGAAATTCATTAAAAAATCTAATTATTCAAACTTGGACATCCTTTGATTCGAATTATACAAAACTTGTATCCTGCTTTTTCTCCGAAAAAAAATTTAAATGTCAGGAAGGCTATGAACATCTCCAAATTAATCCCTGGACCTCTCCCATTGACTTATACATGAATGCAGCAGGTTTTACGTGGTGTATAGTCAAATTTGAATTATTGAAGGGCCAGAGTATGATAAATCTCGGAATTGAATTTGAATTTTTAAAAAAAAAAAACTTGAATCGAGTTTGGATAATTCCCTAGTCAAATTTGACAGTTTTGACCATAAATTTTTTGTTTACATTTCTAATTTGAATTAGAATTTTCAATTTGACCCTTAAATCTGCCCCATAAACTCTAAAACCATGTTTGTCTCCCATTGACTTCTATAGCACCTCGACTAGTAATGGGCGAATCTGATCCATTTAGCTTTGCCAAAAATTTGTGAAACATCAAAGAATCGCCAAAATGCATTGCAGTCTATGGGCATCAATTTTTTCTTGTCAGTTTTTTGAACAAATAAATTCGCCCATCGAGGGGTGTGGCTTGCCTGGTCAGTGGTTGGCAGCATAGTGCACAAGCTCTGCTCCACACAGGCCTGAGCCGAAAATTCAACCGGCGATTTGAGATGGGCAAATCAGGAAGAAGCAGAGGCGACATGTCTGCCACCCCAGCAGACAAAAAATCGCATGCTAAAAACGACATAGCGCCGCTTTTTTTAAAGAAAAAAAAAACAGGAGCGCTTTCCAAAATGGCGGCCGCCACAGCTATAGAAAATGAAGAGGCTGACTCAGCGCAGCAGGACTCATCTGAGGCTGATAGTGAATGCGAAGAGGAGCAGGACATTAACTCCTACTTGAAAAGCCTTCCATCCAAGGCAGATATTAAAACAATGCTCCAAGAGGTAACATCCACTATAAGGGAGGACCTGCAGGATATAAAAAGAGACATGCTGCAACTCACCACTAGAACTGATCACCTGGAAACAAATCAAAGTAAGTTGATCTGCAATCAAAAAGCGCTTAACAACAGACTGCAAATGCAGAACACTTATATAGAAGATATGCGATGCCACATAGATGACCTTGAAAACAGAGGAAGGAGAAATAATACTAGAGTAAGAGGGGTCCCTGAACTGATAAAAGCTGAAGAAATACATTCTGTGCTGCTGCAGATTTTTAACAGCATATTAAAAAGAGACCCTGCAACTGAAATTCAAATCGACAGAGAACATAGAGTGCCTAAACCAAAAGGTGCACCTCTTAATGCTCCTAGAGACATCCTCTGCTGCGTCCATCAATTTAAAGAAAAAGAGGACATAATGCAAAGAGCCAGGGAAGTGAAGGAAATATCCTATGAAGAAAACAGAATATGTCTTTTTCAAGATATCTCTAGACTCACACTCATACAGCGGAAACAACTAAAACCTCTTACTGATGTATTAAGAGATAAAGCTATCCAGTACAAATGGGGATATCCATTCAGCCTTATTGCCAGGAAGGATGGAATACAATACATTTTGAGATCTCCACAAGAGACAGAATCCTTCCTTCACAAGCTACAACTGGAGCCGATTGCACTACCTGGATGGGACACAGCAGGAAGCAAAGCCCCCGAAATGGAGTTTGATCTACAAGGTGGATGGAAAACTGCGACACCCAGACGTACACCCCAAACTCCGAGGAACAGAAGTCGCTGGATTTCTGACCAAACTGAAAATAGGCCTAATGACTGAATCATGGACATTTACTATGGCAAAGCAGTAAATGCGGTAACTATAATATGATACGTCAATATGATACCACTGTTATGTTTATGTCTCTTGATGTATTTTGGTTGCAATATTTTGGTTATAATGTTCATAAGTTGCTTACACTATTACTAAACCCTGCTCCTCCTCTTTTTACCAATTTCTCTACCTTCTGAATTGACCCACTTAATAACCAATAATTAATGATACATAATACATTATGACACAAATAGTGTTTATGCTGTCTCCAAACCACAATGCTACTATTTATTCATAATAACATAGGAAAACAGCATTCCGGCTCAGGCCTGCTACTGTTGTGGACAGGCCCAATTGTTGTGCCCCTTACTAACATCCTGAGAGGTCTACACCTGAATGGGCGACCACTTCTCCCACAAATTCACCCCCAAGCCGCCAAGGAACCCAAACACTCCCAGGTTAACCCCTGGACTCTTTTTGGTGCGGCTAGCAGTCCGTTCCCCTGATCCCCTCTACCCAGTTACTTTCTTTACTTTCTATCTACTCCCTACCCCCGTTTACAGAGAGCCAATGGTTTCAAATGATAATGATGTTAGAAATGCAGAAAAATATCAAAGCAATATCCAACAGGTTTTACAATGGTACTGGACACGTGTGTTGTATATTCACTGAATGCTAATGGGTTGAATGAACCAAAGAAAAGGGCACAAATTTTTAAAGAATGTACCAAATACAGAGCAAAAATAGTACTTACAGATGCAGCCACTTTGGTTTGTCTGTTTGACACAGAATAACTAAACACAGATATCCCATTTATCTCATTTAACACAGAAAACTGTGTCACAACATCCCATCTAATTAAAGCATTCACCATTGTGAACAATGGAGCGTTGGTATGCTAATGAAAAGGTTAAATGCATTAAATGAGTTAAGATGACTTAAGATAACACAGTTTCTTCAATTACCCCTGAGTCATGACGCATTTAACTCACAAATCCAAGTGGCTTCATCTGTATACAGGAAACCCACTTCAAAGAAATGAAAGCTCCAAAGATACCTACCCATACTTACAGCTCAATATATCAGAGCAATAACCCCTTAAAAAAGGCTACAGGAGTAATGATCATGATTCACAAATCAGTCCCCTTTAAACTTGATGCAGTTAAACAGGATAAAGAAGGCAGATATATTATGATCAAAGGCATGGTGAACAATACCAAATTAACTATAGCAAATATCTACGCCCCTAATTCTGGTCAAGTTGACTATGCGAGACAAAGGCTAACCGACCTTGAATCCTTCGCAGAAGGTCTAATTATTCTAGGCGGAGACTTAAACCTAGCACTTAATCCATCCTGGGATTCCTCAAAAAACAAATTTAATGTCTCCTACAGACAACTTAAACGGATGAAAAAATCCCTCTCCGACATGCATCTGATTGACACTTGGAGATTATTGAATCCTAAAACAAAGGATTATACCCACTACTCTAAGACTTTTGACTGTTATAACAGAATAGATTATATCTTCATTAAACAAAACTGGTTACACCTGGTCACCAAAGCACAAATTGGAGAAACGTTATTATCAGATCACGCACCTGTAATCATGGAATTTAAGATCCCAAATTCTACAAAACCGGATTATAATTGGAAACTGAACAACTACTTAATTCATGGAGAAAACAACAAAAAACTACTAGCAATTAAAATACAACAAACGATAAAAGAAAACGAGACACCTCACACGGACCCAGGCATATTATGGGAAACAATTAAATGTGTAACAAGAGGCCAACTAATAGCATTAGGATCCAAAGTGAAAAAGGAAAAACAAGCAAAAATTCAATCACTACTAAAAGAAATTCAGCTGCTGGAAAATGTCCACAAAGCAACATTAGCTTCAATGACACTACTAGAATTAGAAGGCAAACGTACACAACTTAAGGCCCTGCTAGACCTTGATACTCAAAAAGCATATTTGAACAGTAAGCAAAGATCATATGAACTAGGGGACAAATGCACTAAATACTTTGCCAAGCGTCTCAAAAAAACACAAAACATGACTCATATAACAATGGTACAGGATAAGAAACAACAACCACATTATACGTCTCCCAAAATAGCAAAATGTTTCCAAGAATTTTACCAAGAACTGTACAAATTACAAACAAAACCAAACTCTGTGGAAACGCAACAAAAAATAGAGGACTTTATTTGCAAGGCACACCTGAGAAAAATTTCAAAAGAAAATGCTGAGTGGATAAAATCTAAATTCACCGAAAAGGAACTACAGGAAACAATTAACTCATTCCCTAATAATAAAAGCCCTGGCCCCGACGGGTATGCTTGAGAAAGGGGTCACGCCCCGAAACGTTGCATCCGCAATAAATGAGCAAGGTTTAACCTGCTGAACTTACCCATGCTGTGCCGGTGTGTCCTGTTCCCGACGGGTATGGAGCCTGCTTCTATAAAACATTTAACGATTTGATCAACATTCCACTATTGAAATACCTAAACTCTATAGGAGTTAACTGTAAGATACCAAACCAGTCTCAGGAAGCGCATATTACTATCATACCCAAACCGAATAAGGACCACTCCCAGTGCGGAAACTATAGACCAATATCCTTGATAAATGTCGATTTGAAGATATTTACGAAACTGATGGCCAACAGACTAAAAAAACTGATCCCCGACTTAATACACCCGGAGCAATGCGGATTTATACCCGGAAGAGAAGGAAAAGACAACACCACAAAAGTACTTTCATTAATACATTACGCTAAAACAAAACTTATTCCATCTCTCATATTGACGACAGATGCAGAGAAGGCCTTTGATAGGGTCTCCTGGGACTTTCTCAAATCTACATTAGCAGGCTTTGGTCTCCCAGATAATCTCATTGCAAAAATCATGGCATTGTATGACTCACCGACAGCTAGGGTGAGAACCAATGGCATACTATCCCAAAGTATACGCATCCACAATGGGACTAGACAAGGCTGCCCCCTTTCCCCTATCCTATTCATAATGATTATGGAAACTTTGTTAAACACAATTAGAGCTAACCAAGACGTGACAGGTCTAGTAATCAACAAAACTGAACACAAAGCGGCTGCATTTGCAGATGACCTACTGCTATTCATTACGAAACCTACTACTTCACTACCCAACTTAATGAACATCTTCAACACTTTTGGATCTCTCTCTAATTTCAAAATAAATTTCAGTAAATCCGAAGCATTAAACATAAATCTTCCAAAACAGATGGTGCAACAATTGTCCAGCAGCTTCCCTTTTCAATGGGCAGTCAAACCGATAAAGTACCTGGGAATTCTTATCTCAAATGATCTAACCAAACTTTATAGGGATAATATTGAACCTTTCTTAACGAGCATCCCAAAATTGTTAGAAAATTGGAGACATATATGTATTTCGTGGCCAGGAAGAATACAGGCAATTAAAATGATAGTACTTCCCAAATTATTATACACACTTCAATGCCTACCAATTGACATACCTACAGTATTCTTCAAAAAACTGAAAACAATATTTTCTAATTTTATCTGGGCAAATAAAAACCCAAGAATAGCCTACTCTCTACTCACTCGCCCCAGATTGGAGGGAGGTCTATCTGTCCCAGACATTTTCCTTTACTATAAAGCGATCCACCACTCACGCATTCTACAATGGAACCTGCGTGACAAAGAGAAGCTTTGGTTAGAGGTTGAACAAGCTGACACAAAAATACCACTGATAAATCATATATGGACCCACAAACTTAAACCTCCACGCCATATTCTACATCATCCAACAATAGCAGCCACCTTCAAAGTTTGGCAAAAAAACTATGAGAAATATGACCTGGCATATACACCTTTCCCACTTCAACCACTTATGTTCAACAATGATTTTCCCCCGAGCCTAGAAGAGAAAATGTTTGACAGATGGAGCAACTACCAGAACAAACCAACGTTAATGAAAGATTTTGTAAAACATAATAAAGTTATTTCGCTGGAAAAAATACAAAAGAGATGGGGTATATATCCAAGGGATTCATGGAATTACTCTCAAATCCATCACTACCTTGATGCTTGTCAACTGCATAACATAAGAACTCACTACACCTGGTGGGAAAATGTGATAATCAATAATACCAATCTTAAAAAACCTATGGCAACCATATATCAAAAGCTACTGCAAAGCACCCTAGCAGAGACTCCATCGCACCAAATAAAATGGGAAAAGGAACTAAAATTAAATCTCCATCAAGATCAATGGAGAAAAAATTACCTATCTACCTATAAATCATTTACAGCATCCAAAACACAAGAGTTTGTCTACAAACTCATAACCAGATGGTATTATACCCCGGTCAGATTGAAGCGAATGTTCCCGGAAGCCCAAAGCCAATGTTGGAGATGTAAACAACAGGAAGGGACATTCAGCCATATTTGGTACCATTGTAGTGTAATGCACAGTTACTGGCACGAGGTAATTAATATAATGGAGAAAGTCACAGGGGCAAAAGTTGCCACAAATTTTCTGTCAAAACTCATACTTCATTATGACCAAGAGTTAAACTCCATAATTACTAATAAGCTGCTGTTACATATGATACAGACAGCGAAAGCCTTGATCCCCAAAAAATGGAAAAATACGAAACCACCCTCCAGGCAGGAATGGATTCAATTGATGGAAGAAACCAGGAAATTAGAAGAGATCACAGCGATCATTCATAATAAAAACACTAAATACTGGCAGACTTGGTCCCCCTGGATCAGCTATCTGAAGTTGGTTAAACTTTAGGAAAGACCCATCTAGTAATTTAATTGCTTTATAATCACTCATATTTAAGAGTTGGAAGTGTACAGATAGATCAGCCTGTCCTTATCTAGGGAAAAGAAACCATTGAATCTCTCCTTTCATAATGTATGCTCTCTCTCAATATATGCTCTCTCACATCTGAACTTAATCTAATACTAATGTGACTATGTAATTTCAAAATGAAGACCATTTATTGTACTAACTCGTATTTGCACCCTCCCCCCCACCTCTTTCTTTCTGTATCCCTACTCCCCCCCTTTTTTACAAATGCATAAATAAGGAGTTTATAAAAAAAAAAAAAAAATTCGCCCATCACTATTGGTGAGGTTTGGTATTAAATTATATATGATATAAAAAGTATTTAAGAGATGTAGGAAATGTAGGCGTATGAACATATTCATTTCCATAATTTCTAAAGCTTTATTGGGGGGGCATCCTGAATTTGATTCCATCTTATCTGCAAAGAGTTTGTATGTTTTTCCTATGTTTGCATGGGTTTCCTTTATGTTCTTTGGTTTTCTCCCACACTCAAAACATACAGGCAGGTTAATTGTTTCCTGATTAATACATAATCTCTGTAAAGAGCTGCAGAAATGTATGGGCACTATATAAATACCAGGAAACAAATATATATTGTTTCTATAAAATGTGAAATCTGAGCCTACTAGCTAAAGGTTTGTAAAATGAGGTATAATATAAATGACATGTATAAGTATACATTTTTGTCTACATAACACATACAGCTGTATTTATTGCCATGTTTTTTTTACTAATGCCATTTACACTATTATTTTACAAAAAACCTCTATAACACAAGTCAATGATACAATCTTCAATATAAAGAACTTGCAACATAAAATGTGTTGTACTAAACAGTGATGTTATTACACCAGAGCTTAATGCCTTGCCACACAAGGTTAGCATTGATTTACTGTTTATCATGTATTCTTAATCAGTCTAAATTTTGGTCTGTAACATTGTGTTTTATAAGTAGCATCAAAACCAAGGGGAAATTTAGATGTATTACTTACTGAGAAGGATATTGATTAATTACAGGTTGAATTATGGGGAAACTGATTTCCTTTCTATGTTCTGTAGACCAGTTTTTTTGTGTTTTTTTTAAAGGTGACTAAATTTTTTGTGAATTTAGTACAGAATATCAATACAATATGTATTTTCAAAGGTAAAATACACAATGTATCTTTTCCCAAGATCCACTATATACTATAAAAATATATGTTACAGTACCACAGTTATTATAATTATTATTATTATTATTATTATTATTATTAAACTTGATAGCACAATATCACATCACAAATTGTGTTCCCTGGTTGCTAACATATTAACAAAAAACTCAAAGGGAAAAATTTGTAGATAAGATATATCCCAGGGATATACAATGTAGATCAAAACCACCTTCGATTTTTTTAAAGTCATTAAGCTTTAAGTTATATTTTTCATGATATTACAAAATGTCCTATTCTTAGAAACTTTTGAATTGATCCTCATGTTTTATTGTCTGTAGTTCCTGAATTATTAGCCTTCCTACTCAGCCTTTTTTTAATTTGCAAATGGGGGTCACTAACCCCATTGTCAAAATAATATTGTTCTGTGAAGTTACAATGTAATAGTTGCTCATTTTATTATTTATTTCAGACCCTCTTGTACACATATTCCAGACTTTTATGCAGACCACTACCTGGTTGCTGGGGTAAAATGAACTCTAGCAACTAGATAGCTGTTAAAGTGCCAAACTGGAAAGAAGTTGAAGAAAAAACTAGATAATTCAAATTTAAAATGAGAAAATGTGCATTTTGTCACTGTCTACATCATACTAAAATGTATTTTCAAGATTTTGAATTTCCTTTAATTTAAAGAACTACTCCTTTAAGTGTTTGGTCTAGAAAATGCAAAATTAGACACCTCATATTACCAGAAATATTTGTATCCATATTTAATTACATAATTGTCTTTATGTTATATAAATTTTAAATGCAATAAAATAATGATAATTGATAACTCTAGATAAAGTTATCACCTTGCACAAGACAACTATACTTTTCAAACTGATTGTAAAATATTTCCAATCATTTAGTACATCATGATGTTTGTTCAAAATGTGTTTTTGTTAATAATATGGCTGGAGGTTAGTCAGGTTTCCTTATTTATCAAAGATATGTATATATATATATATATATATATATATATTTATTTATATATTTTTTTTAATGTAATCATGGAAATATGACCTGAGATGGCTGCCTGCACGCCAATTTTACAAATTACAAAAAAAATACATTTATTGGTTTAAGAATAAAATTTTAAATGGTAGACTTGCAGTGTATGCAGTGTAATTTAGTGATATAAATGATAACAACAAAATCACAAACAGATTCTCTTTAAATGATTACATACAATAAATAATAAATATAATACATTATTTTTTATCTTGATATTTCATTAATTAGGATTTGGAGATCTTGTTTGTGTGTTTTCTGGAACTGAATTTCAATCATAAATAATAATACAATTATTGTAAAAATGAAAAGAGATGAGTGCTAATTTAAATCAGATTCAGTTGTAATGTGCTTTTGTGTCAGATTATATATAAATTATACTTTAAAGATGTTCAGGTTTAAAAATGTTCTACACCTTACCCTAATTCTCTCCATTATATTCTGATATATAAAGTCTAAAATAGATATACACCTTCTGTATGTCTACCAAGGGTAAAAATGTTAAAGTGGCATTCCTGTGAGAATTACATTAATTTCTGGCTTTAACATAAGTTTGGGGTTGAAAGGTTTAACGTTACTAGGCACTGAAGAAAAAAATCTTACTTTAAGCTGAGAGTAGTTTCTTCACTACTAAAATGAATAGTATACATATATCTTTTTAAGTCCTTCCAGTTCTTTTCTTTAATAACTGAAGGTTTTAGTCTTCTATGTGAAGTCCAAAAACATTGTGATCACTGTGACAATTTTGTGTAGAGTATATAAGCCCTTGGGGCAAATTCACTAATGGGCAATTTTCGCCAGGAACTGCTTTGCCACACTCTGTGCCACTTTGCTGGACACTAATTTGTTTCCACTACACTAATTCACTAAAATGTAAAGTTGTGTCTCAGCAGCCAAATGCTGGCTGTTAAGCTAGCGTTATTTTGGCAGTGGGAGCATTTCATATCAAATTTTTGCTAGCGTTCATCAAAACTTTGCTAGCACTCTTGCTCTTAGGTTAATTTGAATAGGGCCGGTACCTAAAAGTCATATGGAGTACTTTAATAGTAATGTTGCAAATGCTTGAAGTGGCTACTTTTTCTTCATTTTATCAGTTTGCCTGATCTGTGGTGGCGAAGTAAACTCTGGCGAAAGAGGTAACATTCAGTAAAATTTGCACTTTACAGAATTTGCAGAGTGCAAACGAACATTAGCGATGGTCTCATTCGCTAGCGAATTGTCCTCTGCACCTGTTGGTGAATTGTGGATGAGATTTCTGGCAAATTGTCGCTAGCGATGGCCATATCGCCCTTTAGTGAATCTACCCCCATGTGTCTTGGATAAAAATTCAAGTAATTTGTTTTAAATTTTGTAAAAAAAAAATGTTATAATTTGAGTGGTCATTTACTTACCACAGACAATGTCCAAAGTGCACTTCCAAATTCAATTGCCATGATTTTTGTACACTTCCAAATTTTTCCAGAGTATTTCAGCATTATTGCAGTTGTCAGGGGTGGTGTGTCTGATACAGTGGCAGCTAATGCATAAAAATTCATGCCGTTGTGCTCCCATGTTCAGAAACAATTATGCTGAAAACATAGAGTGTTTGAAGTTCAGTAAGTGCCATTTTGAGCATTAGGTGTGATGTGTGTGCCTTAGTCTTTTGTTGCATCTATGATGTGCCTATTGACGCAGGCTTCTGTGGAAAACCTGGTACTGCCTGGTTCAGAGGTCATAGTAGTTATAAGGTTTTTGAGAAGTGTATGTTGAAGTTTTTTTCAGCTTTAATAAATGTGGTTTTTCATTGGAAAGTAATGGGTCCGCAACTGCAGACATATTTGGCATTGAAAAATTAATTGAAAAATATTTGACCAGCAGAGGACCTCCAAAGAAACCGAGCAAATAATTTCTAATTTGAGCTGGCTTACATGTGCTTACACAGGAGAAATTTCTTTCTTTAGTAAAATATTGCCATTTGCCCCTATGGCTAACAATGATGAATCTAAACTGGTTAATTTATATTGCCTTCAACGTTAAATGAAATCCAGAGATTACTATAAAGATAAGCCTGACTTGCCCTAGAAGAAGTTTTGTCACAATACAATGAAAATCATTCGTATTTTTCACTTTCTTGGGAATTTTTTTTTTAAATTTCCGGGAAAGTGTATTAATAAATAAGGCAAAACATAATTTGGTCAGAGTTTTTTTTCAGAAAATATTGAGATAAAATCAGACTTTGATAAATAACCTCTTAATGTATTATGTAACATTCAATACATAGTAACATAGTGAGATAGGTTGAAAAAAGACACGTCAATGAAGTTCAACTTTTTTTAACCTGCCTATCTGCCAGTTGATCCAGAGGAAGGCAAAAAAAACCCATCTGAAGCCTCCCAGAGGGGGAAAAATTGCTTCCTGACTCCAAAATGGCAATTGGACTAGTCCCTTGATCAACTTGTACTATGAGCTATCTTCCATAACCCTGTATTCCTTCACTTGCTTAAAAGCCATCCAACCCCTTCTTAAAGCTATCTAATGTATCAGCCACATCTTCATCTTCACAGCGCTCACTGTAAAAAACCCCTTCCGAATATTTAGGCGGATCCTCTTTTCTTCTAATCGGAATGGGTAAATAATGATGTCAATAGATTATGTATGGGCCATATTTTGTATATGGAATGTTTAACTCTGGAACATCCATTCAACACCAACTAAATCAATGAAATGGATAATTGTGACCCCTTAGGACTTAATTCTTAACCCTAGAAGATAAGTTTGTATATTGGTTTATGTAAGCCCTTGTGATGGATGTATATGATTGTATGATTTTAGCAATTTAAGTTTTAAACCAATACTTTATGGGGCAGATGTATTAAGGGTCAAATATCGAGGGTTAATTAACCCTTGATATTCGACTGGCGAATTAAAATCCTTCAACTTTGGATTTTGCACAAATCGTTCGATCGAACGAAGGAAAATTGTTTGATTGAACGATTAAATCCTTCGAATTGAAGGATTTTAATCCATCGATCGAAGGAAAAAACTTGGAAAGCCTATAGGGACCTTCCCCATAGGCTAACATGGACTTCGGTAGCTTTTAGGTGGCGAACTAGGGGGTCGAAGTTTTTTACTTCGACTATCGAATAGTTGAATGATTTATGGTTCGAATCGTTTGATTCGAAGTTGAAGTCATAGTCGAAGGTCAAAGTAGCCCATTCGATGGTCGAAGTAGCCAAAAAAACACTTCGAAATTCGAAGTTTTTTTTCCTCTATTCCTTCACTCGAACTTACTGAATGGGCCCCCAAGAGTAAGGTTTATATTGGATAGTTAATTTATGCTTGATCTATGAACACCCATGTGTTATTTTAAGTGGATTTCAGAATTTGGAGTCATATATGTAAGAGAAAGATTCTACTTGCTAGCTCAGCTCAGGTATTCAGATATATTTAATTAATAATCACATATGACATTGGACAGCATATTTCTCATAAAGTTTGATTATTTCAATCTACAGTTTTTCCTAGCCTATAAATGATCTAATATCCTTATTCAGCCCATTCGTTGCAACTGTATCCAAAAATGAATATCCACTTGACTTCCCGTTTAGACAACAACGTTCTATCAATATCTATTTTCCTTTTCCCGTAGCTTCATGGTTTCAATTGCCTGAAAAGGGACAAAATGCTCATTAGCATTATGTCTCTTTAATATGTGTTAAGCTATAGCAGAAGAAGAATCTACTCTATTAATACAGGCTACATGTTCAAAACTCTGTCTTTGAACTGTCAAATTGTGTTTTTTCCCCAAATCCAATTGAGATAAAATCAGATTCAACCAAAGTGTTTCTCAATGTTTATAAATTATATGATGTATCTCTTTTGCTACACGACTGAAAGCAGTTACAAACCTCATTCTATTAGATTCATATCTCTCATTTTGTTTATTTTGGTTTTCATTTTTAACTTTAGACTTGAGCAAGCCACTTCTATCACTTCTGTTTATCAGAATGGCTCTATCATATGATCTCTTGAGTGTCTATTAACTAGAATTTATATTTTATTGTTTTTGCACAATACACTTTAATATTTTTTTATAATGGAAACTGATACATACCATATGTTTTACTTGTGGGAGTGATGACTGGAATTTTGGAATATGTTAGTTGTGTAATCACTTCCTGTATTCACATCCCGATGACGGTATCCAGACAATCAAAACACATTGATGGTCGTAATGCTTTTTAGTGAGTGTATTATATATGCTGTCAGTGCTTTCTTATTTCTTATTTCTAAGAATCACTTCCAAAAGACTGCAAATTTGTTTTAGGAAACATGCAGAACAAACATGCAGAAAGCAGCACCGGTGAGCAATAAATACAGTCCTTTGTGACTTTTGACAGCAAAAATTGGGCTACATCAACTAAAGGACAAAGTAAATAAAAGGCAAGTCCTTTCTCAGTTGATAGGATCTTTGGTTTTCCTTGTTATTATCTTGCTGCCCTTGTTGATACCTGAATAAGCCCTGATCCGATTTTGATGAGGATGATGATGTACACAGCAGGTACCTGAAGGTGTAGCTTTTAAGGTACACCTCAAATACATGCAAATGTATACACTAAACAGACGCAACCACATGAGGGGATATGAACCAATATACAATTCTACATTGGACATTATAAATATTTTATTGCTTACTTTTTTATTAACACTTTTCTTCTGAAACTGCTTTGTTTAGAAACAACAGCAACCTGGCTGCAGAACTGGAACACCTGATTATAGGAATTCTACAATTTAAAAAGTGGATTTTATGGATTTTATCAGTGTAAAATGAAAGAATACAGCATGTGTTACTAAACTTGTACTTCTAATAAACTTTTCTTTTCAATTATAATGTACAACAGCACCCAATCCGAGGCTTTTGTGATACTAAAATCTATTGTTTGTGTATGATTATATATACTGTAGCTAATGTGAGTGTATGGAGGGCTCGGTGTGTGTATGTATGGATGCTGGGATTCATTTGGAGGGGTTAAACTTGAAGCACTATGGTCTTTTTTTCAACTAACTATGTAACCCTCTTACTTTGTTTTTTACCTATGAAAGCATTGAAAGTTGAAATAATTACTTACCTTATCTTATTTTGCCTTTTGGAAAAAAACATGTCACTAGGAGACTCCTCATCTTATTTACTTCATTAAATAAAAATGAGCAGATACGTTAGTAGTAGGCATACTAACAGGCTGGTGAAAGCAAAGAAATCAATACAAAAAGTATTTATTAACTGTTAATGTAAAGTAAGGGTTGTAAATAGTGATGGGCGAATGAATTCGCCTGGCACGAATATATGGTGAATTCCAGCGTTTCGCTGCCATCGAATAAATTCGCAAATCTCTCTAGTTTTTTCTGTGAAAAGGTTTGAATTGCTCGATTTTATAGTGGAAACTTCAGAATTGTTCAATTTTTTTCGTGGAAAGGTTCCAATTGCTAGATTTTATAGTGAAAACCTCAGAATTGCTCGATTTTTTTGTGAAAACATTCGGATTGCTTGATTTTTTCGTGAAAACTTTAGAAACTTTCTGATTTCACGGTTTTTCACAAATTTGTCAGCGAAGCGAAACGGGAGAGATTAGCCCATCACAAGTTGTATATTAAAGTACTATGGTTTAACTTTTTATTTCTTTCTTGTATGCTAACTGCTTTGCAGTTCGTTTTCCCTCAGTTTGAGGTGGGGTTTGATTAGTGCACCTGAACAGACAGTATACATAAACTCCTGGTTCTCCATTGGAGCTTGCTGTAGTGGTTAGCTGCTCTTAAGGGTTTGTTCTTTAAGTGGGGCCACTGTAAGTGGAGTTGCAAACACTGGAGTTTCAAACTAAAGGAGGTTCAAACTAGGTCAAAAGTTTGTTCTAAACCCTATTTTTTTTTATTCCAGTTTTTTATCTGTTACTGGTATAATGAGTGCTAGCATAATGAGTGCTAGCAAGATTGAAGGTCTGCCCCATGCACAGTCTGCCATATGTATGCAGATTTGGAACAAGAGTTCCAAACTGCTTACCTCTGTGGCGGTTCTGAAGAAATTACCACTTTAGAGGCTTGTGTCAGAGCTAGTGATGGGCACATTTATTCAGCAGGCGCGAATTCGCGAAACGCCAGCGAAAAATAATTCACCGACGTCAAAAAAATTTCCAAAAAAATGGACGCCAGCGTCATAAACAGGCCGCCGGCGCCGTTTCGTGAATTTTTCGCTGTTTCACGAATTTTGCGCAAATTTCATGCGAAATTCACAAATTTTTCGGCGAAGCAAAACGGCGCAAATTCGCCCATCACTAGTTAGAGCACTAGAGCAGCAAATTGCAACACATTGACAATCTTAAGAGGAGTCTCTTGCTACCTGAGAAGGATCTAGTAGGGTCAGATAGTTTGGGGGGGGCAAAACAGCAACATGATGATGAGGCAGTTAGCTGAGTAACAAGTAGAAAATCTAAAGTGAGCAAAAGGAAAAGGGAGGCTGCTCTGGGGTTTATACATCCCAACAGTGTTGCCAGATTGTGTGAAGAAGATGGAAGTGTGAACTCTGGATTGGCAGTTCTAGATGGGACTGATCTCTCTAACAGCTGGAAGACCAGTTTCTCTTGTAGTGGTGGGAAGGAAAGCAGAGTCAGGCCTAAACAGATTGTTGTTGTAGGGGATTCAATTATTAGGTAAGTGGACAGGGCAATCTATCGTCTAGATCACTACAACCGAATATGTGGTTGACAAATCAGGTAGACAAATTATTTAGTGGGACGGGGCATGACCCAGCTGACT
Source organism: Xenopus petersii (assembly GCA_038501925.1). Lineage (NCBI taxonomy): Eukaryota > Metazoa > Chordata > Amphibia > Anura > Pipidae > Xenopus > Xenopus petersii. The sequence continues at coordinate 73,355,062 of CM076683.1, read as the reverse complement.
TAGTGCATATTGGTACTAACAACAAAAATGAATGATAGATGGAAGACCTTAAAAAAGTGAGTTCAGGAATCTAGGCTCTAAGATTAAGGGAAGATATTCCAATGTAATTTTTTTCTGAAATGTTTCCCATGACATGTGCAAGTTTAGGAAAATAGCAGGAGCTTAGGGAGCTAAATGTGTGGCTCAAGTCTTGGTGTAGAAAGGAAGGGTTTGGTTTCCTAAAGCACTGGGCTGAATTTTCCTTGGGGTACAAACTGTACAAATAGTCATGTCTGCTTGCACCTCAATGGAAGGGGGTTCCCTGTGCTAGGAGAAAGAATGGCTACTGTGCTAGGTGAAAGAATGGTTAAGAAGTTGGAGGAGTGTTTAAACTAGGCAAGGGGGAGTGGGTGAGCCAAAGAATTACGGAGAAGCTAGGTGGGCAAGTGGGATTAGAAAGGGGTCATGGGGAGGATTGAGTGGGGCATACAGTTTACCAGCTAAGGAGGCCCATTTGTTACAAGGAAAACAGGCTAATACTAACTTAAGATATAATTATCTATTAAGTAATGTAGATTACAAAAGGAAAAGTAGTAACCTTAGCTGTATACTGACAAATATATGGTGTTTATCAGGTAAAATGGGAGAGCTAGACTTAATTGCATGCTTTAAAAATGATGATATATTTGGTATCACAGAGACATGGTTGGATGACACGCGTGACTGGGCTGTGAATTTAAATAGTTACACACTTTTATGAGGAGTGTGTTTGTATTCCTGAATTAAATCCATGCACTAAAGAGATATCCTTTAATGGCACAAGGGAGGGGGCAGAGTCCCTATGGGTAGAAATTTGGAAACTGGGAAAAAGCAAGATCATTACAAAGAAAATGATCATTGGGATATGTTACTAACCACCTTGTATACTGTAAGTGACAAAAATGAAGCCCACCTACTTTTACAAATAGAAGCAGCTTTGCAATTAGATCAAGTAATTATTATGGGTGACTTTATCCAGACATTGACTCGGGTAATAGGGTTGCCAAATTAGAAATATCTAGTAGTTTGCAAATATGCTGAATGACAACTTTTTTAAGCTCATTCAAGAACCAACTAGGAATGAGCCTCTTTTGGATTTTATCTGTACCATTTGTGTGGCTGAGCATTTTGGGAATAGTGATCATAACATGGTCTCCTTTGAGATTATGTTGTAGAAACAACTCTATAAGGGAGCAACTAAAACACTTAGGGGCCCATTCATTAAGTTTGAGTGAAGGAATAGAAGAAAAAATGCTTCGAATTTCGAAGTGTTTTTTGGCTAGTTCGACCATCAAATGGGCTACTTCAACCTTCGACTACGACTTCGAATCGAACGATTCAAACTAAAAATCGTTCGACTATTCGACCATTTGATAGTCGAAGTACTGTCTCTTTAAGAAAAAACTTTGACCCCTTAGTTCGCCACCTAAAAGCTACCGAAGTCAATGTTAGCCTATGGGGAATGTCCTCATAGGCTTGGCTATCTTTTTTTGGTCGAAGGATAATCCTTCGATCGATGGATTAAAATCCTTTGAATTGTTCAATCAAACAATTATTCCTTCGATCAAACTATTTGCGCAAAATCCTTCCACTTCGATATTCGAAGTACAGATGCAGCCACTTTGTTTTGTCTGTTTGACACAGAATAACTAAACACAGATATCCCATTTATCTCATTTAACACAGAAAACTGTGTCACAACATCCCATCTAATTAAAGCATTCACCATTGTGAACAATGGAGCTTTGGTATGCTAATGAAAAGGTTAAATGCATTAAATGAGTTAAGATGACTTAAGATAACACAGTTTCTTCAATTACCCCTGAGTCATGACGCATTTAACTCACAAATCCAAGTGGCTTCATCTGTATAAGGATTTTCATTCCCCAGTAGAATATCGAGGGTTAATTAACCCTCGATATTCGACCCTTGATGAATTTGCCCCTTAATTGTAGACATACAAACATCTCTGCATTAATTTGGAAATGCTTTGGTTAAACACAGAATTAAAATGGGATCTCTGCATTAATTTGGAAATGCTTTGGTTAAACACAGAATTAAAATGGGATGTTTTGAAAATGCTGCTTAATGTCAGTATACTGTATGTCAGTATATTCCCCTTGTAAGCAAAACTGTAGTGGTTCAATAGAAGTGTTGGTGTTGAGGTGGGTAAGAAAATATGTGCTTTTAAGGCTTTCAAGTTAGCTGGGACAGCTGAAACATTTATCAGGTACAAGGAGGCCAATAAATCATGCAAAAAATCAGGCAAGCTAAAATCGATATGGAAAAGGGTATTGCAGCAAGCAGTAAAAATAATTCAAAATTACTTTTTAAATATGGTAATGAACCAGGAAGGCATGGGGCCTTTAATATCAGAGGGGGTTCGACTGAGATTATAAACTCTTATTTTCATCTGTCTACATAAATGAGAAACCAGTTAATAAATGTTTCCTTCTCAATAGTGCCAATCCAAGTATTTCAACTAATGTTGCATGGTTCACACATGAGGAAATTCAAAATAGACTAGGTCCAAGACTGGATGGTATTCATCCCAGGGTACTTATATAGCTTAGCCCTGCGATTGCCAAACTACTTTACTTAATTTTTTAGAATTCATTGAGGTCTGGCACAATGGCGAGAGACTGGCGAATTGGCGAAATGTGTTGCTGCTATTCAAAAAGGGATCCTGTTCTCAGCATCAAAATGATAGGCTGGTTAGTCTGACATCAATGATAGGAGCGCTTTTTGAAGGGATAAGAAACTGGACTTCATTGTAAATCATAATACTATGACTTTGTGCAAGCATGGTTTTATGTGTAATAGATCTTTCCCTAATTGGAGGAGAAGTTTTATGGTTAAAAGAATGTTACGTTGTGGATTTGGTTACATTTGAAAAAGAGCTCCTGCTCGAAACATCTAGTTTGTCAATAAAAGCACCCTAAATTTTCAGCAAGTATGTGTATATGCTTCGACAAATCTTTACTACTAATACATAGCTTCATTGGACAGAAGCAGTGAGAATGGTCTAAGTGTAAGACAGAATCCGTATCTTGTGCAGGTATGAAAATTAAAACATGTATATTGATCCAAAAGAAAACTTTTATTTCCATACAAAGTAATTCAAACCATTAACAGTTGTGCTGTGTTTCAGACAGAATTCTGTTTTTTTATGCTTGAAGATTAAGATGTTTGGTTACGTATATTTTGCAATCTAAGTCAATCATTCTTATTAATCATTGCTGGAATCAGGAAACTAGAGACAGAAAAAGATATAGGTATACAAGTCAAGTTAAAATTTCATTCAATATGTTATTGTACAGTAATTACTATGAAAGGCAACTACTGAACAATGTAGAAGTTATTCTGCATTGAGAATTGAATATGGTTAAAAATGGCATATTTTATATACTGAACTTATTGTACCAGCCTAAAGTTTCAGCTTCTCAATAGCAGCAATGATTCAGGACTTCAAACTTGTCACAGGGGGTCACCATCTTGGAAAGTGTCTGTCACTCACATGCTCAGTGGGCTCCGAGCAGCTGTTTAGAAGTTAAGCTCAGTGGTTGTCTCAAATTATGAAACAGAAAATAAGGTTTGTCTGTAATATAAGATGATGCAACAAGGTTGAAATATATTATTCTGGTGCTAATTGCACTGGTTTCTGAGCTGACATAGTAATTATGTGTATTGCTACTCAGCCTTCTTATGTGACAAGTATATTCTAAGGGGCAGATTTATCAAGGGGCAAATTGTGAGTCCCATGGACTCGAAATTTGAAAAAAAAAAACTGACCAAGCGAAATTTATCAGAAAAAAAAAAACATTATAAAAACGGGAGAATAGGATGGAGTAGCAAATTTTTACCAAATTCTATCTAATTCGATTTGATTGAAACACCAAGGGGCCGATTTATCAAAGGTCAAGGTGAATTTTCGAATGAAAAAAAAATAGAAGTTTGAGCTGTTTTTTGTGTACTTCAACTAGGGAATAATCCAAATTCGATTCGAATTTGAAAAAAATGGAAAATTTGAATATCGAAATTTATTATGTACAGATGCAGCCACTTTGGTTTGTCTGTTTGACACAGAAAAACTAAACACAGATATCCCATTTATCTCATTTAACACAGAAAACTGTGCCACAACATCCCATCTAATTAAAGCATTCACCATTGTGAACAATGGTGCTTTGGTATGCTAATGAAAGGGTTAGATGCATTCAATGAGTTAAGATGACTTTAGATAACACAGTTTCTTCAATTAACTCACATGACGCATTTAACTCACAAATCCAAGTGGCTTCATCTGTACAGTCTCTTTAAAAATTCGACTTCAACCATTCACCTTCTAAAACCTGGCGAATTGCTGTTGTAGCCTATGGGGGACCTCCTAGAACTCATTTGGAGTGAATTGGGAAAAAAACGTAGAAATCGGTCGATTGCGCTATTCCTTCAATTCGACGATTCGAATTCTGGCCAAATATGGACCTATTCTATCGAAAATGGACCTATTCAACAAAAAAAACTTTGACTTTATTTTGGTTGGTCTTTTTGAATTATATATATATATATATATATATATATATATATATATATATATATATATACACACACACATATATAACATATATATATATGTGCAAGGAAATCCAGTGTTTACAAAAATAAATCAAACACCAGCACCAAGGGTCTTATATTGTACAAAAAACAATTGTTTTTGCAAAGTATAGTCCCCATTGGGACCCTTTTCAAGGTGCATAAACATACACACAATTAAATAGCCTCCACCCACATGGCATGAAAGTGCCAGTGACATCAAGTATAAAGTTAACTCCTATAATAGCTGGAGGTTAAACAGCATTAATCAAATACAGTATCTAAATACAATTCTTAAAGCCCCATATAGTCAGAACTTTTAAACCCTGATCAGAGTTTTTGGGTGTCAAATCTGAAAATGGGATTTTGTTATGATTTTATCGTCTTTTCTTGCTCTAGATTTTTTTTAGTAAATTTATTGATAAATATGGTAAAAATGTGAATAGGAGTTTGGTTGAAAAGGTTTTAAGAAAATAGTGAGAAATTTTCAGATTTTAGTAAATAAACCCTAAAATTGTTAAATGAAGTTCACTGTGCATGCTTTTATTTTGAAGGGTTGGGTTAAATAAACAAAGAAACAGCAATTGGTTATGTTAAGTGTGATCCAGTTGTAGCCACCACAACACATATCATTAGCCATTGAAGGATGAATCATTCCTTAGAGTGATCAAAATCTGGTGGTGACAAAATCTGCCCATGTATGGCCATCTTAAGTCCAGCTTTGGTCAACACAGTTTTATTTTGCTTCATTATTTGTAGAGAGAATAACTAATATGAGTAATAAATACTTTTGTTATTGGGATATACATTATTTACTAAATGGATGATTAAAGATCACCAGCATGCCTGTTTGTATGGTTTGTATTCCTTTATTTGATGTGCTTTTATCCAATTATTTTGAACAAGCATGTACTGTGTTATTCCCCTTTTGGCAATTTCAGAGTGGAGGTGGACACATTTTTTTTCAGCTCTGTTTACTCAAACAAAATTGACAGCCTAAGATACATGACTAGCATTTTTAATACCCCTTTCATGAAAGATTCATTTTACATTTTTCATAATGTTAAAATCTATGAAGTAGGTCATAAATAATGTCAGTAAATAAAACATTGCAAATAGTTCTATCTCAAATGTCATAGATATTTCAAATGCGTGATGTATCTATGATATCCATTGGTTATTAATTAAAGCAAAAAGAAAACTGAGTAGACACTGAAAATGCAACCATGAATTAGACTAGATATATATATATATATATATATTTGGGTGTTTTTTTGCTCAAAGTTCTACACTCCCAAAGGACAAGTAATTCCCTAGTCTGCTTGAACCCACATACAGAAAAAGATTAAAAATGAGCTGTCAAGTTTACCCACAGCATTACAATCAATTATTCTTTCATGAAATGACAGTGTCTTAAATAATGTTCTGAAATGCACATGTACAGTTAGAATGATAACTTTCATAAAAGTGTGAAAAATTCAACCTAGAGTTAAAATGATTTTCTCGTATGCCATTCAAGGATGAAAGAAGCAATCATACAGTACCAGTAAAAGGCACACTGTATATTGTATTTAAAATGGCAGAAAGGCAGCAAGCACAACACTTTGAATGATAATAATTTAGCTATGTGGTTAGTTTGACAGATATAAAAAGAAATTCTAATTCTACATTCTAAATCTTGTTTAGCAATTTTAAAAGGAAAACTTTAAATGTTTTAATTTAAAATTAAATTTGAATTAGCAGTTAAGATTGTATATTGGATTCAAGTAGTGTGCATGAAGAAATATTCCAGTTTTTTTTAATTTTTAAAGAAAATAAAATATTATTAAATATTGCATAGTTCTTATTTCGTAAATAAAGAATTGTTCAGTGTACCTTCCTAAAAAAGCAATACGTTTTCCGAACGAAAGAGGTGTGATTACCAAAATAATGTGTTATAGAAATGAAAAGAAGTAAAACCCCTCTCTATTCAATTGACCACCAATTAAAGAAAATTCAAGTATTAGTGCAGCAGTGTCAGAGTTTATTAACAGTTTCGTTAAAGGTTACTAACCCAGTGTTGCTTTAATTATTGGGCAGCCATTGCTGGGTTACCCAATAAAGTGCTATGTGCTAGGTGCTAATAATTCATCAGCAATTAAAAATCATGTAACAGGATTAATTAATATTGTGCTATAAAGTGCTAGTGCTTCCTTTTGCCTTGACAAAGCCAGCAGGCGAAACACGTGTTGGCACACTGGGAAGTGCTTTTTGTGAAGTCTCCTGGGCGCTTTCCTTATTTTTACTATTGCAAAATAATTTCCTATTGATTTTAAACCTTTGCGACCGCATTGATTCTTCTTTTAAAATCTTACCTGTTATCCAATGGCACTGTGGGATTTGTAGTTTTATAGGGAAGATTAGCTCTCCGAATTATAAGATAGCAAGGTAAAATCGAGACTACAGTCCCCAGTGACCTACTTTCTCCTCCGTGTGGGGTCCCAGACTTAGAAAAATACAGGCAGCTAGAACTTGGGACTTCTCCACCTCTAACAATTTTCCTATTCCTCCTTTCTCTTTCAATGCTGGTCTCCTTTGAATAATTTTATGCAAACGTTTTTCAACACCCTATAACTTTAACGGGGGTGTATGGATTAATTATTACTCACCAATTTTTATGCAGTTTTCAAAGATTACCTTAATTGATTTGCAGCAATTTTAATGAATTTAGTAAAGTTTACTTTTTAACAGTTAATCAGTTATTTACAATCTTCTATAATGAATGGATTTTAATGTGTGATATATAATAATGAATTAACTTTAATCTCACCTGGGTCAATTTAATCCTGGTTATTTAAGTCAACTTCTTAATTTCATTTGAAGCACTAGCACTTTATAGCACAATATTAATTAATCCTGTTACATGATTTTTAATTGCTGATGAATTATTAGCACCTAGCACATAGCAGTTTATTGGGTAACCCAGCAATGGCTGCCCAATAATTAAAGCAACACTGGGTTAGTAACCTTTAACGAAACTGTTAATAAACTCTGACACTGCTGCACTAATACTTGAATTTTCTTTAATTGGTGGTCAATTGAATAGAGAGGGGTTTTACTTCATTTCATTTCTATAACATAGTTCTTATTTCGTACTTTTGTTTTGTCCTTCTGGTATTACACAACATTGGCAATTTGCTAGATTTAATATTTTTAGGTTTTTATTTAACATTTCATTTGAATATAAAATGCATTATAGTTGGAAAGATATCTGTCTTGAAGCACTTTGTCACGAAACAAGAAAAATCCTCAGAATGATTAGTGTTGTAAGTGTAGTTAGTAGAATAATTGTCTGCGTTAAAGGGGACATATACCATTATTTATTACTTGCAATAAATACATTCCTCATTGTATAAAATAGAAGAAAATGTGGTTGTTTATATACCTTCCCAATCCAGTTTATTTGCGAGCGCTTCTAAATGTGTGTTGCCCCTCCCCCTTTGCCAACTTCCTCTGCTGGGTCTCATTATAATCTGCTAGCGGCCGTCGGCTCTCTCTCTCCTTCTCGAGCGAGCCGCAGCCACTGAGAAGAAGAGGGCGTGAAGACTTGGCTGCATAATCCAGTGATGTCATTTTGGGGCCGTGTCTCTTTCTCCTCCCCTAGCATGCCGCAGCCACTGAGGATAGGGTGTGAAGATGGGGGCAGCGCAATTCGATGACGTCATTTTGGTGCCATCACGCTGGGGTCCTACAAGACGTGTCCTTCTCAGTGGCTGCTGTACTATTCCCAGCCCAGCTTCTCAATCACGAGCGCAGAACGCGCACTGTTCAAGCTCCTGCCTCCTTTGCCTGCTCTAATCTCGGCGATCCTGCACTGTCCACCAATGATATATACAAAATAAAATAAATAACATTTTTAAAACTTAAATGATTTGTTTTTAGATAGTATTGTGGTTAGCAATAACTTTAGCAGCAATACCAATATACAGCTAAGGCGCTAAACAGCATTCAACACAATATTTTATGCAACAACTCCCTGCAACCAGCAGCATAAAGTAGTCAACTCCCTGCACCCAATCATTAGTGTGCCTGCACTTCTGTATCCTGTTGCACAATTCCACAACAGCAGCTGTCAATTTTTTTAATAAATGAGACCAATTGCAATATTTTTAGGTGATTTACTGAAAAATCATAAAAACTGCTGCCTTAGTGTAGCATTGAACTTGGGTAGTTTGGAGAAGAAAGACATAGCCATTTTGGATTCGTGAGAATGTGTACTTTGCACATTTTTTTTTTTTTGTTACAAATGAGACCAATTGCAATATTTTTAGTCCATCATATGTTATATGTTATGTCATAAAAACCACTGCCCTTAGCTTAGCGTTGTAATTGGGTAGTTTGGAGTACAAAGACATAACCATTTTGGATTTGTCAGAATGTGTACTTAAAAAATGAGACCAATTGCAATGTTTTTAGTCGATTTCCCGAAATGTCATAAAAGCTGCTGCCTTTAGCGTAGCGTTGCACTTGGGTAGTTTGGAGTACAAAGACAACCATTTTAAATTCGTGAGAATGTGTACTTTGCAAAAATATTTTATTTAAAAAAATTAGACCAATGACAATATTTTTTGATGAGTTTCAGAAATGTCATAAAAACTACTGCCCTTAGAGAAGCTTTGCACTTGGGTAGTTTGGAGTAGAAAGAAATAACCATTTTGGATTTGTCAGAATGTGTACATTGCAAAAATATGTTTTCTAATATGGTTTGTAGGGGTCACCATAACTTGGTATCTTTTATCCCACTTAAAACTGGCAATGTTTATTAATTAGTGTAAATCATCAAATAAGTGTGCACAATGTATATTTTTGGAAAATATTTGCATGGCAAATGTAATCTGCTATGGATGATATGGTGCAAATGGCAAAGAACTCCTTTGTAAGTGATCCACAATCCACAGCTCTGAAACAGCAAGATCAGGCAGCAGCTAAGCCAGCTATGTGCAGCAGCAACAGACACAGGCAGTTTGGGTTCTTCTTGATACAGCAGAGTTCAGCCAGTCAGTCAGTGTTGTGACCATTTCCTGTGAGAGAATGAGCAGACACTCCCACACCTCATTTCAGCTTAGACTGAGCAGTAAGGATCTCTCTGCAACTCTGCTATAGTGACAGTTTTAGCAGGTAAATTGCTTTCAAAAGGTTTTTTTTTCTGCATCATTACACGTTTTGGCGATGGATGATTACTATATATGAATATGAAGATTATATGAAATGTCCCCTTTAATGATCTCCCATCTATTCAATGCGTTTTGGAAGTGGAACACTCTGCAGAAGATCAGTGGAGGAGATTCCTGTGGATTTGTCACGGTCTGCACCCAACACCAGAACAAATGCCAAGCACCTGTGTCTCGCCTTGTGCGTCACCTGTAGTGTGACCGCCCTTTGGCCTCGGGAGGAGCCCTCAGCTACTTGGATGCCACCAGGACTTAAACAAGAGGTGCAAGGCGAAAGGTTCTGGATAAGCAGAGGGGCACAACTGTTAGCAAAGTCTTTAAGTAGAAGGTCATGGTACAAGGTGTTAGACGGGATCGTAATCGGAACTGGCCGGGTCAAGGCAGGCAGAAAGTGAGAGTAAACTAATCAGGCCGGGTCTTGGCAGGCAGCGTTCAAATCAAAACCGGAAGATCAATCAGAGGGATACGGCAGAAGAGGTAGTCAAAATTCAGGCAATGGATCAGGATACAGAGGTCAGAATCGTCAGGAACAGGCAGGGGTCACAACAGGTAGTCAGAACAAGTTCAGAATCAGAATAGCAAACAGCTAAAGGCACCAGGAACAAATCTATAACGGGCAATGAGAACTAGTGGAATGGCCCTTTAAATATTAGAATTTTCACGCCGTTGCATGCTGACCTCATTGCGCCAGCGCACATGCACCAATAAAACTGCAGGAGCGCGCCACGCATGCCCCTAGTTACCGGCGCCTAGAGAAGAAGAATGTGGCGGGTGTCCCCGCCGAGGGGGCGGCAGGCGTCCCTGCCGTCCCCCCACTAGACCACCAGGGTAAGTTCTTACAGGATTACTCTTTAATGCTGGAGACTTATGGTGCATGGCTTTCTGAAGGTGTGTGGTGATACCTCTTTCTGTGTAGCCTCTTTCACACAAATGTTCGGCCACATCGGTCTTCAGCTTTGCTTGGATCAGAATTATTAGATATCTTGCTCAGCAACTGGGATACATGGATCCCTCTAGATGTTGATCTAGAATGATGTGATTGTGTGTGTATGATCATATTTCTCTCTGTGGGTTTCCTGTATACATTTGTTATAAGCAGTCACATGAATGTTATAGGGACTAATCTAGGAAGTTTACATCAGTCACACTCACTTCGCCCCAAAAAACAGTCAGAGGATAGTAAACCATAAAGTTGGTCAACAAAATGGTATAGCTAAATCTCTGAACCCTGCCAAATGAGTAAATAAGTGAGGCATACAGATGCAGCCACTTTGGTTTGTCTGTTTGACACAGAATAACTAAACACAGATATCCCATTTATCTCATTTAACACAGAAAACTGCGTCACAACATCCCATCTAATTAAAGCATTCACCATTGTGAACAATGGAGCTTTGGTATGCTAATGAAAAGGTTAAATGCATTAAATGAGTTAAGATGACTTAAGATAACACAGTTTCTTCAATTACCCCTGAGTCATGACGCATTTAACTCTGGCAATAATGCAGATGATACTCGTACTCCTTCACAACATGTTGTTTTTCCGGGGGCTTGGTCAAAATGGTATATAAAATTGTAGAAAGGACCGGCACTCCGTTTTCCAAAAAATTCAGTAATTTATTGTAATATCACCGTGGCGCCAACGTTTCAGCCCACTTTGGGGGCCCCAACAAATTGGAATGGGATGTTGATATATGCATGGCTGTTTATTTATTATACCTACAGTGTATAATATCCACAGTGCAGCATTCATTGTGGGATATTCATCATCATATTCATTAGTAGCTTTTATTTTTAGGTGCTTTTTGATATTGACACTGAATATTATTAGCTTCATGTACATAATTTTAGAGGCTTAAATATAATACACAGTTGATTTTTTTCTCATTTTACCTTCCTTTTGGATTATATATATGTTAAGCCTAAAATACTTTCACAGTTTTTTGGTTAATTAATTACATATTTTACTGTAACCTAAAACAAACCACATTCTTTATTGCTATTTTTATCACATTTCCTTGTGCAAAACCCTGTATGTTATGATATGACATTTTTGAGTTATCTTTTTTTATTCAGCCTTGTCCAAGGCCATGTCTTCTGATATCTTAAGCAACAGTAAAGCCTAACTAGATGGTAGCTGGTGAGCACCCACATACCCTTTTGCACATTTTATTAGGGTGCATGTAACATCCTTTCTGCACATACCACAAGACGGTGCTTAATTCATTAAGAATTATATATGTATGCATGCATGTATGACAATTTATAAAGCAATGTAAGGAAATGCAGCACTGTAAAAAATATAAAAGAACACACAGGGAGGACAAGCAACATAATAAATACAATATACAGGCACAAACTGAAGGGGAAAAGTGCACAAGGTTAAGGTGCTTGTTTGCATTCTGGAGATATAACTACATCTAATGGAAGCATAAAAAGTCTAGTCTAATTTGGAGAATATTATGACCTGAACAACTCAGGAGAAAGTATATTTAGATGGTACAATACTGATGAATTTTTGATCTCTGTTCTATTGCACTACTAAAAATGTCAAAATTACTGATCACTGATCTGTATTTCATTCACACTAAGGGGTATATTTATCAAGGGCAAATTTAGAGTTTATGGGAGTTTATAAAAACTCCCATAAACTCGAAATTAAAAAGAAAAACGGCCAATTGAAATTTATTAAAAAATAAATAAATAAATAAATTCAGGTGAATAGGAGCGACCTGCAAATTCCAATTCCAATTCCAAATAGGCTAAAACACCAATTCGGCAAATTGCAAAACTGCGGTCAATTGACAATCTTGAGAGTCTCTTGCTCGCTGAGCAGGACCTAGCTGGGTCAGATAGTTTGGGGGGGACATAACATAACATATGGGATGGTGGGAGGAGACCCACATCTCTGCAGATATGAGAAGATCTTTGAAACTATATACGCGCTATATAGACGATTTACTGTGTGTGTGGAAGGGTGGTGAAAGGAGTTTCATGACCTTTGTACACAAGTTAAACCAGAATGAATTAAATTTGAAGTTTACAAGTGAATATAGGCCAAAAACAATTGAATTTCTGGATGTAAAATTAATTGTAGTGGATGAGGAAATACAGACCACTATCTTTAGAAAGCCATGTAGTGGGAATACACTTCTGCATGCTACTTCCTGCCACCCGAAAAATTTGGTGGGTGGGATACCTGTGGGCCAGTTCCTCCGGCTTCGGAGGAACTGCTCCACAGATAAGACATTCCAGGAACAAGCAGAGGATATGAAGGAGAGGTTTCTAGATCGAGGGTATGGGCGAAAAGTTGTGGATAAGGCCTATCAGAGAGCGAGACAAACAGAAAGGAGAAACCTATTGAGTGTGAATCCAATGGGAAAAAAGAAAAGAGCGAAACAGGGGCTATCAGAAAAGATCCCATTTGTAACTAGGTACAGTAAACAGTTCTATATGATACTGGATATAGTTAAGAAATATATCCCGATTCTATATGCGGATGATGATTTTCATAAAATACTAAAAGGAGGAGTTAGTAGCATACCAAGGCGGTCTCATACATTGAGGGACCACTTATCACCAAGTATGTGCAGGGAAATGAGTAGGGAGAACCAAGGCAATAAGAACTTTCTGAAGGTGGAAGGGAGCCACAAGTGTGGTAGTCGTAGATGTATAACTTGTCAACATATGAAAATTTCAAAAGAATTTAAGTCTACGGTGACGAACACTACTTTCAAAATAAGAGATTATATAAATTGCAATACATCCACAGTGGTTTACTTGATAACATGTCTGAAATGTCAGAAGCAATATGTGGGTTGCACAAGCAGAACGCTAAAAGAGCGAATACGTGAACATCTGAGTCAAATAAAAAATCCAAAAACAGTTGAAAAGAGTAATATAACGAGACACTTCTCAAGATGCAATGGGAGTGATTTAGCATATTTTTCTGTACAGGGAATAGAAAAAGTAAGATTGGGTAATAGAGGGGGTAACCTAGCAGGGCTGTTAGCAAAAAGGGAACTCTTTTGGATTTTTTATTTGCATACTCTGTTACCACTTGGGTTAAACTACGAGTTTGATGTAACATGCTTTACGTAAATTACAATGTGACCAGCTATGTCTACAATGAGGTGGATATATAGAAGTGTATGGGGCAGCTAAAAGAATGTGATATACACTGATAATAACATTAGGAGGAAAATATAATGGAATGGGGCAATAATTGCTATCTAAATATTTGTCTAAATATGTGTATCCTAATAAAATGTTTGTGAGATGAAACAGAGTATAGGCAGAAAAATATTGCTAAGATGACCAATTTGATAGATGTTGCTTTAAGAAAAGAGACGTGAGGTGGCAGCACGTGATTGGTTTTAACGTTTGGGGAGGGATTTCCTTGGGTATAAATTTTGTGACCTAATGTAACAACAGTAATGCCTATGATTAAGCGCCTGTGGGTGCGAAACGCGTAGGGCGGAGTATCGGTTGGTCTGTATGCCGACTTTTTTAATATTTATGATGAATAAAAAGTGATTTTTTAACTTTGAGAAGTGACTGGAAATATATCTTTGAATTTTTGAATTGAGTGCCCTTTAGAGTTGGGGGCTATATTCCAGCATTTGGCCCTTTTGACAGGCCTATATAGACTGCAGCAGTTGAGTAGTAAAGTTTTTTGGGACATAACAGCAGCAGGATGATAAGGTAGTTAGCTGGGTGACAGTTAGAAAATCTAGTGTGGGCAAAAGGAAAAAGGATGCTGCTCCAGGGTTTAAACATCCCAATAGATTCATTGAATTGTGTGAAGAAGATGGGACTCTGGATTGGCAATTCTAGATGGGGCAACCGGGAGACCAGTTTCTCTAGTAATGGTGGGGAGGAGAGCAGAGCCAGGCCTAAACTGATTGTGGTTGTAGGGATAATTGGATAGGGTAATCTGTCATTCAGATTGCTACAACCAAACAGTTTGCTGTCTTCCTGGTGCCAGGGTTTGGCAATTATTGGATGGGTCTGGGCATGACCCAAATTTCTTAGTACATATTGGTACTAATGATAAAATTAATGGCAAATGGAAGACATTAAAGAGTGAGTTTAGGGATCTACTAGGCTCTAAGATTAAGGGAAGGGCTTCCAATTTAATGTTTTCTAAAATTTTGCCCGTGCCACAAGTAAGCTTAGGAAGACAGTGGGAGCTTAGGGAGCAAAATGAATAGTCCAAGTCTTGGTGTAGGAAGGAATGGTTTGTGTTCCTAGAGCACTTGGATGATTTTTCCTTGGGGTACAACCTATGTAGTTGTGATGGCTTACACCTCAATGGAAGGGGGTTCACTGTGCTAGGGGAGTGTTTAAACTAGGCAAGGGGGTGGGTGAGCTCAATAATTATGGGGAAGTTAGGGTAGACAGGCCAGTTGGATTTGTAAGGGGTCATGGGTGAGGAATGAGGGGCATACAGTTTACCAGCTAAGGAGGTCCCTCTGTTACAAGGAAGACAGGCTAATACTAACGTAAGATATAATTCTCCATTAAATAGTATAACTTACAAAATGAAAAGTAGTAACCTCTGTTGTATGCTGGCAAATGTACAGAGTTTGTCAGGTAAAATGGGAGAGCTAGAATTATTTGCATGCTCTAAAAATTATAATATAATTGAGGCCTGGTGCTTTTGTTTAATAATGACATGGAGGTGGGCATTGAAAGTACCGTTTCTATTTTTGCTAATGATACAAAATTGTGCAGAACTATAGGTTCCATGCAGGATGCTGCCACTTTGCAGAGTGATTTGACTAAATAAGAAAACTGAGCAGCAAACTGGAAAAATGAGGTTCAATGTTGATAAATGCAAGGTTATGCACTTTGGCAAAAAATAATATAGATGCAAGTTATACACTAAATGGCAGTGAGTTGGGAGTTTCCTTAACTGAGAAGGATCTAGGGTTTTTTTATGGATAACAAGTTGTCTGATTCTGGGCAGTGTCATTCTGTGGCAACTAAAGCAAATACAGTTCTGTCTTGCAAAAAAATTACATAAACTCAAGGGATGAAAGCATAATTTTGCTTCTTTATAGGTCCCTGTTGAGGCCTCATCTAGAGTACAATGTGTAATTTTGAGCTCCAGTCCTTAAGAGGTATATATGTAAATGAGCTGGAGAGAGTGCAGATATCTGCATCTAAACTGGTTAGAGGGATGAAAGACTTAAATTATGAGGGTAGACTGTTAAGGTTGGGGTTGTTTCTCTGGAAAAAAAGACGCTTAAGAGAAGACATAATTTTGTGATGGCTGATTCTGTTAATGCTAGGGATGGGCGCATTTGACCAGTTTCATTTCGCCCAAAAATTTGCCGCCAGCGAAATGTCATGGACGCCCATTAAAGTCTATGGGAGTAAAAAAAAATTTTTTTTTTGACGCTCTTCTATTTTTTGTCGCACAACGCAATACAGGTCTATGGGCGTCATTTTTGTGGTGAAACAAGGCAAAAAAATGAGTCCATCCCTAAATGCCTTTTAGAGTGGCTTGGATGATTTCTTGGACAAGAATAATATCCAAGGTTATTGTGATACTAAAATCTACAGTTAGGGGCAGATTCACTAAGGGTCGAATTTCGAAGTTAAAAATACTTCTAAATTCGACCCTCGAATTGAAATCCTTCGACTTCGAATATCGAAGTCGAAGGATTTAGCGCTAAACATTCGATCGAACGATCGAAGGATTTTTCATTCGATCGAACGATTAAATCCTTCGAATCGAACGATTCGAAGGATTTTAATCAAACGATCGCGAGACGTGCAACTAAATTGGTTAGAGGGACGGAAGACTTAAATTATGAGGGTAGACTGTCAAGGTTGGGGTTGTTTTCTCTGGAAAAAAGGCGCTTGCGAGGGGACATGATTACACTTTACAAGTACATTAGAGGAGATTATAGACAAATAGCAGGGGACCTTTTTACCCATAAAGTGGATCACCCCTTTAGACTAGAAGAAAAGTACTTTCATTTGAAGCAACGTAGATGGTTCTTCACAGTCAGGACAGTGAGGTTGTGGAATGCACTGCCGGGTGATGTTGTGATGGCTGATTCAGTTAATGCCTTTAAGAATGGCTTGGATGATTTTTTGGACAGACATAATATCCAAGGCTATTGTGATACTAAACTCTATAGTTAGTATAGGTATGGGTATATAGAATTTTAATTAAAAGTAGGGAGGGGTGTGTGTATGGATGATGGGTTTTCATTTGGAGGGGTTGAACTTGATGGACTTTGTCTTTTTTCAACCCAATTTAACTATGTAACTAACTATGTAACTATGAAGGAGAATCCTTCGATCAAAAAAAGCTGAGCAAGCCTATGGGGACCTTCCCCATAGGCTAACATTGACTTCGGTAGGTTTTATCTGCCGAAGTAGGGGGTCGAAGTTTTTTTTAAAGGGTAAGTACTTCGACTATCGAATGGTCGAATAGTCGAACGATTTTTACTTCGAATCATTCGATTTCGTTCGACTTCGATCGAATTCGATCAAATTTAACCAATTCGATGGTCGAAGTACCCAAAAAAAACTTCGAAATTCGAAGTTTTTTTTATTCTAACCCTTCACCCGAATTTAGTGAATCGGCCCCTTAGTGTATGTGTGTATGTATGGATGCTGGGTTTCATTTGGATGGGTTGAACTTGATGGACTTTTCAACCCAATATAACTATTTAACTATGTAACATTTTACAAGAAAAATACCAATTTTTGATGTTGCTTTGCTTTGAAAATTAAGATAGAGAGACGAGATGAGACATCTGACACTTCTCTGCTCATTTCTAGGGAAGGCAACATTATAAGACACAAAAGGAAGTAATAGCAGGACTGTATATATATTCAAGTGTACAGAGGACATAATAAGAGCCAATCATTATATACTGTATATATATTTATTAACTTGCACTAGTCATTTTGCAGTTTGTTTTCCCTGAGGAATAGGGATGGGTGATGGGCGCAAAAACGACACCCATAGACTTTAATACCCGCCAGCGACATTTCGCCGGCAGCAAATTTTTGGCGAAACTAAACTGGTCGAATTCGCTCATCCCTACTGAAGAAGATCGCCATGGATAAATAAATCTTTTTGCGCATAATCGAGTGCTGTATATGCACGCATGTACACACACACAGAAGTGCACCCCAAACAATGTAATAAAAATGAAAAAAAAAAATTCACTGCCAAAGACTCCTGAGCAAAGAACTTTTTTTAACTTTACATATAGAGAAAGTGAGAGTTCCAATGGATAGCGCACTGTCTTTCTTCAATGCCTGATACTAAAAAAAAGTAATAGTAGAAATCTATATAAGAAAGACCAAAACACCAAGACTTCACTTTTCATCTGTGTATTAAAGGTGTGCAACTGATGTGAAATTCTGGTTCTTTTTGAGTTTTTTCAAGAAAAGGTTCCAAGGGTGACCAAAACATCACATCAAAACGACCAAGTTTGGGAGTTTCGGTTTGTTTTAAGGTGGTATTTAAAGCGTAAAAGTTAAATTCTGAATAATAGCTTCCATATTATACATCTTAGACCTGTACACAATTGATATACACTTTTTCTTTTACACTAATTTCTGATGATTGGCAACTTTAATATCAGGAACTAGGGTCCCAAAAAACATTGTCTGTTTGAACAATGGTTACTGTTTTTGTTGATATGTGCTGATATAATAGGCGATCATTAATTAAACCATTATTTTCATTTTCTTGTATAGTTCATTCACAAGTGCGGAGTAAATTTTATTAAAATTTCATTGTTCATTCTCTTTTGATTGTAAAGAGAATTATGTGTGAGTGTAACAAAATGTTAAGCATGAGGCCTCCTTCCTTTATATGACTATAATATTTATTTCGGTAATATGGTTCTGTATGAGTAGAGCGCAAAAGCACAGATGGTGAGCTACTTATTTATATTTTGTAAATTCTTTCCCTAACCCTCAGGACAACATTGTTTATTTCCTACAGCATCCATATGATACTCTACATATTGCATTATTGCCCCTGGGTTCTGCTTCATGATACAATACAATTGGAAGCATATTTGAGGAGTGTGCAGATGGAACAGATTGGGAAAATTGTAGACTCATTTCACTTTACCTCATGGGTGTTTTTCTTTCTTTCTTTTCTCTTTAAACATCTATTAAACAAATCTAATCTAAAATAGTTTTTATCAGAAATAGAAGTGGAAGTATATTTATTTTTGCCATACATCCTTAGAAAGCATTAGAAATAATTTATTTGAGGATAAGAAATTTCAATAAGAGCACGTTATCACTACTTGACCTTTATTTTTCTATAGTATGTGTTCAGGGTTGTAGGAAGGCAAGTACAGTTCATATACTGTAGGTTAATAAATCTTAACTGGCCGAAACATGGTATACATAGACCATATTTCCTAGATTGCCCACAGCCTTATTGGTATATATTTATTAAACCAGATAACCTGTTCTTGCCATGCCATAACACAATTTCTAAATATATCAATGCCAGCCGCCGCAGCCTTGGTAGGCATGCAAAGTGAACCATCTTGTTAGTATCTTCCTTCGGGGATTTGTGATTTGCAACAACTGAGCCACCAACAGCATTAAGATCTCCTTTTAGACTTCATTCATTGTGAAAAACCCCCCATCCCATGAAAAACATGGGGCATTATTTTTTGATCGATTGCATTTTGTACAAGATAAAAGTGATATTGCTTCTGTTAAATTTGTTTTATGCACCAATTTCAGATTTTGAGTATATTCATGAACAATAAATTTGTCAATAATAAAAACAGTTCCCTAAATCCATCCTATCTGCTGAAGCTGAAGAGGAGTCACAACATGTAATGCAATTACAGAAATTAAGGATTAGTATCATGCATTTCCATCCCTTCTCTTGGAATTTGTTGGTTATAGTATATTCACAGAGAATAAATAATAACAAAAATAATAATAAAAACAGTTAGGTCACCAAACAAATTCCTTAGTGCTTGGGAGGAGTCATACCATGTGTGAGATGGAAGATATATTTAAAAAATTCATTATGGTCCCTTAGACACACTTTAACCAATGAGGATCATGTATTTTTCTCCCGTTCCCTTACTTGGATCAAGTTGCTTAGGTGATTATTGCCCAACCCTATGCAGAGAGTGGAGGAGCTCAACCAGTATATCCATCACATTTATTCTACTCCATTCTCATAATACCAAAAGTTGTATGGATATCAATGGCATGTCATCAACCACTGCCCCCTTAGCTTATTTGCAGAGTCAGTGAAACTTTCCTTGATTTTTTTCATTATTTATAAAGTCCCATGAGTGTATTTATTTAGGTAATTCAAAAATCTTTTTATGATAGTACCATGGTCAACATATATGGTAGACATAGAGAGCATTATAATTCATATACATACTGTAGATAAACCGAGCTCATGAAGCCAGATGGGTGGAAGGGCTGCAATATACAAAATTAGGGGTGGTAAGTTTCTTCTTCCTCACTTTAACAGAAATACCATGTAAAAACTGCTCCCCTTTTTGACAAAGGCATGTTGGATATGATCAGTCATGGAGTTAGAGGAGGTAATAGGTTGTCCTGGGAAGTGTGAGTGCAGCCAGTAAGTGTTATAGGTTTTTGGTGAGCTGGTTAGATAGTGTGGTGGGCCAACTTGTGCATGATAGCAATAGGGTGAATATCAGTGAGGTGCAAGCCTACAGAAGAAAAGTTCAATGCAGGATTGGGAATCCCAGGACTGCTTATTTCTGGCAATTTCTTTCTGTGTTTTGTGTAAAAATTGTATCCATATATTGCCTATAGCTGCTATTCAGCCTTTAACCCTTTCCCTGCCAAGCACATACGTGCTGACAGGCAAGGGCTTGGACTGCCAAAGATGTACCTTGTACGTGTTCCACACTTCTGGGTTCAGTCTTCAATCTGTGGTGTTCTCCAGCAATTGTAAGCTGCAGATCACTTGGTAACCCCCTTGGCAACTAGCGATGGAGCTTGGATCGCCTGCTGGCCACAACGATCATCCCACATATGACCCTAAGCAGCACCAATATCAGCTGACACATGCCTGCTCATGGGGTTTATAATCCTGCACCCCAGCACCACCCCTTCTTATCTGTTGGTGCTGATCGTCATTGGATCCTTCCTGCTGTGGTCCTCCAGTGGCCCTTGATTGAGAGAGAGACTTTGCCTGTCCCCAGTTATGATATTTGCTTATACTTTACACATTCTTTACTTTGTTACACTTATTACACTTTTTTTAATCAAACATTTTATCAAGGGCATATTTATCAAGGGTCTTATTTCTAATTTAAAAAACTTCGAAATTTGAATTCAAAAAGACCAACCGAAATTAAGTTGAAGGTTTTTTTTGGCAGAATAGCTTCGTTTTTGATCGAATAGGTCTGTATTTGCCCGAATTCAAAATGTACGAATCGAAGTAATAGTGATTTTGATTGAATTCGAATGAACATTTTTCCCAAAAAAACCTTCGATTTTTCAGAGTCCACCAATTGATGTCTCTAGTATGTCCCCCATAGGCTAAAACAGCAATTCGGCAGGTTTTAGATGGCGGATGGTCGAAGTCGAATTTTTAAAGTGGCAGTAAATGATAAATTTGATATTCAAATTTTTGAATTTTCAACTATTTCCTAGTCGAAAGTACACAAAAAATAGCTTGACATTCGAATTTTTTTAATTCTAAAATTCACCTTGACCTTTAATAAATCTGCCCCTTACTGTTGCACACCCATAAACCAGGGCCGGAACTAGGGGTAGGCAGAGTAGGCACATGCCTAGGGCACAAAGCTTCGGGGGCACAAGGCATGTAACTTCCACCACTGCCTACCCCAGACCGGGCCTCTGAATCTGGCTTTGCTGTTGCCAGTAAATGATGCATGTGTCAGTGCGCATGCACGTGTATTTCAACCTCTTTCGGTTGATTTTATTGGTTTTGTTGCATTTTCTGTTATGTTTTATTAAATATTCTGTTCTGTGTTTATGTTATTGCATTTTCAGTTTTGTATTCCTGCTGGTTTACTGGTTCTATCTTTATCTTGTTTGTACTTTGCATATTCCCTTTGTCTTGAAGTTCATGTCAGGGGGCCTATTGGCTCCGAGCTGGAGAAATTCTGACAAAGGAGGAAGCTTAGGGTTAATGTCCAAGTTCACGGTATCCAAAAAGGGGTTAGGCATAAGTGTAAAGTTCAAGAAAGAGTTCAATAAGGCAGGCAGCAAGAATCAGAATCAAGGTCAGGAAACCCAGGAACATGATTCAGCAATTTCTATAATCAGGCATCGAACCAGTGATCTGGAAGTCCTTTTATTTTCAAAGTTTGCGCTGGGCGTGTGATGTCAGCATGCTGGAGTAAGCCCACGTGGATCATGGGTGCCGCCATCTTGGATGGGACACCGTCAGAGACGGGATCGCCAACGGACGCTCCTGACAGTACCATCTCCCCCAGGGGGGCCACCAGATCACCACCTTGTGGCTTCCCAGGAAAATGCTTGAAGAATTCCCTTACCAGTCAAAGAGCATGGATATCCCGAAACCCTTCCATTGGATCAGGCATTGTAGAGACCCTCTAGAGATTCTTTAGTCTAAGATCTTCTCTACCTCGTATTCTTGTTGGCCATCCACGGAGACAGAAGTAGGAGGAGATTGTTCTGATGAGAAGCAATGAAGGGTTGCTGGTTTCACCAGGGATACATGAAACACATTAGGATTCTCATCTCAAGGGGAAGCTGAAGTCTGACAGCCACAGGATTAACAATCTCCACAATGGAGTATGAACCAACAAATTTTTGGACCCAACTTGAGGGAAGGAATTTTGAGACGGATGTTTCATGTTGAAAGCCACACTTTGTCCCCAACTTTGTATAAAGGAGAACATTTCCGTCTTTGATCAGCATAATTCTTGGGGGACAAGGCTCTTTTCTCTAAGTTGGCTTTAGTAGCTGACCAAATGCCCGACATGTGGGCTGCATGATCATCGGTTGCCAGAACATCAGACAAGAGGAAGGCTTGAAGGAAAACGTGGGGGTGTTGTGCATACATGGTCAAAAAGGGCTATTTCCCAGTGGAAGCATGACAAATGTTGTTATGAGCAAACTCTACCCAGGGAAGTAGATCGGCCCAATCATCTTGGCAGAGGGATACATGATTTCTGAAGAACCGATGATTGGTTTACCCTCTCCACTGCCCCATTGGATTGAGGATGATAGGCAGAGGAGAATTGAAGGGCAAATACCCAGATTCTTACACAACGATCACCAAAACTTGAACACAAACTGGGATCCTCTGTCAGATACAATATCCACTGTAAATCCATGAAGACAGAAGATATACTGAATGAGCAACTGGGAGAGTTCAATGGCAGAAGAAAGTTTACGAGGGGGAATAAAGTGTGCCATCTTACTAAAGCAGTCAATACCTACCCAAATTACGGTGTTCCCCTTGGATGGTGGTAGTTCAACAATAAAGTCCATAGCTAAATTATTCCAAGGATGGGAAGGAATGGGTAGAGGTTGCAATAGCCCACTAGGGTGAGAATGACTAGATTTTGAAGAGGCACAAATAGCACAGATCACTAAAGTCTTTCACATCCTTCCAAAGGGTTGGCCACCAAAGGAGACAATTAACAAGCTCGAAAATATTTTGGACACCAGGATGTCCAGCCTGCTTGAAACTGTGGCTTTGCTGAAGGATAGATATACGGAATTCGGGTGACAAGTATATCATACCTAAGGGGGTCTCAGCAGGAGCAGAGGACTGGACAGATAGGATCTGGCTAGCCAGTTGCATGAATAGAGAAGCAATGATATTTGTGGGGGGGAACAATTGGTTCTAGATCTTCACTATCCTCAGGTACTATGCTTCGGGATAAGGGAAGAAAAGTGCCCACCGAGCCTAACAAGGGTTTAGGCTCTTGAGAGTTTGGATGAATTCCAAGTTTTTGTGATCAGTGTAAATGGTAAAAGGTTGAGGTACTCCTTCCTGGAAGTGTCGCCACTCCTCGACTGCGAGTTTAACTGCCAGAAGCTCACGATTCCCAACATCATAATTTTGCTTAGCAGGAGAGAATTTCTTCAAATAATAGGCACAAGGGTGTAGTTTCCCATCTGAGAGGATAGCTCCAGGGACTGAAAGGCCTCCAGGGGGCATGAGATGGCCAGACATTAGGTTTTCGACCTTCTGAATGAGAGCCAAGACAGGAGCTATACGGGAGGAAAACCCCTTGGTAAATTGTCGGTAGTAATTAGCGAAACCTACAAATCTTTGTATAGTCTTGGTGCTTGTGGGAAGAGGCCGGATCTGCAATGGCAAAAGGAATCAATGAGAGTTCTTAGGGGGCGCAAGTGCAATACCACCCAGGTAAAATTCAGCAGTTCTACCTGAGCTCAGAGATCCTCCCAACTTCAATGGACAACAATTAGCAAAATGGCCTTTTCCGCCACAATATAGACATAGACCAGTCAACCAGTAACCATAGACCACCGTCTCCGGAGCTTTTCTTGTTCTGAGAAACAAATCCCACCAATCTGCATAGGTTCCTCCGAGGGATTTACAGGAGGAGGATTGACAGGACTAAGAAGGAGGGGTCTGTCACTAGTCTTTATCAGACTAGTGCTCCCGGTTGTCCACCTTGATGGTGAGAGCAATCAGGTCTTCCAAAAGTCCTGAACGATCCCTGGAGAATAAGTAGTCCTTGAGTCTAGTCGAAGACTGCTGCATAAGACTCATTGTTCCAGTTAGTTTCAGCCATAAAAGTTCTGAAAATGTGCGTACTTGCTGGCACTGCAGTTCCCTTGCTGGATCTGTAGTAGTCGTGAAGTTGCATTTGCGAATCGTTCAGGGGCATCAAAAAATCATACGGAAGGCTTGGCGGAAGGCCTTGGCATTGAAGGTCAGAGGAGAATTCTTCTCCCGAAGGGTTGTTACCCACTCTAGTGATTTCTCCTCCAAACAAGACATCACATACCCCCCACCTTGGCGCGTTTGCTACAGTACTGAATGGGTTAAAACTCAAACTGGATCAAACACTGAGTAACGAAACCTCTGCAGGCTTGAGGATCCCCATTATAGCGGGGTGGTGTAGGAATGCGGGGCTCACCCGCCAATGAGGCTGCAGAAGGAGAAGCAACTGCAGCAGGAGGATTTCCCGCAGAAATTTGAGTATCAAGGACTTGCCCAATACGGACCTGCTGTGATTCATAAGCTTCCATGTGGGACGCCAATCCCCAGAGAGCCCTTCCGACATCAGGCATCACTTCCTCAGAGGAGTCCATGGCCCGATTATACTGTCAGAGGGCCTATCAGCACCCAGTGGGAGAAGTCTGGACAAAGGCGAAAGCTTAGGGTTAAAGTCCAAGTTTGCGATATCCAAAAAGGGGATCAGGCGTAAGCATAGTCAAATTCAGGCAAGAGTTCAATATGGAAGCAAGAATCAAGGTCAAGCTCACTTTAGCTATGGGTCTCATAAAAGCAAATTCCCTGGAGTCCTACAGGGATAACACCACAGTGCTATCCATTCCTATCTTTTCTGCCACAATGCCTAGAAACCGGTATCAGGTACTGCTCTGGTTTCTGCATTCAATGATAATTCTACAACTGTACCTCCTAATGATCTTTCCCATGACAGGCTGCATTATTTGAGGCCCCTAATAGCCGATCTGAGCACTTTGCAGAAGTGTATGCCCCCTCCCAAAGCATTTGTATTGACAAGTCCCTTCTTCTTGTCAAAGGGCGCCTACACGTCCATCAGTACATCCCAAGCAAGTGTGCATGCTATGGGATCAAGTTTTATACACTTTGTGAAAGTAGCCCGGGGTACACCAGCTACTTTTTGATTTACAAATAAAAGGACTCATGATTAGACCCCCCTGGTTGTCCCTTGACTTCACTGTCAGTAGCAAATGGGAGCTCATTACTCCACTTCTGGGTTGAGGTTACCACTTACTGTATAACTGTAATTTTGGTTAGTATGAATGCATAGCCAAAATGGTTGGAGAGAAACAAGGCACTTGAATGAACTACAAACTCTTCAGCTTTCAGTGCAGATTCTTTAATTCTGGGCAATATATATTTTGTTTTACACGGTTTGCCTCCAGCACGACACAACTGTCAGATAAAGCCTCAACGTGCAGTGGTCAAATTTGTCGTGTCAGATGCGATGTTTGTAGATGCGACATTTGTATTACTTACATTAGATTTGACGCATACGACCTGACGCCTGCGCTTCCTCTCGGGAAGGACACGCACTGTGTAGTTCCAGCCTAATGCTCACCTTTTAGTGCAGTTACAGAAGGCACCTGTGTTTCTGAGAGTATGAATATATAGTGGCAAATGTTTTTTCATAATTGTGCAGATTTTTTTAGTTGGTGTTCTAACAGTAAAAAAAATCATGAAAGACAAATGCAGCATTACCAAAGGATACCAAAGAGTACAGATGAAACAGATGTTCCACTAAACAGATAATGGTAAGTATAATATTCAGTGGTTTTTATTAGGTTCTTGTTACTTGTCTTTGGGGTTTTGAAGAGAAATCTAATTTTGAGTGTTTTTTAACTTCAATTCAAGCCAAACTGTGCCATTTTACAAAGTGTCTACAATTTTGCAAGAAGGAAAGCAAGGATGGCATCACTGAATAGCAGCAGGAATATATAGTTTGTGGTAGATATTTCACAGGTAAGGGGGTGTTTAGACTGGGATACTGCAAAATGGGTACTTCCCAGTTGGGAGCAGTCCCAAATTTAAATATTGCTCCTATTTTAAGGTGTTTTGAGGCCACGCCATATATGTGGGATATTATTTTGTTGGGAGAAGTTGCAGATTGATACCAAGCAGGTTTTTTCGTTTTCATGGCAATTTTGGGGAGAAACCTAACTTTAGAATTTTTTTTTCTTTATTTCAGGTCAAACTGTAAATGTCTATGAAGAATTGTGCCCACAGATCTGCATCTGCTGCAGATGTGTACTTTCAAGGGTTTAGGGTGTTTTTAGGGTGTTTTGAGGCCTCGTCTTTAAGAGCATCCATATATGCAGGTCATCATTTTGTTCAAGAGAATTTGCAGATTGATACTTAGCAAGTTTTCTTTAGTTATCATGGCTATTTTGGGGAGATATCTAACTTTGGAATTTTTTTATTCTTTATTTCAGGTTCACAAACTTCTACAGTGAACTGCATCCACAGATATACATGTAGTAAAGCAAGGATGGCGCTGTTGAATAGCTGCAGGTGTGTACAGGGAATATAGATTTTGTGGGGGCTTTTTTACAGGTAAGGGAGTGTTTAGACTGAAGAACTGCAAGGTGTGCACCTGGAGAGCAGCCCCAAACTTTCCAGCTGAAATTGCTCTTGTGTATTGACCCTGTTTTGGGGTGTTTGGAGGCTGCGTCTTTAGGTGCACCCATACATGCAGGGTATTGTTTTACTCAGTAAAATTCTTGTTTATTCATATTTGGGTTCATTGGAATATTTATTGGAGTATTTTTTGTCAAATTCACTTCTGACTTTGTGACTGTGATGGTGTTTCAGAAAAAAAAATCTCCAAAATATTGTTGCGTTTTAGGGTGATCTGTATGACAACAGCTACATTTAGAGCACAAACTACACCACAACTAAAAACTTAGAGTTCTGCAGTTTCTAAAAATATCTGCCCTTATCTGTTGTGTTCCAATGTAACATTGTACGAAATGCTGTTTTATTATTGGGTTGTGTTGTGGACATGAAAAGTGGGACACCAATACATTTTTGGTATTGTTGGATTCAGCAGAATTGAGGCTTTTACAAACAGTAAAATTTTGGCAGAAATTGTAATTCTTCTTTTAAAACAACACAAAAAAACACAACATAAAAATGTTATTCTTTATTTATCATATTTCATGTTGTTTCAGTGTTCACGACAAATTAATTACAGAAAAACAATATATAATGTCTCCTATTTCACGTAGGTTTTCTTGTCAAAAATCGTAAACGTAAAGAGTGAAAAATGTCGATAAATCAGCTGGAAGGGAAAGGGTTAAAATAGGGAATTTTTTACAGGTGTATATTAATGGGCTGGGGCTTAAAAGCCCCTGCTTTCTCACTGGAGCTTCTGAGTTAAGGGTAAGTGCACTGTTGTCATACTACTAAGTCACACTGTTTGCTGGGGGACTTGATTTTAAATGCACTACATACTAGTGCTAATGGAATGTGTAGGACTCACTTACTATGATAATAAACCTCCAACAGAGAACAGAGGTGCAACAGAGAAAACTAAATGAGATCAAACTATAGGCATATCGGGCCATTTTGTAGCTAAGGGCTGACTCAGGGGCGCTGAAAAGCACAGAATAATTGAAACATAAGCACAAATGAAAAGACCCTTATCAAGTAGTAACCAGTCTTTTCTTGGTTGGCGTACTCTGGCCACTTCTTGGAATTTGCTCTCTTATCTGACGGTTATTACGGTTAGATGAACCTTTCTGTGCATAGGTAGATGAGGAAATCCAGTCCCATAAGTTCCAGTCAGGAATCTGCACCTGTGGTAGATCAAAACAGTCCAAAAAAGCGGCGATATCTCTGTGTGACTTGACCGTGATCGCTTTCTCATCTTTCATAGCGATCAGCGCGAAAGGAAAGCCCCATTTATATCTAATTCCACGTTCCGTAAGCAGATCAAGAACTGGTTTAAGAGATCGCCGTAGCCGCAGTGTATGCCTGGATAAATCTTGGTATAGTCGCAATTTCCCATTTGCGAAATCTATGTCCCCTTTGTCCCTGGCCTTGAGCATAATCATTTCCTTCACTTTATAAAAATGAATCCTGCAAATAACATCTCTGGGGGAAGTAGGGATGTAGCGAACCGCAGACAATGTGTTCGCGAACGCCGTTCACGAACACCGGCAAAAAATGCGAACAGTTCGCGAACAGTTCGCGAACTTCGAACATCCGAAAATCGTTCGATTCGAACGATCGAAGGATTTTAATCGTTCGATCAAACGATTTCCGTTCGAAACGAACGATCGAAGCCATTGGATCGAATGATTTCATTCAATCCAATGGCTTCGATCGTTCGGTTCGAACGAAAATCGTTCGATTTTAGCGATCGAATGGTCGAACGATTTTGACGCGAACGCCTATTGGCGAACGTCGCGCGACGTTCGCGAACTTGCGGCGGACGCGAACAGTCGAAGTTCGCGCGAACTAGTTCGCCGGCGAACAGTTCGCTACATCCCTAGGGGGAAGCAGAAGTTGGATCCTTAGGCCTCAGTTCCCTATGAGCTCTGTCAATGATTATAGGATTATCAGGCTGTTGAATAATGTAAGCAGGGTACGGCCAAGGTCTGCATGGTTTACAGACTCTGGAATGCCTTTAATCCTAATATTATTGCGCCTAGAGCGATTTTCTTGGTCATCAAGAAGGTTCTGAAGATACAAAAACCTGTCTTCATAATGCATCATGGTCTGTCTCATTTGTTTCAGCTTATCTGTGTTTTTGTTAACAGATATCTCTAGCTGTGTGTGTTTTTCTCCTATTTCTGATAATTTATTGTAAATCGTAGAGATCTCAGATTTTAACGTAGTTTCGGTCTTTATTACCAGGATTTCAATGTCCTGGCGTGAAGGTAGTGAGAGGATATGGGCCCTTAGGTCTGCATCTAGGGCAGGGGTCGTGTGGGACTCTCCCAAATTGCCTTGACTCCGGGTTATTGGGCTCCGAGAAGGGAGATCCTCTGTAAATGTAGTATGTTGAAGACTACTAGGCGACTTGGCCTTATCCGGACCATTTTGAGTGTCTGTATTGGGATTGGAAACCGAATTTTCCATGGTGGCGCCTGTGGCGCAGTTAAGCGGTATGCTTGGGGAGGAAGGGGAGACCTGCCAATCATCGCCACTTTCCCACTGTGGCGAGTCTCTCGGGCGGACTACGTGTGTGGTAGTAGAGTGGGATAATAAAGAGTTACTTGCCGGTATGTCCTGTCCAACCAACTGGTCTCCCTCTTCCATTCCGCCGTCTATGCGGTCAGCAGAATCGCTGCGGAGATGCGGCCCTTCCCAAGATGGCGCCTGAGCTTCTGCCTCAGCGAGCATGTCCGAGCAAGAAGCTGAGCGTCTTTGAAAAAACTTGGTAAGATGGGATTTCTGCGGGATAACTTGTTTGTCTGGACTCTTACGACTTTTCTTTGTCCTGCCCATATCAATAGAGTTTCTTAGAAGCCCGAAATAAAGCGAATAACGTCTCTGTGCACGGAGCTCTGCAATTCAGCGTCTGCTCTCCGTCATGTCCAAGCCACGCCCAAAATGTCTGATTTTGACAGTAAAGGTAAAATGTATAATGAAGCAATTGAATTCTTAATGAATCAGATGAAAATTGAGTGTAAGACTGGCCAGATATGGGATGACGTTGACGTAGTTGGCCAGTTTAAATATATTGCAATATATGGACAAACAATCCCTGTTTTGTTTAAAGGGTAAGGCATTTTTCAGTAGCAGTATGCACAAAATGTCTCTGTCTTAAATATATTGATAATGGGTTGAGTGCAGAGGACTCTTGTATTTGTATATATATATATATATATATATATATATATATATATATATATATATATATATAAAGCTGTCTGTGGTGTCCGCACTCCTTAGCTGATGGACGCGAGGTGCACGATCAATAAGTCATACATAGAGGTTGGAAGGATCAGCACACTCCATTTTGCGATGAAAAAAGTGTTTTTTTATTAAACACACATAATAAATAAATAATATGTGTGTTTAATAAAAAAACACTTTTTTCATCGCAAAATGGAGTGTGCTGATCCTTCCAACCTCTCTCTCTCTCTCTATATATATATATATATATATATATATATATATATATATATATATATATATATACACAGTATATATGGAATTTACAATATGAATGTAAGGGAAATTCTCATTTTCTTCTGTGTCCCTTCCATGGCTCTACAAGTGGTATCTACCAAGCCATGCCCACAAACATCAAAGAAGTGGTATCTACCAAGCCATGCCCACAAACATCAAAGAAGGGTGGGAATAAAACATTATAGTCGATGAGCCAAGGGCCATGGAGTAGGCCTGAAGCCAAAAGGGCCAAGGCCATCAGAAATCCCCTTGCAAACCATTTGAAAGAAGGCTAAATTAGCTTGTGGGAAAAATGTGGGAAAGCCCATACCTGTACTTCTTCAATAAGCACCAGTTTGAATCTAGTGCATTGTTGGGAGCTAATGCAGCACAGGGCAAAAACAAAGCATTTTCTTCTTTATCACCCTTTATTGACATGCATCCAAGGCATAATATAAAAAAATAAACAATTACAATAAATAGTCAGATAATTGCTGGCTACCATATAAATTGTCATCACAAGTACAGAAATTCCTAAGTTCAAAATCCACATTTCTTATATACTTCTTAGGGACCATATGGTAATGTTCCCTTATGGCCCCTATTAAAGAGATACAGACAACAAAAAATAAACCTTCTTATTTAACAAAATATTTTCTTTTCATGCTATTTATAATTTTGCCATAAGCATTTCCCTAATGATTTTACATTACCTATCTGATCTCCCATGTTCACTGTGAGGGGACTGCCATATTTGTGCAATAGTAGTTCATTAGCATTAGAAACTCTAAGTGACAGTCTGAGAAGTGGCAGTCCGGTTGGCAAAAGTCAGGTTTAGGAACTTCAAATAACAATGCATTACAAAAGCAGACCTATTGGTGAAAAATGATCAACATGACCTATAGGTAACTCCCTACATTTATATTTTGAAAAGTAGTTTTTTCATGGCAGTATACTTTAAATGGGGGCTTATCAATTTTATGATCATAACTTTGTAACAAAAAAAATACATACACTTGCATATTTATTGAATTACTTAGACAGGGGACCAGGGAATGTTCATTGATTAACTGGCCAGGTCATTAGCACTTCCATTGTACTTAAACATATTATAATTTAGCTTTAGGAGTGCACCCACAACCCCCCTTTTTTGCTATTCAAATTTAGACTGTGTTCTGAAGGTGAACATCCCCTTTAAAGCCATCCTTATCCAAAATTTTTAATATCAGCTGTTAAACCTATAGAAAGAGGGCCAAAAAAGGAAATTAAGATAACAAGTATTTATCACATGGTTCTTCAAAATATTTAGGATCATACAGACTGCCACTGGCATATAATCAAGCATAATACGAGGAATGCAGATGTTCTATTCTGCATTGGGTAGAGATCCCAGACATAATACTGTAGCAAATAGTCTACTTAGTGCTAATGAACATTAGATTCTGCTTGTTAAATGAGCTCTGATTTTGAACTGCTGAGTTCCACACAAATTCAGGTTATCTATACAGTCGTGCGGAAAATCTCAAAGATGAGTTCTTTATTAATAGCAAAAATGAGTGAGTCAGCCTGCTGGTCTAATAGTCTTTTCTATAATTTGAAATCATTGAAAGCAGCTTGTAATAACTTCTGAGAGCAGAGATCAGGCATGACCTTGACTACTTTAAAAAATATATGCATTACATTAGGAAGTTACATTTCTAACTATATGTTTGTTTTATATACAAATTGCTTAGATTAACACATTATATTTTTTGTGTCTTCTTACTCTTTTTCAGTTTTTAACATTTTGGGTAATAAATGAAGTGATTTAAGTGCCTATTTATAACTCAATTTCCTACTTTGTAGGGCTGCTCATTGACAGGCTACTCCCTAACTGGATGAATTATTAGTGGATTAAAACTGCAGGAGTTTAAAAATAAATGCAAACTAGCACTCATGTGCTGTGAGTATAGTGCAGCCATTTCTAATTTCTAGCTAGAACATAGGAATAGTTTCAAGTCAGTACAGAGCGCTAAAAAGCAATATTTCTGAAGTGCAAAGCAAGTGCAGATTAAATGACGGAGGTTGCTACCCCTGTGAATTGCTCAATTTTACCTTTTATTGTTATATATATATATATATAGTGCTATTTATACGTGCTATCCTAAGTGAAAAAAATAAAGTGTTACCTTTGGGGGGAGACAGACCATACCTGTTTTTCTCTTTATTTAGCATGATCTCTTCCAAAGACACCATTAGGCGGGGGTTGGGAGAGTGAGCATTTAAGGAGAGAGCCACCTCCCCAAAAAATAGTTTTCTCTTTATTTAGCATGATCTATTCCAAAGACACCATTAGGCGGGGGTTGGGAGAGCGAGCATTTAAGGAGAGAGCCACCTCCCCAAAAAATAGCCTTGCCCACGTACACCCAATAAGAAAGGTGAGGAGTGGCATTTCAGCTTGTTTCGTTTTAAAAAAAATATTTTTTGGGGAGGTGGCTCTCTTTAAATGCTTGCTCTCCCAATCCCTGCCACGCATGGACACTGCCTTGACAGGGCGCGTTAGCTTATTCATGCTTTGTACAAACTTTGTAACTAAAAGTATCTTTTTTTAAGAAAGTTACAGTTCAGTTGTACAAGAATATTTTTTAGGGGTTATATGTTGAGAGTGCTGGGGCTAACTTGTTTAGTATATATAGATATCCATTCCATAGTCTTTTTACTCTACAATAAAAGTGACGTTTTTATCTGAAAGGTCCTGTGAGTTCAGATCTTTTGTCTGAATATATAGAATACTTTAAAAGGGATGCAACCTTTACACAAAAATGTTGCTACAATTCAAGATATTTTGTCATAGGATCAAGGGTAACATCAAAGGAGCTACTTGTAACCAGAGGAGCTACTTGTTAACCACTTTTCCTCATGGCGTATGTGTGGGAAAATGAAATGAGGTTCAATTTCTGATACAATTATCAACTAATATCTTTGCCACAAATAAGATATTTATTCCTGTTTACCATGGCCTGTTTTAATTGCTATTCTGTGAAACGTCAAGGTCATGTTAGCAGTTCTTTTGTTTACACACTCATTACTAATTTCATTTGCTATAATAAAAGTAGGGCTTAATTATGGAAACAAATTATAATGTTTCCTCATCCTGTAAAATATTATAACCTTAGGGTTATATAAGAACAAAAGCAGGGGTTTACAATGACAAATGGGCTATGTACACATTAGCATGAAATGCCTGAGTCATTGAAAGACCTGTATGTTCATATGCAGGACCCTTAGTAATAAGATCACAAAATACAAGCTATCTATTTGTCAGGCAGGTCACGGATAGCCAAAATCCCATTTGAGGGCCACATCTGCCAGCAAAGCCCTGCACTGCACAAAACACAGTAAAAATAATTACCAAGCAACAGCACAGCAAGAATTTTGTTTCTGGGAACAGGAAAAATGTCTTTTTAAAAGACACATTGCTCATTCATGTGAGCATATTAGAAAGTTGCAAATTGGTTTAATGATAGAAACTTAATCTGCTTTTGTTTTCAAATAATCAGTCTTGAAGTTAAATTCTTCTAAAATCCGCCTTGAAATTCTTCTCAAATCTTGTGTAGAAGGTGTTTTCATACAATGGCAAGTACTCTTTACATCGTGGTTTCAAAGTGACAAGAAAGTGTTGTACCAAAAGATGATTCAGGTTAAGGGGTCTAAACCCTCAAATTCTTCCACTGGCCCCCTCTTTCTAGATGGTCAAAAAAGTAATTAGAGGAGGAAGAAATTTTTTCAGTGAAGATTCTAATTGCCAGTACTATGTCAATCACCATAATTGTATGTTACATACAGACTATTTTGTCATGTTGACTTCATAATATCACATCTAGCCAATCATCACAAGAGAGGACATACTGCTGTTTCATTGTTCTGTGATACAAAAACTTGGTTAAAGCTTCCAGTTACAGGGAAAAAAAAGAACAGAGACAGATTTGCATAGATTCCCATTGGAGGATTCCTGTAGAGCTGTTACTCAATATTTAACAATACTACTTTTATGCAGTTGAACTACAGCCCCAAGCATGCTTTACAAAAAGTCTTGTAAATCAATGCATGATAATAGCAAGGCACAAAACAGCTTTCTTTTGCCTTACATCTAGTTTAAATAATGTAGTTCTTATACTAAATAGTTGCCTATGGTGGTTAGCTGTCTTTTATTAACTCAGATTAACTTTGTTCAGGTGTGGAATACATTACCCATAGACCCGTTATCAGAAAGTTCCAAATTATTGTAAGGCCATCTCCCATAGACTCCATTTTAATCAAATGATTCATATTGCTAAAAATGATTTAATTTTCCTCTGTATTAATGAAACAGTACATTGTACTTGATCCTAACCAAGACATTATTAATCCTTATTAGAGATACAAATTACAGAAAGATTCCTTATCTGGGAAACCCCAGACCCCAAACATTCTGGATAACAGGTTCTATCCCTGTACTGTGTAACTGCAAATATAAAGAAACATAAATAAGACTTTTGGAATTATGCCAGCTAAAATAATTTAAATAAATCGAACAATAATAAAGACTATATACATAAATAAAAAATAAAGCAAAACATTACAAAGAATTATCTATTACCATCATTATTTGACACTGTTAAATTAATTTTTGTTTCTGTGAGTAGACTAGGAGACTAAAGGGACTAAGTCAATCATACCTGGACTAGCCAAACCAGAGATGACTTTGATGTACTTGAATATATTGCAACATATGGACAAACAATGCCTATTTCATTTAAATGGGAGGGAATTTATTAAAGTACTGTGTGCATAAATATATTGATATGGGTGAGTTTAAACTAATATTAAGTTCATTTTAATATATGTTCCATTTAATAGATTTAAATAGGCTGTAGTAGTGGAATGAAAAAAACTAGAGACTGGGTGAATTGGAAGGTTATCTAGTACTGTTAAAATGTGAAATGCTTAATGTCTGAAAGAATATTAGACAGCAGGGATCCATTGTAAATATGAGACTCCAGTGAACCATGGTCAGAATTACTGAAAAGCATGAGCTCAACAAAAATTATTATTACAAATCCCATATCAGCATTATGCACTCTTAAAAACTGCTATATGGTTGAAAGGTACATTATTCTGACCAGAATAAGATTTGTGAAACTGTAACCATCTCATATATAATTTTTTGCTAAGTAAAACAGTGTAAGTGTCTGCTTTAGAGGTTAGCGTGTAAAAGCAAAGACTACATTTTGTTACACTTAGGGGCAGATTTATCAAGGGTCGAATTTCGAAGTTAAAAATACTTTGAAATTCGACCATCGAATTTAAATACTTCGAATTCCAATATCGAATTTGAACTTTTTTCATCGAATTTGGGTATTCTGTGGTCAAAGTAAAATCGTTCGATCGATTAAATCCTTTGCATCGAACGATTCGAAAGATTTTATCGTACGATCGAACATTTTTACTTTGACTTCAAAAAACTTAGAAAAATTACAGTATGTAGAAGGTCCACATAGACTAACATAGCACTTCGGCAGGTTTAATTTGGTGAAGTATTGAAGACAAAGTTTTTTTAAAGAGACAGTACATCGATTATCGAATATTCAAATATTCAAACTATTTTACTTCTAATCGAATTAAAAGTAAATTCGAAGTCATAGTATCCTATTCAATGGTTGAAGTATCCAAAAAATTACTTCAAATTTCGAATTTTTTTACTTCGAAAATTGCCTCGAATTCACTTAGACCCTTGATAAATCTACCCCTTAAACTACACTTGCTAAAGTAGATGGCAGGGATGAGCATTTTTTTTTTTTACCTGATTTAAGTTTTTAAAAGTAGCAAAATTAGTTACCAATTTTAGACCCTTTCCCATCCCTATATGGCTTTCCCCTGTTTTCTCAGTTAGAATATGTGCAGATATGTCATGTCTCTTCAGATTTTGACTTCAGGGTTGGCATCTCTGTAAATGGTTTTATATAACAGATGAACCTGATAATCCTGTTATAATATTTATTATAGAAAAATACATTAAAAGCATATTGCCATGGATAGGTAGGGCACTGGAGAGGAGGTTGATGAGTCCTTTAGGCAGGACCTGATACTGTGCTGACAGGAGCAGGACAGAGCAGCCAAAGACCAGGACTAGACAGAACAGGACAAGATGAGGGGGGGGTGAAGACCAGGACTTAATAGAGCAGGACAGGATGGAGTGGGCGAAGCCCAGGACTAGACAGAGCAGGACAGGATGGAGCTGGTGAAGACTAGACAGAGCAGGACAGGACTGGAACAGAGCAGAATAGCACTGGAGCAGGACAGAAGAGAAGGGCAAGCAGTACAAGGATGAAACAAGAACAAGACAAGGGCAGGAAAAGAGCAGAATCAGAACAGCAGGCAGAGCAGAAACAGTATGTTACCTCGGTGCTCAATGTTGACCAATGCTCAGGCACCAGCAGTAAGGAGGGCTGGCCTTATAGAGGGCAGGGTCAGCCCTGATTGGCTGACCCCATCCACGAATAAGTTTGCTGGGGTGAAATAGCAAAATCTGAGACCCAGCAGAATAACAAATTTTATTTAGGGGCACATTTACTATGGGTCGAATATCGAGGGTTAATTAACCCTCGATATTCGACCATCAAAGTAAAATCCTTCAACTTCGAATATCGAAGTCGAAGGATTTACTGCATTTCGTTCGATCGAAGGAAAAATCGAACGTTTCGAAGGATTTTAATCCATCGATCAAACAATTTTTCTTCGATCAGAAATTACTTAGAAAGCCTATGGGGAAGGTCCCCATAGGCTAACATTGGTGCTCGGTAGGTTTTAGGTGGCGAAGTAGGTATTTGAAGTTTTTTTTTAAAGAGACAGTACTTCGACTATCGAATGGTCAAATAGTCTAACAAATTTTAGTTTGAATCGTTCGATTTGAAGTCAAAGTCGTAGTTGAAGGTCGAAGTAGCCAAAAAAAACCTTTGCTAAAATAATTATTAGCTTGTGAAGTGTTTAAGATTCCAAGAGTTATGGGGGGCTCAGAGAGTGCCTTGTGTATAATAATATAGTGGCCCTGTGGGTCCGGAACCGTGTGCTGTACAGAGAAGTTAACCTGCCTGTGAATTAAGATAGCAAAGCCTGCTTTTTTCTTTGGACCAGTGGCCCTCAAGATTAGAGGGGAAATCTCTAGACTTGATCCAGGGATCTGTTTTGCGGTGATGAGTTTCTTGGAGAAATATAATACTGGGGCCTAGAAATTTAAGCTCTTTATATAGCAGGTTTCAATGGGGAATTCTGTCCATTGATATTTATAGATAATATCTTAGCCATTTTAGAGATATAAATTGCAGCATGTCAGGGTGTGGCACCATCAGGTTTGCAATAAGACACATTCTGCCCCTAGTGATTTGTGCCCCATAAGGGGGAGCCACATGAATACTTTATACCACCACGTGTATCTGAAAAGTGCCCAAGTAGAAAATAAAATTAAAATAAGCAAACAAAAATGCAACTTATAACTTGTATTAGGTTCAATTTATCTCCCCATCATATCCAGCCGGGGGGGGGAAGAGAGAGAGTGACCCAGAATGGATATTATGCAGGCCTGGCCCATAAAAGGGTGTAGAAGAAGGAGAACAGGAAATGGTTACCTTTGCTCCATGCATCTGTTTCTCCCAATAGCCAATGTTGGCAACAAAACATTCTTCCTTAGCGGAAGCAAATAGGAGCATAGGGAAAGTTGGGACGCAAGGGACATGGGATCTGAATCAACCCCCTAGTTGTTCTGCTGCAAATGGTCTACGCCATGCTGGTTCTGGAAGGACTCAGGTGGGGGCCTTCTGCAGAGTAAGAGGTGTCAGAGAGGAATGTGGAGATCCTTGTTGTCATCTGTGTCCCGATGATGGGGTGCCCCAGGTTGGGGATAACCTGCATTGTTGTAGAGGGGAGTGCGAGTCCGAGGAAGCATTATTGTTGTCCAGCCCCAGCTGCTGTAAGAACTGAGATGCCCTGGGGGGGTCCTGGATAGAGAGCTGGGTACCCTCCCTACTTACTGAGATGCCCTGGCGGGGTCCTGGATAGAGAGCTGGATACCCTCCCAATTTACTATTAGGTGGAAGGGGAAGCCCCATTTGCAGTATATGGAATCTGGTTGTTAGTTTCTGCGGTGATAAGTCATTGAAGACTAGTATTTTAGTCCCTTTGTGAGTGTAGTAAGGCTGATTCTGCAGTTTTAGCATTATGGATTCCTTGTAATAAAGTAGCACCACAACATCTTTGGGAAGATTGGAATTTGCTGGGGGTTCCCCAGAGCTCTGTGGGCCCTGTCCATCCTCCACGCTTCGGGTGAGAGATCTGGGTTAATTGCTGAAAAGAGGCCCCTCAGATATACCCTGAGGTCCTGATTCGCAATAAAATTAAGGATCCCTCAGATCCTAAGAGCTTGTCTTCTCTCTCTCTGTTCTCCAGATCTTAATGGAGCAGCTTTACCCAGAATAGCTCTTCTCTCAACTAGGTATTTTCACCCTCTAGGTATTACAGCTTTGTGTGACCTCATCTGTAGTGTTCTCCAACTTAGCTATACTCTCCCCCAGTCAGTGGCGTAACTAGATGTTGCTGGGCCCCACAGCAAATAAATTTTAGGGCCCCCAACATATCCAGTGTTTGTCCAGTTTTACCAATATATGTTCAAATTGCTCATCAATGAGAGCCTCATGGGGCCCCCTGTACCTCCTGGGCCCCCTGCAGCCGCAGGGTCTGCTTCCTCTGTAGTTACGCCCCTGCCCCCAGTGTTGAGATTTCCCACGAGTTCTGCAACTGCTGATTTTAGAGAAGCTGTAATGCTTTGTGTGAGCGTATCATGTAGCACTTTTTTTAAAGGTTATGTTTTATTTGTTTTAATAAACATTACAACAAAAAACATCGATATATATATATATATATATATATATATATATATATATATATATATATATATATATATATATATATATAATAAACATGTGTACAGTTAAACATGTGTCACTGGTATTGTATGATTTACTTTCAAAGATTTCAGCTTATTTTGTAGTTGAATTAGCCTTGGAAGTCATTATGGGTACAAAGTAAAACAGATGCATTATCCGGTTGAATGGTGATCTCTTGGTTGTACACCCGGGCCCATTTCCCACCAAGGACTCCATTAGGGATGTAGCGAACTGCCGTTTTGGTGTTCGCGAACTCCGTTCGCGAACACCAGCAAAAATGCGAACAGTTTGCGAACAGTTCGCGAACTTCGAACACCCGCAAAATCGTTCGATTCAAACGGTCGAAGGATTTTAATTGTTCGATCGAAGGATTTTCGTTCGAATCGAACGATCGAAGCCATTCGATCGAATGCTTTTCATTCGATCGAATGCTTACAATCATTCGAACGAATGGAAATCGTTCGATTTTAGCGGTCGAAGGAATCGAATGGTCGAATGGTCGAACGATTTTTATTCGAATCAAACGCGAACTCAAATTGGCGAACGTTCGCGAACATTCGGCGGACGCGAACAGTCGAAGTTCGCGCGAACTAGTTCGCCGGCGAACAGTTCGCTACATCCATAGACTCCATACCTTCTGGAATTTATCTGCTGTGCCTCTCGTTTCATGGGTAAGCTTTATTTTGGGTATCATTGAATCAACTAAGTTTATCCAGGAGTCCTTTGTGGGAGGGGTGGGTCCCATCCAGTGCATAATCATACATTTTGTTTGCATAGAATAATAGTGCCCTAAACCTCAATCTTGCACAGACCGTGGGTACTGGGTGCTCCACTATACCCAGGAGACATACTGTGGGGAGAGTATTTTTGGGAATTCCAGGGTGTTTGCTAAGGAAGCAATTAATTGCGACCAGTAGGTGTTTATTACTGGGCAAGTCCACATCTGGGGCAGGTGTCATTGTCCTTCTTACCCATTGTCTTTAGTTAAAGTGGGGTTGTGTAGAGCTGTTGGAATACTTTGTATTGTATTAGTCTATCCCTCATTGCTTTCAAACTTTTGTACATAGTTTCTGTGGCCCTTATCCCAGTCATCCTGGGTTAGCTCTGGAATGCTTGTTTTCCATCATGCCTGAGCTGTATGGAATGGAGGGGAGACACTGGCTAGAAGGTTCCTGTAGAGCCTGGACACCAACTTTACAGGTTGTTCAGCTATGAGGATCTCCTTTATTGTCATTGTGGCAAGGACTGGAGAAAGTGTACCAAATTGGGCCTTAAAAGTGTGCTGAATTTGAAAATATCTAAATAGAGGTTCTGAGAGACACATTTGATCATGTAGCGCTTTTAACTGGGCAGAGAGTATTTTTGCTGTGATTGTGGATTGTGCGGTAAGGCTGTGGTTCACCTGTGAGTGGGGTTTGATATCCGTAATTTCTAACAGCTCTGCCTGCTTTACCGTCGCTGCCTCAGATGAGTGGCTGGGGATCTCTTCCTCAATGCGGCGTTGGGCTTTGCAGTGGAGTAACGGTGAGCGGGTGCAATTTGGGTCCTTTGTGCACTTTCTGCCCATGTCCCCGAGGTTGCCTCTATCGCTGCCCAGTGAGATTGTAAGCTCTGCTGTTTGCTATTTGAGGGCTTTAATTGGAGATATGCACGGAGCTCTCCTAATGAGCATCCATCTCCTGCCTCACCGAGCTCCGCCCCACTGAAAATTTCAATTAGGTGTTTACTTCCAGAAAAATATCAGCTAGCACAAATAAAAAACACAGAGGTCTACATTGATCAGACAGGAATTTAATTGGAGAAACCTCTTCCATTTGCTCCAGGGATATGAAAGGGGATCCTAAAATTGTTGCTCAACCACTCTTTACACAATATCTGTTGGACTGCTTATCCCAGAACATTTTACTATATTATATAATATTATATTATATAATAAGATTCCTCCTATGATTTATGTATAGGCAGCTCCATGTTCTTTGTTTCTGCAACTGGAGTTGGAAGATTTTAATTTTTTTTTTTTTCATCACAGAGCAATTTTAACAGCAGAGTCTCCTCACTTGAAATTTTTATTATTGTCTAATATGTCCAAAATTACACACATTTGCACCTGAGCAGTAACCATTAGCAATTAATACATGTTTTAGCCAGCTGCGTGTAGAACAATGAAAGCAAACATTTGACTGGTTGTCATGGGTAACTGTCCAGGTGCAAATTTGCCCAGTGTTTATTAATAAAAAGGGCCTTGAAATAAGAGGCACTAAGTTTATCTAAGTGTAGTAACCCAGAAGGCAGTATTTACTGTCCCTTAGTGATGGGCAAATTTATTCGCCTGTCATGGATTTGCGGGAAATTTCTGGATTCCGTTGATGGCGAATGTTTTTGCAAAACTGCTGTAAAAATTCACAATGGGAAAGTTCACTGTGACAAAAAAAAATTGTTGCTCGACAAAATTGTCCCACGTCAAAATTATTCACCTACTGACTTCCATGCATTTCGAAAATTTGAAAATAAGAGTCACGCGTATAAAAATTGTTGATCGTGTCAAAATTGGCACACATCAAAATAATTTTGAAACCCATTTGCATTTCGGTTATTTTTGTGGAGTTTTGCAAATTTCTCGGCAAAACCGAACAGATTCGCCCATCGCTACTGTCCATCTGTATCAAAGCAAACATCTTATTGGTTGTTATGGGTCACTGTTCTTGGGCAAATTTAGTGCCTTTATTACATATGGGGGAAAGTGTTTACATTACCTTTACTTTGTTCTATTTTGTCATAGTGCACTAATCTAATTAATGTATCCTTTTTTACATTGAGCACAGTCATGTGTGTGCATGTACAATATAATACTGGACTCAGATGCTGCAATATATTGGACAGAGTGCCAATCATTCTTGCTCTGAAATATCATTTCATGCAATGCTGTTTTTATAAAGCTGATTTAGAAAGGCAGGGATAGACAACTCTCTGCTTGACAAATCAGCCACATAGAATAACATAGAATGAATGGATATTATGCCATGTCTGGGAGTGCAATACCTCCTGTTTATATCAGCTTGATGAATACACCTATTGGTGCATGTTATTAACTGCACAAACTGTTTAGATTTTTCTACCTTTCACATGACTTCTGTAAATAATCATTTTATTTGATATTCTCCTTCTGAAAGTGTATTTTATTCTGTTGCTCCATCTATCAATGTATTTGATTTTTCTTTTAAGGGCTTTTAATCTCTTTCCTCCGTTCAAAGAGAAAATATATGAAAATATATGTCAGTGTTCAGTTAAACACGCAGACATGAAATAAGCTGTATTTATCTGCTAAGTAACCTGATATATGCATGCTTTACAATTACTGTCTGTGCAGGGGTGTTTTTGGCATAGAACTAACCCCCCGT
The DNA here is from genome assembly GCA_038501925.1 of Xenopus petersii. Taxonomy (NCBI): domain Eukaryota; kingdom Metazoa; phylum Chordata; class Amphibia; order Anura; family Pipidae; genus Xenopus; species Xenopus petersii. Next base: position 73,312,038 of record CM076683.1, on the reverse strand, counting down.
TACAAAAGCCCCCCTTAACTGCCTGCCATTGCCCCCACTCCTGGCCCCTTAAAAAATCCTGACCTTAAAATTCAGGTCTGGCCCAGCGGGGTCCATGAGGGGCCCATCAGAGAGTGGAAATAGAATAGCTCTGATTAGGTGTACTTTTAAAGAGAAATGTGAACTTTTATTAAAGCCTTAATCAAATCTGATGTAAAGGGTGGGACATTAACATCAACTTTAAATTGAGATTCAAATAGTTTACATATGCTAAATGCCTAATTAGAAATAAATTAACATGTAGATGAGTTCATGCAAATAAAAGAGGACAAATCATTTATTAATTTAACAAATCTAAGATATTCTGCATGCTTTAATTTTAAAGTAATGAGGTTGCAACCCACACTCTTTGTCAGCATTTCAAGTTAAAATGAAATGTCTCAATTTACCTAAAATAACCCAGTTTAGGTAAAGAGAAAATTTTAAGTGAGGCATTTTGAAACGAATATTGCGTATTTAACTTTTATCCCACTTAAAAAAGAAGAAAAGACATAATGACTGAGGATGCCAATTAGTTAGGCACTCCCTTAGTGATTACAATTCCCTGCCCAGGGCACTATACTAGTGAGCGCAAAGGCACCATCTTTTTGACTCTCCCAGGGATCCTTTGCGGATGGTATTTGCTGTGCAAATTCACGGTAAAAGATTAATTCAAAACAGACAGTAAAAAAAACAATATTTGCTCTACTGCTTATGCACACCCAACCAGAGCAGCAGTAACATTCCCAGGTAAAGAAAGAAGATGGTGCCATAGTGCTTATTAGGATAGTACTCTGGCTGGAGGGTCTGAGGTCTAAGATTGGCAATTATAATAACTAACAAACCCCCTCCCCCCCCCGGGTGGTTATGCCTTTTATTATATTCTGGACCCTGTATTAGTACAGATGAGGATAAAAGCAGCTGGTATTAGAACAAACTTTACTCAGAACAAAACATGGTTGAACTGCCAGCAAGTTGGGAGGAAGGAACAGATACAGAGGCAAATGCTATGGAAACCATTACAGCAGAACAGAATGGCACATATCAGTTTAACACATAACAGTTACATCTACAGATCTTACATTAAGTCAATTACACCTTTCTTTCTTCTTTAAAATGTAAAAAAATTCTTTAGTTAGAGTCCCACTTGATCTGTATAAATCTGACTTCATGTTTGTTATTTGTTTCTTCAACTGGAGCTGGAAACATAAACACATTTTTTCTATAATAGGTTAAACTAAACAGAACAGCAGTGCGCCTAGATCTTGTTTGATTATGATGTAGTATTATAAAATTGAAATGACAATATACAGTAGTCTCTGTCAATAAGAAAACAGCGAGATAACTTACATAGTGTCGGTAGTTTCAGTGGTAACTTTTCTTTTAGCTTGTAGTTAAGTTTTCGGTCTACTACTTTGGGGGGGGAGGGGGGAGGTGCAATGGGTCAATTTGATATTATGTTATGAAAAGTCTAGAGGCCAGTCACAAGTTACTAAAAGAAGAATGTTGTCAACATGTTGTATCAGATTGAAGGGAAAGTGCCAAAAATGCCAGAGCTTCCCTTTATACTAAGTGCTTAGCACAAGGATAGATTAAATCAGCCACTTTGCCCAGTTTTGACCTCTTTGGCAGAAATGTTGGTTTGACTGAAAACAAAATTACCTTTCAGTCTGGATCCATAATAACATGCTGTTTATATGGAGATAATAAACTGTACTGTATACCTTATTTATGAGTGCAATATTATATGCATTGGTGCTGTAAAAAGTAATTAAACTATTAAGAAAGATGAAATTTCTTTTTATGAGAAGGTAAGAAGGGACCTCGATTCTGGGATGGCAGTGGATGTGATTTACTTAGACTTTACTAAAGCATTTGATACAGTGCCACACAAAAGGTTACTGGTTAAATTAAGGAATGTTTTCCTGGAACATGATATTTGTACCTGGATAGAGAACTGGCTAAAAGATAGACTACAAAGAGTGGTGGTAAATTGAACAGTTTTTTTAATTGGACCAGTGTTGTTAGTGGAGTACCACAGGGCTCTGTACTAGGTCCCTTGCTTTTCGACTTGTTTATTAATGACCTGGAGGTGGGCATTGAAAGTACTGTTTCTATTTTTGCAGATGATACTAAATTGTACAGAAGTATAGGTTCCATGCAGGATGCTGCCACTTTGCAGAGTGATTTGTTTAAGTTGGGAAACTGGGCAGCAAACTGGAAAATGAGGTTCAATGTTGATAAATGCAAGGCTATGCACTTTGGCAAAAACAATATCAATTCAAATTATACACTAAATGGCAGTGTGTTGGGAGTTTCCTTAAATGAGAAGGAGGTTTTTGTAGATAAGTCTAATTCTGGGCAGTGTCATTCTGTGTCTACTAAAGCAAATAAAGTTCTGTCTTGCATAAAAAAGGGCATTAACTTAAGGGATGAAAACATAATTATGCCTCTTTATAGGTCCCTGGTGAGGCCTCATCTGGAGTATACAATGCAGTTTTGGACTCCAGTCCTTATGAGTTGCACCAAGAGGTAGTGGGTAAGTGTCTTAGATAAGACACTATATTGGAGGGGTATATCCACTGCTCCCTTTTTCCTAAACAATTCTATAGGTGAACTTATACCTGCAATCACGCTACTATATTCTATTGCGGAATTGCCTGGCTTACACATTGCCGTATGTACTTAACACTAACCCACTTCCTCTTGGTAATCTGCCTCCCTGTACCTAAACAGTTTTTAATGGTGACACACTGGACTTCTACTAATTTTATTTGTATTTATTAAAAGTTATGTTTTATCGCATATTGTGCATATACACATAACTGAATGTTTGGATGAGGGTGGATGGGAAGGTGCAATTCATAAGGTCATTTCTTTTTCTTTTCTGCTTCTGTTAATGCTTTTAAGAGTGGCTTGGATGATTTCTTGGATAGACATAACATCAAAGGCTATTGTGATACTATATTCTATAGTTAGTATGGATATGGGTATATATAATTATGTGAAAGTAGGGAAGGGTGTTTGTATGGATGCTGGGTTTTCATTTGGAGGGGTTGAACTTGATGGACTTTGTCTTTTTTCAACTCAATTTAACTATGTAACTAACTATGTAAAGCTTCCCAATAGTCAGTAATTAGTAATATTTTTTTTGTTTTAATCGGACGCACAAACAGATATACAAACAAGCACACAAACATTCAGGCATATAGCAGTTTTGACCACTGAAACTATAAATACAGTTAACTACATACATATTTTCAACCAAGGCTGTTTGTATTTAGAATGTGTCTAGTGCAGTCACATAAAAGTATATGCTTTATATGTGGGAATGCATTGAATGTTTGGCCTCTGTATAATACTGATCATTTTAATCTTTGAAAAAGTTCCTAGCAGCAGATAAATTCATGACAACACCTCTTCCTCAACACTTCCACAAGATCCTATACAGCACATACTGATTTAATTTTATTGGTGTACTTCACTCTTCTTTATGACTGCCTCAGATTGGAAATGATATGAGCTTTTGTGTCTGTGCGGTACAGATTGATTTAAAATTATTTGACCATTTCTTCACTTTAGGAGATCTTCAATCTTCCAAATTGGAATACCCATTTCTCTTAAAAGTGTGAAGTAGTGTAATGATTTTTAATTCCCTCTAGTCACCCCATGTCAAAAGCTTTCAATTTTATTTTGATGATTTTTTTTTCAAGCGATACTTATGATCACCAAGACCAGAATAAGATACAAGTTTACAAAGAATGAAAATGAGGGAAACTTCTCTTCATTACCAGCATGTAGCCACATATGAATAAGAAATAGACAGATATTCATCTTCATTTACCTGATTTATTATCAGGTTTCAGAAAACGTGCCTGGTTCAGGGAAAACAGACTAAAACATGAAGTGTATTTTAAGAAAAAAGTGTATATTTAAGAAAAAGCGCAGCGTTTAGATTACATATACAGTGAGATCTATTCATTTCTAATTAAACTGCCAAGTCAACATTTCAACCACTCCCAAAAGTTTTTTTTAATGTTTGCACATATATTCGTCCTTCTAACTTAAGGATTTTTTTACTCACAGAAAATGTCCCTTTTTTTAAATTTATGTGATATTTAATGGATATTGTTGTTGCAGGGCCAGACACAGCAATTAATTCTCTATTAATTCTCTATTTATTCTCCAATCAGAAGCCAAATTGCATACTTGGTGTTATCTATCTAGGGTTTTCAGTTTTATTCAATCTTTCATCTGATATTTTATTGTTATATTTGAATGAATAAGAAGATAAATAAGAAGATAAATCACTAAATTTAAATTTTCTTCTGATTGGGTCTGATACCCAAGACAAGACTGATAAACCATTTATGCAGTTCATGGTGTAAATCTTTTATTTCATATGAGGTTTTGTATTTGTAAGTTCTATGTTGGCATGAGCAAATTTTTTCATCTTATTATCAACATGTATTTATATAGCGCCAACATACAGTATTTCATATACTGTAATACAACTAGGCCAGTGACAAAAATGTTCATGAATATTTGTAGCATTACAACATGCATTGGCTAAATTTCTTCATTCACTATTTTTTCTGCAGTTTATCAAATTTTCTGGCAAAGAGCAGTTTTGCTCATCATAGCACAAAGTATTCTTAGGTGCACCCATAACCCACAGCAGTTACTAAGATGTTGGCTTTTAAACAAGCTAACTGGTTGCTATAAGTCACTGAAAATTGGGTGGGGGACAATAAACAAACCCTGGGCAAATGTGCTGTAACTTATAGTAACTAGTGAGCCATTACATTTTTACCAGCTAGCAGCAGGTAGAATAATGAAAGCAAATATTGAATTGTTTTCCATTGGGTACTGCCCCAGTGCAAATCTGTGCAGATCTAGCAATATTATACTGTATGCCTGATTTTACTTTTGAAGATCACCTTTGTGTAGTATTATATACTTCAGGAAGTCCTGAAGACGGCCCGAGTCAGTGTGCCGAAACGTTGAAATACATTTTCCACTATTTCAAGACCTTGGAGTGCGGTTTTATTTTTTGAATTATTACTCTATGCTATAACCAGCACCCAGGCAGTTGCTTGTATCGCGAGTGCACCACTATAGACTCTCTGTCTCGGGGTCCCCCAGAGAGCTGAACAGAGCAAGCTCTAGTAGCTGTAAGACTGGCAAATACAGAGAAGCTGTTAAATCTATGGAATTTGTGGAAATACAGATTGAGCCCAACCTGCTCCTGCCAAGCTGCTAGAAAATCAGAAGGAGAAAGGTGCCACTGTTGAGCTTGATCTTGTTGCAGTGCTGCCTATAATCTCCAGTGTGATTGCCTCTGAGAGCACCCTGGTGAGTGAGCCACTCAAGGGAGTATACTGGCACGGATACAAGCATGGGGCCCCAAAGTGAAGACAAGTCTTGTGTGTTTACCTGCTATGAGGGAGCTGCTGCTAAATTCCAAAGAGAGAGGTAGTTTTGGGAAATGGTAGTGCTACCTGGGGAATAAGAGCTCTGGGGCAGGGACATTTCATTTGAACTGTGTGGTTATTAAACCCTTCTGGAGGATTGGGACTTTGATACTAAAAAGGACTGTGTTGGAGCAAAAGATAAGTACCTAATAATGATTTAGGTAGTATCCCATGTGTCCCCAGTGTAGGAGTGCATGGTGTATTTGTTTTCCCAAGTTTTACTGCAGTTTATATAACGTTTATATTTGTTTTATTTGCAAACTGTGTGTGTTTTATTATTCCTAGTGGAATCCTGTGAGGTATGTTCCTCAGTGTTCCCTAGGTGGAGGCATCGTGCTGTAATTCCCAGTTCCCAGTATAAAATACCCCCAAACTCGTAAAATTTGTGAAGGTTAAAAACATCTTCAAATGGTTAAAAGGACAGCTGCCATTGACTTTTACATGATTTAGAAATGGTTTTAGAGTATTTTTGGATTCAAACTTTTAGCAGCATCAGGGCAAAATAAATCTCAAAAAAATTGAGTTTTCTTTCCTCTAAAAATTCGAGTTTTTTCACTAAAACAACTTGACTAGAAAAAAATCAAGTTTTAATAAATAACCCCTATGTATCTATGTTTCATATTTATTTAAATAGCACCACAAATGTACTCAGTGCCTTACAAGGCATAAATACAAGCAGGGGTATATTTATTATAAAATAGACCGTGAAAATAAAGAAATTAATCTGGTTCCTTTGGTTTAAATACCTGAAAAGGTAAATGCTCTCATCCTACAGTAGATGAATTTAGTGGATAATGTAGTAAAAGTAATCTGTTGCACACCTCACCATTCTTAATACACTATCCACTCAAATGAGTCAAATAGGAACAGGAATGTTTCCATACACAATTTACCCAGCATTATGTTTAAAAGTGTATTTCCATTTAATTGTTACATGTCTCCATTTTACATTCCACTCACCAAGCAAAGCAGCTAAAGACATTAGGGGCCATATTTATCAAGGGTCAAATTTGGAATTGAAAAAAACTTCAAAATTCAAATTCAAAAAGACCAACTGAAATTAAGTTGAAGGTTTTTTTTTGGTCGAATAGGTCAGTTTTCGATTTAATAGGTCTGTATTCGGCTAATTTCGAATTGTATGAATCGAAGGAATAGCGTTTTCAATCAAATTCGATTTAAAGTTTTTCCAAAAAAACTTTGATTTTTCAAAATCCACCAATTTACTCCAAGTAGGTTCTAGGAGATACCCCATAGTCTAAAACAGTAATTCGGCAGGTTTTAGATGGCGAATGGTTGAAGCCAAATTTTTAAAGAGACAGTACATGATAAATTTTGATATTATAATTTTCTATTTTTTTTTTCAAATTCAAATCGAATTTGGACTATTCCCTAGTTGAAGTACACAAAAAATAGCTTGAAATGTGAAATTTTTCATTCGAAAATTCACCTCGACCTTTGATAAATCTGCCCCTAGTTGTCATTTACAAAGATCCTGGTCCCGAGTGCATCCATTAGTGCCAATTTTAATAGCACATAGGATATGGCTTCACTCTGCACTTTGGGGTACAATTACTAAAGTGTGAATTTTCTCTTCACCTACGTAACTTCACTAAAGTTCACCTCACTTTGCCAGGTGTATTTTCACAGCAATCTCCATATTTACTAAAAAAACACAAGTTCACTTTTTCAAGAAAAATTTGGTGAGTTTTCTCTTGGTGAAAATTTGCCAGTGTATTTCCCCATACAAAAGTTGTAAGGAAAATTCTCCTGAGAATTTTCACTACAGAACTTTCACCATGGAGAAAAGTAGCATGGAAAGGGTGAGGTTGATTTAAATGTGGCTGCTCAGTCTGCTGTAAGCTTGCAGGATCCACAACAGACACTTTCTTCAGGTTTAGGCAGTTTATATAGACACAGGTGTGACCATTTCAAGATAAAAAAATACAAATCATAAAAATAAATCCTGCCCACTGGGCGTTACCTTCACACATTTTATGTGTTCCCTCACTAAGGGGCCGATTCACTAAATTCGAGTGAAGGATTCGAAGTAAAAAAACTTCGAATTTCGAAGTGTTTTTTGGGCTACTTCGACCATCGAATGGGCTACTTCGACCTTCGACTATCGAAGGATTCGAAGTAAAAATCGTTCGATTATTCGACCATTCGATAGTCGAAGTACTGTCTCTTTAAAAAAAACTTCGACCCCCTAATTCGGCAGATAAAAGCTACCGAAGTCAATGTTAGCCTATGGGGAAGGTCCCCATAGGCTTGCCTAAGTTTTTTTGATCGAAGGATATTCCTTCGATCGTTGGATTAAAATCCTTTGAATCGTTCGATTCGAAGGATTTAATCATTCGTTCGATCGAATGAATAATCCTTCGATCGTTCGATCGAATTTTCTGCGCTAAATCCTTCGACTTCGAAGTCGAAGGATTTCAATTCCTAGTCGAATATCGAGGGTTAATTAACCCTCGATATTCGACCCATAGTAAATCTGCCCCTAAGTCCCTTGTGGACTACCAGTAAGAAAATATGTATTAGAGTCACCCCTGTACTCACGATACTTTTTTGGGGGATTGCTCAGCCTCCTGGCTTTTTTCTCAAGTCCTCACTCAGACACAAACCGATTCTCTGTCACTTGGTTTTGGGCTCCCTCTGCTCCTTGCAGTTGCAGACAGCACCCCCAGCCCCTCTGCAAATTCCTCACACAGGCAGGTATTCTTCCTGCTCTGTGCCCTGCTAAGACAGACCTTCCTAATAGTCTCACTATCATTGTAGTTTTCCACAGGACAGCCTTCCTGTGGAAAGTGAACTTGCTTTGGCTTGCCCATTCCTTCCAGAATACTCCAGCTTCCAGGATATGGCAACTAAAGTCTTTGAACAGAGAGCTCTCTGTTTATTACCACTAGTGATGGGTGAATCTGCACAGTTTTCCTTTGCGGAAAAATACGCAAATTTACTGCGAAATACAAGAAACAGGAAGAATTTGCAAAACACTTTGTGTTTGATGCTCGTCAATTTCCATGCACAACAATTTTTTTTTGTTTGACGCAGCGGGTTTTTCACCAGTGAATTGAAAAGAGCAGTTTTGCAAACATATTCTCTAGCAAATTTGCCAAAATTACCTCTCCCACTATGGAGAACTTAAAGGCAAAACACACCTTTTCCCACATCATTTTGGTTACCCTACCACACTTTATAATGGGAGTTCCCCAGCCTGAATGTGGTGAATTACACTTTGCAAAAAGGTTAACCTTTTGATAAATTACCAAATGTTTCACTAGGCGAAAATTTGCCTGGGTGAAACTCACCTGCGAAAAATTCGACTGGAGAAACAGTGCAAAAGTTCAATAGCACTGAGGTTTTTCACTAGCGAATTGTCTTATTTTTGAAACTTTTTTAAACTGGTGAATTTGCTGTGAATTGTTATTTTGGCAAACTTACGCCAAAAAAACACTATTTGCTCTGTAATGAATGTGCCCCCTAGTGCCAGAATGGAAGTTCAGTGCAAGGTGCAGAGCACTGTGCCAGTGGGTGCATGGTAGTTCAGGGTGCCACACCACTCTAAACCCTCCAGCACTCTCAAGTTGTTGCTTCTGAATGCATGCAAGGTAGGGGACTGATAGAGGACAGGAGGAGTGCACCTTTGTACCTCCCCCTTCCCATCTCTCATGAACAGCTACAGAACACAGGCAGTGCTGTATTCATGGGGGTGAGAGACCTATTGCATTTTTTAAGGTGCAGGGCAAGGAGCAAAGTGAAAAAGATGCATGTATTCATGCAAGGTGGGCAAGAGGGCATGGCAAATGGTACACTATTACCCTATCCTGCACTTAATAGATGTTCCCTATAGTGCTTATATTAGCAGACCCTTTATTGTACATGTGTATTATTGCAATGTGGGTGACAATTTGCATAAGTTTGTCTGTTGGTAGAGTATTTACAGTGGTAGCTAGCTAAGCTTTTAACATGATGTGCCTTGAGATTCAGCTGTACATTACAAAGCCCAACATTTAAAATGATTACATGAAAAATAGGAAAAATATAGAATTAAGCTGACATTAACACTGACATTTAATTGTCTTTTAGATTACATTAATGTTAACATAAAGCATGACAGAAAAATGATAGCAGCTTGCAATAGAAAATCATTAGTATATAACAAGCATTTACGTATCTGGTGTAAATGCAACAAATATTGGAATTGAAAGCAAAAAGGGGATTTTCATTGGTTTTAAATGTTAAAGAATGTTATAAATGAATGCAGCATAAGGTTAGAATTTATTCTACCGACCTATCAATCACATGATAAAATCTGACAGATCTGTCATTTGCAGTTGGATCAATGTTTAATGGCCTCTTTTATGCTCGGTGCTGATGTCATGTTGATATCCGAATGTCTGGTTCAGTAAAATGAAGAATTATGTATATTAGAATAGAGAAGCTATTGCTAATCCATGTGGAAGGCTTCTTTCATTCTGTACAGTTCTACTTGTATATTAAAGTGATGTTATCATATATTTACCCCTTCATCTGCTCTTCCTTTTTCAATACAGGAGAGGGATATTTGTAATGGAATAATACACTCCTTGCCTTGAACATTCTTTACTCTGATTTTTAATACACAGACAAAAGAACAGAAAGCACAATTAAGATTAATTATAGGAAATCATGAGTATTTAAATGCCATATGTCAATCTGAACACAAGAATAACAAGTTGAATGTCTGAACTCCCTTTCATTTGCAGACATGTTCCACATCGCCCCTTTCTCTTTCCATGTGTCAACCCCTCTACCCCAAAACTTTACCCCAAACGTTAGAGGTCTTAAAAATATTTGCAAATGTACATGTTTACATAGTACTCCCCCCTCTAAACATCATCTGGTCAACATATTAAAAGCACACATATCCATTCATACACAGAAGCAAACAATGTGGCTTTTTAAATACACATCTGCTACCTTGGCAAAATAAATGTATAATAAGAAACCACTAGAAAAGTTAGAGAGGTAGGGGGAAACATATGTAGAACCAGAACACAAATAAAGGGTTCAATGACAAGAGAAACAAATTGGGAAAAAAAGAAAACAAACAAATGGAACTAACTTAATATATTAGGATAAAGAGGGGTGGAATAGAAAATATGATAAGACAAATATGATGGCTAATGGGGGTGACAATGGCTTGAAGCATGGGAAAGGAAAATGCCTAAAGAGAAGAATGATGCTAAAGTAAGTGATAAAGAAAGTCAAAATTGAAGAGAGGAAATTGGCCAGAAGTTGAAGAAAAGACAAGCAATTACCACATACCTCTCAAAACTAACTTAGAATTTAAGTAGAAGACTATTGTGATTAGTTAACAGAATAACATTTAATTTGGGATAAAAGATGACAACCATCCATCTAGTTCATCCCTTCCATTTGATTCACCAACATTACGCTCTGTAGATATGCACATGTAAATATAAATGCACAAAATGAATTGTTACCCTGGATATTTTGCCTTTCCAAGAACATATACAAGTCCTTCTTAATGCTTGTCACACTTTCACAATATTTGCCAGCACCTTCAACAATCTTACAGAAGAACCATCTGCATCACTTCAGGTGAAAATTCTAAAGTCTGAAATCTAGGGGTGGTCGTTTGTTCCCTTCTCTGTAAAAAAGATCCCTTGTTACCTGTCTGCAGGGTTCTGTAACATATTTGAAAAGAAGTTATCATATCCACTAGGAGCAAAAGCAAATCAAAATTTGACAGTCCCCCCACCTAGCATTCTATTCCTTTTATCAGTGTAATTGCACATACCACTTTTCATTTCATTAAAGAATTGTTCAGTATAAAAATTAAAACTGGGTAAATACTGTAGATAGGCTGTGCTAAATAAAAAAAATTGTTTCTAATATAGTTAGTTAGCCAAAAATGTATAAAAAGTATAAAGGCTGGAGTAACTGGATATCTAACATAATAGCCAGAACACTACTTCCTGCTTTGCAGCTCTCTTGGTTTCCACTGATTGGTTACCAGGCAGTAACCAATCAGTGACTTGAGTGAAGGCCATATGGGTCATAACTGTCTGCTTTTGAATCTGAGCTGAATGCTGAGGACCAATTGCAAACTCACTGAATAGGTATGTCCCATGTGTCCCCCCTTCAGGTCACTGACTAGCTCAAAGTTAGAGTAGTGATGGTCGAATTTGCGCCATTTCGCTTTGCTGGAAAATTTGCTAATTTTGCACGTAATTTGCGAAACAGCGAAAATTTTTTGTCTAACTAACTATATTAGAAACATTTTTTATTTTGCACAGCCTTTGCATATCTATTTAACCAGTTTTTATTTTTACACTGAACTGTTCCTTTAATATCCTTCCTAAAGCCTGGATCTGAAGATTATAATGCATATTCAAGAAGAGGTCTTACCAGGGATCTATTAGAAAAAAACAACGAGAACATTATCATTTTGTCCATGAAGTCCATTCCTCTATTCTTATTATAGAGAAAACTTACTCTGAGGGTGCTGGGGTCTCATCTCAAGAGTATACATGGCTCATTGATAGATATGAGTAATGCACAATTGTACAATAACTTACTATATAAGAAAATAATTGTGCTTAATTTCAATGACTGTATGAAAAAAAAACATCACTCTCGAGCTTTGATGCTTAGAGTAAAAGGGTCTGAATATTGATGTGGCTAAGGACAACAGATTATAAGAACAAATAATCTTTCACAGCAATGCTGCTTCACACAAATGTCGGTGGACTAAAATTCCTAACATTTTCAAGTATATTATCAAGTCAGCAATAACAGAGATTGACTATTAAATAAATAATGTATGATAATTATACTTCAAAATTCTCCAGGGCCAGCAGCTTAACAGATGCAAAAGGATCTTCCATTGACAATTTTACCAATTTCTTTTACACATGAAGCTTTCTTGCTGCCGAGTGTTTGGGGCTTTTGGACAGTCTTTGAGCATAACAGGGCATGGCCTTTTTAAACAAGCTGTTGTGCTTAGTTGGCAGGGTCCACCTTTTTGACAGGAACTGCCAGTGGGATAATTACCTAAGCATTTCACTCTATTGCACATAAACACCCAGTATGAAGAAGGAAGAAGAGAAAATTGAATAAGCACAATGTTATTATCTTTTAAATAAGTTAACCCTGGGTAGTAAAGCTTGTTAAATCCATTATAATCAGGGAAATACCTAAGCATTATTTACAATGACAAGTGCAGTGAAAGAGCGAAATCACAATTTTTTCCCATAATGCCTCCTAGAATTCCAGCATTGATGTTTCTCCCATTGGGTTCCCCAATGCATCAAAAGTAAAACAATTGCACATCTCTGTAAATTAGACACAATTGTGCTAACAATTTTTGAAGTCTAGGTGGCATAAGTTCCAGTGTTTCCTGTGAGAATTTGTTTTAGAGGCAAGTGTGCTGTGCTTACTGTAGCAGGACACTGAAGGAATCCTGGAGTTACCACCTGGTACAGATGTCGGGGTAGCTCCAATGTTTTCCTGCATCACTTTGCACAGCAGCACTTGATTAGGAACATCAGGCAAGGGGGAAGGCAAAGTATGTGAATGTTGCAAGCAACAATGTGTACATATCCAGTTTACTTCTCCTTAATAGGTCACACTTTACTGAATGACAACTAAATGAATTACTGAATTCATTTTAAGTACTGTAGGTACACACTTGACATAAAGGAGTCACCAATCCACCTGAGACTTAACTTTCTATTTTCAGGGTTAAGGGCATCACTCAATGCTGTACACTGTTGAACTTTTATAAATCTATATAAATTATTCCTTGCCTAGTCTTTATTATACATACTGCATTCCTTGGGTCATATCTCACCAGGTGGTTATTTAGATGTTTTTAAATTGAATCTGACATGTCTTAATCAATATGCTGAGTTCACAGAAAATGCTGTGCAGAGAATAATAAAATACATATGAAGAGAGCAGTTTTTGTTCCAGCAATTAAATAAGTTATGTAAAAATCACATCTGTCTTTTCCTTGTCTGAAATAATAGCCAGCAGGCTTCTGCGTTTTTTATGCAGACTTACAAATAAAGGGGTTTCTCTTCTCAGTTGCTGCAGGGCTGACAATCCCCAAAGGACAGTTTATTTTGAAGAACCTTAATCAATCTGAAAAGTATTTTTATTTTACTGTTTTTCAGCATTTTTTCTAGGCTTACATATCGTACATGGTTATGAAAAATGTGTCTTCCAGTGTATTTCAATATTTCAATCCCAAGAACTCCATATCCTTGGGTTACACTGTCGCCTTAAGAAATAACTCCAAATCCTATTTTATGGTGTTAGTTAGCAAAATTAACTTCACTTACACAATAAAAAATATTTAAATCTTGTTTTTTAGTCTTTCAATTCCCAATCAAAGAAAATAGGCAGGCGCCATTTTGTGGACACTGTTATTGAGTATTGTTGCCTAGGGCATTGAGGAGGGGAAGTCAATATATGATTGACAGCTGAGACTTTTATACAACATTATAACAGGTATGGATTTTTTTTATTAAAAATAATTTGGATGTCATGTTTAATTTGAAAAGGACTTTATTATATAATCTTTTATGTCTGGGTGACAGGTCCCCTTTCATTTTTGTGGCTATGAAAACCTGAAAATACTAGCCTTACTGGCTAAGGTGTGCTTTAGAAAACAATGGAAAACAGTAGGACCTCTGTTACTTTAAAGGTAATTCTAGATTATTTGTGGTCTATATGTATATGCCTCAGTCAGAAAATTGATCGGTCAGGTTAGAACATTTTCATAGTTTTCATAGTGAAATGTATCCATTGTCCAATTATTCGCAGGACCAAGCAGGCAGCCCACAATTTTCCTGGCTTCAACTAGACGATATTGCTTGAAATTGTCTTTTTAGTTGATATATTAATGGTATATTTAAACAATCATTTCCGGATAAGCTTGGTCTTCTGATAACGAAAAGATATTTTAAAAATCTTAACATCTATGGCCACCTTAATTAATTTTTTATCAGATGGTTAAGATGAATAAATCTACACAAAAGTGTTTATGTGTTAAAGGAAATTCTTTGGGCAAAAACATTATGTCCCCACTTTAAAATTCTTGAAATTTGAATTGGTATAATAGCACTTGTCAGTGTAGACTAGCTACTAGTGATGAACTGGAATGAGAAAAAAATATATAGCGTGTGTAAAAATTGTTGCACATAAAAAAAAATTGCATTTCGCTTATTTTTCTTAGCTTCACGAAACAGGACACTAATTATGACTACCTACCCATCCTTGGTAAGACCTTTTAATATTCAAAACTCAAAACACAGAAATTGTGAAAATGTGTTTCTAAAGTATATGCAACATAAGAAATATTGTTGTTTAAAAACCTTTTCTAGAAATAGAACCATGCAAATTGTTTCAATTAAAATTCATAATAATTGAGAACGACATACAGTATGTATGCAATATGCAATATTAATGTTTTAAAGTGAGAATTGCTCATGTGTGCCGCAATGACAATTCTCACTAGCTTGGATAAATGTTTTTTTCAGGATGAAGCAGCAGTGTTTCATTAGCCAATCTGTGATTTAAGTAAATCAATCAATCAATCAACAAGAAAACACAACATGGGCCAACCTAGTTGCTGCTATAGGTAAGCAGAGGTGAGTCATTTTGGTATTATTGCTGATTTAATAGGAAGACTTTTTTTTTTTTTAATTAAAAACACATAATAATAAAAAAAAGCAAAGATTTATTTAGAAATTAAAACTGAACACAAATATAACAAACATCACCACCTCAGATAACTAACATAGCAGACTAGTCAGTGAGGCTTAAATAGTCCAGATTTTGATGCTGTCAAAAATAAAAATGATTATCAAACCATAACTAAAACTCACCCATGTCCTCCCACCAGAGGAGAGTCCTTTCCCTTGTCCAGGATAGCTTCCATTCCTACCATCTCCCACAGCAGAACCACACAAAACACAATCCAAGTCCATGTCCTCTTGGTTTAAAACACTAACACCCCCCCTCATCATAACAGCATATAGGATTAGATAGTGTGGCATCACTAGTGATGGGCGATTTTGTCCCGTTTTGACGCAGGCGTCAATTTGCGGGCATCAAAATTGATGCCGGTGACAACTCTGATGGCACTCTCACGGCAATTTCGCAAATTTATTCGCTGTTGGCAATGTGTCAAATAAATTCGCCCATCACTAGTCATCACATAACAGTTTGAGCTTTTGGATGTAAATTAATGACAAGATATTGTGGGACAAGCAAATCAATCTGAGAAAAAATGTGTCCCTTTATTTATTTTAGCATTAGCCTATTTAATTCTAAAAATAATAAATTAACCAATCAAAAAGAAATTCCAATGACACACAATGGCTTTTAAAAATCAAAAAAATATAGTATAGATAAAACATAAATAATTTGAACTTTATTCTGCTCTATAAGCATCTTGATTCAGACAAAGTGCACAACAGTTTGTTTTGGTGATTATTTGTTTTAGAAAAGTCTCAATATTTTCTTTCTCTGGGCTATATCTCATCTGGGATTTAAAATGTTCTTGAGGACACAGCAAACTCTAGGTCACCTAGTAAAAAAAAAAAAAATATCGACAGAATCGACAGCATACATAAATTCTTTTGAAGACAATCAAAACCTTTTTCTCTGCTAAAATTCAACTTACTGAAAAGGTAAAACATATGTCACACAAAGCACTTTGTATTTATTTTGAAATGTGTACAGTTACGCAATTAACTTATTCAGATATATCGCTGAATCAAAATTTTATGAACTTATCTCAGTGCCTTCCAGCATTTCAATAGGCGAGCCATTGGTAGCCTAGGGCTTCACTCTGAAACTGAAATAATGCATGTACCCTTTTGATACTGCACAAGAAAACATGAACTTTAATATTGATATTAGCGGCTAGAGATACAGGCCAGTGTTTTCTACAGGGTAAAAGCTATTCCCCTAGCTTATACTTATCTACAGCTGTTTATAGAAAGAAGTAGTGGGTAAGTTCACATTTCATTCTTGGAAGGATAGACAAAGAAATTAAAGAACTTTGCTTCTATGCTTTAATCCAATGCATTTTTTTTTTATTTCTTAGTCTATCATTCCAAGACTTAAATGTGAACTTAATCTGGAAAACAGATGCAGTCCTAACTGTGTTGTAAAACCTCAAGAATTATAAATAAATATATATATATATATATATATATATATATATATATATATATATATATATATATATATATATATATATATATATAAATATACACATATTGTCCACATGGTAGCCAGCACTCACGAAAAGAGGTTTAAATTGCCTGGGTGCAGTGTCAAAAATTCCAATATATAACCAGCAAGCTCAGGTCTTAAATGAATTAAAATTATTTATTGTTAAATGCGAGACTGACGTTTCCGCCTCCTCCGAGGCCTTTCTCAAAGTGTCTAAGAGATTGTAAAAAGGCCTTAAATACATAAATCCATTTTACAGTTAAAAACACGATATTATGTAACTCTGTTTCAATCTATTAGTATTGCTGTGACTACACAATTCCTCAACACAGCATTAAACAATGTTAAAAAAAAACATCCAAAGTTTTACGGCCCAGCGTCTGCAAAGTAAATAACTTTTTCGGGTTTTACTAACCACAGTGTGTTCTTTTTATATCAATATAATATATATATAGTCCATTTACTGGCATGCCACATTATGTTGGTGTAATGTGCACCAGGTAGATACATGGGATCTCCGTGGATAGAACTTTTCAAAGGATAGTTCACCTTTAAGTTAACTTTTTAGTATGAAAGACCAACTCTTAGCTTTTCAATTGGTCTTTTTAAACCTAGCAATAATTTTGAATATTTATGCACAAACTTATGGCATGACTTTGGTGGCATAGAAAATTTTCACAAAACAGTTTCACAAATTGTGAATTGAAAAGAAGTGCAATGTTTTAGCGTTCAAAAAAAAAACATGGACAATACAACAATTTGCAAATAAATATGTGCTGCACAAACTTTAGAAATAACCTCCTCTGACTTTAAAATAGCAGTTTGCAGGTGACTAACCCCCTTATTTCATTACTTAATCTGCATGTGACTTTGGGCAAATATGGAGCTTTCTCAGGACGTAACTTAACATTAGCAAATCTGAAGCATTGTCTTTGAATATTCCACTTGATACACAGTATTACAGATTCTAAAATCTAAATTCAAGAAAATACTGGAAAGAGAAATCCACTTCATACTCAACAAATCACAGAATATTAGCACATTGGGCATAATACCCTCTTTCATGGTTTGGTAAAATTGCTTCAGTTAAAATTAGAATTTTACCCAAATTTCTCATTCTAGTTGAGACACTGCGAGTGACAATCCCGTACTACACTCTTGAAGAGATTTTATCCTTATGTCATAAATACATATAGAACAATTGTAGACCTGGATATCTAAATCAGTCCTGACCTCACCTACTAGTAAAGGAGGTTTAGGGGTTCCCTTCTTTGTGGCTTCACATCTGATGCAAATTCTAGCATGGTCATGATGGGAACGTGCCACAATATGGGACCATGAAAACCTGAGTTACAAGAAAGGCCACATAATTTGTTTAGTATGGACTACCGCAAACACTACAGAAACAACAAAATACCTGCTTTCCTCAAAGCAACTCACACTACAGATATGGAATAGACTTAAGTGGTAATTAAAAATCTCTTTGATGAAACCTCTTGGCACCAGGGCCGGGCCATCCACCTAGGGCGCAATCACAGGTGGGGGCATTTACCCAGTGTAAATATGAGTGCAAGTGGGTTTTCTGATATCACTCAGTGTGTGTCTTGTCACATGTATGTGGTGTTGGAGCAGCAGTTCCAAGCAGTTTTTACATTTAAAGATGTCGGTGGGTTTTCATCTTGGAATCTGAACTGCACCCTCTAAGGGGGAACTTGCAGCACTGAGGGCAGTGGCAAGGTAAGTTTCTTGGAGTAGAGTTCCCCAGGGTCCAATTTTATTTAAATAGTTAATTAATGAATTAGGGGAGGGTATTGTAAGTAATGTATCAGTGTTTGCAGACTACACAAAACTATGCAGCCCAATTAATTTCATCCAGGATTTGACATCCTTTCAACAGGATCTTGATAAACTTGCAATCTGAACAGCTAAGTGGCAGATGAGATTCAATGTTGACAAATGTAAAGTCATGCACCTGGGATGTAAAAATATCCAAGACATTTATACCCTTAATGGGAGTGAACGAGGCCTACCCTGGCTGAGATATGTACCAGATTTGAAAGTATAGAACCCTTGGAAGAAGTGAAACAACTGAGAGCTTAGGATGGATCTAGTTGGAAGTCCATTGTTTGATCTGTTAGAGTCTTCTCACAGATGTAAAGAGTGGCTAAGAATTTATTTACATTGATGCTGCAGAATATTGTATTTTGTACCGACTTTGATTGTATGATTGCCTAATTCTACGGAATTAAGTCTTAGTTAAGTGGCTTTTTATTCTGCTAAAAATGTCAATGTGTCATTGAAGGTTTTGAGCCCAGCTTTGTTTGTCCCCATTTAGTTGCTAAGGATCTATTTCTAGACACATAGTCACAAAAAGTGCTTTCTGATCATTTTCTTGTCCTCCGTTTTCTCTGGGGCACCACTGAACCTCAAGTATTGTGTCTTTGGCATGTCTTCAAGATCTCCTTATGCCTCTTAGAGGTGTGATTTATTATTTAAGATTAGTGATTTCCTCCCCATGCACCCCAATAATATCATATATTATTCTTTAAGAATGAGCAAATATATAATAATGAGGATAATGCACTGCACCTCTTATAGAAGGCTAGCTAAAAAAAATGTTGAATCAATAGTTTTCAAAATTCATTGTCAGAAAGAAAATCTGTGGTAATGCAGCTCAGGCCTGAGGACAATTAACTTTATTTCTAAAAATAAAACTCTCTATAGAGAATGTTACCAACCATAATGATTATGTGAGTTCTCCCCTTGAGTGCCCTTGTGGTCCACTGTTTGCTGCAGGTCAGACTAAAAGGCTACTCATACTTATATGTACTTTATACCTATCAAATGTATCCAATTTTACTAGTTCAAATTGTAGTAGTTAGTAATAATGATTCGATAAGTTAATAGAAACAATACATTAATAAAAACAATAACATGTGCTAGTAAGGTCTGATATGCAATGTAATATTGATAAAATGTTTGTGCGTGTGTTTAGGTAAAAATGGAAGTCTCACACCCACAGCAGCGTTTCATCAGAGGTATAAGAATCAATTTGCACCATCATGGTGAAGCAAAACAACAAGCTCAAAGCTTTTCTCGAGGAGTCCAATTACAAGTGTAACCTTTATGAAAAAAACACCTATCTTTTAAGCTCTTATTAAAAGTTTGTAACTGATACAGAACAATATACTTTTTCAAAATAATCTAAACTAAACTCAGACTAAAAGACATTTTATAACATTTTCAATAACAAATACCTTAGGAATCATTTATAAATGTCAGTGCAGTATGAAAAGTGCAATTCCAGACACATATTGCCCATGACATTAACCCTTAATGCTTGTGTCTGGCTTTTTCAGAGTGAGTGTGTTTCACTTATGGAGTGAGAATTCAAAATTAACTTGGTATTTGATTTACTGGGTGCGAGTCCATTAACCCTATTAATACAATGATGTGAGGGAAGCCTGGGGACAGTAGCCCCAGAGGTTCTGAATGTCAGTAGGTAAAAACATTGTGCTCATTTTATCAGAAGAGGCAGAATGGGTACCAGTGTCAGTCATCCTGCTGTTATATTATATACAGAAATTATTGTTATTTTAAATTAATTATATTATACTGCAATCATACACATATAGGGCATACTGGCTATTTTTGAGGAAAACTGTGCTGAAACCTATTGCAGGAACATGTAACCAGATTTACACAGATCAAGTGGGATTCTCATTGAAGAAATATTTTGCATTTTAATGCAGCTGCAGGCCTGGGGAGCTGTTGCTGGATTACAGCTCCGAGCATGCATTCCCCATGATAATATGTTAAATTATGCTGAGATGTGTAGTCCAGAAACACAGTAGGACAACATACTATAAGGACAGAACAAACAGCAATCCTATTCCCTGTTAATTGTGCTCTGTCCAGCGCTACACTCTGATTTCAAGAAAGTTACTGAGTCAATATATGGGATCGATATATGGGATTCGATTTAAACACGGGGAATAAATCAAAAAGCCCTTCACGCTGCTCACCCTTCAAAACGTGTGGTCCGGGTGCTTAATGCAACGGAGCAGATGCTAAGGTTCAATAACCGGTCAAGTTCACTCTGGGCTCCCCATACAGAGTATATTTGCTTTAAATGCTGTATAATGTAAGTCTTACCCCATCCACGTTGTGACCCGGTTGCCGCCGTCACTAAGGAGACGTTTTAGCAGCACACCACATATTGTAGCAGCGCACTTGCAGATTATGGATAAAAGGTATAAATCTTTATTTTAACATCTTGATTAACAAAACCTAGCACCTGAGGTCTGACACGTGCATAGACTTGAAACGCGTCAGACCTCAGATTCATCCATAATCTGCGAGTTTGAGATTCTTCAAAGACACCAGAGTGCGCTGCTACAACGTGTGGCATTCCCTTGTACATATCTTCTTGTCAGCTTAAAGTTTATTGGTGGAAAAGTTATTATTACTGTACTTTTCGGTTTCCTGAGGGAATCAATTTATTTGTGTTCATGTAACTACAGGTATTTATTATCTGGAATGCTTAGAATCTAGGTTTTTTGGATAAACATAATTCTACTATATCATAGTACATTTAACATTAACCCTTTAAGTGCCAGCAGAATTTCACATTTTGGTTACGCGAAATGCCAGCCGTTTTTGAAACATTTTGTGCTCTCTCACTTTAGGGGCATTTTCTGAGGGGAAACCTATAGTTTACCTAGGAAAACTATACATTGTTTTTTTCGGTAGAAACTGAGCTTTCTAAATCTGCCTGAGTTTTCATGTATTTCCACCTGTGCAAAAAAATTTATAGTGCTAAATACCAAAAAAAAATGAAAAATTACCATTTTTCATCGTATATCAATTTATACCAGAAAAATATTTCATTTTACGGATGAAAATCCAACTGATTTGGAAAGCCTTATGTCTCTCGAACGTGCCAATACCAGATATGTATAGTTTTAGGGAGATTTAGGACTTCTGTACCTCAAAAACTCCCGGCAGTATATTGCCGAATTTTGAAAGCACTAAGGCAGAAAACGGCATGCTTTAGATTCCAAGGCAAAAAATCCTGAAACCGTAGGTTTATCCCAGAAAACCATACATTTTTGAAAAGTACACATTCTGCCGATTACAAAATGGGTAACTATGTCTCTCTACTCCCAACTACCAAACATAAAAGCTTGTCTGAACATAGCGGTTTTTCAAAAAAAAATTCAAAATTCTGAAAAATCATTTCAAAGGTTTTATTTTGCTGCTCCGCATATCCCAAACTATATTAGGTACCACGAAAAAGCACCTGAAATATGATTGCCAGGGGTCCACTGAACAGTTTGATACCCATTATGCATAGGTTTACCAAAGTATCTGGCATTTAGAGACACCAATATGAAGTTAGCACATCCAAATTGATCAGGACTTTACTTCAGCTACTGAGAAAGCAACACATTGACTGCATTTTTTGTGGGGTAAAAACACAGAAATATATGTTTACCCCCCAAACCCATATATTTTTGGAAAGTACACATTCTACCGAATCTAAAATGGGTACCCACGCCTTTCTGCTCCAAACTACTGAGTCGCAAGGCTTTCCCAAAATTGTCGGTTTTCGTGAAATATGTGAAAATTGCCTCAAACCTTCAACTTCCCAGCACCATATCACCCATGTATCATTATGCACTAAGAAAAAACACCCTAAATATGATTGCCAGGGTTCCTCTGAACATTTTGGTGGCCATTGTTCATAGGTTTACCAAAGTATCTGGCATTTAGAGGCCCCAAAATGAAGTTAGCGCATACAAACAGTCCAGTGGGTAACTTCAGCTAATGAAAAATCAACACATTGACTGCATTTTTGTGGGGTAAAAACACAGAAATATATGTTTACCCCCAAAACCCATATATTTTTGGAAAGTACACATTCTACCGAATCTAAAATGGGTACCCATGCCTTTCTGCTCCAAACTACTGAGTCGCAAGGCTTTCCCACAATTGTCGGTTTTGGTGAAATATGTGAAAATTGCCTCAAACCTTCAACTTCTCAGCACCATATCACCCATGTATCGTTATGCACCAAGAAAAAGCACTCTAAATATGATTGCCAGGGTTCCTCCAAACAGTTTGGTGGCCATTGTTCATAGGTTTACCAAAGTATCTGGCATTTAGAGGCCCCAAAATGAAGTTAGCGCATACAAACAGTCCCGTGGGTAACTTCAGCTAATGAAAAATCAACACATTGACTGCATTTTTGTGGGGTAAAAACACAGAAATATATGTTTACCCCCAAAACCCATATATTTTTGGAAAGTACACATTCTACCGAATCTAAAATGGGTACCCATGCCTTTCTGCTCCAAACTACTGAGTCGCAAGGCTTTCCCACAATTGTCGGTTTTGGTGAAATATCTGAAAATTGCCTCAAAGCTTCAACTTCTCAGCACCATATTGCCCATGTATCGTTACGCACCAAGATAAAGCACCCTAAATATGATTGCCAGGGTTCCTCCAAACAGTTTGGTGGCCATTGTTCCTAGGTTTACCAAAGTATCTGGCATTTAGAGGCCCCAAAATGAAGTTAGCGCATACAAACAGTCCCGTGGGTAACTTCAGCTAATGAAAAATCAACACATTGACTGCATTTTTGTGGGGTAAAAACACAGAAATATATGTTTACCCCCAAAACCCATATATTTTTGGAAAGTACACATTCTACCGAATCTAAAATGGGTACCCATGCCTTTCTGCTCCAAACTACTGAGTCGCAAGGCTTTCCCACAATTGTCGGTTTTGGTGAAATATCTGAAAATTGCCTCAAAGCTTCAACTTCTCAGTACCATATCACCCATGTATCGTTACGCACCAAGAAAAAGCACCCTAAATATGATTGCCAGGGTTCCTCCAAACAGTTTGGTGGCCATTGTTCATAGGTTTACCAAAGTATCTGGCATTTAGAGGCCCCAAAATGAAGTTAGCGCATACAAACAGTCCCGTGGGTAACTTCAGCTAATGAAAAATCAACACATTGACTGCATTTTTGTGGGGTAAAAACACAGAAATATATGTTTACCCCCCAAACCCATATATTTTTGGAAAGTACACATTCTACCGAATCTAAAATGGGTACCCATGCCTTTCTGCTCCAAACTACTGAGTCGCAAGGCTTTCCCACAATTGTCGGTTTTGGTGAAATATCTGAAAATTGCCTCAAAGCTTCAACTTCTCAGTACCATATCACCCATGTATCGTTACGCACCAAGAAAAAGCACCCTAAATATGATTGCCAGGGTTCCTCCAAACAGTTTGGTGGCCATTGTTCATAGGTTTACCAAAGTATCTGGCATTTAGAGGCCCCAAAATGAAGTTAGCGCATACAAACAGTCCCGTGGGTAACTTCAGCTAATGAAAAATCAACACATTGACTGCATTTTTGTGGGGTAAAAACACAGAAATATATGTTTACCCCCCAAACCCATATATTTTTGGAAAGTACACATTCTACCGAATCTAAAATGGGTACCCATGCCTTTCTGCTCCAAACTACTGAGTCGCAAGGCTTTCCCACAATTGTCGGTTTTGGTGAAATATCTGAAAATTGCCTCAAAGCTTCAACTTCTCAGTACCATATCACCCATGTATCGTTACGCACCAAGAAAAAGCACCCTAAATATGATTGCCAGGGTTCCTCCAAACAGTTTGGTGGCCATTGTTCATAGGTTTACCAAAGTATCTGGCATTTAGAGGCCCCAAAATGAAGTTAGCGCATACAAACAGTCCCGTGGGTAACTTCAGCTAATGAAAAATCAACACATTGACTGCATTTTTGTGGGGTAAAAACACAGAAATATATGTTTACCCCCCAAACCCATATATTTTTGGAAAGTACACATTCTACCGAATCTAAAATGGGTACCCATGCCTTTCTGCTCCAAACTACTGAGTCGCAAGGCTTTCCCACAATTGTCGGTTTTGGTGAAATATCTGAAAATTGCCTCAAAGCTTCAACTTCTCAGTACCATATCACCCATGTATCGTTACGCACCAAGAAAAAGCACCCTAAATATGATTGTCAGGGGTCCGCCAAACAGTTTGGTGCCCATTGTGCATAGGTTTACCAAAGTATCTGGCATTTAGAGGCCCCAAAATGAAGTTAGCGCATACAAACAGTCCCGTGGGTAACTTCAGCTAATGAAAGATCAACACATTAACTGCATTTTTGTGGGGTAAAAACACAGAAATATATGTTTACCCCCCAAACCCATACATTTTTGGAAAGTACACATTCTACAGAATCTAAAATGGGTACCCATGCCTTATTGCTCCAAACTACTGAGTCGCAAGGCTTTCCCAAAGTTGTCGGTTTTGGTGAAATATCTGAAAATTGCCTCAATGCTTCAACTTTCCAGCATCATATCGCCCATGTATCATTACGTATCACAAAAAAGCACCCAAATTGTGATTGCCAGGGGTCCTCCAAACAGTTTGGTGCCCACTGTGCATAGGTTTACCGAAGTATATGGCATTTAGAGGCCCCAAAATTAAGTTAGCACATACAAATTGTCCTGTGGGTAACTTCAGCTAATGAAAAATCAGCACATTGTCTGCATTTTTGTGGGGTAAAAACACAGAAATATATGTTTACCCCCCAAACCCATACATTTTTGGAAAGTACACATTCTACAGAATCTAAAATGGGTACCCATGCTTTTCTGCTCCAAACTACTGAGTCGCAAGGCTTTGCCAAATTTGGCGGTTTTGGTGAAATATCTGAAAATTGCCTCAAAGCTTCAACTTTCCAGCATCGTATTGTCCATGTATCATTACCAGCATAAAGCATCCTAAATATAAACATACGGGTCTACTAAATAGTTTGATGCCCAATGTGCATAGATATACCAAACTATGTGGCGCACAGAGACCCCCAAATGACAATAGTGTATATACATTTTCACGGCTGACGCGCTGGCTGCTGCAATATAAGCGCCTGGTGTGTGTATTATGCGACATTCGACCCCCCTAACAGTACAGAGACCCCAGAAAACCATATATTTTCAGAAAGTACACATTCTGACGAATCCAATATGGGTAAATAAGTGTTTCTACTACAAACTGCCAAACTGCAAAGCAATGCTGAACATAACGGTTTTTTATCAAATTTCTGAAAATCGTCAGAAAGCTTGAATTTTACCCATTATATGCCCCACATTTCGTAACGTATCAGCATAAAACATCCTAAATATGAACGCATGGGGTCTACTGAACACTTTGATGCTCAATATGCATAGATATACCAAACTATGTGGCGCACAGAGACCCCCAAATGACAATAGTGTATATACATTTTCACAGCTGATGCGCTGGCTGCTGCAATATGAGCACCTGGTGTGTGTATTATGCGACATTAGACCCCCCTAACAGTACAGAGACCCCAGAAAACCATATATTTTCAGAAAGTACACATTCTGACGAATCCAATATGGGTAAATAAGTGTTTCTACTGCAAACTGCCAAACTGCAAAGCAATGCTGAACATAACGGTTTTTATCAAATTTCTGAAAATCGTCACAAAGCTTGAATTTTACCCCATTATATGCCCCACATTTCGTAACGTATCAGCATAAAACATCCTAAATATGAACGCCAGGGGTCTACTGAACACTTTGATGCCCAATATGCATAGATATACCAAACTATGTGGCGCACAGAGACCCCCAAATGGATATATAGTAGATAAAATGTACAAGGCAAAACAAAATAAGGCAGTAAAGAGTGAAATGAAAAAAAATCCAATAAAACCACAAAAATCAATGTTTTTTTTTCCAGACTAGTGTTATCGGCCGTCAGAATCACAGTTTGAATATTTTAGCTGGGCCAAACAGGTTATACGGCTAGAAACAAGTGAACACAACATATGCAGAGCTGAAAATGCAATAAAATGGCTAAAAAGGCTAAAAATGCACCAAAATACCCAAAATTGCAATATAATCACCGAAATAACATACAAAAGATATTGCACAGTACGGTTAGCGAATACGCTATTCGTAATGGCAATAAAACATTTTTTTCAGCAAAAAAAAGAGACGATGCGATAAGAAAAAAAAAAAAAAAGCCACAATGCCATGTATGTGCGTGTGCGTGTGTACAAATGGTAAATTACATGTTATGTGCGCGTGTGTGCGTGTGCACGTGTGTGTAAGTGCAGTGAGTGTAAGTGACCCCCCCAATCCCCAAAAATGTATGTGTAAGTGTGTGTAAGTGTGAATCTAAGTGTGTATTACTGTAATAAGTGTGTGTTGGTGTGTTTGTGTGTGTAATTGTTGCACTAACCTGAAAAAGTCGCTGAAGACTGTTGCACACGATGTGGAGGGGTCCCAGGAAGACATCTGCGACGATCTGCGTGTCTCTGTGCTGTGGGGGCGGAGCTGGATGGCGCGGTGTAGGCTGCAGCAGCAGGACACGTAAGGAACACGTGCCTGCTGCTGTTTTTGGGCCCCTGGGCGATCGCGCCC
Organism: Xenopus petersii; assembly: GCA_038501925.1. Taxonomy (NCBI): domain Eukaryota; kingdom Metazoa; phylum Chordata; class Amphibia; order Anura; family Pipidae; genus Xenopus; species Xenopus petersii. The sequence continues at coordinate 73,284,779 of CM076683.1, read as the reverse complement.
CAGGGGCCACTCGATCCCCTGCTCTGCTCGTTGCCTAGGGGCAGGGGATCGAAGCGGAACGGAGCGAGCGGCTCTAACAGCCGCTCCTCCGCTCCAGAACCCGGAAGTGCTGCAGAACGTAGAATCTACGTTCTGTGGCATTTCAAGTTACTTTTCCACAGAACGTAGATTCTACGTTCTGTGGCACTTAAAGGGTTAAATAAATAAATTGGGATTGTTTTGCAACAAATATGGATTCACAAAGCTTTTAGTTACGATTAAGGATACACCGAATCCACTTTTTTGGATTTGGCCGAACCCCCGAATCCTTCACGAAAGATTCGGCCGAATTCCGAACCCTAATTTGCATATGCAAAATTATATTTCTAATTTGTCTTTTTGCAAACAGCAACATCCTGTTTTGCTATATCTCATGGATTATAGACAGGGCCACCATCAGGAACATATGATGAAAAAAAACAAAAAGTCCCACATTGGAATGGCCATGTCTTTCATTCACTACAGTGACTCAAGTAACTCAAGCTCCACCACCTTTGAGATCTCTGAATCAAATTTTCATACCCCCTTAGTGCCCTTCTGCCCAAGGACTCCAGACTGCAGTAACCCCTGTATCCTTCGATGTGGCCAGGATATGAGATACTGTATACTCAGGAGTTAATCAGAGTTAGGCTTACAGAATCATTTACTAACACTGGACAAAGTTGCGCCTGGACTGTAACCCATATCAACAAATCAGTGATTAGCTTTGTTTCAACACATTTAAAAACAAAGAAAAAAACAAAAACTTAAAGGGGTTATTCACCTTTCAAACACTGTTTTTCTTTTCAGTTGCTTTCACATTGTTCACCAGGAATAACTCCTTTGCTTTAAATTTTTTATTGATTACGGTTTTTCCAAAATTGAAGTTTAACCTTTAATATTCTGTCTCTAGTATTTTGGTCTGGCAGCTCAGTAACTGTTGCATCAATTATAACAGTTGCCTTTAATGAAACTTAGCAATTCTGCTCAGCAAGGCCAAACATAAGAAATGCATCAAATGCATGCACTTATGCATCAATTTACAACAGTTTACGGTGACACCTTCCCAGCGATGCTTTAGAAAGACCTAAAAAGGTGGAAGAAGGAACTTTAAGCTTTGATATTCGAAAATGGTCAAAAAATAGAAAATGGAAGTTAATAAGAAGGTAAAGTTTTTATTACTGGTGATCTAAAAAAACTAAACTGAAAAAAGTGTTGGAAGGCAAACAACCCCTTTAGAACTAATAAAATAAAAATATGACCGGTGGCCATGGGTTACTGTACTACCACTAATTTGTAAATAAGCCTTGTTGCACAAAATAAAGCAGAATCAAATACCTTTATCTGCAAGACTCTTTAACATTTACTACACAGCTGTGTGGGATGCCTGTGGCTGATTTAAGAATGATGACACCTTTTACTCATCTCTTTTTAGCAGAAATATCTCATCATATTAGCATAAAATTTGAAAAAGACATCTGATACCATATACATAACTGTTCTGAACAATGTACACAGCTGTAGAGCCTTTCATTAATCAACACAGCAGATGCTTTACCTGAAAATTACTTGTGAAACATATGTACAAAGATAACAGTGGATATTTTAGTTAATGTGTAAATGAGCATTCAAGTGATGGATGTACCTTGAAACCCTCTGATATACAAGTATGGGAACTGTTATTCCGAATGCTCAGGACCTGAGGTTTTCCATATAACTGATCTTTCCGTAATTTTGATTTTCATACCTTAAGTGTACAGAAAATCATGTAAACCCAATAGGCTGGTTGTGCTTCCAATAAGAATTAATTATATCTTAGTTTGGATCAAGTACAAGGTACTTATTTATTAGTATAGAGAAAAAGTTTTTTTTTTTTTTAAAAAATGTAGATCATTTGGATGAAATGGAGTGTATGGGAGATGGCCTTTCCATAATTGGGAGCTTTCTGGGTAAAGGGTTTCCAGATACTCAATCCCATACCTGTACAAGTTAGAAAAGTAAAATAAGAGTAGGTAAGATACCACTTTATCCTTCATGTTTTAGCAGCTCATAGTGGACTCTCACAAGGCAGTTTTTGCACACAATAACTTCCATTAAAGTGGACAATACTTTCCATAATATTACACTATATTTATACAACTATAACATATGGGGGAGAGGTTTGAGTGTAGGATAAAACTATGTTACTTGAAGAATACCCACACAAAATCATATGGCAATCATTTCATAGCAAAAGGTAAAGTTCAAGATGCAAAACATGCTGTACATTTGCATCCATATAAGAACTTGAAAAAAAAGCATTTGCACTATGATGTCCTGTTAATATGTTAATGCCCTGCCTCAATAGTATGGTGGACTGACGTCTAACATAAGATGGGCACAAAGGGACCTATTACTTTACACCTTCCTTTTAATAACCTTTAAATCCAGGGTTGGTTTTATTTTTTTGCACCCATGTATATAGTACATAAATAGAGGGTGTATAAGCTACATTTTCAAATATTCACACACTGTCATATATCATGACGATTAATCCTAACTCCAATCCATCCATATACAGTATGATATATATATATATATATATATATATATATATATATATATATATATATATATATATATATATAGCACTGTGGCACTGTATTGTGGTTTTAAATTGTTTAAATGAATTACATTTTGCTATATGTTTTAAATTTTCTAAGTTTTTTTAAAAGGTCAGTTTTAAAAATTAAACCTTAAAAAAAAATTATCGACTAATGTATCAAACTGGAGCATTACAGAATGATATCAATCTGGTTTACTGAGTGGTTTACTCAGCTGCTCCTAGAAAACATCAAAAGGGAAAAATTAAGCAAATTTATTTTTACAACAAATTAAAAACAAAAAAAAAAATCGACACTTGAAAAAGGAAGATTATTTCATACTTACCGTGATCTTCCTTTCCTGGACGAACTCCATGTCAATACTCATCGGGATAGCCCCTCCTCCCTGCTCCCAATAGAAGGACCCTCCCCAAGCCTTTAAAAAGCCAACCACACACACTTACCGGCGTCTTTGTAACAAGCTCTCAAATTACCAGAAAAAAGGGTGGACCGTACTGATATGGAGTTCGTCCAGGAAAGGAAGATCACGGTAAGTATAAAATAATCTTCCTTTTTCCCTAGACGAACTCCATGTCAGTACTCATCGGGATGTAGCAAGTTACAGGGAAATGGGCACCTGAGACATAAATTGGGTTATAATTCCTTACACGGTGTAAGGTCCTATGTTGGGGTAAACTCATTTAACAGTGAAAACCAGAGCAACTACAGTACCTATGGAATAGAGCCCTTGTTGGTTGACCCAACCTAGTCTTATGAGAGTTATAACTGGATACCCCGAATGTTACAGATCCAAAATAACCCCAGTGCAGCTAAAGGGAAATCCCATGACTCATGGAGGCAGGTTGTATGCCCTGGAGAGATGGTTAGAGTCACCCACGAAACCGATGTTTCCATCCCACCTGTAAGGGACATATTTATATGTGGAGTCCACTATAATACATATATGAACTCCAGTCAGTGAAGCTGACCTAAGGACTGGAGAGGACCTACAGATGCAGCCACTTTGGTTTGTCTGTTTGACACAGAATAACTAAACACAGATATCCCATTTATCTCATTTAACACAGAAAACTGCGTCACAACTTCCCATCTAATTAAAGCATTCACCATTGTGAACAATGGAGCTTTGGTATGCTAATGAAAAGGTTAAATGCATTAAATGAGTTAAGATGACTTAAGATAACACAGTTTCTTCAATTACCCCTGAGACATGACGCATTTAACTCACAAATCCAAGTGGCTTCATCTGTATGTATGTTCCAGTAAATGTCAGAAGGGCTTCTAACAGAAACCTGGCCTTTAAGCCACAATTATGCTTTGTTTTGATGGCAGTATAAGCAAAATACTCCTATACTGGGCCGGTCCTATTTGTAACTTGAACAAAGACCATCTCTATTGTCTAACAGACACTGTGAGGATTCCTACAACCTGAAAACTTTTGGTCTGAAAAAATGAGCAGCCTCATTTAAGAGAAGACCTAAAACTTCCCAGTGGTCTGATGTCTATGTGTACCCATTTATCCTGACATTAAGTGTCGACGTTTCGGTTCCGCACAGAACCTTTCTCAAGGACAAAAACCTTGGTGCCAACATGTATTAAACCGTGTGATTATTACATATGCCTTGGTCAGGGCCCTAAGATACTGGTTCTGGCAGAGCACCATGCCCAACCCCAGAGCCCCAGCTATGGATAGTAATTATACTGAACATTTGACTGGAATAAGCAATTATTACCTGGCCCTCCATTTAGGCAGTGATCTGTAATACAAGGTTGCTGAATTTGGGAAAATTGACATTCAATGTCCCCAAATGTACTACATACCTGTGGTTATTGTTAACCCAGCAATCCTTATGACAGACGGGCTTCAGAAACTCCTGTTGTGTTTATCAAGACAATATTTAAACTTACCTACCACAGGGAGAAACATTGCCATGTACAGTAATAAAGTACATTCCCTGCTTAATTGATTAAGCCATACCTTATCCCAGGAGCAAAGCAATGGCATAATAAGACATTCACATGTAAGTATCCATGTCAGTACTCATCGGTATTGAACCCCAATGTACCCCAGATACAATCACAACACCATGTAATGCATAGTTTAGGTTAGACCAAGCCTATATCAGAAACTAGCAACCACTCAGCCCAGTGAGCTACATCCATTAGGGCTACTCATTTCAGGTGAGCAATAACTAGAACATATACTGCAGAGCAAACTAGGAGCACACAGATACAATACCAGCAACATGTAATACAGATTTTAGATTAGCTGCTGCTTAGAGTGAGCATATATCAGGGCCCAGCAGCTACCCAGCCCAGTGATTCATATTCAATAGGGCTACTGATGTCATGTATGCAAAAGCCTGAACTCAGCACCCTGCATGTCAGTACACACTACATGTCAGCATAAGAGCATGCTAGCTCATTTATATATTTGTATTAGTGCTACTGGTTTCAGGTGGGCAAACAACCAGAACCAAGCAAAGTGCAAGTAAGCATTAGGGAAGGGCGAATTTGACCCGTTTGTTTCGACAACAATTCGCGTCGAGAACGGGCATTTAAGTCTATGGGCGTCAAAAAAATTTTTGACGCGTGACAAAATTGTTTTGACGCTCGTCTTTTTTTTGACGCACTGCGCCATACAAGGCTATGGGCGTCATTTTTGTAATCTTAAACTAGGTTTAGGTAAATTATACACATATGACATTTTTTGTTTATTTTATAAACTTTATAAATTGTTTCTCTTAAGAACTCCGAAGGCATATACAGTATATTTAGCTGGACGGTACATTTTTAATCTCCTTGTGCAATGAGCTTTACCACTGAAAGGGAATTCATTCATATGAAGATAACTACCAAGAATTATAGACAGCCTACATTATTAATGCTGTTTATATAGCTTTATGCTATTGTGATGTTTTGCTTTATGATATTTCAAAATTCAAAACTGCATGAGAGAGAAGATTTGACATAAAATTGAATGTAGCTAATGATTATACAGGGTTTTATAGCCACATAAATAATATTCCTCCCAAGAGCTTTGTCTGTCATTACAAGTGTCTGCCACTGCCCCATGTCTGTTTTCTTGTGTACCTGTAATATATGAGACTATCTAGTGTAAATGATAGACATCAGATGTCTTTTCCACCTTATCATGTCAAGCATTAACATTTTAATCAATCTAACATATTTAAAATATGAATATTTCAGTTTATTTCCCTTATAAAGTAGCTATTTTCAAGGATTCTGCTTTAGTATTGTGTTAGCAGATTATTTTTTTATTACTGAATACTTTCTTTTATCGCCTGTTTTTTCATTCATTATTAATTCTATTAATCATCTTTATTTCAATATTCCCTTATTTTAGGCTCTTCTTCTTTCCACACCATTGTTAAGCTGTGGAGCATATCACAAAGAACTGAAAATAACCTTGAAATATATAGGCATAAAGACTCATTTAAAAGCATATGCAAAGCACTTAACTGGACACAAGGTAAATGTATAAATGCTCTTATCAATTTGGAGCAAGCACAGTTGCCTCCAGTGTGCCTCCTTCGATCAATTGTGCACAGTGCATGGATGATGGGGAATAATAGGATTCATTCCAGTGTTCCCTTTGCACTTGGACCAAGTCATACGGTTCTAGTGCTGTTACTAAGGCACTTATATATGTGCATCAAATGAAATGCCATTCAGTGTTTGACTGGGGTACCAGGAGCCCACCAGAAAACTATTATACCTCCTCTCCTCAACTTCTTTATTCCCTCTCTTTTTTTCCAGAAACCATTAAAAATAATGAAAAGTCTGCTTATTTTTTAAATGATGTATATTGCAAAGTTGTTTAAAATTATACTTACTTCATAGCTGTCAATCAAAAATTGCCTGCCATTATTTTCACTTTACATTTAGCACTTACTAGATGACACTGCATTCCCCACATTCCCCCTGTTCTCTTAATAACAGTGACCACAAAATGACTCCTGCCTGCTTGCTACAATTGTTAATTCTCACATGGAAGGAAACAAGATTTAAATAATGTTTATAGTGTAATTAAAGTTCATTTTGCTTGACTAACATGATAAAATAGGATTTGGAATTATTTTTTTGGTTGATGGGTCCCCTTTAAGCCTATGATTAAGGGAACTCTTCCCAAAATGTGTCAGGCGATTTAGATCCACCATTTATTGTAATACATGTTTTCTTTATTTTATCCAGAGTGCCGCCTAAGTCTATTTTGAATCACCATAGAATGAGAAAGGAACATATCCATATCACTAAAACATTTTTAAATGAAGAAGCTCTAAAAGATTAATTAATGGTGATAAATCTGGCCATTTTAGTAAATAGGTTTTATACAATGTTTACAAATAAGCAGACAATTCACTCTTTCTAGCTTTTGCCCAAGTACAACTTGCTATTACATATTTTCCAGAGCACATACAGATCTGACTAAATACCACTCTAACAAATAAAGCTTTTGATCATTGTGACTATTCCCCATACAGAACTTTCTAAAAAATGTTATTGGCGAAAATTGTTATATTTAAGGACGCCATTCAGCAGTGCCATTTAAATGACATCCAAAGATGATGTTTTATTGTTATTTTTCGAAGGGGAAAAAGTCATAACTAACAAATGATAGACTGCATGGTTGACATCAACAGAAAGGTAACATTTTCAAAGGACACTTGGATATATTTTACTATACTATGGCACAGTTACAGTGACATAAAGTGACAAATTCTTATTGTCCCTGATAAAGACTTTTTCCAGCTCCCCAGGGTCAGTGACCCAGTGAAGAGACAAGACGAGAATCTTCCAATGATAATTACCTAATTTAAAACATATGTAAACACCTTCTTAACTGACTCTTGCTTCCTCTAGCTCTCCAAAGTAGACATCCCAAGCTCAATTTTAATTTCCAGAAATGTTTCCAGAGTGAATCATCCCTGCTCATTAATGTCTAATAATTCTCTATATATGTCTATATTGCTGTGTAATTTTTGCTTGTCAGTAATTTATCTTCAGAAGAGCAGTTGCAAGAAATCATTTACAACTTTTGCACATTACACACTGCATTCTTCTCTAATTGAATTGCCTTAAGTCTCTGTGCTGAGCTTTGGAAAAGAGATACCTGCAGGTTTGCCCTATGAATATAGCATTGCATATATCTATCATTGCTGCTCTCTGCACCTATTACCACATGTTCTTGCACATTTGCCCAGGGTCTAAATAAATAGTATAGTAATGGTATTGTTAAACTTGAGGACAATGAAGTAAAATGTACGTATCCTACATTTAAGAATCTCTCTCTTCTGGACTATATTAACTAATATGCTGGTGAATTCTCGTATTCAAGCGACATATGAGTGGAACACTACCACAATACAAGGTATAGGTTTTAAACGTTGTTCATTCTGTCATTAGATTGATATGTTGCTTTCTCCAGCATATTATAAAGGGAGCTGTAGTTCAGCAACATCTAGAAAAACCTTTTCTTTATCTACCCAGGTTCTATTAAATGTAAGTGAATACTACAATGAGATATCCACTTCGTTGATGCAAATCTGGCTCCATGTTCTGTGTTTGTGCAATTTTATGTAAATGCATTAAACAGCTTTATTGCAGTGACATTGCAGAAGCTAAAACATATTTTATATTGTAAATCCTGAAAAAGTGCAAAGTGCAAAAAATTGTAGCCATTTGCAACTTACTGCAGAGAGAGAGAGAGAGATAGATAGCTAGATAGACAGACAGTGTTATCATTTTTCCTTATCAGACATGAGTGTATTTGTGCTATGATTAACTAAAACAATTTATATACATCTTTTCGATGTATTGGACAACTCATTTAAAGAACAACATCTATCAAACATATTCCCAGAGGATTTTATTAAGGACATGCTTTCACAGAATACCTTGTACGGTTGTAAAACTTTCTTACACAAAGCCCATTTACTATCCAAGCAAAATCATATTTTATAGTAATTCCATTGGGTGCTGTTTTCAAAATACTTTTTTTCTCCCTAACTTCCTGGCCATTGGGGAAAACAATGGTAAAAGTAGGTCTTTCGTTTTGGCAAGTGATTACTTTCTTAGTGTTATATTTATTTTATTCTTTGTATGTAGTTTGTAAGTCAAACTTTAACCTAAAGCATGCAGCTGTTGTCTATTAAATTTTTAAACTATGGTCAATAAAAATTGAAGTAAAAAAAAAGACATATGAGGGCAAACGCACAGTATTAAAGAGACCAAGGCTAAAGAAAAACAAGTAAAAAGGACAATATTTGTACCAACATTGCATCATATTGTTGTCATATTCAAACTTTTGCACCCAGCTCTGAATTCTCAATAATCTGCACATGATAGTCAATGGTGGGCAAGTGGGGGCAACTTGCTCCTGTTGTGTAATGGGTAGCATGTGAGTTACTAATAAATTGTATATGCATGGGCTTACAAGCACCCTATTGTGCAGTAGCAAACTGAAACCACTGTGTGTGCTCCAAGCATTGTTAGCTCTTAATTTAATGACAGCCTAGAGTAGCCATTAAGTAGTCCTTTTGTTTAACTCTTTACTCCTTCCCACTGGATTAACTATTCAGGATGTAACCAAGCTAATGTTTGCAATTGTGTGCTAATGAGCAGGCAAAGCATTTGCAGTGGCAAACATTAAATCAACCCTTATGTATAGAAATAGTATACGTGATATTACAAGAAATTTAAAAACTTTCCCACTGCCCACCCTCACACTCTAAAGTAGATGGACCAAATTACTTAGTGATGTTTATGTATTCAATAATAACATGTTTGGTTATATAACCAACAGATGTAATTGTACATTTTGTACAATGATGCTCCTAGCTTCTAGCTTTTACTGTAGGAACAAAAAAGAAGTCATATGTATACAGATTAAGTGCAATTTTAATAAGATATTAATAAACAACAGTTGTGCGGTCTTCTTTATTTTTATAAAATGTTTTTCATTTCATTTCAAAATATTTTAACAATTTCCTATTGTGGTTCAATGAATTCTTTCCTTCTCCATATTTCATGAATCCAATGAACCACTTTTTTATGACCATAACATGACAATCATTTCTCATTTTGCAACCATATGTTCCATATGGAAGTATGGATTTAGGAAAAGGCAGCAGCCGGTTAACTGACTTTAGCCACTTCATCCAGTTATAAACTATATGTCTACATGAATAGAAAATTAGCATCTTCAAGAGCAACGATACTTTAGTTGATGTAAATTTTTCTACTATACAAAGTATTCATACTCAACCACACTATACCTATAGGGCACAGGTCAACCTTCATTTTTTACAACACAAAAGGTTCAGGCTAATAGAGAACAGTAGTTTTTTTTTTTTTTTAAGGAATTGCCCCTGCCAGTGCTAGGCCACCCACATCAGGAGAGTGCCCAGTGCGGATGGCCATGCAACACACTCAGTATGCTCATTAGACACATGATTGCCTGACTATAGCTGGGAAGGGTGGGAGTTACACCATGGAGCTGGCCACTGCTCATGTATAAACTATAACAAACAAGGGAAAGTTGTGCTCACCACTAATTTTTAAAACCATTAGGCGGGGGTGCAATGAGGCTGTGAATGGCTTGCAAATGAGACGGTTGTTTGTATGAGTGCACCCAGCGTGCAAGGTTACTGTGCACAAAAATATTGTTGACAGTACAATTTTGAAAAATTTTTGTGAATGTTTTCTCAACCACCAAAGTTGTGGCGTAACTCAAATGCAGAGTATCCGCATTTTATGCCATATTTAAAAAGCTCTTATGGACATTCGCAGTCCAAAAAAAAAATTCTCAATTCAGTTTGCACATTAATTACACCACTCTTTTTCAGCTTTATAAATATAACCATGTGCAGGGCAATTATTTTCTGTGTAAATCATTCTGCCCTACGCAAAGTTTATAAATGAGCCCCTTTATGCGCATGTGCATAATGGCAGCCTCTTGGTGTGGGAGGCCTAGCCCGTCTGGAGCACTGGTGGGCTAAAAATTTTAATGGTGACCGCTACCTCTTAATTGTTTCTGAAAAACAAATGCCAAGCATTCTTAAAGCATGCTGGAGGCTGTATTCCAGCAACATTAGATATATTTCCCCAGTTGTTCAGGAGCAGTGGTTGCATTAGAATTCAGAAATTGAATAAACATAAAAAAATGAATATCATCTGATCTGAGTAAATTGTTCTCCATTCTCTGAGATGTTGCAATTGGAAAATTTTGTGGAAGAATAAACAGCAGTATATTAACTCTTTTTAACAATCTTATATCATGAAGTCAACTTTATATTATAATCTTGTATGTAAGATAATAGACTGAATACTGACATGACACTGGTAGAGAGCTCTCAGAGGTGAAAATTAAGCTTTTGGTCATCTACCTTAGAAAGTTTGGGGGGACTGTGGGACAGTATTATGTAGGGTTTGCATCTTAAAATAATTTTTCCAGTTATTCATCTTCTAAAAGCATAGGATACAGTATGTCTGCCCTCTGGTGGACCTTCTAAATGTAAGCTTTGTTTTGATATTCATGTAAAGTCCAAATACTATTTTGACCTTTCTGTTCTGTCAAATCAGTTGATCCTCCTACAACTGAAACTTCTGAAAGGAATGTGTAACAGAGACAGCAAAATGTAACCCATTTCATCAACTGAAACGCAACATATGTTCAGTGCATTCCTGATCCTTATGTTTTAATGGATGCAGTGGACAACTATTGAGCTCCTCATGTTCTTGAAAATGGATGCTTTGCAACTAGTGATGGGTGAATCTGATCCATTTCTCTTCAAAGAAAATTCATGAAGCAATGAAAACTTCATTAACTGCATTGAAGTCTGCATGCAACAATTTTTTTGATTCACAACAATTTCACCCTTTGGAGTCTATGGGATTCTTCTTCATGGCGACACCTGCAGACATTTTTTGCTCATCCCTATTTGCAACTTACATCTGTCAAAATCATTTGCACTCTCAAACTAGGAACCCAATACCCTGCTTCTGAAAATATCCAGATGAATAAAAGTTCAACTTCAGCAAATCTATTGGCTATAGCAATCATCCCCAAAAGGTACAGAGGCCCAAGGAGAACAATCTCTTCTTAATGAGGAATGAGGATGAGGAAAAGCCTTTCCTATGATTCCCACAATGGAAGAACACCTGTGAGTAAAACAGGACTGATCAAGTGGAAGAGTTGCAGACTTTCTGTAAAGGGCAGGCACCGGAAAATGTCAGGCAGATCAAAGCCAGGAACAGGGTAAAGGTCATGGCAGACAGCAAAAATCAAACTCAAAATAAAGCACAAACTCAAGCCAACAGGTTGCAAAGTCCAGGAAATAGGCCAAGTTCTGTACCAAGTTCAGGTTACAAGGTAGATGGTACAGTGTTGAGAGTCAATTGTCAATCATTTCCCCCTTATGGAACAAATATTCATAATCCAAAAAATTATGCCTTTGCGCAAACTAATTTTCCTTTGCACAAATTTAATTTAGCTTTTGTAAACTTCTTAGGAACCTCTTCCGACAGTGGGAATTGCAAAATTTGCAATGCGACAACAGTATGAGGAAGAATATTACATTGCAAATGTGATTTTTTATTCTTATTTGTGTAAATTGTTTTGCTCTTTGTGACGTTTATTAAATTCCCTTGTGTTTATTTAAGGGCTTGTCACAAATTATGCTTGGGACACAAATTTTGAAGCACTCTTCACACCTAACAGTCACATGCAGTGTAGCTTTTTTTATTTTTTATCCTTGGTTTCTTTATATAATACCAAAAAATACATAATTCAGTCTTTTTAAATTCAGTGCACAGCACATACTCTATACATGTTTAAATTTTTAACAAACCCCAACTCATTAGAATTTACAGATGTCTGCAGTAGCAGCTATAAATGTAATAATGTCTAACCATTTACCATGGTTTGAAAGGCCATAGAATATCATCCAAGTGGAAGCATGTACTGGAATATTAATTCACTTTGACCTGTCTATGCTTTGACCTTAATCAATTCAACCAGAAATTCATTAAATGATTTCATTGTTTGTCTTTCCCCATATTGATTAAACTGCTACAGAACTGTAGAGAGATATCAAACTAAGCTTAATTACCAAGTAGCCTATAGCATGAAAGAGACTTATACATACAGTCAAGATAGAAAATTTTTTTCTTTCAAGACAGAGGATTCTATTTCTTTATGTTGTTACTGCAAATCTAATGTATAATGTATGCAATATATATATATGTATATTCAAGCCCATTTAAAGCTATGACAGTATAAATGCTAATGATTTCTGGCCCAGTGTCAGGTATTGCTGGGATTCGAGCCGGGGACCTTTGGGTTTCTGGCTCGAAACCTTAACCATTTGGCCAGGTGAGCAGCCTGTAGGGTTGCTCGCTATGTGTAACCTGGCCTCTGCAGTCCCAGCCCAGCTTCCGCCTGATTGGCCTCTCCAGCCCCAGCTCAGCTGCAGCCTGTTTGGCATCTACAGCCCCAACCCAGCTGCTGCCTAGATTAATCAGCCAATCAGGGCTGACTCTTCCTTATTTAAGGGCAGCACTTCTTGCCAGAGCATTGCATGGTTTTCCTAGTACTGCGGCAGCGCCCCTAACTAGGTAGTTCTAGCTCTTGCCCCTGTTCCCTTATTATTCTGCCTTGTCTTGTCCTGCTTACTTTATCTTGTATCTTCCCAGCCTTGACCTTGATCTGACCCTGCCTTGCTTGTTCCTGATTTCTGCTTCCAGTTCTCTCTTGCTATCCTGCTTCCAGTCCTCTCTTGCTATCCTGCTTCCAGTCCTCTCTTGCTATCCTGCTTCCAGTCCTCTCTTGCTATCCTGCTTCCAGTCCTCTCTTGCTATCCTGCTTCCAGTCCTCTCTTGCTATCCTGCTTCCAGTCCTCTCTTGCTATCCTGCTTCCAGTCCTCTCTTGCTATCCTGCTTCCAGTCCTCTCTTGCTATCCTGCTTCCAGTCCTCTCTTGCTATCTTGCTATCCACTCTAATCTCCTTCCGCTCCAGTCCTGTCTTGCTATCCGCTCCAGTCTCCCGCTGCACTCTATCCCCAGTTTGATCTGACCTACGCCCGCACCGTCCTATCCCATCCAGCCTGTTCCTGTTCCACTCCTGCCCCGTCCAGTCTGTTCCTGTTGAGTCGTCGCCCTCTTCTTCCTGCCTAGTCTTGTCCAGTCCTGATCTTCGCCCTCTCCGTCCTGTTCTGCACCTGTTCGAGTCTGACTCTTCACCCTCATCAACCTGTTCCTGCTTCCCTTCAAGTTTCCCCTAGGCACATACAGCTCCTGCCTCAAGGACTCGCCCTTTCCCTTCAGTCTCCACAGCTCCCCCTACCTAATCCTTGACACCCAGCTGCTTTAGATTTATTTCTACATACTGTATATGATGACCTGGACGAATGAAAATCTTCATAGATGAACTAGCCTTTTTAAATAAAGACATATATTTCTGAAAATATCTGCCTGTTTTGTCCATGTGCCTTAATGCATATTATATTGTATATATATTCTCAAATAAAGTTAATAAAGGTCATAAAGTTACTCCACCGAATAGAATCTCACAGCCAAATGGAGGAATATGTAGAGCCCAACTCCAGGCTGACTTGTGTCCTGACAGGGGGAATCTCTTTTCAGTATCATATCACAGGTCAAACTGTGGAACCTGCCACCCAAGAGTGGTGGAGATCTGTAGGAGATTAAAGGGCAGTGGTGGAACTTCCAGGGAAGCAGGAGGAGGAGTGATTGCACCAGGGCCTGGAACCCCTGGGGGCCAACCGGCAGTTCCGTATGTGTCAAGAAGATCATTTCACAATTCCGCAGGGGGGCGTTGGCTACAAAGCCTGCAGCTGGGCCCAACCCCACTTAGTTAAGTTACTGTTAAAGGGTAATATAAGGAGACCCCAGAAGCCAGATAATGCAATGCTTAGGGTTTGCTGAAGGTATAAGCAGTTTCAAATTGGATTGAAACAGGGTATTTTTAGGATAGGAAATATTAATAGAATACTACTCTGAGTACTTTGTTCATGGTTAACTTTTTTGAGGTTTTGGTTACATTTATATTTGTTTGTTTTAAAATATTTATAAAAATAAAGAATAAGCAACAGTAATATTGTGATTCCTTATATTTTTTTGTTATGCCCTCGGTGTTGTATAAACCATGGGTTTACAGGTACTAAATAACCTGAAAGGACAATACAGTACTTACAAACTGATAAGCACATTTAGAAGCTAACAGTTGGGAAACAAGCATAGAAATAATGACAGAGAAGAATTTCCATTAAATTAGACAATAAATCACCAATTATTAAGGAGAAACATTTTCTATGCGTTAAGTAAAAAAAAATACAAAACAAAAGCAGCCAAGCATTTACAGTCAATTTAGTTAATATACAGCTATGGTCACAGAATTAGCTTCATTTAGTAATAAAACAGATGCTGAAGGAGGGCAAAGTAATTTATGATTTGGTGCATTGCATATTGCTGCAGAATAGAACATGCTGTCCAGCAGCATTATGCTAGGAATACTTTAGAATTTAGAAAAAGGTGATGACTGGGAAAAGAATGGAATTTATAATCTGTAAATGCTGTGGGTATTATGGTCTATCTAGCATATCAGTCAAACAGGTGCAAAATTGATGGACTCTGAACCTGCCAATGCTAACACATAAGACAGTGAGGGGAGCAACAAGAGGTTTATTTCTATGCATATGATGCATTAGCATAATTTTGAACCTGCACAGGTGCTACTTTAATGCAGATAACTTTTATTTTCTATCTATTTCTTCAGGTTTTCACAATTTTGTATTTTATAGATTAACCTTTAAATTATCTAAATAAAATATGACTATTGCTTTTTTAAAACAGCAAGATATCAGTAAGATAACTAATGTCATGCTGATAAGTCAAATTCTCATTTGTGCATTTCCTTTCATCTGTAATTAGGTTTGGGATATCTTTTTCAGAGAACCAGGAGTATAGTAGGACAGTAAAGTATTGTGTTCCTAAGGAAAATCAATTGTTATATTCTTACACATTTTTTGTTGAAAATGCTTAAAAATGGTAATGTTTTTTTTTTCTAATTGTGTGTTGTGCTTTTTGGGTATAATATTAGCACTATGCTAATACACAATCCATTTATCTAAAACAAAACAAAAAAATCCCTTTACTCTCAGGCACAGAGTATCCACTAAACTAATGCAACACATACCACTAAATTGATTTAAATGTGTATCACATAGAGTTTTCACAGGTCAAGAAGCAGGGGATCAAATTTTAATCATGGCTGAATACACATTGAAGTGATAAATCGGTTTACCTTTGTAGAATGTACACAGTAAAATGTCAGATTACTTTATTATGTGTATAAATATGCCAACATGCATATATATGTTAAAGTCCAAGTGGTATACTCAGTGGTATACTATCTAAACTCTTTTTATCCTTGGGTGCAGGAAAAATTAATCATACATAGCCATGAAATATCGTACTCTACTCCTGCATACTGTTAAATAAATTGATCTGAAAATGATCATTTTCAATAGATGCAATAAAATTCTATATTTTTCTAACCCTCTGCATTGCATGGTTCAAATATAATAAAGCAAAACTATACCCACTACCACTTAACAGCCTAATGTGTATACTGCATTTGCTGCGTACTGTATACAGGATTTAGGAAGGGGATAAAGATTATATTTTATGACAATTATGATAATATTTTATGACAAATATTTTATTGCAAAGTCTTGCACGGACCCTTGTTAACTTATGACCGTTGCTTTAACAGTCTTTATTCCTCATGTTGGTATATAAATCTGCAATATTGTAAATACTGCACATCTTGTATTGTATTTGTATTTAGTAATTGACTGTCTGCCTATCTGACCGTGTGTAAACATTGCTGCCTGCCCTGAGCACATATAGAGTGAGCAAAAAAGATTATGATACTATACAACATTACAATCTATCTTGCAGATCTCTGACATATGATATTACTTTATACATTTGTGTCCTACAAGCATAAGTGTATAACTCCATCAAAATGTCAGCTTTCCAATGATACAGGTGTTCAAAAATGAGTTTATTTCATGCTGCTACATATATTTTTTAAACAGCCACAAAGTAAAACACTCCACCATCAGTATTTACTGCATCGTCTTTTTAGATTTCAATGCTCCTTACCCATTCACTATCTCAAAGGACTGATACACCTTATCTATGAAAGAATATGATAGACAGTTTTATCTTGAAATATACAAGGACCTCAGGGTTTCATTTAAGATGAAAGACATCTTGTTTTGAGAATGGTGCATATCCAACCTCCTATGGGAAACAAATGCATGAGAAGAACCAGAACAAAATGAGGGGAGGACTAAACTAAATATAAAAACTGGAACCATAAATACAATAGTAAAAATATTCAATATATTATTTCCTAAATAATTAAAATCTTTCATGCCACTAAGACTGGGTGACAATTTTATTCTAGAAGTAGAATTTCTGTAAATACAGTATACCTGTAATTAGCATTAGTTATTAACAGGCTCGATATGTGAAGTTACTCATAACAGCAAAGTAACTGACATAATGTGTGTACACAGCTTAATAGTTACATAGTAAATTTGGTTGAAAAAAGACAAAGTCCATCAAGTTAAAGCCCTCCTAATGAAAACCCAGCATTCATACACCCCCCCTATACTTTCGCATAAATTATATCTATACCCATACCTATAATAACTATAGAATTTAGTATCACAATAGCCTTTGATATTATGTCTGTCCAAGAAATCATCCAAGCCATTCTTAAAGGCATCAACTGAATCAGCCATCACAACATCACCCGGCAGTGCATTCCACAACCTCACTGTCCTGACTGTGTAGAACCCCCTACGTTGCTTCAAAGTTCTTTTCTTCTTGTCTAAAGGGGTGGCCTCTGGTATGGTGATCCACTTTATGGGTAAAAAGGTCCCCTGCTATTTGTCTATAATGTCCTTTAATGTACTTGTAAAGTGTAATCATGCCCCCTTTGCAAGCGACTTTTTTCCAGAGAAAACTACCCCAACCTTGACAGCCTACCCTCATAATTTAAGTCTTCCACACCTCTAACCAGTTTAGTTGCACATCTCTGCACTCTCTCCAGCTCATTTATATCCCTCGTAAGGACTGGAGTGCAAAACTGCACTGCATACTCCGGATGAGGCATTACCAGGGACCTATAAAGAGGCATAATTATGTTTTCATGCCCTTTTTTATGCAAGACAGAACTTTATTTGGTTTAGTAGCCACAGAATGACACTGTCCAGAATCAGACAACTTGTTATCTACAAAAACCTTCTCATTTAAGGAAACTCCCAACACACTGCCTTGTAGGGGCAGATTTATCAAGGGTCGAATTTCAAAGTAGAAAAAGCTTTGAAATTCGACCATCGAATTGGAATATTTCGACTTCGAATATCGAAGTCGAAGTTTTTTTTACATCGAATTTGGCCATTTTGCGGTTGAATTAAAATCATTCATCCATCGTTCATCCATCCATCGAACGATTTTTCTTCGACTTCAAAAAACTTAGAAAAATGCTCTAGAAGGTCACCATAGGCTAACATAGCACTTCGGCAGGTTTAATTTGGCAAAGTATTGAAATCAAAGTTTTTTTAAAGAGACAGTACTTTGATTATAAAATGGTCGAATATTCAAACTATTTTACTTCTAGTCGAAGTCGTAGTATCCTATTCGATGGTTGAAGTATCCAAAAAATTACTTTGAATTTAGAATTTTTTTACTTCGAACATTCCCTTGAATTCACTTCGACCCTTGGTAGTGTATGATTTGCTTTTATATTATTTTTGCCAAAGTTCATAACCTTGCATTTATCAACATTGATCCTCATTTTCCAGTTTGCTGCCCAGTTTCCCAACGTAGACAAATCATTCCTGCATGGAACCTATAATTCTGCACAATTTAGTATTATCTGCAAAAATAGAAAAAGTACTTTCAATGGCCATCTCCAGGTCATTAATAAACAAGTTGAAAAACAAGGGACCTAGTACAGAGCCCTGAGGCTCCACTAACAACACTGGTCCAATTAGAAAATGTTCCATTTACCACCACTCTTTGTAGTCTATCTTTTAGCCAGTTCTCTATCCAGGTACATATACTATGTTCCAGGCCAACAGTGACACTGTATCAAATGCTTTAGCAAAGTCAAAGTAAATCACATCCATTGCCATCCCAGAATCGAGGTCCCTGCTTACCTTCTCATAAAAAGAAATTAAGTTCGTCTGGCAAGATCTTTTACGCATAAAACCATGCTGGCACAAGTCATAGTATTATGATTTTCTATAAAATCCAGTAGCTTATCCTTTATTTATCCTTTGACTGATGTTAGACTAACTGGCCTATAGTTTTGAGGCTGATAAATTATTTTACATCTGTAATTAAGCAAATAGTCATCCAGTTGAGAGAAATAAGGGGTGCAATGTGACTTTTCATGAAAGCTTTAGATGCCATTTAAGGAAAGGAGGATGATCTTACCATACCCTATACCTATTCTTATAGGTATATCATAATGTAAATTGTAAAGAACAATGCTGTTAAATAATAAGAATACTAATTCATCTTGAACATCAGAGGAAAATATGCTAACCATTACAATCAATTCATATCAAAGTCTAAATATGATAAAGCACAGTGATGCATTTGAAAAAAGATTCATAAAAAAATAACCAAGATAAAAATTTAAAAATAAAAAATTAAAAGTAACCCAATAAAAAATTGAAATGACATTTCCATCTCTTATTTTTTCTTTCCCATCATTTTAATTTATTATAAATTGGACTTGTCCCACTTATATGTATTCCCAATACATTGTAGTATACAGAAGCAAAGTAAATTATTTAAAGATACAAATCTCCTTCATGATACACATGGGATCAGCTCACTCAATAACTATTTTGAAAAAAAATATGCTTACATACAGAATTTATCTATCATTATTATAGAGTTGTAATGGCTGAGGACGAGACACAACATAGTTGACAGAAATTCTTTATTTAAATGAATGTAATTTCTTTTATTGCAAAACAATAATGAAGACATACAACAATCACTTGTGCAATCCCAGGAGAAAATCAGCCGCATGCTATAAAGATGTATCTCTTTCTGAATATGAGCAGAAAGCTGTGTCAGGATCTCATGAAAAGAATCTGAGATGGGATTCTGTTATTCTGATTCAGTTCAGTAGGCAGTGAGTTGTTTATATTACATGTATAAGATCTGTTACCGGAGAACCTGTTTAAGTAAGGCATGGACATCCAAGATCAGTTATCCAGAAAACCCAAAGTCCTGATGTTGCACATATGAAAATTAATTCAGAGTGTGAGGGTAATGTAAGAGAGAAGTAATTCCATTATTGCAGGGAGCTGAACGACAACAGGAACATTATCTTAATCCTGCAGATGGGAACTGTGCATCATGAAAAAGGTTCCTAAACTAAGTAAACATATATACTTCTATACAAGTAATTCAGTATACAGGTAATATAACATACAGTAATACTGCTCTAGCAATATTGCTCTGGGAATACATAAGACAAATAGCAATCATATAAATATACTAGTGTGTCTTTTATAAAATAGTAAACTTTATATGAGGAAACATAATGGATCTGTAATCAACATAAACTACTGTGCAACATGTGCACTGATTCTACAGATGTAACAGTTTGTCTGCTGTAGCTCCCTGCAGGCTGTATGTGCTGGAGATAGTATAGAACTAGTTTGCAGTGGCATTTAAACAGTTTTCAATAAGTTTATAAAACATTTGACTAAGGATTACTACCTGAAAGACAACAGGAACATTATCTTAAAGGAAAATAGAAACGGTGCAAAATAAAATATGTTTCTAATATATGTAGTTAGGCAAAGAATTAACATATAAAGGATGGAGTGACTGCAACATGATATAAAATGTTCACTGGATTCTCTAGCTGCTATGTACTATGTTACTATGTTACTATGTTACTATAGGTAAAAACACATATTCATGCAAATACTCACCCTAAATGACCTTTAAGAGGGTCCTCTAGGAAGAAAACAAACTGCTACATAATACCCAACAGGAATTGTTGTTAATTAGAGGGGGAATCCAGAACTAATTAATAGCAACCAAGGTAAAATGCGGTATTCACATTACAGTTGATATAAGGGAGCATTGATACAATAGTGACTATAGTACACTATAGTACAATTAAAATTAAACACATGATGTAACAACAGCACTTCAACACTTCAGATGTTCAGATTATAATTAGTGTAGCTATAAACACCTTTCCACAACAGAGCAAACTAGGTCTCATGGAAGTTAAATTATCTTTTATCAATCATGATCCACATGTGTCTTAGATCTCATTCAGAGATATTTTATTTGCCCTTAAAGGAACAGTTCAGTTTAAAAATAAAAACTTGGTAAATAGATAGGCTATATTGTGTTTCTAATATAGTTAGTTAAGCAAAAATGTAAACTATAAAGGCTGGAGTGAGCAGCTCTCTAACAGAACAGTACACTACTTTCTGCTTTGCAGCTCTCTAACTCTGAGTTAGTCAGCAACTTGAAGAGGGGCCACATGGGACATAACTTTTTAGTAAATTTTCAATTGATCGTTAGCATGCAGCTCAGATTCAAAAGCAAACAATTATGGCCCAAGCGGGTCCCGCTCAAGTCACTGATTGGTTACTGCCGGGTAAACAATCAGTGGAAACCAAGAGATCTACAAAGCAGGACGTAGTGTTCTTTTCTGTTATGTTACACATCCAGTCACAAAGCCTTTATACATTAACTTTGTGCCTAACTAACTATATTAGAAACATTTTTTATTTTGCATAGCCTATCTATTTATCCAGTTTTTATTTTTATACCGAACAATTTCAGGCCTCATTTACTCAGTTTAAGGGGCAGATTTATCAAGTGTCGAATTTTAAAGTGAAAAAAACTTCGACATTCGACCATCGAATAGGGTAGTCTGATATTCAAAGTTGAAGGATTTTTAAGATCGTACTTTTTTACTTTTTTACGATTTTACGAAAAAATCTTTGACTTCTCAAAACTTAACCAAATACTGGCTATAGGTTCTAGGAGGTCCCCATAGGCTAACATAGCAATTCAGTCGGTTTAAGGTGTCGAATTGTCGAAGTCGAAGTTTTTTAAAGCGACAGTACTTCAAATGGTCGAATTTGTGAAGTATTTTCAATTCAAATCGAAGTCGAATTTGGCCTATTCGATGGTCAAAGTACCCAAAAATTACTTCGAAATTCAAAGTTTTTTCATTCGAAAATTCACTTCGACCTTTGATAAATCTGTGTAGTCGAACTTATGTTTTGTATGTAATGAATTTATTCTTTTAAGGTGTTTGGGCCCTAACACTCTCCTGGAACTTCAGTGCTTATGCTTAAGTATGCCTATAGACACTGTGAAACTACACTTGGGGCAGATTTATCAAGGGTTGAATTGAAAATTTGAATTTTCAATTTTTTTATGGTCAAAATTGTCAAATTCGATTAGGCAGTTATTCAAATTCAAGTTGAGATTTTTAAAAAAAATTCTAATTTGATTTTTGAGATATATCATACTCTGGCCTTCAATTTGACCATTTGCCACCTAAAACCCTCCAAATTGCTGTTTTAGTCAATAGGAGAGGCCCAGGCATCAATTTTGAGTTGTTTGCAGCCTTCCTAATATTCAAGTTTTTTTTAGAGAAAAATCTTGAATCAAGATTTTAAAATTTGAACCAAACTTGATTAGAGTTTTCGAGTCAATTTCATTCATCATTTGCTTTTAAATACATTTTGATTGATTGAATTTCAAATTTATGGGAGTTTAGGGGAGTTTTTAAAAACTCACATGAATTGGATAAATTGTTTTAAATGTTTTCAAGTAGCGCCAGCTTTGCTTAGGAGATTAGATACAGTAGTTGCAAGTTCCTAACAACACATAATACAGACAATCTAGTGCTATAGTAATTTTCCTTTGCACCTATTGATGTTGTTGTTCTATGTACACCTAGATCCATGTTTTCTTTTCCTTAATATAGAGCTGGTGGCATTAAACAGCTTTTTTAGTTACATTACATAAACTACTGCAACTATAAAATAATCAAAATGTGTTTTTATCAATTTTTTTTTATTTGGGATATGAATATGTGTAATTCTGAGAAATCCCTTTAGTGCATTCTTCCTTTATGAAAGTTTTCCTATCATAAGCCCTTCAAAACAGTATCAGCTTAGCAGCTGGAAAATGATGCATGTACAACTGACTCAAAACCTATTTTCAAAGAGCATTATATAGCAGATCGGCTTTATCTGCATTTTCCTGAAAACAAATGTTTAACTGTAAAATATAAAGCATATTAGTAAACAGAAAGTAATGCTTTTATTTGTAAATGTTTTCCCGAAATTGTAACAGGGCTTTACTCACAGAGCTGGATCTGGGGCCATTTAAGACTGAAGGTATTTGGCATATCTTGTTTTCAAACATCTGTTACAGAACTGTTTTTCATACGCCAACCCTGAGGTTATTTTGCTGATATACAAACAGGCCCTTTATCTGCATCTCATGTTCAAAGCAAACATTTTAATCCCTTATTACTGTTTCACTGTTAAAAATACAAAGATGCCTTAGAATTGTGTGATTTATATTCTGTAATATCCATATCTATCAAATGAAAATCACAAACATTACTGTATAGTTTCCATAATTAAGAAAAATGTTTGCCTTTTATTCTATATGACTTTGTGAATAGCTGTGTGTCTATTCTGGTGCTATAGTGTGAGTAAATGTGTTAGGAAGTTCAATTGTAAATTTCACTGGAGCAGGGATTTGTATTACATTATAAATAATAATATAAAACAGAACATATTTGTGCTGAAAATGTTATTGAATAGCTAAGTTCAAATTCATGTTGAAGAATAACATAAATGTAGAGGGAATGGGGTGCTGTATGTGGGAGGTTTGTGGGGTCTGGGCAGATTATGGATAAGGTTTAGACATAATCGGATGTCAGCATGTTTGAGTAGATTTTTTATTTACTTGTGGCTGATGAGCAAATAATTGGAGCTCAGGTTCAGTAGCCCTTAACAACCAATCAACAAGTAGCATATTCTGGTCACCTGGTTGTTAATTGTACATTCTCTACTTGGAGTAAGGTTCTTAGTGGGGTCCTTCAGGGCCCGGTATTGGATTCACTTTTATTTAACTTGTTCATTAATGACTTAGGGGAGGGTATTGTAAGTAATGTATCAGTGTTTGCAGATGACACAAAACTAGCCAGTCCAATTTATTCCATTTGGGATGCAGCATCCTTGCAACAGGAACTGGCAATATGGGCAGCAAAGTGGCAAATGAAATGCAATGTTGATAAATGTAAAGTCATGCACCTGGGATGTAAAAATATCAAAGCCACTTACTGTACATCCTTAATGGGACTGCACTAGGCAAATGCATAATGGAAAGGGACCTTGGAGTCCTTGTACATGATAAATTTGGCTGTGGCAAGCAATGCCAGTCAGCAGCATCAAGGGCAAATAAGGTCTTGAGCTGTATTAAAAGGGGCATTGATTCACAGGAGGAGGGGGACATTCTTCCACTATATAGATCACTGGTAAGGCCCCATCTAGAATATGCCATACCGTTTTGGTCTCCACAGGACATTATTGAGAGAGGGTACAGAGAAGAGCTACTAAGTCTGTAAAAGCAGGGCCGGATTACCCACTAGGCGCCCTAGGCGGCTGCCTAGGGCCCGCCTAGCTCTAGGGGGCCCGGGCCGGGAAAAAAATACCTCTAAAAACTTCCGGGTCCGGGCCCCCCACAGTTGTGCTGTTGTCAGTCACCTGTCAGTCTGTCGCCGCTGATCTCGGCGTGCGCGCTGCCGTCACGGCGCGCCTGCGCCCAGACGTCACGGCGCGCCTGCGCGCTGACGTCACGGCGCGCCTGCGCGCTGACGTCACGGCGCGCCTGCGCGCTGACATCATGGCGCACATTATAAAAGCTCGGTTGTGCGCAGTGAGCGTTCAGTTGGCGCCTAAAAGTTTAGACTGGAGGAGCTCTCTTACACACTGTGTGACTGATTTGCCACAAATCCTTGCAGGTTGCGGCCTAACTAATTGTTTATCTGCTGGTCCGTCTGCCTGTGCAGCAAACAGTGCCTGCTGGCTGCCTGCAGCCCGAATTGTTTTTTTTAAATTGCGGCTTGCCTAATATATTTTTGAAGACTACTGTACTGGTCTGGGACTGTCCGACTGTCTGCTGGCTTGGCTTGTGAGGGAGGGAGGGAAGAGGAAGGGGGCAGTTACTAGGCCAGGCTGGCAGGCTGTTTTCTAATTTCTAGCCATTTGAACGTGATCTTGGGCTGGGCATCTGGCTTCTGGCGCTAGGGGGGAAATTGAAAGTGGAACTGTTCAACTGATTCTGCAGTGAGTGAGGGGGCAGAGACAGAACTGAGAAAAAAAACCTAGAAAAAAACAAAAAAAAAATAAAAACTACAAAAAAACACCAAAAAAAACTACAAAACAAAAATACAAAAAAAAATTGGGGGGCAAAATAATTTGTAAAGGGTCTGTGGGAGTGGGGCTGTGACTGGCTTGTGGGGTGGAGGAGGGGCAGGCTGTGCTGCAGCCATTTGGAAGTAACAGTGTGATCTGGGGGTGAAAATAATTCAAAAGGGTCTGTGGGGCAGTGGTGGAACTGTTCAACTGATTCTGCAGTGAGTGAGGGGGCAGACAGAACTGAGAAAAAAAAACTAGAAAAAAACTAAAAAAAAATAAAAACTACAAAAAAACACCAAAAAAACTACAAAACAAAAATACAAAAAAAAATTGGGGGGCAAAATAATTTGTAAAGAGTCTGTGGGAGTGGGGCTGTGACTGGCTTGTGGGGTGGAGGAGGGGCAGGCTGTGCTGCAGCCATTTGGAAGTAACAGTGTGATCTGGGGGTAAAAATAATTCAAAAGGGTCTGTGGGGCAGTGGTGGAACTGTTCAACTGATTCTGCAGTGAGTGAGGGGGCAATCAGAACTGAGAAAAAAAACCTAGAAAAAAACTAAAAACTACAGAAAAAAACGAAACTTTTTTTTTAAAAAACAAAAATACAAAATATCGGTGTGTAAAATAATTTGAGAAGGGTCTCTGAAAGTGGGACTGTCTGACTGGCTCTGAAAGGAGTGAGGGAGGGGACCGGGCCGGCAGCCATGCAGGTTGCAAGAAGACCAACCAAAGCTACAACTGAGCTGAGTGCAAATTAATAATTCTATTCTGGTATAAAATCATCTAGTCTCCTCATCTAGCTCCAAGACAGTTATAATATTCTAGTCTTCTCATTTGGTTGCAAAACGGGTAGAATATTCTAGTCTCATCTGGCTGCAAAACAGTTCTAATACCATAGTCTGGTTGCAAAACAGTTCTAATATTCTAGCCTAATCTGGCTGGTGGCTGCAAAACAGTTCTAATACCCTAGTTTCCTTGTCTGGTTGCAAAACAGTTCTAATATTCTAGTCTCATCTGGCTACAAAACAGTTCTAATATTCTAGTTCTAGCCTAATCTGGCTGGTGGCTGCAAAACAGTTCTAATACCCTAGTTTTCTTGTCTGGTTGCAAAACAGTTCTAATATTCTAGTCTCATCTGGCTGCAAAACAGTTCTAATATTCTAGCCTAATCTGGCTGGTTGCTGCAAAACAGTTCTAATAACCTAGTCTTCTCGTCTGGTTGCAAAACAGTTTTAATATTCTAGCCTCGTCTGGCTGAAAAACAGTTCTAGTCTTCTCGTCTGGTTGCAAAACAGTTCTAATATTCTAGTCTAATCTGGTTGGTGGCTGCAAAATAGTTCTAATACTCATCTCATCTGGCTGCAGAAGAATTCTAAGGGTTGTCTAGGGTTTCCAGTTATAAACAGGGTTGTAAAAAGACAATAGAAGGTATGTCGAAGAATCTGTATAGGCATGCCTCAGGGGCTGCTAAAAGGAGAAAGAAAAATAAAGAGCAAAAAGAGACAGTAAAACAAAAGACGTATATGCAATCTTTTTTAGTACCAAAGCATCAGCTTGTTCAGCCTGATGGTGATGAACAAGGAACAAGTTTCACCACAAGTATAGATAGTACTGCAGCGCATCCTAATGCTACAAATACATATGCTCAGGGCCGGATTACCCACTAGGCGCCCTAGGCGGCTGCCTAGGGCCCGCCTAGCTCTAGGGGGCCCGGGCCGGGAAAAAAATACCTCTAAAAACTTCCGGGTCCGGGCCCCCCACAGTTGTGCTGTTGTCAGTCACCTGTCAGTCTGTCGCCGCTGATCTCGGCGTGCGCGCTGCCGTCACGGCGCGCCTGCGCCCAGACGTCACGGCGCGCCTGCGCGCTGACGTCACGGCGCGCCTGCGCGCTGACGTCACGGCGCGCCTGCGCGCTGACATCATGGCGCACATTATAAAAGCTCGGTTGTGCGCAGTGAGCGTTCAGTTGGCGCCTAAAAGTTTAGACTGGAGGAGCTCTCTTACACACTGTGTGACTGATTTGCCACAAATCCTTGCAGGTTGCGGCCTAACTAATTGTTTATCTGCTGGTCCGTCTGCCTGTGCAGCAAACAGTGCCTGCTGGCTGCCTGCAGCCCGAATTGTTTTTTTTAAATTGCGGCTTGCCTAATATATTTTTGAAGACTACTGTACTGGTCTGGGACTGTCCGACTGTCTGCTGGCTTGGCTTGTGAGGGAGGGAGGGAAGAGGAAGGGGGCAGTTACTAGGCCAGGCTGGCAGGCTGTTTTCTAATTTCTAGCCATTTGAACGTGATCTTGGGCTGGGCATCTGGCTTCTGGCGCTAGGGGGGAAATTGAAAGTGGAACTGTTCAACTGATTCTGCAGTGAGTGAGGGGGCAGAGACAGAACTGAGAAAAAAAACCTAGAAAAAAACAAAAAAAAAATAAAAACTACAAAAAAACACCAAAAAAAACTACAAAACAAAAATACAAAAAAAAATTGGGGGGCAAAATAATTTGTAAAGGGTCTGTGGGAGTGGGGCTGTGACTGGCTTGTGGGGTGGAGGAGGGGCAGGCTGTGCTGCAGCCATTTGGAAGTAACAGTGTGATCTGGGGGTGAAAATAATTCAAAAGGGTCTGTGGGGCAGTGGTGGAACTGTTCAACTGATTCTGCAGTGAGTGAGGGGGCAGACAGAACTGAGAAAAAAAAACTAGAAAAAAACTAAAAAAAAATAAAAACTACAAAAAAACACCAAAAAAACTACAAAACAAAAATACAAAAAAAAATTGGGGGGCAAAATAATTTGTAAAGAGTCTGTGGGAGTGGGGCTGTGACTGGCTTGTGGGGTGGAGGAGGGGCAGGCTGTGCTGCAGCCATTTGGAAGTAACAGTGTGATCTGGGGGTAAAAATAATTCAAAAGGGTCTGTGGGGCAGTGGTGGAACTGTTCAACTGATTCTGCAGTGAGTGAGGGGGCAATCAGAACTGAGAAAAAAAACCTAGAAAAAAACTAAAAACTACAGAAAAAAACGAAACTTTTTTTTTAAAAAACAAAAATACAAAATATCGGTGTGTAAAATAATTTGAGAAGGGTCTCTGAAAGTGGGACTGTCTGACTGGCTCTGAAAGGAGTGAGGGAGGGGACCGGGCCGGCAGCCATGCAGGTTGCAAGAAGACCAACCAAAGCTACAACTGAGCTGAGTGCAAATTAATAATTCTATTCTGGTATAAAATCATCTAGTCTCCTCATCTAGCTCCAAGACAGTTATAATATTCTAGTCTTCTCATTTGGTTGCAAAACGGGTAGAATATTCTAGTCTCATCTGGCTGCAAAACAGTTCTAATACCATAGTCTGGTTGCAAAACAGTTCTAATATTCTAGCCTAATCTGGCTGGTGGCTGCAAAACAGTTCTAATACCCTAGTTTCCTTGTCTGGTTGCAAAACAGTTCTAATATTCTAGTCTCATCTGGCTACAAAACAGTTCTAATATTCTAGTTCTAGCCTAATCTGGCTGGTGGCTGCAAAACAGTTCTAATACCCTAGTTTTCTTGTCTGGTTGCAAAACAGTTCTAATATTCTAGTCTCATCTGGCTGCAAAACAGTTCTAATATTCTAGCCTAATCTGGCTGGTTGCTGCAAAACAGTTCTAATAACCTAGTCTTCTCGTCTGGTTGCAAAACAGTTTTAATATTCTAGCCTCGTCTGGCTGAAAAACAGTTCTAGTCTTCTCGTCTGGTTGCAAAACAGTTCTAATATTCTAGTCTAATCTGGTTGGTGGCTGCAAAATAGTTCTAATACTCATCTCATCTGGCTGCAGAAGAATTCTAAGGGTTGTCTAGGGTTTCCAGTTATAAACAGGGTTGTAAAAAGACAATAGAAGGTATGTCGAAGAATCTGTATAGGCATGCCTCAGGGGCTGCTAAAAGGAGAAAGAAAAATAAAGAGCAAAAAGAGACAGTAAAACAAAAGACGTATATGCAATCTTTTTTAGTACCAAAGCATCAGCTTGTTCAGCCTGATGGTGATGAACAAGGAACAAGTTTCACCACAAGTATAGATAGTACTGCAGCGCATCCTAATGCTACAAATACATATGCTGTCTCTATCTCCAATTTGGAGCAAGGAGTAATTCCTTCTGCTCATCATAAATCCAGCAAAAGCCGTGTAGATTCTAATACACCTCAGCCTGATGAACAAGGAACAAGTTGCTCCATAAGTCAAGTTGCTGACACTGATCAAACTATAGTAAGCCGTGCATTACATCCTAATGATGATGATGAAGTCGTCATCCAGTCATCCAGTCATGCTGTTTGTACTATAATCACCAAAAGCACTAGAGATACAGAAGTAGCTACTATGGTGCAAAGCCCATTGACCATGGACTATGAAGAAACTGGAGATTATGCCCCAGTTTCCCAATCCCAGCAGTCCATATCTGCTATACCAGAAATTACAACAACTTCAAATGCTATCAAAAATATCATTAAGAGTTACTCTAATGATCCTGCTGAGTGGGGAAGTAACATTTCTGAAGATTTGCGTGAATATTTTTCTAAGAATCAAATTCAAAATAAGTATGTGGACTACTCTGCATCTAAAAGAACATATACTGATATTACAAGGTATCTGACTAAAGAACTATTCATACGGAAAAGAAATAATGCTGAATGTATTACTCGTGATTGGATGATCTACTCACCCTCAACAGGAACTATATTCTGTGTGCCGTGTAAACTTTATAGTAGTTTGTCTCATGCCCTTGCAACATCGGGCTTTAATGACTGGAAAAATGCTGCTGCAAGATTAAGGGAGCATGAGAATTCACCTGATCATCGCAAGTGTGTTTTCATATTCACAGACAGGGCAAACCCTGAATGCCGAATAGACCGCGCTCTTATTGAACAAGAAGTTCATGAACAGAAGTACTGGCGGGAAGTTTTAAGAAGGGTTGTCGATGTTGTAAAGTTCCTTGGTGAACGTGGCTTACCATTCAGGGGAACTGATGAGCTATTTGGATCCCCACAGAATGGGGCATTTCTGGGAATACTAGAGCTTATTGCTAAATATGACCCATTTCTTGAGCAGCATATAAAGAAGTATGGTGGGTCAGGCAGAGGGGTAAGCAACTACATGTCATCTACCATAGTAGAGGAGTTCATCGAGTTAATGGGAAATAAAGTTGCTCAAGTAATAGTGCAAGAGCTATACACTGCCAAATATTTTTCTTTAATTGTAGATTCCACACCAGATCTCAGTCATGTTGATCAGCTAGCAATTGTACTACGTTATGTTAACAAAGATGGGCCTGTGGAACGGTTACTGGGGTTTGTTCCAATCTATTCTCATACAGGAGAACATCTTGAAAATACTGTGTTGTCATTCCTGGCTGTATTGAAAATTAATATTCAGGATTGCAGAGGCCAAAGCTACGATAACGCTAGCAATATGTCTGGCAGATACAATGGATTGCAAGCTAGAATTCGTGCAATCAATCAGTTGGCATATTATGTGCCTTGTTCTGCACATTCACTGAATTTGGTTGGAACATGTGCTGCAGAATCCTGTCTTAAAGCAGCTACATTTTTTAATCTATTGGAGTGCATCTATGTTTTTTTTTCTTCATCCACTCATCGATGGAACATTCTTAAAAATGAGCTTTGCAAAGCTCCTGGAAATCTTTCTGTAAAAGGTCTGTCTGGCACAAGATGGGCTGCTCGTTCTGATGCTACTAAAGCACTGAGAATCGGTTTTCAGTATGTGAAAAATGCTCTCAGAGAATTAGAGTCGTCTGATCACCAAGTAAGAGTCCAACATGAGGCAAAGTCCTTATTGGGAAAACTCAACCACTTTGAAACCGCCATTCTTCTTGTGGTGTGGGGAAACATCTTAGAAAGGCTAAATGCGACTAGTAAAACTTTACAAAACACCAAAATCTGTCTTTCAGAAGTAGTCATACTTTATAACTCATTGATTGCATATGTGCAAATAATTAGGGATTCATTTGACACATATGAACTAGAAGCTAAAAAGCTAACTAGAGACCATACATATGCAGGAGAAGGAAAACGGCTTAAAAAACGCAAAACATTTGCTGATGAATCACCATTTGATGATGTTAACCAACATATGTCAGCAAGAAACAAATTTATCACTGAAACATTCTATGTATTAACAGATTCTCTTATTGCAGAGCTTAAAAGAAGGAATCAGTGCTATGAATGCTTGAATAACCGTTTTGATATTTTTAATACAAACTTGCCAATATCAGATTTACGCAGCTCTGCAGACAAATTGCAAAAAAACTACCCAGAGGATCTCGAAGACTGTTTTACAGAAGAATTTTTACAATTTTCTGCATTGATACCCCAGGAATCCATGGTGTGCCCAATGGCAATGAGGCAATATATAATTGCCAGGGACTTGCAAAAAACATTTCCAAATACTGAAACCTTGCTACGTATGTTTTTATGCATGTCTGTAACCAATGCCAGTGGAGAAAGATCATTTTCCTGTTTGAAAAGGATAAAAAATGAAAGAAGAACTACCATGGGCCAAGAAAGGTTATCAGCCCTTTCTTTGCTAGCTGTGGAATCCGCTTTAGTCAGACAACTTGACTTTGATGACATTGTGGATTCTTTTGCTAAGCAAAAAGTACGTAAAGTTAATTTGTAATTGTTAGCTGCTCAGCAAACAGTACAAGGCTTGGTACACAAGTCATGAAATCCCTTCACCAGCTTCTTTATTTCTAAATGTTGAAATTCTAATTCATTGTCTCATATGGCTGCAAAATATTTCTAAAACCCTACTCACCTGATATGGCTGCAAAAAAATGTACCCTAGTCTACTCATCTGGCTGTAAGAATTATTTTAAATCATTAAAAGCTACATCATAATTTGTTATTATATTGGGGAGACTTACCCTGTTTTAAAATGTGTGTGAATATTGTTTTACAAATCTAGTTCAAAATATGTATTTGTATGTAAAACAATCATATACTGATATTACAAGTTATATGACTAAAGAACTAAGGAAAATAAATAATGATGAATAGACCATGCTCTTTTTTGAACAACCAGTTCATGAAAAGAAATCTGTCTGCAAAACAATTCTAATATTCTCGTCTTCTCATCTGACTGCAAAACAATTCTAATATTCTCGTCTTCTCATCTGACTGCAAAACAATTCTAATATTCTCATCTTTTCATCTGGCTGCAAAAGACTTCTAATACTAATACTCTAGTCTTCCCAATTAGCTGCAACATTTCTAATAGTCTAGTTGTCTCATCTGGCTGCAGATTAATTTTTATGCAAATTTGGAACAAGTCTTTAATGCAACTGATTCCCAATTCCTGACATAATTCTTAGAGTTCATTAATCTAAGTGCACAAAGTCTAATTCTAATACCCTAATCTTTTCATCTCGCTACAAAAGAAATATTTTACCCTAGTCTTCTCACCTGACTGCAAAACCATGCTCTTCTTTGAACAACTAGCTCATGAAAAGAAATCTGCTTGGATTGTCAGTGTTGTAAAGTTCCTTAGGCTACCATTCAGGGGAACTGATAAGCTATTTGGATCACCACAGAATGGGAGATTTCAGTGAGTACCAGAGCTTCATGCTAAAAATGATCCATTTCTTGAGCAGCATATAAAAGACGTATGGTGAGTAAGACTGAGGGGTAAGCAACTACGTCATCTTCCATAGTAGAGGAGTTCATAGAGCTAATGAAAATGATTCTAAAACTCTAATCATCTCATCTGGCTGCAAAATAATTCTTATACTCAAGTCTTCTCATCTGACTGCAAAAGAAGTCTAATACTCTAGTCTTCTTATCTGGCTGCAGAAAAATTCTAATACCCTAGTGTCTCATCTAGCTGCAAAACAATTCTAATATTCTACTCTTCTCATCCGACTGCAGAATAATTCTAATATCCTAGTCTCATCTGACTGCAAAACAATTCTAATATTCTACTCTTCTCATCCGACTGCAGAATAATTCTAATATCCTAGTCTCATCTGACTGCAAAACAATTCTAATATCCTAATCTTCTCATCTAGCTACAAAAGAATTATTTTACCCTAGTCTTCTCATCTGGCTGCAAAACAATTCTAATATTCTCATCTCTTCATCTGGCTGCAAAACACTTCTAATACTAATACTCTAGTCTTCCCAATTAGCTGCAACATTTCTAATAGTCTAGTTGTCTCATCTGGCTGCAGATTAATTTTTATGCAAATGTGGAACAAGTCTTTAATGCAACTGATTCCCAATTCCTGACATAATTCTTGTTAGAATTCATTAATCTAAGTTCACAAAGTCATTAAAAGCTAACTAATAATTTATTATTGGTTATTATATTTGGGAAGCTTACCCTGTTTTACAATGTTTCTTATTATCTGTGGCTCAAGTGTTTTTGTAACTGTGGCTATATTTTCATCATATTGCTGCTATTTCTGCAATAATAATGGCAGTATTTCATATTTATTTTATGGGCATACTTTTTGTGTTCAGTACTGGACATGCTGCTTTTTGTTAGCTAATTAAATTTATAAATTAACCCTTGGTCTGACTTTGAGTATGAAGAAGTAAATGCTGTGTAGGTTTGTCTATTACAACCTTATTATTTTATTTGAGTAGCACTCTATTAAAGAATAGGAATGGATAAACAACAATCAATTGATGTCTTTTCTGAAGAAATAGGTTAATGCAGAGTGTATTCTTAAGACAATGAACAGAAGGAATACCTTCTGTCAGATTGCCAACAGTGTTACTACTGAACTTTTAAAAGAACTGTCATAACAAAGGTGCGCTAGTATAGCAGTGCTTCTTTTGTAACTGTAACTTTAGGTGGTTCGAGATGGGGGGGCCCCAGAAGCACTACCTTGCCTAGGGCCCTGTTTAGTCTTAATCCGGCTCTGTGTAAAAGGTATGGAAAATCTTAGTTATGAGGAAAGACTGGCCAAATTGGGGATGTTCATGATGTTCAGAAGAGGCACTTAAGGGATGATATGATAGCTATGTATAAATATGTAAATGGATCATATAAAATTCTCTATAATGCTTTTTTTAAGTCTTTCCAGCTGAAGCAAGGTCACCCATTCCGATTAGAAGAAAAGAGGTTCCGCCTAAATATTCGGAAGGGTTTTTTACAGTGAGAGCTGCAAAGATGTGAAATTCTCTCCCTGAATCAGTTGTACAGGCTGAAACTTTATATAGCTTTAAGAAGGGGTTGGATGGCTTTTTAGGAGGTGAGGGTATACAGGGTTATGGGAGATAGCTTATAAATAGGGATGTAGCGAACTGCCGCCGATGTGTTCGCGAACGCCGTTCGCGAACACCGGCAAAATTTGCGAACAGTTCGCGAACTGTTCGCGAACTTCGAACATCCGAAAATCGTTCGATTCGAACGATCGAAGGATTGAAATCGTTCGATCGAAGGATTTTCGTTCGAATCGAACGATCGAAGCCATTCGATCGAATGATTTCATTCGATCGAATGCTTCGATCGTTCGATTCGAACGAAAATCCTTCGATTTTAGCGGTCAAATGGTCGAACGATCGAACGATTTTGACGCGAACGCCTATTGGCGAACGTCGCGCGACGTTCGCGAACTTGCGGCGGACGCGAACAGTCGAAGTTCGCGAGAACTAGTTCGCCGGCGAACAGTTCGCTACATCCCTACTTATAAACGTTGATCCAGGGATTAGTCCAATGGCCATTTTAGAGTCAGGAAGGAATGTATTCCCCCTCTAAGGCAAGTTGGAGAGGCTTCAACTTTTTGAAGCCTTCCTCTGGATCAACTAGCAGTTAGGCAGGTTAAAATCGAGTCAAAAGGTTGAACTTGATGGACATGTGTCTTTTTTCAACCTAACTTACTATGTTACTATTTTACTATATACTAAGTGAGCAGCCATGGCCTGCTAATCAAACAGCACCACTTTTGATTCTGTTGAGTTTAGTGATGAGCATTGAAGGCATTGCAGTCAATGGGTGTCAAAAATGTTTTTACGTACAACCATTTTTTTTTTGTAACTTATATTTTATTGTACATATAGCAACAACAATAGCATTCTAATTGTTCTGATTATCCAAGGTATCAAGGACAATATTAATTTGTGTTGAGATGTTAGATTCTAATTTAAATGCAAAATTACAAACATATTTTCTCCAAAATAAGGAGGGTAGAAATAGTATGGAAGAAGGAGGACAAAAGGGAGCATAGGGGGATTACTGAGGGAGGAGGGGGAGGGGGGGAGGGTAACAGGGAAAGGGAGAAAAAGGAAAAAAAAATCTGCACCAAATGTTAGATCAGTGAAGAAAGATGTAAGTGTATGATCTAGTAGTGAGTCACTCAGAGTTATTTAAAAACAAGGGTCCATGGTGCTGAATGTTTTTCAGGGTTGCGGTGTCATCTAGGGCAGCCAGGGCAGAGGCCTCGGTGATTGTGGATTTGCCAGTCTGTGAGCCTCCCAGATAGTCCAGGTCTCTAAATGTTGGTCGACTTTGTTGCGTATCCAAGTAATACTGTATTTCAATTCTTTGTTGTTATTAGTTCTTTGCAGTACTTCCATAGTAGTTGGAGGAACTGGGAACTTCCAGCTCTTGGCAATTGATATCCTAGCCAATGTAAGTAAATGCATATAAACCTCTTAAGTTATAAGTTTAAGTTGTCAATGGTCTTTTAAAAATTCAGACAAAATAATTGATCATAGTACACACAACACTTCTACATACAACACACACAGAATGATTTAATTTTACTTTAAACCTACTTAAGAAAATGTATGTTATCTTTTGTATATTTTTACATTCATTCTAAGAGTTTTTTGGTTAGTTTTCTATTAATTAAAAGTATAAGCATTTTATAAAGCAAAAGACATATAACATGTAAAAAATGCAGCTGTCTCGCAAGAATTACCACAGTTAAGTACCACAGCTCCCACTTTCATCACAGTTACGTTATGACTAGTGATGGGCGAACATGACCTATTTTGCTTTGCTAAAAATTAGCGAAACACCAAAAAAAGTCACCAAACGCATTGCCGTCAATGGTCATCAAACTGCGTGACAATTTCTCAAACTGCGCAACATTTTTTAAACCAGACAATATTTTTTCTACTATCCATTATCCAAAATAATAATAGAAAGTAGAGGGCCATAGCATCTATGAATACAGCTGTTTTTAGGAATATTACATAACAATAAATAGCAAGGCTGTAAATAATACATGCTAGGGGGCATATTTATTATGCTGTTTAAAAATTAATTCACCAAAAAAACAGTGTCACAGTCACTCTAAAGAATGTACAGTATGCTGTTTTTTATTCCGTTTTTTAAACAGTGAAGCCTAGCAATGTGTGATGGATGATGCCGCTGTTTTTTACATGCCATAATAAATATGTTACTTGACAGTTACTTGAGCATTATAGGAGAAAGGGTCAGAGTGTCTAGAATGGGATATTAAAACAAAAGAATACCCCTATATCTAAGGTATCAGACCATTTTACAAGTTTTCTTTCAGACCCTGCCAAACACAGGTTATTTACTTTTGGCAACATCAAAATGCACACAGTAGAATGGGTTTATAACATACTTTTCATTGCCATTTGATTTTTGCACTTTTTTGTTAACTGCTGGAAGATTTTTGGAAGTATTTTGCCATTTTTTAATTTAGAGAATTTTTAGTTCATGGAATCTATATACTTTATTATATAGTGTCATCCACTGTCCCTACAGCACTTACTATCCACCTGATCAGTGTCCCTGCATTACACTCCCACTTAGCTACAGCACTTACTATCCCCCTGATCTGTGTCTCTGCGTTACCCTCCCATTTAGACTGTAAGCTCTACAGGGCAGGGATCTACATCTTTTTGTCTCCTTGACAATAAGCACTTAATATGTATTTTAACTATGTAACTATACTATAGGGGGCAGATTTACAAAGCTCGAGGGAATAGTTCTAATAAAAAAGTATTCAAATTTCGAAGTATTTTTTTGGGTACTTCGACCATCGAATTGGTCAAGTTTGATCGAATTTGATCAAATCGAATGATTTGAACGATTCAAAGTAAAAATCGTTCAACATTCGATAATCGAAGTACTGTCTCTTTAAAAAAAACTTCGACTTCATACTTCGCCAGATTAAAGCTGCCAAAGTCCAATGTTAGCCTATGGGGACCTTCCCCAGCACTTTTCTAAGTTTTTTTGGTCGAATAAAAATCCTTCGATCGATCGCTTAAAATCATTCGATTCGATCGTTCGAACGCTAAATTCTGTGAAAAATCCTTCGACGTTGATCAAACAATTTTTATTCAAAGCTTTTGTGCTAAAATCGAAGGATTTTACTACAAGGGTCGAATTTGAGTTTTTTTTAACCCTCGAAATTCGACCCTTGATAGATCTGCCCCTAAGTCTATTGTATTTTGTTCTTATTTGTACTTATTATTGTAATGACCCACTGTTTGTTCTACTAATTTATGGTTTTTCTGTATAGTACTTTTGCTATACAAATAAAAATGTATTGATAACCCCCTTAAAAAACATTACATTTTCCATGGTTTACAGTAATTATTTAAATACAAGATTTTTTAAAATTCAATTTGGAAAAATGAAAAAAAATATGAAAGTTACACTGTTTATGTCTATGCATAACAGGATGCTTGCTAATGGCTATCACATTTTTCTTCCATTTCTATGGAATCCTAAGTTTTAAAAGCACAGCATGGGAAAATAGAGATTTAACAAACTTGTTTTGACAATACAAAGAACATCACTGTGCACTGCTGTACAGTATGTCACAGCATTGGTCTCAATGCCTAAAGTTCTGACTATGATCTAATTAAATGGAGTGCCATAGTAAGCCATCTGAGAAAAAATATAAATAGTGAATTCATTTTAGCCATTTCTACAGGATTGTTTCTTTTGTCACAATTGCTTACATTTAGGGGCACATTTACTATTGGTTAATTAACCCTCGATATTCGGCCATCAAAGTAAAATCCTTCGACTTCGAATATTGAATTCGAAGGATTTACTGCAATTCGTTTGTTCGAACGATCGTAGGAAAAATCATTCAATCGAACGATTAAATCTTTCGATCAGAAATTGCCTAGAAAGCCTATGGGGATCTTCCCCATAGGCTAACATTGTACATTGGTAGATTTTAGGTGGCGAAGTAGGTGGTCGAAGTTTTTTTTAAAGAGACAGTACTTCAACGATCGAGTGGTCGAATAGTCGAATGATTTTTAGTTTGAACCATTCGATTTGAAGTCAAAGTCGTAGTCGAAGGTTGAAGTAGCCAATTCGATGGTCGAAGTAGTCAAAAAAACATTCGAAATTCGAAGCTTTTTTCCCTCTAATCCTTCACTCTAGCTAAGTAAATGTGCCCCTTAGTATTACAATGGAAACATTAGAATGTAAAAATACAATTATATCAATTAATACAATTTTATTATGAACATAATTCATAATGACCTTACGTTGAGCACTTGTACAAGACACAAAAAATTTATTAATTTTTCCTCAATCATAAAAAATTTAAGACACTAGCTTAGACGGCACTAGTAAAAACATACAAATGTAATATAAATAGATGTAAAACTCATAGAAGGTATTGTAACATTTTATCACATACACAATGTAATATTAGTAAAGCCCTGATGTTTATTATTATTTTCTGCGTATTCTGATTTTAAAAAATAAACATTTTGTTTTATGTTTGGTGATTTATAAACAAGGAAATCTGTGCAATAGCATTTCAAATTGATATATATATATATATATATATATATATACTAAATCCTTTTTTAAAGCTCCTCTTTTTTGCATTTAAACTTAATATACCCATATATGTATTAAGTTTATTATATCATGCAAGAATTGGAGCTTTAAAATAGGATTTAGGATTTCTGCTATATAAAACCTCTGTGTATTCAAACCATACAAAATTGTTTAAACCTATCGACTATAGTATCACATATACAGAGAATGTCTCATTTATCACTGCTGTCCAGACACTTTTTTTAAATAAGAGCAGAATCCTAATCTATCTGTAATCAGCCAAACTCACATCCCTTCTACATCACTGGGATATCAAATCAATGGCATACAGTTAGTACTTTCTAACATGATTTAATTTCAAAACCAGCTGTGAAAAACATGTGGAGGTCACTCCAATAATATTCCCTGTTTTTTATTTAGCTAAACTGAAGATATACAGTAAATAAAACCTAAAATAAATATACATTAGTGAATTTGCATATCACATGATGCATTCTAGAGGGGGAACTGAACTGCAAGCTTTGAAATTACAAAAAGTTCTTAACATTTCAAGTTTATAAAGGTTCACTGTATCCAACTCAGAATTGTACATTATTTTCTACAAGCGAGTTTCTGAAATCTTTAGTAAACATATTTGTAGGTTTTTTGCATATATTGTAGCATGGATCCAAAATGCTTAGACTTACGTTTTTCGCTGACTTACTTTATATCTACTAGAACTCTTTACTGGTCAGAAGCAGATTGCATTACTTTGTCAAGAGAGACAGATGCATTTTATTACTCATCTCACTTATCCCTCATTATTCATTTTTTCTAAAGTGCAATCTTCTCTTGATTTGACATTCCAGAAAAAAATTATTCATTCTGCAATATACCCAACCTATTTCATGGGCCACCTCATCTAAAGACGTGCTCAACAATTCACTTTTATATCCAGTTGCATACATTTTTTTTAAATTAGATTGTGTTCCTCTTCCATAATATGGGAATGTTTTAGAGTTTTTATTACATCAATCTTTAAAATAAATGTAAACGCTTACATTTAGAGTTAGATTTATCAAAAATCAAATTAGATTTTTTCCATGATTCAAATTTTTTTTGCACTCAAACTCACACATTTGAGTTATATTTTCAAAAGCTAAAAAGTCTGGTATTTATAAAGCAAAAAGAAACCTTAAACATTTGAATGTAAAAATGTGCCATCTAAAAGCTGGTGAGGTCATGTAGAAGTCAGTGGGAGTTGTCTTAGGCAAAGCTCAAGTTTTTTGCTTGATTTGAGGGTTTTTATCCAAAAACTTGACCAATTCTATTTTTCGGGACATAAACTCAATCAAATACATAAATAAAGAGGTGGAAGCAGAGTCTTACAGTTTAAACCTACTTCAGGTAAGAATTAAATAAATGGATGAAGGCATACTGTAGTCTTGTAATTAAACCTTATTCCAATAATTGGGTTACAACAGAGTTTTATAGTTCAACAATAAGGTAAATTGATAAGATCAGAGTCTTATAGTTCAACCTGACTTTAAATAATTGGGTGGAGGCAAAGTCTTATACTCCAAACCTACTAAAAGGGATACTGTTCTGTTTTTTTATGGTGTACTTTTTAATATCTAAATTACATTGTTTACACTGCAATAATTCACTCTTCCGTATAAAATGTTATACCTGAATCAACAAGTATATTTTTTTAGTTGTAATATTCGTGTGTAGGCAGCCATCTCATGTCATTTTGCCTTATCCTTTGCTTTCAGAAAAAGGCAGCACTTGTTACTGAAGGAGTTGCAGTCAGTGGGACATGGAATTTGGAATCTGTTATTGTACCAGGGAGCTGTTATCTATTTACCTTCCCATTGTTCTATTGTTAGGCTGCTCGGGGGTAAAAGGGAGGGGTGATATCTCTCCAACTTGCAGTGCTGCAATAAAGAGTGACGGAAGTTTAGCAGAGCACAAGTCATATGACTGGGGCCACCTAGGAAATGGACAATATATCTAGCCCCATGTCAGATTTAAAAATTAAATTGAAAAAAATCTGTTTGCTCTTATGAAAAACTGATTCAGTGCAGATTTCTGCTGGACCAGCACTATTAACTGATGTGTTTTGAAAAAAAAAAAAAAAAACATGTTTTCCCAAGACAGAATCCCTTTATGGCAACAGTTAAATAGGCTAAAAAAATCGATATGGAAGAGGGATGGGGAGACCCGGCTGAATGGTCCACCCCCAGGCTCACCCCCACCTAGTAATGTTACTGATTGCTACCTCAGGTCCAATGTGTTAATTTGTGGGATATTCCTCTACATCTCAACCACTGGGATCCTTATTGTGATGTTTTGCAAAGTGTTCAGATACAGTATAGTGTCAAAACCCCTTTCTGATATTTCTAATATGTTCCCCCAGCCTTACCTTCAACTTTCTCGCTGTCCTACCTACATACCGTAAACCACAAGAACACTTCAAAACATAGACCACATTGTGTGTATCACATGTAATTATCTGGTTTATCTTATTCTCTATACCTTTTTGGTTTGATCTAAATGTACATGTACATCTAAATGTGTATTCTTACACAGTCCACACATCACATTTAACAAATCTTTTTTGTTCCATTAACCAATTGGACACTCTAGCCCCCTACCTCTCCAAATAGCTTGGTGCTATTTTCTGTCTTAGGGTACTTAGGGGCGTATGTGTAGGGAGGGCAGCGAGAAAGCTGAAGGTGAGCTTGAGTACATATTAGGAATATTGGAAAAGGAGTTTTGACAGATAGTGGCAGATTTATCAAAGATTTTAGAACTCACCACAGTATGAACACTTTGCAAAACATCACAGTAAGGACCCCAATGGGGGTATGTGTGGGGAATATCCCACAAATTAATAAATTAGAGGGGACGTGGCAATATTTATATCATATCAAAAGATTATACAACATGGATTACACAACTAAAGACTTTGTAAATATTGAAATTTATATTACCTGCTACCTTAAGTAGGTCTGAACTATAATATTGTGCTTCCATTTAAACCCCCAGGAACAAAATCCCCCGTAAACTTCCTCGCATTGCCCCCCCTCCATGGGATGTGCATTAGATAAAAAACCCTTTAAAAAAATCTGACCCTTTAATGAAGAGAAGCGCAAAGGAGCTCCCAGTCACCATCTTCCGTTGCTTTGTATTGTCTTTGGCTCTTTTTGCCAACACAAAGCCTGCAGGAGCATGCGCAGTTGGGCCAAGTCAGGAATCGGCTTCAACTGTGCATTTGCAAGTCGAGTTGAGGCCTGAAAACAATACAAAGCGATTGAAGATGGTGACCGGTCGCTGTGCTTGTGGTGTATGACTCTGTTTCTCTTTTGAAAATTTTTTATTATTCATTTATTGCATCCTTGGCTGATTGTTTACCAATTACCTGGAATCTTTTTTAAGGGGTCTTTCTATAAATTGGAAATTCATTTTATATACATTAAATAAACCCAATAGGATTGCTTTTCCACCAATAAGGATTAGTTATATCTTAGTTGTGATCAAGTACGAGGTGCTCTTTTGTTATTACAGAGAAAATACTTTTAATTAAATGTAATTAACTATGGGGGATGACCTTCCCTTAATTTGGA
The DNA here is from genome assembly GCA_038501925.1 of Xenopus petersii. Taxonomy (NCBI): domain Eukaryota; kingdom Metazoa; phylum Chordata; class Amphibia; order Anura; family Pipidae; genus Xenopus; species Xenopus petersii. Next base: position 73,242,226 of record CM076683.1, on the reverse strand, counting down.
GTTTTTTTGGGTAATAGGTTTCTTGATAATGGATCTTATACTTGTAATAAAAAGAAGGGGAATGTAGTAAATGCTTCATTAATTCATGCAATCTCTGTATATAAAAGATACATTGTTGCAATCTCTGTATATAAAAGAGTTTGAGGCAATGCTCTTGTGTGTATTAACGTAAGATCATGTAATAAAAGATGCAACGTTTGTAATTCATAGCAATTTAGCACAGCTACTTGTCAGCTGTTTGAAAGAAAGAGAATCTTAGTTTTACTGTCTGTTTCTAAATGTAGATCTATTTAATTTGATTTAAGTGTACAGTAATAAAGAACAAAGACACAGAACAAAGAGTTGTTAGACAAATATGATGAGTATTAAAGTGGTTGTTCACCTTTTGAGTTAACTTTTAGTATTTCTTGAGAATTTGCAATTGGTTTCCATTTATTCATCTTTTTCTTTAGCAGCTCTCCAGTTTGCAATTTCAGAAATCTGGTTGCTAGGGTCCAAATTACCCTAGCAACCAAGCATTGATTTAAATATGAATAGAAGATGGCCTCAATAGAAAGATGAGTAATAACTAGTAGCAATAACAAAAAAATCTGTAGCTTTACAGAGCATTTGCTTTTCGATAGGGTCAGTGACCCCCATTTGAAAGCTGGGAAGAGACAGAAAAAGAAGGCTAATAATTAGAAAAACTATAAAAAAAATAAATAATGAAGGCCTACCTATTGAAAAGTTGCTTAGAATTGACCATTCTATAACATACTAAAAGTTAACTGAAAGGTGAACCACCCCATTAATAATCGTATGTGATTAACCCAAGTGCATTAATGTGGGCTACACAGCGTCGGAACTAGGGGCAGGCAGAGTAAGCGCCCGCCTAGGGTGCAGTCATAGGGGGGCGCAATTTTGAAAATAATTTTTTTTTTCTTTAATTTTTACCTCCCTTTTCCCCAATGCAGCTGCTCCAGGCCCCCAGCAGAGTTCCGCTCCGCTTTCCACCCTCCCCGACTCCCCAAGACCCAGCCAGTTTCTTACATGCCCTGCTGGCTGGATCCGTCGGATCCTTCTTCAGAGGCAGCAGCACATGTAATGCGCAATTGCGCATCCAATCATGCACCTGCATGCTGCAGCAAGAGGAGAGCTGGCTGGCGCGGTGACGTCAGGAGGGAGCTGTGTGCGACAGTGCGCCTGTGTGGTCACGGTGAGCTCCTCTGACTCCTCCTGAGACTGAGTCCTGACTAAAACTATGGGTGGCTGCCTGGTGACTATTCTGCTGACTGCTGCTGCTGGTTTTGGAGTTGGAGCTGTTTGGCACACAACAGGTACAGACTTGGGGGGGGCTGGGGGGGAAATGCATTTTTTGGCACAACAGGTACAGACTTGGGGGGGGCTGGGGGGGAAATGCATTTTTTGGCACAACAGGTACAGACTTGGATGGGGTGGGGAGCAATGCATTTTTTGGCACAACAGGTACAGACTTCAGGGGGGCAATATTTTGGGTGCTGCTGGCTGGCACAGGTACAGATTGGGGGCAATATTTTGGGTGCTGCTGGATGGCACAGGTACAGATTGGGGGCAATAATTTGGGCGCTGCTGGCTGGCAGGTACAGTAAAGTAGAGTGTAAAAAATAAAATTTCAATTAATTAATGTGTTGTAAGGTGTCTTTATTAAAAAAACTGTAAGTGATTAGGTGGGAAATGGTCCTACAGAATGGGGGGGGGGGCGCTGATTGAAGTCCTTGCCTAGGGTGCCAAACTACCTTGGCCCGGCTCTGGGGCTACATATGATTTCCTTTTCAGAAGACTTTACATTTACGGTGACATACAGTGAGGTCCTTCTTGCTGACTTTTAGCCTCCACATATTCATGTGATAATTTATTGCACTTGTGTAATAGGTATTGAAAAATACGTCTTTACATTTTTATAATTCATAGAACCCAATTCACCTTTGATACACTATTGATGAGAATTGCTTAAAACATTAATGTATGCATAGAAACTATAAAAAATGGAATACTAATACCTAAATATGCCTTTTTATATAAATATTTAGCAAAATCAGTGTACTGTAAGAACACCATGTTATTTTGGTGTAGCTCCATTATAGTTCAAGGCTAACTATTCAGAACTCAGAATATGTATTAATCACAAACTCAATAAATAAATACCAATATGGTCTAATACATACAGCGACTAAGAAGGTTAATATAAATAATGCATGTAACAAACTCTGTATTTCTTTATTCCATATAATTGTTTCCAAGATGAGCAACCAAATGCCATTTCATCCCAGCTAAAATCCATGAAGAAAACTTTATGTGGGGACCATCTACCCAAAATGCACAGTAGTAGTACCTAATGTCCTCCTATCATAAAAGCTGCTCATGTTTCTAAAGTATTGCAAAGTGGTTTTCCTCCTAAAAGCCAAAGTGTTGTTGAAATCCATTGCTTTACCATTCACATTAAGATAAAAAAAACACGCACAACCATAATTTCAGTAGCGTTTACAGCCTGGTTTTGCTAAATTGCCCAGAAAGCTGTATTTACAAGCTAAATTGAAACATCTATTTTGATTTTCATCACATACAGTGCACCTTCAATATTCTGTAAAAAAAAATTGATTTAAAGCAGATCAGATAAGAGCTGCTCCCACTGACTTCTATAGCACCTCAAAAACTTTTACTTGGCAAAGTTTTGCCTTATAGGTTTTCATGTTGTTTTTTAATTAATAAATCTCAAGTTTTTCGAGTTTTTTACAAATATAGAAAAACAACAATTTTTGACATTGATGGGAAAAAATTAAATTCAGAAAATGAGCCCCATTAATATGTTATGCTTGAAGATTAAGATGCTCGTTACGTGTATTGTGCAATCAAAGTCAATCATTCTTATTCATCATTGCTGGAATCAGGAAACTAGAGACAGAAAAATATAGGTATACAATTTAAGTAAATATTGTTAAAATTTCATTCAATATGTTATAGTACAGTAATTACTATGAAAGGCAACTACTGAACTATGTAGAAATTATTCTGAATTGAGAAAGCCAGTTAGATAACTGGTGAAACGTCTTCAAGGAAAAAACACAGCAAGTCCAGTTGATTTGACTTATTTCTACAGATACATTATACTGAGCTCATGGTCTTTCACGTGTCTGATGTGATATGTGACATTTTTTATTATGAGAAATGGGAGAATTCTGCTATACCTATTTTATACATTATACAGTGACTCTAATATAACATAACACAGTGACTCTAATCTATTAGCTGTATGTTGCAGTTATTGAATTTTTGTTCCGTCACATTTTGGCACACTTTGTTAAATTAGTGAACAGCAAATTAAAGTGAGGTATCAGAAATATATGCTTCATCAATGGCATAAGAAGGGGACTATAGGGCCTGATGGAAAAACTGGACCTGAGCTCCCCATCTGGCCACCCCCCCCCCCACCTCTGCTTGAAGATGTGGAGCTTGCATGTGCTTACATTTGGACCTCGGTAAGTGTGTGCAGTGACACTGATGGGTATGCATAGGGTATGCATAGTGAGTCTGAGATAAAAAAAAACTCACATGAATTCGAAATTTGAACTTTAATAAATGTGCCACCCCCAATATGGTTGTCGTCCCTTTATGCTGCTTGATATATATTGCACATATATTCCATCTAAAGGCCTTTTTTTTCTTTTCCCTTGGCCCTTGCTCCATTAAGAAACAAAATCACAACCCCTGTAAAAAGAGCCATAAAGCCATTTTACTTACCTTTACTAGCCATCCCTAGCACTGATTTACACTTGGGAATGTGCATGTGGAAGGCAAAGCAAAGGATGTTTGGGAATATGATGGTTTAAAGTTTTTAATGGTTTTAAGTCTGTCTGTCTCAACTATATTAGGCCAATTACACAAGGGAAAATTTGCCTTTCTTGTTTTAGAGGAGTCAGGAGCCTGAGTCAAAATGATCCAAGTTGCCACCAGTTGCTTTGTATGTGAACGAAATAATGCTTTTTTGCAACAATAATCTGACAACATTTGAGCATTTACTCTTAAGCAATTTATTGTGTCTGCAAATACAGCAGATAAAAAACTACTGTAGAGATCAATATATTATATTTAATCACTGGAAGGACTTTTATTCCTCAGAAGACAACATTATGGTGTGTATCTTCAATTAAATATGGCAGTATTGTCTCAGTGCTAAAAGACACCAAAACACAAGGCTGTGCAAACTACAAATCCCCCTGTTTTGTATTTATAAGGCAACAACATGTTGTGCTCTATATAATGAGTATAAAGAAGGCCTATTGTGTACTTTACTATACCTACAATAGTACACTGTATTGTGGAGGATACACCTTATACTATGATTAGGGATGTAGTGAACTGTTCTGCTGCGAACTAGTTCGCGCGAACTTCGACCGTTCGCGTCCGCCGAATGTTCGCGAACGTTTGGGAACGTTCGCATTTTGAGTTCGCGTTCGATTCGAATACAAAACGTTCGACCATTCGACCATTCGAATTCCTTCGACCGCTACAAATCGAACGATTACCATTCGTTCAAACGATTGTAAGCATTCGATCGAATGATTTTCATTCAATCGAACGCTAAAAATCGTTCTAATCGAACGATCGAACGATTTTTAAAACGTTCGATCGAATGATTTTTCATTCGTTTGAATGCTTAAAACGTTCGATCGTTCGATTCGAATGAAAATCCTTCGATCGAATGATTAAAATCCTTCGATCGTTCGAATCGAGCGATTTTAGCGGGTGTTCGAAGTTCGCGAACTGTCCGCGAACGTTCGCATTTTTTGCCGGTGTTCGCGAACGGCGTTCGCAAACACCAAATCGGCAGTTCGCTACATCCCTAACTATGATCATATTATGGTTATATTTATAAAGCTGGATAAGAGTGTGCAAACAGAATTGCAATTTTTCACACTGCAAATGCCCACAAGAGATTTTTACATATGGCAAAATCACAAATTGCTAATATATGTGCAAACACTCTGCATTTGAGTTGCACCACGACTTTTGTGGCGGAGAAAATTCGCAAAAGACGGGCACAGAAGTGCAATTTTTTAGCGCTTAGGAAAAAACATGGGCGATACAACCATTTGCGAAAAAAAAATATGCACAGTGCAAACTTCACAAATAACTCAAAGTGACACAATTCAGTGTTTAACCTTAATTAGGTTACTGTGTACTAAATTGTAATACATTCCTCTCTGTAATTCTGTATTTATCAGTTCATCTCATTCTTCAGTAAAATTAATCATCCTTTTTTTTTACGTGTTTTTACATATATTTTTCATATTGCTAAAATATATATAAAGAGTAAAAATTATTTTTTATGAAGCAAGAGTAATTAATATGTTAAAACTTAACTGGAAGCTAAATATAACATCTAAAGGTTTTCATTAGGTCAAGGAATATGGTTGTCTTGGGGACAAGGAATTATACATTCTACCCTTGTTGTATAGAACATGTTGTTTTCAAACTGAAAATAGATTGTTTATTTACTGCTGAACATGATGAATAACTTATTCTGATTGACAAGATAATAAAAAGCTACAGAGGGAAATTATTGTTATTTTGTAATTGTTCCTGTCTGCCCAGTAATAATGTTCTGTAATTCTCTTGATCTTGTTCTATCATATGGATAATTTTATGCAGCTTTTGAAATTTATATTGTAAAATATATCTTGCAATAATATGATTTTTCATGCAGACAAAATGTTATAAATAAATACTGGCTTTATTTTAATTGTAAAAAAATATTTTCTAGATTCGACCACAGGAGCTTAAAGGAGAACTCCGGCTTCCAAACCAAAATTTGATAAAGAGGCCCACATAACACAAAGACCCTTAATATATCCATCACAGTTACCTGTTTTTTCTGCATCATTTGAAATCCTGGCAGGGGAGGAGGGACTAAACACTGCTTCTCCACAGCTACAGACAGCATGCACAAAAACAAAACCCAAAATGCATTGCACTGTGATGTTCCTTTCCTTATTGAAATCATGTGTGCAGGGAATTGTGGGGTTTGTAGGATGCGGGCTAAGGACAGATGGCTGGTGATGCAAATTAACAGTAGTCGGTCAGCTCAGCAGGGTAGTCAGAGAGATCAGTAGGAGAGCAGGGGGCTAGGCTTAGGGAACTGTTAGAAATCATTAAAAATCATGAAAATTCTGCATATTTGTTAAATGATGTTTATTGCAAAGTTGCTTGAAATTATGTTTACTTTTCAAAAAGCTCAAGTTATGTTTTTGTGGAGTGCCCCTTTAAAGATTTTTTGCAGTTAGCAATTTACCTTTGTTTTTATCATATACAACACGTTTCACTTCTACTTAAACAAAATCTTCCACATTTTCAACATAAATCATGAAGCTTAGGAAGTATCCACTATATACATATATATGGTAATATAGACTGAACTGGTCATATTTAACAAAAAGTATTTTGTCCAATAGAATGTTCAGATTAAGAATGTAACATAAGGCCATGTTGCCCCATTCATTCTTTGGCCTGAAATGGAAATCTTGTAGATCTTCTACTTTAAAGGAACATTTCAGTATTAAAGTAAAAACTGGGTAAATAGGTAGGCTGGGCAAAAAAAATGTTTCCAATATAGTTAGTTAGCCAAAAATGTAATCTATAAAAGCTGGAGTGACTGGATATCTAACATAATGGAACAGAACACAACTTCCTGCTTTGCAGCTCTCTTGGTTTCCACTGATTGGTTACCAGGCAGTAACCAATCAGTGACTTGAGAGGGGGCACATGGGTCATAACTGTTTGCTTTTGAATTTGAGCTGCCTGCAGGAGCAATTGCAAACTCACTGAACAATTATGTCCCATGTGGTCCACCTTAAAGTTGCTGACTAACTCAGAGTTAGAGAGCTGAAAAGCAGGAAGTTGGGTTTGGGCTATTAGGTTAGACATCTGGTCACTCCAGCCTTTATAGATTACATTTTTGGCTAACTAATTATTTTCTATTTACCCAGTTTTTATTTTTACACTGAACTTTTCCTTTAAAGGGTGAATGTACCCCTTTGCTTCACATGAATTTAAAGAATAGAGTTTGTGACGAACATCCTTTTTGCCTATTGTTTTAAAGCAAATATTTTTTTTGAAATTTCTTGAGCTAATTAGTAGTGATGGGTGAATAAATTCACCAGGCATGTATTTGTGAAAATCCTCCAAAAAAAAAAAAAAAATTTAGAGCATCAAAATTGCTGCATGCATAAAAATTGACACACGACAACATTGTTGGGACGCGTATATAAAAACATTTTTGTGCATCAAAATTATTTTGATGCCCATTGACTTCAATATGTTTCACGAATTTTCACAGTTTCACAAATTTTTGTGCCGTTTCACAAATTATTCAGCAGATTCGCCCATGGCTACTATTCAGGGCAATGCCAAACATCATGTTTTGTCCTTAGTAGATAATTACATACTATTGCACATTTAATTCTCCTGCATAACAGACTCCTGCTAGAAAAACAAATGCAATAATTGTGGAAGGGATGGGTTGTTGAACATTATCAAATGAAAAAAATACAAAACAGCTTACCGCTTGGTTGCACCTCCCACGTCTACTGCTGTTTCCCGTATCAAACCCTTTCCTTATATTTGGAAAGCCATTGCAGAAACTCTCCAGAGAGAATCCTCCTTCAGAGTTTTTAAAACAAAACTCAAAATGACTACCTCTGGGAGCATCTGGATAACACCTGAACTGGGAACTGACACTTGTATGGCAGTGTAACAAACTGTAATCTACAGCACTTTAATACGCCTCAGAATTGTGTCTGTATGTTACCCTTCCATTTAGGCTGAAAGCCCTACATGGTAGGGTCCTCCAACCTTTTGTCTCCTTGACACTGAGCACGTAATCTGTATTGTAATTATATTTTATATTTATGTGAAATGTATTTCTAATAATGCACGTATTGTTACTTTTTATTTCAATTACCATTTATTTGTTACTAGTATTTTATTGTTTTGCTGTACAATGCTTGAATTTAGTTCAAGTGTGCTTCAAAAGCAGAACAAGCTCTTTGCAGCCCGGGGTGCATGCTATAACCCCTGCCAGGGCAAACTTTACATGTATCCTATGAAAAAAGCAGCACTCCAGGACTACTGAAAAAGGTGAAAATCTTTACTTAAAATGCCTTAGGCAATGTTTCGGCTACACAGGCCCTTTGTCCAGTGGCGTAACTAGACTCCTAAAGGCCCCGGTACAGAAATTTACAACTGGGCCCCCCCAAAGGGATTGTTCAGCTAGGAGTTTACTTTTAATATGATACTATATAAAGTGTGATATTCTGAGACTATTTGCAATTGGTTTTCAATATATTTTATTTGTGGTTTTTAGCTTTTTATTCAACAGCTTTCCATTTTGCAATTTCAGCAGTCTGGTTGCTAGGGTCCAAATTCCCCTAGCAACCATGCACTGATTTGAATAAGAGACTGAAATATGAAAAGGAGAGGGCCTAAATACACAAATCATTAAAAATTAGCAACTACAGTTAATGTAAAAGTCACACGTAAAAAGGACATGTAAAATTGAGGTTTTGTTGCATTATAATGATATACGGGACAATATACCCCCTACTAGAATCTCTCTATGCAGACTATGAGAAAACTTAGGGGGCTGTTCCTGCTGAATTGTGCTTAGTACAGGGAATACCTATGGTGCCATAGTTTTATGGGATCTCTCTGTACAGACTATGAGCAAACTTAGGGGACTGTTCCTGCTAATTGTGCTTAGTACAGGGAATACCTATACTGCCATAGTTTTATGGTTTCTCTCTGTACAGACTATGAGCAAACTGTGAATTGCTGAATTGTGCTTAGTACAGGGGAATACCTATGCTGTTATAGTTTTATGGGATCTCTCTGTACAGGCTATGAGCAAACTTAGGGGACTGTTTCTGCTGAATTGTGCTTAGTACAGGGGAATACCTATGCTGCCATAGTTTTATGGGATCTCTCTACGGATTATGAGCAAACTTAAGGGACTGTTCCTGCAGAATTGTGCTTAGTAAAGGGAATACCTATGCTGCCATAGTTTTATGGGATCTCTCTGTACAGACTATGAGCAATCTTAGGGGACTGTTCCTGCTGAATTTAGACCATGCCCACTATGGTAGAAATATTAAATATATTGATAGCTAAACATTTCCTTTAGCTGTACCTAAAGCACAAATCTCATCATTTTGAGATAAAAGACACTGATGCCATTTAATTAATTATTAAAACATTTAGCAGAATAAACACAGTTGCAGTTCCATGTATAATACCCCAGAACTTGTAGTAGGATTATACAGTGGCAATTCCATTAATAAAGAACCCCAGAAATCACATCAGGGTGACACAGTCAATTCCATGTACAAATACCCCAAATGTCATAACAGAAGGGCACAACTGCAATTTTTGCTATTGAAAGCAAGGAAATAAATGTGTGTAATAAATGTGATTTGTATTCTTACCAGCCCACCTTCTTTCTTTCTTCTGGGGGGTGGGTGGAGAGAAAGAATCTGCAGCAGCACCACTGTCTGCCATCCAGCCTGCCTGTTAGAGTCCTGGACAATATGAAAAATTACTGGCGCCTTTTCCCCTGCTGCAATTGGCTGTCATCTGTAGGGATGTAGCGAACGTCGGAAAAAAAGTTCGCGAACATATTCGCGAACTTGCGCAAAATTGCGAGCGGTTCGCGAACGGTTCGCGAACCCCATAGACTTCAATGGGAAGGCGAACTTTAACATCTACAAAAGACATTTCTGGCCAGAAAAATGATTTTAAAGTTGTTTAAAGGGTGCAACGACCTGGACAGTGGCATGCCAGAGGGGGATCAAGGGCAAAAATGTATCTGAAAAATCTGCCTGTGTGTGCTTGGAAGAGATAGTGTAGGGCGAGAGCTGTTAGTGATTTCAGGGACAGATGATAGTAAGTTTGCTGGCTAGTAATCTGCGTGATACTGCTCTGTATTGGAGGGACAGAAGTCTGCAGGGATTTGAGGGACATTTTAGCTTAGGTAGCTTTGCTGGCTAGTAATCTACTGTTCTCTTTAAACAACTGCCATACGTTGACCTTGTAGGCATTGTTTGCCCAGTTTTTTTGGACGCAGCCACTGAAGCACAGTTGCCAGAAAAAATATGCCATATAAATGCTGAAAATAGTCATTTTTCGCCATACGTTGACCTTGTAGGCATTGTTTGCCCAGTTTTTTTGGCCGCAGCCACTCAAGCACAGAGGCCAGAAAAAATATGCCATAGAAATGCTGAAAATAGTCATTTTTTTGGTCGCAGCCACTGAAGCACAGTTGCCAGAAAAATTATGCCATATAAATGCTGAAAATATAAATTTTTTTGGTTGCAGCCACTGAAGCACAGAGGCCAGAAAAATTATGCCATATAAATGCAGAAAATATGCATTTTTTTGGTTGCAGCCACTGAAGCACAGAGGCCAGAAAAATTATGCCATATAAATGCAGAAAATATGCATTTTTTTGGTTGCAGCCACTGAAGCACAGAGGCCAGAAAAATTATGCCATATAAATGCAGAAAATATGCATTTTTTTGGACGCAGCCACTGAAGCACAGTTGCCAGAAAAAATATGCCATATAAATGCTGAAAATAGTCATTTTTCGCCATACGTTGACCTTGTAGACATTGTTTGCCCAGTTTTTTTGGTTGCAGCCACTGAAGCACAGAGGCCAGAAAAAATTAAACCAGTAGGGTTTGCACCCTAGTTTGTAACGGTGGCGGAGGGAGGAGGACGCTAAAGGACAGCTGTGTGTGGAGTCATGAGGCTTGAAGAGAAGGACAGCTGCATAGAAGTCAGAACAAGTCTTCCGGCGTGCAGTAACCCTCCGAGATCCACCCCTCATTCATTTTAATAAAGGTCAGGTAATCGACACTTTTGTGACCTAGGCGAGTTCTCTTCTCAGTTACAATCCCTCCTGCTGCACTGAAGGTCCTTTCTGAGAGCACACTTGAGGCTGGGCAAGACAAGAGGTTCATGGCAAATTGTGACAGCTCTGGCCACAGATCAAGCCTGCGCACCCAGTAGTCCAGGGGTTCATCGCTCCTCAGAGTGTCGATATCTGCAGTTAATGCCAGGTAGTCCGCTACCTGCCGGTCGAGGCGTTCTTTGAGGGTGGATCCCGAAGGGTTGTGGCGCTGCCTTGGACAGAAAAACATTTGCATGTCTGACGTTACAGACCGGCCAAAGGGCTTTGTCCTTGCAGGTGTGCTCGTGGCAGGATTACTGGCACCTCTGCCCCTGGAATGTTGATGAGTTCCTGAAGTGACATCACCCTTAAAAGCATTGTACAACATGTTTTGCAGGCTGGTTTGTAAATGCCGCATCTTTTCGGACTTGTGGTATGTTGGTAACATTTCTGACACTTTATGCTTGTACCGAGGGTCTAGTAGCGTTGCGACCCAGTACAGGTCCTTCTCCTTAAGCCTCTTGATACGGGGGTCCTTCAACAGGCATGCCAGCATGAAAGACCCCATTCTCACAAGGTTGGATGCAGAGCTATCCATCTCCGCTTCCTCATTATCAAGGACTGCATCATCCACGGTCTCCTCCCCCCAGCCACGTACAAGACCAGGGGTCCCCAAAAGGTCACCACTAGCCCCCTGGGAAGCCTGCTCCTGTTGGTCCTCCTCCTCCTCCTCCACAAAGCCACCTTCCTCCTCTGACTCCACTTCTGGCACCTCTCCCTGCGTTGCAGCAGGTGCCTGGGTTCGTTCTGGTGATTGCGACCATAAATCGTGCGCTTCCAGCTCCTCGTCACGCTGGTCTACAGCCTCATCTGTCACTCGTCGCACGGCACGCTCCAGGAAGAAAGCGAAGGGTATTAGGTCGCTGATGGTGCCTTCGGTGCGACTGACCATATTTGTCACCTCTTCAAAAGGTCGCATGAGCCTGCAGGCATCGCGCATAAGCACCCAGTAACGGGGGAAAAAAATCCCCAGCTCTGCAGATCCAGTCCTACCACCCAGTTCAAAAAGGTACTCGTTGACGGCCCTTTGTTGTTGCAGCAGACGTTCCAACATAAGGAGCATTGAATTCCAGCGAGTCTGGCTGTCAGAAATCAAACGCCTGACTGGCATGTTGTAGCGCTGCTGAATGTCAGCAAGGCGTGCCATGGCTGTGTAGGAACGTCTGAAATGGGCCGACACCTTTCTGGACTGGGTGAGAACGTCCTGGAATCCTGGGTACTTGGAGACAAAACGTTGGACTATTAAATTTAACACATGTGCCATGCAGGGCACATGTGTTAAATTTCCCAGTCTCAACGCTGCCAACAGATTGCTTCCATTGTCACACACCACTTTTCCGATCTGCAGTTGGTGTGGGGTCAGCCACCGATCGGCCTGTGACTGCAGAGATGACAGGAGTACAGATCCGGTATGGTTTTTGCTTTCCAGGCACGTCATCCCCAAGACAGCGTGACAACGGCGTACCTGGCACGTCGAATAGCCTAGGGGGAGCTGGGGGTGCACAGGTGTGGAGGAGGAGAAGGAGGACCCAGCAGCAGAGTAAGAAGAAGAAGAGGAAGAAGACGAGGTAGAGAGCGATGGAGGAGTAGAGGTGGTGGCAGAACCGCGTGCAATCCGTGGCGGTGACACCAACTCCACTGTTGTTGTTGTTGTTGAGCTACCCATTCCCTGCTTCCCATTCCCAGCCATTACCAAGTTCACCCAGTGGGCAGTGTAGGTGACATACCTGCCCTGACCATGCTTGGAGGACCATGCGTCAGTAGTCATATGGACCTTTGGCCCAACACTAAGTGACAGAGATGCGGTAACTTGGCTCTGCACATGTTGGTACAGGTGTGGTATTCCCTTTTTAGAAAAAAAATTGCGGCTGGGTACCTTCCACTGCGGTGTCCCAATTGCTACAAATTTGCGGAAGGCCTCAGAGTCCACCAGCTGGTATGGTAAAAGCTGGCGGGCTAAGAGTGCAGACAAGCCAGCTGTCAGACGCCGGGCAAGGGGGTGACAGTCAGACATTGGCTTCTTACGCTCAAACATGGCCTTCACAGAAACTTGGCTGGTGGCAGATGACTGGGAATGGGAACAGGTGGTCAAGGTGGAAGGCGGAGTGGAGGGTGGTTCAGATGGGTCAAGGAGAGCAGAGGTAGAGCAGTAAGATGCTGGACCAGAAGGAGTGTGACTTTTAGTTTGCCTGTTGCCTTTGAGGTGTTGCTCCCAAAGTGCTTTGTGCTTGCCGCTCATGTGCCTTCGCATAGAAGTTGTACCTATGTGGCTGTTGGGCTTACCAAGGCTCAGTTTCTGACTGCACTCATTGCAAATTACAATGCTTTTGTCAGAGGCACACACATTAAAAAAATGCCACACTGCTGACTTTTTGGAAGTCTGCGATCTGGCGGTAACAGTAGAAGTTGGCGGCATTGGCGGCAATGGCGGGTGCGTTGGCCGGCTGAACACAGGTGCCGATACATGTTGTTGCCCTACTGATCCCTGCGGGCTGGCCTCCCTGCTTCTTCTAAGTCTTATTCTCCTACTGCCTCTCTGACTCTCCGTCTCTCCATCTGAACTACCCTCCTCTTGCTCTCTTCTACTAGGCACCCACAAAACATCAATCTCCTCATCATCATTCTCCTCAGATGCATCAATTTCTTCTGACACATCACAGAAGGAAGCAGCAGCGGGGACCTCCTCCTCCTCCTCATCACTCATCATTATGTCCATCTCTGTCGTGTTCTCTGCCAGAATTAAATCTGGTGTAACGTCCTCATCTCCTTCATCTTCTTCTGCCAATAATGGTTGCGCATTACTCAGTTCAAGAAACTCATGGGAAAATAACTCCTCTGACTCCAGTGAAGATGGGGCACCGGTGGTGGAGGAAGTGTTACGTGGGGTGGCCATAGCAGTGGAGGATGAGGAGGATGTTGTGGTAAAGTTAGAAACGGTAGAGGATGGGGTGTGCTGTGTAAGCCAGTCAACTACCTCTTCAGCATTTTGGGAGTTCAGGGTCATTGGCTTTTTAAAACTGGGCAATTTGCTAGGGCCACAGGATTGCATAGCAGCACGGCCCCTAGCACGGCCTCTGCGTGGCGGCCTGCCTTTGCCTGGCATTATTTTTAAAAAAACAACAACAACAAAAACTCAGTTGGTTTTTCTGGAAACGATAATACACACAGCTAGATGGCAGTTTGAAGAAAACAGTGTGCAAATAATGCCTACAAGATCAACGTATACACTACTACAGCGGTGGATACGGATTACGTAAAATATATGAATGCTGCTTGAAAAAAAGTAACTCAAGTGGTTTTTCTAGAGACGATAATATTATCAATATTTAGACAAAATGTGAACAAGCTCACACAGCTAGATGGCGGTTTGAAGAAAACACTGTGCAAATAATGCCTACAAGGTCAACGTATACACAGCGGTGGATACGGATTACGTAAAATATAAGAATGCTGCTTGAAAAAAAGTCACTCCGGTGTTTTTTCTGGAGACGGTAATATTATGGATATTTAGACAGAATGTGAACACGGTCACACAGCTAGATAGCAGTTGGTTGAATAACACACTGGGCAAAAAATGCCTACAGGGCAAATAATGCCTACAAGGTCAACGTATACACAGCGGTGGATACGGATTACGTAAAATATAAGAATGCTGCTTGAAAAAAAGTCACTCCGGTGTTTTTTCTGGAGACGGTAATATTATGGATATTTAGACAGAATGTGAACACGGGCACACAGCTAGATAGCAGTTGGTTGAATAACACACTGGGCAAAAAATGCCTACAGGGCAAATAATGCCTACAAGGTCAACGTATACACAGCGGTGGATACGGATTACGTAAAATATAAGAATGCTGCTTGAAAAAAAGTCACTCCGGTGTTTTTTCTGGAGACGGTAATATTATGGATATTTACACAGAATGTGAACACGGGCACACAGCTAGATAGCAGTTGGTTGAATAACACACTGGGCAAAAAATGCCTACAGGGCAAATAATGCCTACAAGGTCAACGTATACACAGCGGTGGATACGGATTACGTAAAATATAAGAATGCTGCTTGAAAAAAAGTCACTCCGGTGTTTTTTCTGGAGACGGTAATATTATGGATATTTAGACAGAATGTGAACACGGGCACACAGCTAGATAGCAGTTGGTTGAATAACACACTGGGCAAAAAATGCCTACAGGGCAAATAATGCCTACAAGGTCAACTTATACACTACTACAGCGAGGGATACGGATTACGTAAAATTTATTATGGCTGCTTGAAAAAAGTCACTCCGGTGTTTTTTCTGGAGACGGTAATATTATGGATATTTAGACAGAATGTGAACACGGGCACACAGCTAGATAGCAGTTGGTTGAATAACACACTGGGCAAAAAATGCCTACAGGGCAAATAATGCCTAAAAGGTCAACTTATACACTACTACAGCGATGGATACGGATTACGTAAAATTTATTATGGCTGCTTGAAAAAAGTCACTCCGGTGTTTTTTCTGGAGACGGTAATATTATGGATATTTAGACAGAATGTGAACACGGGCACACAGCTAGATAGCAGTTGGTTGAATAACACACTGGGCAAAAAATGCCTACAGGGCAAATAATGCCTAAAAGGTCAACTTATACACTACTACAGCGATGGATACGGATTACGTAAAATTTATTATGGCTGCTTGAAAAAAGTCACTCCGGTGTTTTTTCTGGAGACGGTAATATTATGGATATTTAGACAGAATGTGAACACGGGCACACAGCTAGATAGCAGTTGGTTGAATAACACACTGGGCAAAAAATGCCTACAGGGCAAATAATGCCTAAAAGGTCAACTTATACACTACTACAGCGGTAGTAAAATAAAAAAAAAGTTAAATAAAAAAAGAATGAATATTAAAAAAAAAAAATTAAAGTTGGTGCTGCTGAACTACTAGGAGCAGCAGATTAGCACACCAGTCCCACTCCCCAACACTGCTAGACTAATAGCACTGGGCTCTTATAGTAGTAGTAGTAGTAGTAGTAGTAGTAGTAGTAGTAGTAGTAGTAAAACAACAAAAAAATAAATAAAAGCAGTCCTTACAAGGACTATTGCTATTGCAGCAGTCAGCAGATGAGATCAGAAGCAGGACAGCTGCCCACTGCAGCTACATACAGAGCACTGCAGTAGAAGGTAGATTACTAGCCAGCAAAGCTACCTAAGCTTAAATGTCCCTCAAACCCCTGCAGACTTCTGTCCCTCCAATAACAGAGCAGTATCAAAACGATTACTAGCCAGCAAACTTTCAACTGTCCCTGAAATCACTAACAGGCAGCAGCTCTCTCCCTACACTATCTCTTCAGCACACACAGGCAGAGTGAAAAAAAGCTGCAGGGCTTCGGTTTTTATAGGGAAGGGGAGTGGTCCAAGGGAGAGCTTCCTGATTGGCTGCCATGTACCTGCTGGTCTGGGGTGAGAGGGCAAAAAAAAGCGCCAACAATGGCGAACCCAAAATGGCGAACGTCGCGCGACGTTCGCGAACTTCCGGCGAGCGCGAACACCCGATGTTCGCGCGAACAAGTTCGCCGGCGAACAGTTCGCGACATCTCTAGTCATCTGTCCTGCCCGCACACTCTCTCAAAAACCCCCACCCCCTCAGTCTGCCACTATTGTATTTGTTAGCTATAAACCCAGCAGACAGTGAGGGGGGAGAGGAGAATAGATATGCCCCTGGATGTGTGCTTCAAATTGAGGAATGTAGCTAAGAAAGACAGAGAGCATGAAAGATTGTCGTGTGTACCGATGCCCCTGCATTGGCTCCGGTAGTCCTGGCAGCAGTCGGCGCTCTGGTTGCAGTAGGTGTCGCATAACAGGTGGTGTCAGTGCGGCTCAAGTGAGTACATGTGTTGTTACTTCCCAGGCAGCACTTGGGGTGGGTGTGACTGGCACAGGCTGATCTGTCCCCGGGGATATGGAGGAGAAGCCACGTCCTTGAGCTGCACAGCTGCATCCCGGGGCAATGAGTGAAAGGCGTGAAGTGAAAGAGGAAAGATGCCGGGGGACTGTGTCCTGCTTGAGTCTACGGGGAGTCTCGAACTTACTTCTGTAGTTAGAGCTTTAAAGCAGGTGGAAAGAACAGTAGGGGGTCAGGGTGTGCAATAGGGCTGAAGGTGCACAAGATAGGTGCAACTATTAGTGGTTAGTAAAGTTAGGTTACAATGTGGCCGCAGTTGTCAACGGCACGCTGCTTGTGACGTCACTGGTACTTGTCTGCAGGAGCCAGGAACTGATCTTTCTGTTACCCGGTACTCCTCTCCTGGGTTGCGGGCCCCATTGGGGGTGCAGGGGTACGGACCCTGGGGCGCCCACACCCTTTGCACCCCTGGTAGTTCCGCCACTGCCTTTGTCAAGCCATTAATTAACAGTGTCCACATGTGTTTAAATACTCACAACAAGGAGGAGTCACAACCTCTCACCTTCATATTACCCATAATTCATAGTGAAATGTTTCAGTGCCTAAAATTGGTTGTATATCTAAGATTATAATACATGCTATAAAAAGTATGACTCAAATTTATACATTTCAAAAAAGTGAAAAGTGAAAAAACATTATACCATTATATATAAACAGTTGTTGTGTAGATAATTGTTATATAAATAGTAGCAAATGATATATAAGTGAAGCAATATCTTTAATATTTGTAACCAACTATGAAACAATACACATACTAACAATGTATCAAGGACAGGACGCCTTACTTTGCTATGTCTCTATATTAGACCTCTTGAGTTTATTTATCTCTGGCTCCAAAATTGAATTATGGGGTCATATACCCCAGAATTACTTTGAATCAGGAGCTTCCAAATCTTTAAATCTCACTGTACTTAAACATAAAAATAGAGATAAAACAATTATTTTACAACAGTTATTTTAAATCTATAAACACAGACACATGTTAAAAACAAGCACAGTAGTAAAGTTATTTATAAACACTTACTCATATAAACAACATAGGTGCATATATACATATGTATATATATATATGTATATATAATGTTGTTTACACCTTTTTCAATAATACCTGAGTACTGCTGTTTTCATTGCCCTCAAGGAGCGCTATACAAAAAAAAATTAAAATAATATGCATACATACATAATAGTATATAAATGTATATTTTAGTATATAAATGTATATTTATATACTTTTATATATTTATATAAAAATGGAAAACAATATATAATATTTAAATCTACATCATTTAGTGATATCATGATTTGTAATATTTCATAAAGCAATATGTCTATATTTTATAGTTGCATATGGAAATATGTATCATTGGTTCAGTAATATTATATCTACAACAGTATATGCTTACTAGTAGCAACATTGGATCCCGTTGCTCATGCGCTAGACCTTGGCACTGGAAATCAAATGAAGCAGAAACTAGTTGGGAGAGGATAAATAAACAAAAGGTCAAAGTGAAACATTGCTCTGGTCTTTTGTAGCTGAAATTGCCAATGAGCAATTCTAGGGATAATCCCTTGCCATGGAAGTGCTCTTGGTGCATTTATGTTATTGCTACTGAAATGATTGGAGGGCTAATTTTGATCATATTGACCCTCCCCTTGTGCTACAAAATGACATGAGGAAAAAACACTAATAATAATCCCTTATTGTAATATACTGTATGTGGCCATAGGTAAAAAAGTACAGCATTTGCATTGATGCAGTAATCAAAAGGTGACCATTAAACAGGTGACCATTAAATGCTACCTATTGGTTGCCATAAGATACTGCACATGGGTAAATTTAATGACACTAACTAGGCAGTAATCCATAGCAACAAGTCAGTGGTTTGTTTTATTTAAAAAGCTACAGGTAGACAATGAAATAAAAAATGTGATTGGTTGCCCAGTTTGCCCAGATACAAATTTGTCCAGTGTCCTTAAATAGAAATCTCCATCAGCATAAGTGCTGGGGTCCCGGTGCAGAGGAGGTCTATTCTGTGTCCTTGTGTATATCTGTGGTTTGCCCTATATGTACCATCAGAAAAAAGCAAATAGAAAAGTATACATTGTGCAATTCCTCTTCACAACCACCAGGTACAAGTGCTAAGCATTCGGCATGCTGGTGGTTCTGATATTTGAGAATAAGAAGTTATGTATGCTCCTTCCTTTTTGTGTCATAACACAATCTGGTGGTTCTGATATTTGAGAATAAGAAGTTATGTGATTGGTTGCCCAGGTTGCCCAGATACAAATTTGTCCAGTGTCCTTAAATAGAAATCTCCATCAGCATAAGTGCTGGGGTCCCGGTGCAGAGGAGGTCTATTCTGTGTCCTTGTGTATACCTGTGGTTTGCCCTATATGTACCATCAGAAAAAAGCAAATAGAAAAGTATACATTGTGCAATTCCTCTTCACAACCACCAGGTAAAATTGCTAAGCATTCGGCATGCTGGTGGTTCTCATAGTTGAGAATAAGAAGTTATGTATGCTCCTTCCTTTTTGTGTCATAACACAATCTGGTGGTTCTGATATTTGAGAATAAGAAGTTATGTATGCTCCTTCCTTTTTGTGTCATAACACAATCACTTTATTTCAGGTACTCAAAAGCAGTTGTCAAATTAAAAAACTGAAAATAAAATGTTCATTTCTAATACTTGCTTTTACTGCAGTGGCTTTCAGTTGCTGTTTGTTTGTGGGCCTTTCTGTCCGAAGATTAGTCTTCAACAAGTGAAATGCATGCTCAATTGGGTTCAGATCAGGTGACTGACTTGGCCATTTAAGAATATTCCACTTCTTTGCTTTAATAAACTCCCTGTGCCACTGGAAGCCATGCACGCCCAAGCCATCACACTGCCTCCGCCATGTTTTATAGAGATGTGGTATGCTTTGGATCATGAACTGTTCCATGCCTTCTCCATACTTTTCCTGCCATCATTCTGGTAGAGGTTGATCTTGGTTTCATCTGTCCAAAGAATGTTTTTCCAGAACTGTGCTGGCTGTTTTAGATTTTTTTTTTAGCAAAGTCCAATCTAGCCTTTCTATTTTTAATTCTTATGAGTGACTTGCACCTTGCATTGCACCCTCTGTTTACTTTCACACAGTCTTCTCTTATGGTAGACTTGAATATCAATATGCCCACCTCCTGGGGAGTGTTGTTCACTTGTTTGGCTGTTGTGAAGGGGTTTCTCTTCACCATGGAAATTATTCTGCAATCATCCACCACTGTTGTCTTCCATGGACGTCCAGGTCTTTTTGTGTTGCAGAGTTCACCAGTGCTTTCTTTCTTTCTCAGGATATACCAAACTGTAGATTTTGCCACTCCTAATATTGTACCAATTTCTTGGATGGGGTTTTTCTGTTTTTGCAGCTTAAGGGCTGGCCCGGACTGGCAATCTGTGGGTTCTGGCAAATGAAAGAGGGGCTGCTATAAGGTTCCATAGAAAGTCACTATTTAGTGGGGACTATTTGGGCCTCTATATGGGCTTATTGGGCCTCTGTGTCCCTGAAATGCCAGGGCCTATTTTAATTCTCAGTCTGGACCTGCTTAAGGGTGGCTTGTTTCACCAGCATGGAGAGCTCCTTTGACCACATGTTGTCTGTTCACAGCTAAATCTTACACATACAAGCACCCCCCCCCTCAAATCAATTCCAGGGCTTTTATCTGCTTCATTGATAATGACATAAAAGAATTACTCACACCTGCCCATGAAATAGCCTTTTGCTTTTGAGCCCCTGAAATGAAGTGATTGTGATAAAAAAGGCTTTAGTTCCTCACATTTTTATGCAATCTTTTTGTTCAACCCACTGAATTAAAGCTGAAAGGCTGCAGTTCCAACTGCATCTGAGTAGTTTTATTTAAAATTCATTGTTGTAATGTACAGAACCAAAATTAGAAAAAAGTTCTCTGTCCAAAGATTTATGGGCCTAACTGTAAAACTATACTCACATATATTTAAATAAATACATATACTAATCTACCTGGAGATCTTGAAATAACTGTAGCACTAAGTATTTTGCTTTTTCAAGTAGTTAGGTAGGGGGAAATTTATCAAAATTCAAACTAGGTTTTGCTGACATTCAAACTTTGATGGAAATTTATAAATAAATCCCACTGGTAGATTGATTCCATGACCCAGTTTGATAAATGTAAATAGTGACATACTGTAAGAAGTGACAATAAAGCCCAGTATAAAGTCAATCAAGTGGAGCGCTCACCTCCCTAGTACACACTTTTTGTAGTGCCAGGTGCTGTACTGTGAGACCCACTCCTGTCACTGGGTCAAATCGATATCCAAAAGAAAGCCAGCAGCACACTGAGTCTGGTTGCAGTTGTGTTCAAAAGAATTACTTTATTAAGCCCATATGCAAAAGGCAACGTTTCGAGCCTACTAGGCCCGTAGGCTCGAAAAGTTGCCTTTTGCATATGGGCTTAATAAAGTAATTCTTTTGAACACAACTGCAACCAGACTCAGTGTGCTGCTGGCTTTCTTTTGAATAAAGCCCAGTATAGACAGAGGTTGGGAGGTGATCATGGGCCACGTTTCCTATATCAGTGCACAAGCTATAGAGGAACCAGCAAAATTGAATTCTTGCTCCCAGGCCCAAGGTTTGATTTTATCAATTAGAAATTACTATTTTGCTAAGCCTTGAATTGTTATCTAAACATAATGTCTTGTTTACATTTTGATCCAATAAATGTTTGTATGTTTGCTCACTAATAGATCAGTCCAGACAGAATAATTTCCAGTTTATCTCATTTAACCAGATTTATTCATTGACGTGATAAATATTAATAATTATTTTTTTATAAATTAACCCATAAGCATTCCATAGCAAAGACTGTTAATAATTTAGCTGTATTAGACTTAAATTCTTGCATATTAAAAGCTTGACAAATACTGCCCCATAAGCATTAGCATGTTGTTTGGTGTGCTAGGCTTGGGAAGAGTTATGGGAAGATAATCTGGCAAAAAGCGTTTAGTTGTGATGTCAGTTTGCTGTGCCTAAGTCGTTAAACGACAAAATGCGTTAGGCACAGCAAACTGACATCACAACTAACCGCCCAGGAAGGAACAAGTGGAGAAGCGCGTGAAGGAAACACTGGTTGAGACCTGAACCGCAAATCACTGAAGATCCAAGAAACTGGGACGATAGAGAGAAATGTTTTGCCAATTTTAATCCACTTACATGTGAGTGTAACCAATTGGTTTTTACTTTTAGAAAAATAAAGGAGTTTTTACACTATCTGCGCTTTTTTAAACTTCCCCTAGTAAGAAGGATCAACAAAAAGTTTTGCAATCTACAAAGTCTGATAAGCACAAAATAATTTGAACTTTTGTAAGTACCCATTTTAAACAAACGCATGTGGTGGAGTATAAAAGAGTTAATTGCACTAAAGGTTAAGTAAAACCATATGGTGTTGTGGATCTACAACTCTCTAACTAAGTACTACACTATATTATACTTTTTCTCTTTTTCTTATTATTATATTTTCCCCTGAGCTTTGATTAGCGCTGACCTATTTGAATTTTGGATGTCCTTATTCTCTTACCCTATCTTTTCCGTGCACTGCTTATCATTTGTGTAATATATAAGAATGTTATTTAAAAAAAAATAAATCACTTGAGCTTCAGAAAGAAGGACAGCAGGAGCTAAAAGCTACCACACCACATCCACACCAAAATACAGCTGGCTACTCTGGCTTGTTTGCATTATAGTTTTGTTACCTTAGGTATAGAAGACACTTATCACTGTATTAATATTAACATTGTGCCCACACTGGAGCCTCATTCAAGAGAGTTTTATTCTTAACAGTAAAGCTGGCCATACAGATACAGAGTAGAGCTGGCAGATTTTAGATGCTGATTTGACCCCTTCAGACATTCAGCTAATTGGTATATGGTCCTCCCAATGGCCTTCCTGTTAGATATTGTGCCAAATATGGGCTAGATAATCAAGCAGGTCTGTCAATCCCACCAGGACAAGGACTGCAATGGCTTGTTGATAGTGCCTTCTCTGAATGGCCTACATTAACCTTTGTTATAATCTATGAGAATTTGCTTCATACTTATTTTACATGTGCTGTACAAGCTTCCTAATCCTGAAACCATTTTTTCCACAAATCTCCAAAAAAATTATGGTTATCCTATATTTCTTAAAAGCACTAAAAATCTTAGATGTATTAAGTGTAAAAAACATGAAAAACTCACCAAGTAAATGTTGTTGAGGTCCTGTAGAAGTCAGTGGGAGCTGTGCTGATCTTCCTGAACCACTTTTAATCAATTCACACAAACACATTTGCATTAAATCACTCTGCAAGAAAAAGCTGTTAATAGAAAGCCGTTTCTATAGAAGTAAATTGAAATTCTAAAGCAGGTTAGAATATTTATTTCCCCCCAGTTTTTTTTAGACAATTAAACATTTTCAGCCTCATTAGAAATAAATGTGACTATACTAATTTAATGTATGCTCTGCTTTTCTTCCACAACAAAATGTGACCATAAATATTTCTTTAAAAAGTTTGTGTGTTCTGTCACATTCAGAACTTGAGAAATTTGCCTTAGGCCTATTCATTAATGGTCAAATTTTAGTGGTTTTAGAGGTTCTCAAAACCACAATTAAACATTGTTTCTCTAAAACCACAAATGCCTTAACATTTATTAAAATATCCTAATTTAAAAAGTTCAAACAGAAAAAAATGCTGAAAGATGTGCTAAAAAATTTAGTTTTTTTGGCCAAAAGTCTGAATGGTTTAAAGTAGGATATAACGTAGGATATAGCTGCTTTTTGTCAAGGATTAGGTAGTGGGCGCTGTGGAGACTGATAGGGCAAGGGCGAGTTCTTGAGGCAGGAGCTGTATGTGCCTAGGGAACACTTGAAGGGAAAGCAGGAACAGGTTGATGAGGGTGACGAGTCAGTCTGGATCAGGTGCAGAGCAGAACAGGACAGAGAGGGCGAAGATCAGGACTGGACTGGACTAGGCAGGAAGAAGAGGGTGACGACTCAGAACAGGAACAGACTGGACGGGGCAGGAGTGGAACAGGAACAGACTGTATGGGACAGGACGGAGCGGGCGTAGATCAGATCAAACTGGGGATAGAGTGCAGAAGGAGCCTGAAGCAGGATTGCAAGATAGCAGAGTGAGACTGGAGTGGATAGCAAGAGAGGACGGGAACAGGATAGCAAGAGAGGACGGGAGCAGGATAGCGAGAGGACGGGTGCAGGATAGCAAGAGAGGACGGGAGCAGGATAGCAAGAGAGGACGGGAGCAGGATAGCAAGAGAGGACGGGAGCAGGATAGCAAGAGAGGACGGGAGCAGGATAGCAAGAGAGGATTGGAGCAGGAGAGCAAGAGAGGACGGGAGCAGGATAGCAAGAGAGGACGGGAGCAGGATAGCAAGAGAGGACGGGAGCAGGATAGCAGGAGAGGACGGGAGCAGGATAGCAAGAGAGGACTGGAGCAAGATAGCAAGAGGGAGACTAGGTACAAGGCAGGGTCAGAAAGCAAGAATCAGGAACAGGTGAGACAAGGTCAGTACAAGGTGAAGTCAGGGCAAGGAACAAGGTGGAACAGGAAGCAGAAATCAGGAACAAGCAAGGCAGGGTCGGATCAAGGTCTAGGCTGGGAAGGTACAAGATAAGATAAAACAAGACAAGACAAGGACAGGCAGACAAAGGAATAAGGGAAAAGGGGCAAGAGCTAGAACTACCTAGTTAGGAGCGTTGCCGCAGTACTAGGGAGAAACCATGCAATGCTCTGGCAAAGAGTGTTCTAAGTGCTGCCCTTAAATCAGGGCCGGACTGGGAGTAAAAAGCAGCCCAGGCAAAAAAAAATCAAAGCAGCCCACAAATGCGTGCTAGTCTTTTACCTATACACATGCATATTATATACAGTATGTGTATATATATATATATATATATATATATATATATATATCCACACAACCCCTGACTTCTGATATCCTTATCATTTACAGTAGGGGGTACATTATCCCTTATAATACATGAGTGATACTCAGAGTTCCCTGTATATTTCAGCCTGCAGCCTTGTGCCTTTATATGGTCACAGAACAACCCCTTAGGCACTTCTAATATCCTTATCATTTACAGTAGGGCATACATTATCCCTTATAATACATGAGTGATACTCAGAGTTCCCTGTATAACTCAGCCTGCAGCCTTGTGCCTTTATATGGTCACAGAACAACCCCTCAGTGACTTCTAATATCCTTATCATTTACAGTAGGGGGTACATTATCCCTTATAATACATGAGTGATACTCAGAGTTCCCTGTATAACTCAGCCTGCAGCCTTGTGCCTTTATATGGTCACAGAACTCCTCAGTGAATTTTAATATCCTTATATATATATACCTCCCATCCCCCATATACACTCTGTGCTGCACTTACCTACACTATCCCCCAATATATACCTCCCATATACACCCACATAAACAGCAAGCAACAATAGGATAGTTTCCTGCCTCAATACCCTGTAATGTTACAGTTAATTTTAAAACAGCAGAATAGGGAACAATACTATTGTTTTCTGTATCTACTCCCCTGAAACAGTTAATTATAATTCCAGCAGCCAGTATGCCTAGAGAATTTATGATCCTTCTTGTGACCCACGTTAACTTTAAACAGCAGCCTTCCAATAAGAGTGTGCACTTCTCCAGAGCAGCAGACAACAGGCGCTCAGTGCAGGCCAATCCTCCCACATTCTTTTATTGAGAGAAGTGCACGCTCTTATCTGTCCCGTGCTGTTTAAAGTTAAATGGTACAGCAGATCAAAGCCACAAGACGGATCATAATGTATTGCTAATTAAAAGATTCATGCTATTAGAATGAAGTTTAGGTCAGCACTGCTGTACTGCTCCTACATGAATATGTGAACCTTTGAAGAGTAGAGCGCTGCTCGCTCAAACACAAGCATGCCATCAATCTGGTAGGAGGTGGGCTGGGCAAATTGTGAGGGCAGGCATCAGGAGAATGCACGCTCCTGCGTGCACTCTCAGCATATGATACTATCAGAAGAGGCTGCCCACAGATCTTCTTCCAGTCTCCGCCCTCGTGACTCAGCCCTCCCCCTGTCCTAAAATGCTTTCCGTATACCTAAAGTAGACGGCAGGCATTCTTTCGAAAATAAGCGCCGCCTCTAATAAGGCAGCGTGCGGCCCACTTCCACACAGGATAGAGTGGCCCCACGGGCATTTGCCCGAATGGATACATTACCAGTCCGGGCCTGCCTTAAATAGGGAAGAGTCAGCCCTGATTGGCTGATTGCAACTAGGCAGCAGCTGGTTTGGGGCTGTAGAGGCTAAACAGGCTGCAGCTGAGCTGGGGCTGGAGAAGCCAATCAGGCTGCAGCTGGGCTGGGACTGCAGAGGCCAGGCAACACATAGAGAGCAACGCTACAGGCTGCTCACCTGGCCAAATGGTTAAGGTATCGAGCCAAAAACCCAAAGGTCCCTGGCTTGAATCCCAGCAATACCTGACACTTTTATTTGTTCAATTTTGTACTAGAATTTGTGGTTATAAACACTAGATCTAGAATTTTTCGAGTTTTAGCAAAAAAACTATTTTTCAGAGAAAAAACATGATTCCTGAAAAAATAGAAATTTAAATTTTAGTAAATCAGCCTTAGTTAGCATATCTCATTTTGTAAATAACTGCAAGACAATTTCAAATTCCTCTATTACATGCCTCTATTTATAGTCAACAGGTACAAAATAGTCAATCCTCCCTGGAATATACTTATTCTACTGTCTTTTGTATAGGGATGCCTTGTAAACGTCAAATAAACTGGGCACATTTAGCAAACACATGCTTGATAGCCATAATATCATGCTATATGTCTAGTAATGGAAATATAGTCAAAGAAAGAACAATTATATGAATTTTAATAATATTTAGATGAGTAGAAACAAAAATTCCCCATCCCAAAAAATTGTACAGCAATAACAATTTGCTAGATAAAAAAGAGATAAGTTACATCAGGGAACTAGGGGTAGGCTGTGGAGGGGTGCCAGGAATAAACATCTTGTGTCACCTGTAGTCTAGGTGCCTACCCCCATACCACTGGGATACCGTGTACCTCAAGCCCAGCCATATTGGCCTGCCATTCTATTACACAGAGCTTTTAGGATACTTTTACATTTATTAGAACCTCCTTGTAATGGCAATTAAACTTGAAATGCTTGTTTTGAACAGCTAGGGGAGCCAGAGTTTGGTTTAGCCAAGGTTTATTTTCCCTTTAAAAATAGTTTTAAGACAGAAGACCAAACACATTTGGAAAAAGTTTTCATTATAAAATCAGGTTTAAACAGGAAAATAATTTAAACCAAACTGTCAGATGAATAAATGTACTTGTCAGAAAGTTGTGATTTAACAGAAATATTCATGCTGACATGCATATTCATTATTATGATATAGCCTTTTGAAAATGCCATTCTAGTAAGGCATATAAAGGTTATTTAGTCTAACTGTTGATACAAGATGTATAAAATTCAAAGGACTTCCTGAGTATTAATTTTTATTCTTATGCTCTGTTCTGCATTGAATTGCCCCTTAGAAAAATAAAATTATATCTGTTGTTACTATGTAGTAAACATGACATGTACAGTAGATGTTAATAAATACATAAGTCAATATGTTCATACTAAGTCTGGACAGCAACACAATGAAGAGGAGCATGGAACTGCAACAAAAGAACCAACCTTTGATCATCTTCTCTTTGATCAATGGATGTGGAATTGCGGGCTCTTAAAACTGTTTGTAACTCTCTGAATCTGAAATATGAAATACTTTAATATCAATAAGTCTTGGGGGCACACATAAAGATCAGTTTGTAAAATATATGCTAGTTTTGGGCTACATTAAGGACTGTTCATTATGCTGTGTAAAAAGTGGAGTAAAACTTTACCAGTGATGTTGCCCATAGCAGCCAATCAGCAAATAGATTTCAACAGATGGAAAATTAAAGCAAAGATTTGATTGGTTACTATGAGCAAAAGTTTCCAGTCTGTGACTTGAAATTCACATTATTAGAATTGCTAGCCTATAATATCTTCTAAACACACATACACACTATTTTGATTGTGAGATTTATCACACCTAGATACTGGAAACAGTTCTAATCAATACTTTGCCACTTAAAACCTGCCGAGTTCATATACAGGTCCGTTAAACCATTTGAAGATGTTAATAACCTTCCTGACATTCAAGTTTTTTTTTTTTTGGAGGAATATTCGAATCTAATTTTATTTTAATTCAATTCAGATTTTCAGGTCGTCCCTCGATCGAATCTTAGACGTTCAAGTTTTGACATAAATAACCTCCCATTCGAGTTGTGAGTACATTCAAATTGAAGTTAAAAAAATTAACACTCTAAAATTAGACTTTTGATAAATAACCCCCGAAATGTACATGCACATAAACAAACACACACACATACTGAAAAGGTATTGCATGTATGTATTTCCTGTTAAAAGAATTTTAAGTGCTACAATAGCTAAAATATAGTATGCATACCTATCAATAACAATGCAGCTTGACCAGGCATGACTACTATTCTCAACTATTGTTTCATGTTCAAGCCAATGAAATGAAAGCTTTAGATTGGGGACATCTAAAAACCAGAACCTGGGCAAAAGTGTTGTCTTATTTAATAAAAATGCACATTCGCAATGTCTTCAGAACTGAACCCCAGCTCAGAAATAAATGGTGATTATTATGATAATGTTTGTTTTACCATAGAATAACATTACCTTAAAATTAACACAATGCTAACTTTTTGGGAGGGGATTTTCCTGATGGTAGGGTGTTGGAGTTCAATGCTGCCATTCCAACAAACATTCAAAGCAGTTGAATAATTTCTAATTAATTAACATTTTTACAAAAGATAAAATGCTTAAATGTGTCAGTTAACTAAAACAGTTTCCTGTCAGGAATAAATGTAATTTGATTCCCTTGTTTTAATTTAAACAAATAAATAAAACAGTCCCTCACTGAGTACACGGGTAAGCAAAAGACTTTTTGAGGTGCATT
The DNA here is from genome assembly GCA_038501925.1 of Xenopus petersii. NCBI lineage: Eukaryota > Metazoa > Chordata > Amphibia > Anura > Pipidae > Xenopus > Xenopus petersii. The sequence goes on along the minus strand of CM076683.1, from coordinate 73,213,171 downwards.
TCCTTTTGCAATGAAATCACACTGGGCAGAGGCGATTGAAAGGCACAGAAAACATGCAGGTCATCATAGTGCCCAGCATACCCGAATTATTTGATAAACTATATCTTAATTGTTCTTTAAGATAACAAAGTTATTCATATTAACAAATAAATTAGCTTAAAGTAGAACCAAATAGACTTTACATTTTATTAAAGCAAGATTTACAGAATCATACCCTCCAACTGTTCCATTTTTAGAGGGACAGTCCCTCTTTTGACAGCTCAACCCGCAGTCCCTCATTTGTACTGGAAAGGCCCATTTTCCTCTGCACTGAACAGCCAATAGACTCATTGTAAAGATCTGTATATATATTAATTAATTAAGTATCTGATAAGAAATATATATTTTGGCAGGCAGAACATCTTTATTTTCAGTGCCAAATCCCAACATCCCTAACATATCTTCTCAAAACTTTGAGTGTGGATGCATATGTTTTTAGCAGCTGAATCATTTGAAGCATGACAAGTACTGTGCCGTACCTGCAGAGATTTCTCATGGCAATACGTTTTTGTACGTTTTAAAGCACACTACACTAGGTACAGTCCATGGTGAGATGTGAGATCAGTACAAAGTCAAGACTCCAAAATTAATGTCCTTGGGTAGGTTCATTTCTGAATCATTTTTGCAAGGATATTTGTGTAAAAAGTCATCTAATTGTAATGGATAGGTTTTTCAATGCAGAGGGACATTCTCCTTTTTACCATTTTTGTAATTTAATAAAAATAAACCAAAATCAGTAAATAAAAAGAATGATATACCCTTCTTATTATGATAAACTGCTGCTACAATATATTACAGACTGTATTTTGCTCTGAACAGATTCTCATTAGGCAATTTTTGGCTTTTGAAACCTTTGTTTGTTTTAATCTCAATAGCCCAGAGACCCAGTTTATGCTAAATGCAATCAAGTCAAGAGTGTTACAAAGAATGCTAAAAAAAAAAACCCAGCAATTACAATTTTGAGAAACATGTTGTTGACATCTTTAGTTATCTCTAGGCATAATTTTTTGAAGCAAGATTTCAAAAGAAAATAATCTTTGGTTGATAAGAGTCACAAATATTGACATCACAGCCTTGACATGGATGGATTGGAAAGCCCCGGAGCTATAAAAGCAGGGCTGCATGATAAGGGATCTGAACGATCAGCCACCAAATTACATTGGTTTATATTTATAGATTGGCAGAATCAGATATAGCTGTGATTGGGTGAGAAGGAATGAGTTAAGGCAGGGAAAATCCAGGCTGGAGCAGAAAAAAACAGGGATATGATAGGGGAAGAAGCGGTTCACCTCCTTAACTTTAAGCAGGTAGAAACATGAGGCAGGGCTCTCTGCAGTATATACACATTAACTCAGGCATGTCCAAAGTCAGGCCCGCGGGCCAATTGCGGCCCATTTCCAAATTTACACTGGCTCTCAGCCTCCATCATGAAATTAATAATAATGTGGCCCCCCAGCACAGTGCAATCAGGAATCACATAGCCGCAGCAGTAATATTTGCTGCGTGTGTGCTGAAGGTGTTAGCAATAGTCACGTAATGGAACGTAGTGATGCGCTGCTCTCGCATACATCTTTATGGCTGAAGGTGCAATAGACATACTGACGTGCCAGTACAGAGTAAACAAAATAAGTATGCGAGAGCGGTGCATCGCTACATGCCATTACGTGTCTATTGCTAACACCTTCAGCACAAAAGCAGCAGTATAAACGATCATTTCACTAATTATGTGCCCAAATATTACTGCTTATTACGGCTATGCGATTCCTTGTCTAAATGAGGTGCAGAGAATAAGTCGAAACAGACTCCACTTCCGTCGTGTACGCGTACATCTCCAGAAGTGAATGATCCTGATTTCAAGCTCGCTACCTTGGAATGGATGTCAGGCTGAATGGTTGGCCCCTGACACCCCTGCATTAACTACTCAGTAAACTGCTGACTTTGGGGGTAGAACAATTTGGGCAGCTGCTTGTTAGTTTCTTGCTGTTAATTTGCTGTTTAACAGCAATTAATCTCGCTGTAGTCACCAAGGCAGCATGGATGGCCCAACAGGCACCTTCTGTATTGTATTGAAATCCAGCCTGTGGCACTGAGCTGCTGCTACTGCAGTTCATTATAGATTTTACTTGATTCAGCAGCCTGTCTTCAGAGTCTCACCTTTAATTTTACTGGGCTTTATGGAGTTACAGATATCTATATATATATATATATATATATATCTATATATATATATATATATATATATATATATATATATATACACATACATACATACATGATTGAGCCTGTAGGCTAGCCATATATGTATTTGGACAACATTCCAGTTGCCCTGTCATAGTACATTATAGAGGCAGCACACTGGCATTCAGGCTGTGTACATAGGGCAGAAGTAGTTCTAATGTGTTAAGACAGTTCCCCCTGTGAGTTTATCATGGAACATGTGGCAGAGCTCACTCTTTTACATAAGTTTATTAGCTGCAGTATATACCTGCAACATATTGTAGCTTGGACCAGATGTAGATTACTGTATTTAAGGTTGTGTGCATATACAATATATATATCAGACAATGCCAACATACATTAGGTCTTGCAGTGCCTGTGGCTTGCAACTAGAATAATGTCAGGATGTTTGCATTGGGGGGCTATGGCCAGAGTCTACACAGCGTGTTTGGACTGTCAGAGCATGGGGTCTCGGCAGTATGTTTGGGCTGTTGGAGTGGGTCTCCACAGCAAGGTTGGGCTGTTGGAGAGGGTCTCAGCAGTATGGTTGGGCTTTCGGAGCAGTGGTTGATCGGCCATACCCTCTGAGCCAGGCAAAAATGGCTGGAGGGGGGTCTTTACAGAGCAAATGCGCTGCTATGGAAGAAGGATGGTAAGTGGTTGTTGACCTAATCCTCGGAGTTGGGCAGGGGCAGCAGAGGGCCCCGAGAGTAGGGCAGGCTAACCTGCACTCCATTGTTATTAAAAGAAGGGTAAATCTAATGATGAAATCAAATTTCCTGCTATGTAAGTATCATAGTCCACCACATGGGCAGAGTAAATAGCAATTTGTAGCAAAATAATGGCATGATTTTATTAAAAAAAAAAAATATATATATATATATATATATATATATATATATATATATATATACAGTATATATATATATATATATATATATATATATATTTATATATATATATATATATATATATATATATATATCATGGTGGGAGATAAAGCTCCTGCTCATAGTACATTTTGGGGCCATCCTCTTTGTAGGTAGAGGCAGCCTAATACTCAGTGGTGGAAAAAATAACATAGTGCTGAAGTGAGAAGTGGCAGAGCATAGTAGCAATCCCTTATGGAATTGTTTGCATGTTTGTATACTCTTGAGAAAGATCCCTGTGAAGGATCGAAACATCGAGTTAAATAAAAAGTTTTTCTTTATTTTGCCTGAAAATCCTGTGATTACACCATTCTTCACCTATACATTTACCCTGCTGGCTCGGGCACCCAGGTACTTTATCCTGTAAATAGTGTGCACCTTTGGGACTGTATATATATATATATATATATATATATATATATATATATATATTTATATATATATATATATATATATATATATTTATATATATATATATATATATATATATTTATATTTCCATTGAGAATGGTTGGGATGCGATGATTTTAAAATGTATGTGTGTATGTGTTATACTATGGTTATCACTTACTAGGAGATGACAATGCATTTTCAATAAAACTTGTTTTATTTTTCAAACCTAAAGGTATATTTTGTTGCCCGTCTTTGGGATTTTGGATTGTGCTCTCTTTAAGGCACATAGCTTGTATACATTAATTTACAGATTATGCCATTATTATACAAATGCAGACTACTGGAAGAAAGTTAAGAAGCTTGTAGCATTTCAAACAGAGGTTGTTAAAGCAAGGTTAAAACTGCAGGCTGAAAATACAAGACATCCACTGGATCTTGGAAAGTACTCAACATGAAAATAATAATATTCAGTTCTCAAAAATTAAATTAGAAAAATCCACAGGGAAAATGATAATGATTTTGTGGTAAAGGTATAATGATATTTTAATGAACAAAATGAAAGTACACATGAAGAAGACATTTTGCTGCATTCTGTGAACACGGTGAATATACCACATTTATACATGTAATGGAAGTAAGAATGTTGTCAATTGTTTCATTCAAGTCAGCTTAATTTGTATAACTGCTTGTATTTCCTCTTAAGAAGCAAAATTATTTTAGAAAGGAATTGTACACTTCAAATACACCTAGTAAATAGGCAGTGTTATCAAAAGATCTTTTCCTAATCAACTACATTACTATCACAATCAATAGTTCCATTCCCATAGTGTAACCTTCATCTTGTGCCAAATTCAGTGCAGCATAAGGTAAAGAACACAGAACCCATTGAAGAAATGTATCTCTTCTCAGTATCCACTTTGAGCAATAAAGAACCTGAAGTGCACATTTGTGCAGGTTATGCTTGAGCTTGTTCATGGGCTGCCAATATGCACTTCCCTTTAATGGCAAAGGCAATGTGTACACAGAAGTGTGAAATAAAATCACACTGCATCTTGCCACCTACTCCTTTCCTAAATAAGATGCATAGGGTTTACTAAACTATAATCAAACTTTTAATGTGAATTTCAGGATGACCTGCCCAGAATACAATTCAACGTTTGGAGCACCATATATCATAAATCAAAATAATATACTCTTTAAAAAGGTCTTTCTGTTAAAATGTAAACTCAGTAGAACCAGTTATTTCTTTAATGATATACTGTATGTGTAAAGCAATTCACATGCACTCTGGTACTCTATGGCAAAAGGTCAATGAAACATATTCTCTGATGGCATTAATACATTTTAACTGCTAGCATCTAGAAGAAAAAATATGCAGTTGTAATGAGAACAAACAAAGTATAATGCATAAAAAGGTATATTTTAGTCATCTGTCATTGAACATTCCTCTCTTCTACTAGATTATTCACAAATAAAATGAAATTCTCAGATTCACCTTAACCTTTAAGAAGTTTATGGGAAGCTTTATTTCCATGTAACCATCTGGTTATTAAAATCCCACATCACAATACACAAAACCAAAACCCACGCAAGTTGATATCTAATGTCTGTTGAGATCACTAGATAAATTGGACTTTGTGAATTATGATCCTGTATTTTTATATGAACATCACACACAAGGTTTTAGTAGAGTAGCATTCACCTTCTCTTCTGCAATATTGGCATCTATCAGCCAAATTATATTTTCTAATTGGATCAAGACAGATGTTTGAAATGTAACCTAATATTTAATCCAACAACAAAACTGAGCCTTGGATAGATGAGTATTTGCTTGAAAATTCTGTTGTTATTAATTTTTAAGTATTAATTCACCATCTATTATCAAATATGTCTCTTTTGAGTTTGTTTCCATTTTGGGTGATCATATTGTTACTAGCAGAATGTTCAATTATTAGGTAATTTTTTAAGTAAATATTGAACTCATCTTTCATTAAACTAAACAATATAGAATCTGTTACTTGTGTGAAGGGTTAGATGCTCTTTAAACACTGCATGGGAATACTGATACGATTACGGTTAGAGAAAATATTAGATTTTTGTCTAAATTATTCAAAAGTAAGGTTAGGTTAAATATGGCTCTCAGTTAGTATTCCTGATATCTGCAATACAGTATACTGTAAGTACAGCATGCATCTTTTTGAATGTCCCTTAAGTTCTGTGAAGCACAACATGCCCTGTGTTTTTACTTCTTATTTATAATTTTGCAGGCATGTATATTGTAGGACTGTGTGGCCCTTTGTAAGGAATCATCCTTCTGCTGGGTTTGAGCCAGGGACCTTATGATGTATTGCAGTCTGTTGCCTTACCTCTTCAATATTCAAGTACATTAGAGGTCTAGGCTTAACCTGTTCTGAGGCTCCTATGGTTAGCCTTGTTGCTGTTAATTATACTCGGCATTAAATGGCAGGTGAATTTTATTCCTAACTGGCTCCCAGCAGAGGACCCTTATTTAAACCATGAACTTGTTTCCCTCCTTGCCAGTTCATAGGTCTCCATACCTGCTGGACACCCGGTGTATGTTCCTGATTTCCAAGTTCCAGTGTGACCTTGTTTCTGGACTCCCGTGCTTGTTCCTGTTTTCCAAAGCGCCCTGTTTTTCCCTGTTTCCCTTCTGGGCTAGTGTATGCCTGTCCCTGGATTTCTGTTAACCTTGAGCTGTTGAGCCAGTAAGTTGTTAATTTCATTATCCTGCCTGTTTCAGTACTATGGAACTCATTTACTTTGTGTCAGCTAAATAAACTTTCTTACTGCGAGCATCCCTTCTAGTCTCCTTGCCAGTCTACTCCCTCCTAGTTTATACTAATATTGACCCAGTGGCCCTGCTGGTTATTCCAGTGTGGGGTTTGGGGTACTGGGCATGGCACCCTTATGCTTAAGCTGAGAATGCACCTACAGGTGGCTCCCCTAGGAAAACACTAATAATTCACACACAGTGTTTGCTAAACTAAATAACTGTTTATCTAAAATAAATATAAGTAAAACAGGAACTAATACATACAACACTCTAGACAAAGTGGAAATGGGGCCTCACCAACTTACCAGGGCCAGTGCAATTTCTCTCTCTAACTAAAGAAGGTAAAGTCCTATAATGAAATTTCAAACAAACACATTCTCTCAAATCTTCAAGCGCTAATTTAGGATACTGTCACTTTAAATAGTAATACTCACTCCAAAAGTCTCTTTGGATGCTTTACAGTCACTCTTCAGGTGAGTCATGCACTTATGGACATGCAATGCAGCTCCAGCCCCTTTTGATACTCAGATGGGAATACCCTGTTATGGCTGATTCCTCCAATGTGGACTCCTCTCACACTCTCTGTCTCTCCAAGCACAGTATTTGCCTTCCCTGTGCCAGCCTGGTCCAAATGACATTTTATGGGGCCTTCCAGCTCTATGGGCCCACTGACAGCATGTTGATTTCTCACCACTGCATGGCTCTGTCTGCCAGGCTGCTCTCTGCCTTCTTCCTCCTCCTGCCAGCCAATCACAGGCTACTGCATAAATTTCTGCAGCCCTAAGATTACTGTGCAGCTGGTTGCTTGGCAATGGTTTACAGCACACAGACACAGGCTCTGTGCCTGCTCCAATAAAGGGAACTACTGCAGAAGTGCAAGGATTCTGCACTACCTCCCTACAAGAATGAGTACAGGTATGGGCCCTATTATCCAGAATGCTCGGGACCTGGGGCTTTCCAGATAATGGATATCTCTGTAATGTCTTAATACCTTAAGTCTACTAGACAATCATGTAAAGAGTAATAAACCCAATAAACTGGATTAATTATATCTTAGTTTGGATCAAGTACAAGGTACAGTTATATTAGTACAGAGAAAGAAAATCATTTTTAAAAAGTTGGATTATTTGGATAAAATGGAGTCCATGGGAGACAGCCTTTTTGGAACTTCCGGGTTTTCGGATAACGGATCTTATACCTGTAGTATAGAGGCACCACATATACATGGTTTCTTTATCAATAGTGGTAGTAAGTTTGTTCTGTGGCTGTACCGTGGCTTGGCACTGCTTTTGATGGCCAATGGAGAATGTGGTTTCACCTACAATGTTTCCAACTAGGAAGTCTAGAGGTCTTTCATGTTATAGTGCACTCTTTGTGCTGCACATTGATCTTCTGTAGAAAAAATAGCAAAACTGAATTCTTGGCAATTAATTCCTTACACTGTAGATCAGAATTGGTCAGCTCCAGTCGTAAATTCAGAGAGTTTTTCTCCTTTTCTCTTTCATTGAACAACAAAAACAGCCAGCGCCAACCAAGTAGGTTGTAGTCCAAACAGTTGATTATATGAATTGTGTTACTGCCTATTAGAGCTGCTATTATGTATAGAAAAACAATAATATCAAGCATGACCATGTCAGTCTGTATTTCAGAATTTTTATAACACATGCCTCTGTATATTTGCCACTGACTGAACAAATAGGTGCGCTAAAGGATTTTTTGCAAGATCTGAATGATTTTGGCGAGGGGACTTTTATAATAGGAGGTTATTTAATTGCTACCTAGAACCAAGATTAGATACCTCATCAGGCACATCAAACCTCTCTCATAAAACCAATACCGCAGTTAAACATCTGCTTAAAAATAATATTCTAATTGATACCTGGAGAATAATGAATCCCTCAACCAAAGATTATTCATACTTTTCGCATCCACACAATGTCTACAGCAGATTAGATTATATATTCATCAAACATAATGACCTTTTGATGCTAGAAAAGGCTGCAATAGATATAATAACTGGTCAGATCATGCACCGGTAACTTGTTTGCATAACCTCCCCATCATTTGTGGACATAATCCGACTTAGAGACTTAACGACTCCATTATTAGAGACCCCCTCATCAAAAAGGAAATGGAAACTGTCATACAGAACTATTTCAGGGACAATAAAACAGAAGGGATAGATCCATGGATGGTCTGGCAAGCGCACAAATGAGAGGAGATCTGATTAACTTAGGGGCTAAAAAGAAAACAGACAAAACATATACAATGGCCAATTGAATAGCCAAAATGCATATCTTAGAAGCACAACACAAACAGACTAAGAGACCCTCATATCTAGCAGAACTAACTCAGGCTAGACAACAGTTGCAAGACATCTATACCTCGTTCACAGAAAAAGCCATAGATTTGAACAGGAAACTGTTCTTCGAGCATGGGAAAAGATATGGTAAATTATTAGTGTCCGCGTTAAAACACAGACAAACTCAAAATAATATCATGGCGACCAAAGATAAGAGGGGAAACACGACACATCACATCAGACATCAGAAATAGCCGAAATTCTCCTTGGGTATTACACAAAATTGTATCAGTTACCTAATTCTAATCTTCCCGATTCCCAAAATACACACAAACTGGAAAATATTCGAGAATATTTAGCACAAGCAGGATTGGGCAGAATCACCCAAGAGCAGGCACAGGAACTGGAATCCCCTCTCGCTGGAAAAGACGCGAAAGCAGGAAAGGTGCCGGGTCCTGATGGCTTCACCATTTTCTATTACAAGGAATTTGGGGAGTTGGTAACAACACACTTATTAGAGGCAGTTAATTCTATTTCAGAGAAAAAAAACTATCCCTAAAGATGTTCTAGAGGCACATATTACCCTTATTCACAAAAAAGGTAAAGACCCACATATAGTGATGGGCAAATTTGTCCTGTTTCGCTTTCCCACGAAATTCCCAAATTTTTAAGCAAAATTCGCAAAATGGGTGGAAAATTTGTGAAACAGGTAAATGTATTCGCCGGTGGCGAAATGCAGAGATTCGCCATGAAATTGCGCGTGACCAATAAATTCACCCATCGCTACCCACATACCCAGGGGGATACAGGCACATATACCTTTTAAATGTGGACCTAAAACTATATTCAAAGATATTTGCACAAAAACTACAGGGCCTACTGCCATCCCTCATCAACTTACAGCAGGTTAGTTTTGTCCCTAGACGAGAAGCCAGAGACAACACCAATAAATTATTTGCACTCATTACACATTATGGACAGAAAAGGAAGATACCATTTATGATTCTCTCTACAGATACTGAAAAGGCATTTGACAGAGTAGGTTGGGCCTTCCTAGCAGAATCTTTAAAAATAGTCGGTTTAGGCTCAAAAATGTTGACATGGATCTTCACTCTATATACGGCCCCTTACGCTAGACTTTTATAACTTTTTTACTTTATTTTATTATCAATGGAAAAAGGGGGGTTGTGGGTACACACTTAAGGTTAAATTTTAATACATTTAGATACAATGGAAGTGCTACTGATCCGGACAGTCAATCAATGCACATTCCCCGATGCCCTTTCTGAGTAATTCAATAGATATGCAAGTGCATATACTTTAAAAACAGGGTTTGTTTGTTACAAAGTTATTATCATAAAATTGATAAGACAACATACCACATCAAGGTAAACCCCACACGGTGGTCCCTAATTTGTTTACCTCTGGTTATAGTATTTTTAGCATTTTACCTCTCTGCTTAATAGCATTACTTGGAGTAAATATCTCCTGTGCCTTGGTTTCAACATGTTGGCTAAATCCCAACAGAGCAGGTGTTAAAGACAATTTGCAATTAAGATGTGCAATGCAATGAAAGACTAACAAAGAATACTACCTTTCACCATTGACAATACACATGGCCAATCTTACAATGAAACAGGGAGGGGGTAATAATGTGAATGGAATGGTCTAGGGCTCCAGTTATGTATTGGTCTCGGTTAAAAATACAGTCTCCTGCATATCTGAGTAGAGCTGCTGTATTGTATTCTTTGACATTAGGGAAATTGGTTCCTCCCAGAGTTTTAGGTTGTTCTAATTTTAAGAGCCTGATTATTGGGCATTTTTTGTTCCAGATAAAGGTTCTGAAGATGTGGTTTAATTGTTTTATTTCTGTTGGTTTAATGTAGCAAGGTAACATTTTTAGTGGATATGGAGTTTAAGAAATATGACCATTTTGATAAGATGAATTCTGCCAATGAATATTAAATTTATGTTTCCATTTTTGTATCTCCTGTTGTATGTCATCTATTATTTTTCTTATATTTAATGCATATATGTTTTTGTAGTGTTAAGGTATTTTGATTTCTTAATACAGTATTTGATATGTTGTGTAGTTTTTTTGAAGGGGAAATGTGTGAGCCAGTCTGTGGATTCCAAGTGTCGGAGTTAAGTTTATTTGAAATGCAGCTACTTTTACAAAATTTTGTATGATCTCTAATAATATAGGTATTTATGTTTTGATTTGGCCTTAAAATAAAAAGATGTTGTCGGCAAAAGGCTTCACTACTAGGCTTTGGCGAATTTGAGCCATTTTGTTTCACTAAAAATTCATCCACTGGCAAAATGACGAGCGGCAAATTTTTTTGACGCATGCCATTTTTTATTCTGATGCACAACGCCATACACGTCTATGGGCGTCATTTCCACGGTGAAACAAGGCAAACAAATTCACCCATCCCTAGCCGTCACCTTTAGGGTGGTGGCAGATGAGGCTACTGGGGGAGATTAGTTGCCCTGCTGAGATTAGTCGCTGAAGAAGAGGCGTTTTGTCGCTGGGCGACTAATCTCCCCCAGTAGCCACGTCTGCCACCACCCTTAAATATGTTTGTCTGCCTTGTATTCCTTTTATGTTTGTGTTTTTTAGTATATGTTTTATTAGTGGGTCAATGGCTATGTTGAAGAGAAGAGATGATAATGGGCAGCCCTGACATGTACCTCTTTTAATTGGTAACCTATCTGTGTTGAGGTTATTAAATGTAATAAATGCTGTAGGGGTGGAGTATAGATTTTTGTATAGGTTAAATATGTGGATCCCAAAATGTTGAAATTTAAGTATGCTCCTTAGGTGTGCGTGTTATATTCTGTTGAAGGCTTTATCTGCATCTAGCTTTATTAACATGCTATGTTTCCTTTTCTCTAGGTCACTATAATAAACGGTACTATAATGTTCCAGAGTGCACAGACTTGATGTCAATTTTTCAGGAATCCTACTTGGTGTTTCATAAGTATGTTGGGTAGTATTCGTAATAGTATTGGGTAGTCTGTCTGTAATTATTTTAGTCATGATCTTTACGTCTTGGTTTAAAAGTGATATTGGTCTGTATGAAGCTGGATCTGTTGTATCTCTATTTTCTTTGGGAATTAGTATTTTCCCATAATCCACATTTGCTTCATGCCATAGTGGTTTACCCTGTAAAGTGCTGTTATATAATGTGGCTAGGGTTGGTATTATGTCTAATGATAATTGTTTGTAAAATTCTGCAGAGAGGCTGTCTGGCCCTTGGGATTTCCCATTTTTAATTGTTTTATCGTGTCTAATATCTCTTTTTCTGTTATAGGTATGTGCAAAATGTCCCAGTCTTGGACCATCAGTTTCTCAAGACCAGCTTCTCGTAGGAATTCATCTTCTGACACGTCATAGAATTTCCTAAAATATTCTGTAAGTTCATTTGTAATTTGTTTAGTATCACGTGTCCATCCAACTGATTTCTTGTATAAATGTGGTGCAGAACTGTCTTTTAGCCAACTGTGCTAATAATTTCCAGATTTATTACAATGTCTGTAAAATGTATTTGCTTTTCTTCCTGTGTGTTGGTTTTTTGAAAGCTATATAGTGTTTTGTTAATTGTTTTTGTAAGCTATTATATTTTTCATTATAGCTCTTCCTTTGTTTGATGTTTGATTTGAAGTATGAAGTTATCTATGCCCTTAATACCGGTTTTGTTGCTGCCCATAATAGTTGTGTGTTGTCCCAATGGTCAATGTTGTCATCCATATAAGTTGCCCAGCTTGATTTTAGAAATAGTTGGAAGTATTCTCTCAGATAGGCTGGAAGCCTCCAATTGCAAGATTGAGTTGGGGCATTTTCAGTTTCAGATTTGCTGAGATTGGGGTGTGATCTGCATTATCTATAGAGCTTATTTTGGCAGAAGCAGTGTCTGTGAAATTAATAGATAATCTAATCTTGAATGCATGTTATATACACCTGAATAAAAGGTGTAATATATTGCTATGGGATGTACAGTATGTGTCTGTATGTGTCGTTTAGCTGTAGAACTTTGCATAATGTATGTAGAGTTTTGCTCTGTTTCATGAGTGTGTAGTTGATTTTCCTGTTTTGTCGATGGGGTCATCTCAAACTGCATTGGCATCTCCACCTAGTATAATATTCACAGCCTCCCTGGAGTTGACTGTCTATGGCATTTTATAGCAGTCCTTTTGGCACTGTCATCCACAGAGAGCCAGTCCAGGTCTGCCAAGGATTATAACACACATACTGAATATACAAAGAAAGTGTAATCAAAATAATGTTCAGAATTCCTCACTTGGCATTACTAATTATCAAGTTGCTGGAAGTTGTAGTTCAGGACTGTCAAACACATTTAAGAAATTGATAGAAATCCAAGGTTTTTTTAAACTACAGGGAGCTGTAGTGCAGTTTACTTCTGCACAGGTAATATTATATTATATTATACAGGAGGCTTTAATTGGCAGTATACCTGGTATTTATGCAACCAAAAGTTGCCTCCAAGCCTGGAATTCTAAAATAAGCACTTGCTTTAAGATAAACATCCAAGTAGTTAGTGAGCAATATGTTGCTCGTAAAAGTCACTGGTTGGAGATCACTCCCTTATGGGATAACTCATTTCAGATTCATTGCAATGTGTACTTTCCAAAAAAATTGTATTGTTGGGGGCAAGGGGGCTTTGTTCACAGAATGTGAATTGGCAGCCAAGAAAATTCATATGCCTTTTTTTCATTTGGCATCCATACATGCCATCTGCTTTGGTATATAGTATCTGTGCATATTGGGCATCATACAGTTCAGAAGACCCTTGGCAATTCATATTTGGGGTTTTTTACCTTTATATATAAGAAAATTGGTTAGATAAATTCATTAAATTAATTATTTTAGGTGTTTTTCAGAATTGTCATAAAAACATTACATTTAGTGCAGCTTTTACAGTTTGGTAGTTTGGTGTACAAATACATCATTGCCTAATTTGGATTTGTCAGAATGTGTACTTTCCAAAAACATTTGTTATTCATAAGTCTTTGTACTGTTAGGTCGTCTTACGACATTAGGAGGCTTTGTTCACAGAAGGTGAATTGGCACTCTTTACATTCGGGGTCAGTACATGCTTTGCTATATCTATGCTTATTGGGCATTAAACTGTTCAGTAGAGCCTTGGCGTTTATATTTAGGGTTTTTACCTTTGTATGTAAGAAATTGCATGAGCTAAAATACAACCCATTGCAATATTTTATCAAAAAAAACCTCTGCCTTTAACCTAGCACTGCAGTTTAGTAATTTGCAGCAGATAGACATAATTACTCATTTCGGGTTTAATCAGAATGTGTAATTTCCTAAAACATATGGTTTTCAGGGGTTCACAAACTCTTAGGAGCACTCATGGAACATAAAATGTAAGGGGGTTATTTATTAAAGTTAACATTTTTTTGGTCAGAGAAAACACTATTTTTTTAGAACAAAACTTTGATAATGTATATCTATGCATATTGGATATCAAACTGTTCAGTAGATCTCTAGTTTTCATATTTAATGATTGCAACATTTTAGGTGATTTTCATAAAAGAGTGGAGTAGAACGTCATAATTACCCATTTTGGATTTGTGTACGTTAAGAAAAATAATGGTGACCCTTTCTTAGATTTTACCACACATAACACTCTTCTTTGCCCTTTGCCACTCCCTCCATGCACATCAGCTCAAGATATTGCTGAGCACTTCAAAAACAAAATTTATCAGTGACATTACACTACTCAACCCCCCTTGACTTTCACCACCCTCCCTCCACACCCTCCAGTCTCTTCTGTGCTCCTTCTCCCCCGTGACTGATGAGGAAGTCTCAAAACTTTCTTCTCACCTTACTACCTGCTCATTCCTTCCAAACATATCAGCAATACCAATCATTGTCTAATCAAAGCCTTAACTCATCTATTTAATCTCTCACTCTCAACACTAATCTTTCCTTCTCAACTAAAACATGCTCTTGTCACCCCATTCTAAAAAAAAACCACACTACTTTGATTTCTCCAATCTTCATAACCTCCAACCTATCTCTCTGCTACCTTTCTTCTCTAAACTACTCAAGCTCCTAGTCTACTCCTCTCTGACAAAAACTTGTTGGACCTCCTACAATCTGGTTTTAAGCAACAACACTCCACTGTAACTGCCCTAACCCAACTAACTAACAACCTTTTAACAGCTAACGCCAATAACCCTGTCTCCATCTCTGCTATGCCACTCTGCACTCTGCTATGCCACTCTGCCAATCCCATTGGCTTCCTCTACCTTTCAGAATAAACTTAATGACCCTGACTTTCAAAGCACTTCAAAAGTCTGCCTACCCCGCATCTCTGAACACATCTCTAGACCCCACCCAGCTACTATGCTCCTCTACTGACCTGCTTCTTAACTCTTCACTCATTATCTCCTTACATGCTTGCATTCAAGACTTTGTAAGGGCTGCACCCCTCCTCTGGAATTCTCTCCCCCGGTCTGTCCAGCCTTTCTCCCAATCTTTCTGCTTTCAAAAGTTCTCTTGAAACATAGTTTTTTTTAGAGAAGCTTACCCTACTCTGTTTAGCAACCAAATGTAATACCATATGCTACATCTCACACTACTTATTTCTGCTCTTGCCCACTCCCACATCTTTTGACTCATTCCCTTCTACTTTAGATTGTAAGCTCTTTTGCTCAGGGCCTTCCTCACCATTTGTACCGGTATTGCTTAGGTTGTATCTAACTCTGCATGTTCTATGTATATTATTCATGTGATTTCTTTGTAAAAACACATTTATCTTATAGAGTTGCACACTATGGTAATGTTCAATATAAGTTATTAGTATTATTATTATTATTATTAATAATAATAATTATTATAATAATAATAATAATAATTGCATGTCAAACAGTTCAGTGGACCCCTGGCATTCATATTTAGGGTGTTTTTCTCTGGTTACCTAATGACCTGTAGGAGATGCTGCAAAATGGAAGGTGATTTTCTGAAATGTCATAAAAATTATAAACATTTTGGAAAGCTTTGCAGCTTGCTACTTTGGAATAGAAAGACCTGTATTTGGGGAAATGTGTACTTTCCAAAAATATATGGTTTTCTTTGGTCTGTGTACTTTTTGGTTTATGTCTCATAAACTGCTGTAAAAGTGTTGATTTAGCAGTAGCTGAAATGACAGATCATTGATTGATTTTGAGCCCCTATATACCATATGCTTAGGTAAACCTACTGTATGCATATTAGGGATCAAAGTGTTCATATCAGGCATTCATATTTAGGGAGTTTTATCTAGGTACCTACAGAAATGTGGAGCTAAAATGCTGCAAAGTGGAAGCTTTGAGGTGATTTTTGGAAATATCAGAACAATTGGCAAATTTAGGAAAGCTTTGCAGTTGGTACTTTGGAGTAGAAAGACATGTTTAACCATTTTGAATTTAGGGAAATGTGTACTTTCCAAAAAAAATATGAATTTCTGAGGTTAACACTTTTTTTTTGCTTTATTCCTCATAAAATGCTGTAAATATAAAGCAAAAAAAATTGTATCTGAAATGACATAAATGATAGATCATATGGGGTGTCTTTATTTTGGTTCAACCATTTGCCACATACTTAGGTAAATCTATGGACATTGAGTATTATTTGGTTACCCAATGACCTGTAGGAGATAAGATGCTGTAGAATTGAAGCTTTGAGGTAATTTTAAAGGAGATCATAATTTAAAATGATGAAATGAGAATTGCAACTTTGTAGTTTGGAGTGGGCATATTTACCCATTTGGAATTTGTCACAATGTGTTCTTTCCAAAAATGTATGTTAGAGTAATGTTTGGTGAATATGTGTTTTGTAAATTTGGTAGTTTAATACTGGGATTGTGACCTATACAAGTGAGAAATTCCATAAGACTATACATATTTGGTATTGGCACATTCAGGAGACATGTCTGTAGTGATAATAATTTATATATGTATATTTTTTTACACTTATGGGGGAATGTAATATATGTCATTAGCGCAAAAAGTGTTCACAGACACCTTTGCAAATGTTAGCAACCATGTCTGCATCTTTTTTGATTACAGACTTGATTACAGACCTCAATATCTTCCTTGCAAAGTTTGCAAGAAGAATTTTACTGGCACACAGGAGTTGTGTGTGCCCTTGCAAGGGCTTGCCCTGCTACTGCAACTCCTGTGTGCCAGTGAAATTCTTCTTACCCTTGTTGTGAGGTGGCCGATTCCTCTATCACTGGGCACCAGGATAAGAATCTTTGGGTTTGTGTGGTGTACAGCTTCTCCAAAGTTCTTCTTGCAAAGTTTACAACCAAATGGCTATTGTGAACATTTGCAGTGTATGTAATAACATTTTGCAATCACAAAATGTTTTTGGTGACAAAATAATTAACGAACTCAAGAGCAGGTGTTAACCTTAACTTTTGCTCATCTATTCTGCGCCATGGAATATTTGTCAGTGAGTGTTTTTTCATTGTGAGTAATGCTAAACATACACAAAAACAGCACTTTAAGTAATGATTGTGATTGTAATTTCATTCCTCCCTTAGAAGCCTATATATAACGGGCAAGCTTAGTGCCTTTTATTACATATGGGGGTTTTTTAATACATTTGGCATGATAAAAAACTTGAGAGAAAAAATCTCATTGAATCCAAGCATTTTAGCAAGAGAAAAAAAACAAGGCAAACAAGTAGCCATTATCATAGACATTTTTTTAATCTGTTTTTTAAACAGTTTTGTGAATTTTTCAGCATAGTGAAACATGGTAGTTGTGCTCATTAGTAAGCCAGATTCCATTCAGTGAGAAAAAAGTTTATAACATGAAAACTCATGAGCAAGATTCAATCTGAGATGCAATTAGTTCAGAAAAACTTCTATCTTGTGTTTTATCACGTGAAGTCAATGAGAAAAACTGGAACTGAATTTGGAGAATTTTTTTTCTCCTCGAGTTGAATCTTGTCTGTGAGGTTTTACTTGATAAACTATTGGTTAACTTTTTCTCACTGAACTAAATCTGGCCCATTATGCCATTTTAAAAATCTGTGACCCTTGGACATAGCTATAAATTATAATAAAAAGTATCATGGTTGCCAAAGCAGTAGTAGTGATAAGTGAATTTGTCCCTATTCACTTTACCAAAAAATTATCAAAATTGTGTTGAAGGTTCCTTTAAACATATTTCGTTTCTATTCCCTGCAAATAACTAACACCATAACATCCTGTACTGACTTACCTCCCATTCCTTTCCACTATGACACATGGACAACTACTATTAAAAAACCCTTAAAGGAAAACTATACCCCCCAAACAATGTAGGTCTCTATTAAAAGATACTGAGTAAAAAAGCTCATATGTAAACCCCTGCTTCATGTAAATGAACCATTATCATAATAATATACTTTGTTAGTAGTATGTGCCATTGAGTAATCATAAATAGAAAATTGCCATTTTAAAAAATAAGGGCCGCCCCCTGAGATCACAAGATTCACTGTGCACACAAACAAACCACATGTAAGGTCACATGAGCCAATTAACAGACAGAGTTCTGCCTTTTGCTTCCTCACTTCTTCCTGTTACAGTTAGAGTTGTAGTTTTTCTGGTCAGGTGATCTCTGAGGCAGCACAGATAGAGTCACAAAATGGTGGTTCAAGGCAAGAGATGTAAAAGGGCAATATTTATGTAAATATATATTCCAGTTTGGTAAGATTCTTTAATATGTCATTCAATTTGATATAAACTATCTGTTGCTTAAGTATTCATTTTGGGGGTATAGTTTTCCTTTAATCCCTAAAAGATGGAAGTCAGTATAACCCTAATTTGGTTAATGCAATTGACCCTTTGCAATCCAGGGCTCCCAATTCATTTTTGTATATGAAAAGTACTGGGGACCGGGATTTACAGTGTAGTGCCTCCAACTAGTGAACACTGAGGAGCACATCTCAGGGGGGTTCCACTAGGAAAAATAAAACACACAAGTTTGCAATGAAACAAATATAACTTTATGTAAAACAGTATTGAAAGAACTTAGGCAATCTTATACTCAAGGCACTCCTGCACTGGGCATACGGGGGACTTAACTAACTCACTATTAGGTATCTAAATGTCCAAATCCTCTGGAAGAGGTTAATAACAGCACAGTTCAGTTTAAATGGAATGTCCTTTCCCAAGAGCTCTGATACCCCATATATATATTAGCTGTTCATGCTAACTTGAATACACTTTGAGCTTTGATTCACAAGAATTTCCAGTGTTGCTGATCTTTTTTGATGACTTTGACATAGTTGGCCAGCTTAAATATATTGCAATATATGGACTAACAATCCCTGTTTTGTTTAAAGGGTAAGGCATTTTTCAGTAGCAGTATGCACAAAATGTCTATGTCTTAAATATATTGATAATGGGTTGAGTGCAGAGGACTCTTGTGTGTATGTGTATATATATATATATATATATATATATATATATATATATATTCATACACACACACACACGAGTATTTATAATATAAGTATACAAGTATTGAGTGATGAGTGCTTCTTTTAATAGAATAAAAATTGCAAAACGGAACCTCACAGCAAAATCATACACAGTAAAAACGCTAGTTGTCGGCACTGAAAAGGAACAAAATGCACAATAAAGAGCTTCTGTACTTCAATATGACACTTAACCTATACCAACATTTATCTAATGTGAGCATTGTGAAACTCAGTTTAGAATGAATGGTTTATGAGGTATACCTGTAGCTAGGGTTAAACTGATGTTAGAGCTTGTTAGTCTACCAACAAAACATTTTCTGACTGATTTCTCTTGAATAAAGAATTGCTATAATTAGTCTTTTTTTAAACATTTGTTGAAGTAGTAAACCAATTCTCAAGCCTTTAATGAAAGATAATGTATAAAATAAAAGTGAAAAAAATACTGATAAAAGTAAGGTATTTCCAGTTATTAAAATATTCTTCTGTAAAGCAAATGCCACACTAAAGCAAAGCAATTTCATTTTTAGAATTAGTGGTTGGTGCATGACTTCTTGCTCTGGAACACCTTTATTTGAAGTAGTGCTCTGAATTGCTGACCTGACATTAATCTGCAGAGAGCGTGTGGCTTTGTAGTGCTTTTATTTTGATCAAACACCGCTGTACTGTATGTAATGAGTTTTGTGAGAACTGAACATTCCTGTGAACTTTTTGTAGCAGTTTCAATAACACTACGTTAGTACTTAACTTTAACACAGCCTTTCTAGGCAGAAGCATTGGATTCTGATAGACCCAGACTGGCTAAATGCTGCATTGGCAAATTCTGAATTAATCTCATAATTTATACACAGTATTGCATACAGATTTGGTTCTGTACGTCGTAGTTTCACTATAGTCTGAAATAAGTCATCCAGTCTGAAAAGCATCTTTGGGGAGAGATAAAGACATCATATTTTTTTAAATGTTGGCATATCTTCTTATATGCATTTTAGAAAGTAAGCGAAATACCGATTAGCATACTGTCATTTTCAGTAACTACATTAATCTGTAGCTGCTTAAGTTCTGTAAAATAACATTTTCCTAATATCTTGTCATGTTTCACAATGACATTATTCATATAAGAAATAGTTTCCTAAATGCATAAGAAAATCTTTCAAGTGGCTGATGGGTGCAACTGTTTAAACTCATTATGTTGTCTATTTAAGGATTTTGAAAATTGCACAGTTTTTCTTGCTGAGTTAAACACAAACATTATCATGGCTAAATTCTCAAACTATTACTCTATTAAACCAAACACACATAGTGACAGCACCCCAATTCCCACATTCACAGGCAAATAGCCTCCTTGCTCTGAGACTATACTGAGATTCTAATTATCATAATATACCTTTTTAACAAACACCCGTACTATGCAGAGTCTGGTGGACCAGTGGAATAAATTGTCTGGCCCAAATCATACCAGCTTCCAGGAACAAAAGAAACATATTTCCTTTTTAGCAACAAACTCATGGGAGTTTACATCTCTTACCATATATACTCGAGTATAAGCCGACCTGAGTATAAGCCGAGGTACCTAATTTTACCTACGTAAACTGGGAAAACTGATTGACTCTAGCAGCTCACAGCAGCTCACATTCTGCCAAAGCGACCCTGTTAATCTTTCATATAACCAACAGAGGGTGCACTGTTATTCTTTCATATAACCAACAGATGGCACTGTGTGATTTTGCAGTCACTGTTATTCTTTCATATAACCAACAGAGGGCGCTGTATGATATTGCAGTCACTGTTATTCTTTCATATAACCAACAGAGGGTGCACTGTTATTCTTTCATATAACCAACAGAGGGCATTGTGGGATATTGCAGTCTCTCCCCAAGTGATCTGTTGGTATAGGAATGATTAAAGGTGACTGCAATCTCAGCTACTGCCTGCTGACCCGAGTATAAGCTGAGGTAGAGTTTTTCAGCACATTTTGGATGCTGAAAAACTCGGCTTATACTCGAGTATATACAATACTAGGCAGAAATTAAAGGCCAGCCTTTTTTACATATTCCTTTAGTCATTCCACACCTTGCTTTATTAAATATTATGTGCTGAATAGAATATTGGTCCTTATACAGGAAAGTAAACAGGGGCCAAAGCTATTTATAATTCTCTATAGGACTAAAAAAAAAAAACCTGCCTCATATAGCATAGGACATTTGTTGCCATGAAATTGTTTTTTTTTAGGTGCAGGTAAAGCAAGATAAAAATGCAAGTTTTTTTTTCTTTTTTATGTTTTAATTTTCGATTTTTATGTTTTATTTTTGATTTTTTTTAAGGAAAAAATGTGAGAGGCATAAAAAATGCAAGTGAGATAAATAACTGCCCCTCAATTAAAAATAAAGCAAAACCTATTCCTTATTGCTCCTTTATAGCACAGGCACATGTACTGATCAAACAGGCTAGAATATATGGGTGTAAGGATCATAAACAGAGATGAGAGGAAGAGTAAAACAGTTTTGGGTGGGGTGGGTGGGAACAGGTAGACTACTGAAACAGTACCTGTATTAAAACTGTTTTCTAGGACAATAAAAAGTAGAACAGTTCATTAACTATTGCTTTGGCAAATACAATTCCCTGTAAGACATCATGGAATAGAGTTTAGTAATATTGCTCACCAGCTTTGCATAATACTGTAGCACGGGAAATACCCAGAGATGAAAGCTGATAATAAGAAATCTTAGAAGATTCTACTTTTTCATGTTCAATCATTAGCATATCATTAGCATATCATTAGCATATCATTAGCATCAAATGCAATCTCCTAACTCAAGCTAACTCTCTGTTGGGACTTGTGTTGCCTTTTGCCCTAAAAAAAAATGTCAGGCTAGGCAATATTAAACCATGCAAATCTAATATGTGTTATTAGACACTCTAGTGCTAGTGCCTGGTAGACATAATAGCTGATGATTGATGAAAGGAAAAAGGAAAAAATTGATGATTAATTGTGCAGTATACTCCTCCTTGTTGTTCAACATGCCTTGAATAAATAGGGCTCATGCTTAGTGTATTTTTTAACTTTTGTTTTATGTATTATGAGAATGCCAACATGACAAACTACAAGATGACCAATGTAATACTGGAAAGGATGATTCTCACTTCACTTTCCTTTTTTGGAGAGCTAGGGGTATATACATGCCCTTTATTAAATTTTAATTTTCAATGCAAATCCAATTTATTTTGCTCATGCTGAACATGTTTGTAGATGGTACACTGATATTTTAATCAGTGGACATTGAAAACAGTAATCTTGTTTGGAGTTTTATATATATATATATATATATATATATATATATATATATATACAGTATGTAGGAGAGCGAGCTGTGCAAGGAGGGGGAGGAGCCCCACCCTCTGTGAGCTGACAGGAAGGAAGAGGGAGAGAGGAAGTGCTGCTGGGAGAGAGAAAGGGTTGCTGGGGAATGAGAAGCAAAGTGTGTATGGTCTCAGAGTTTCTGTATGCGCTCCCTTTAGGGTGTGAAAGGAAAGGGGGCCCTTGTCAGGGCTTTGAAGAGCAAAGTGTGTGCTTCTCAGGGCATGGAAAACCAAAGAAAGTTCTTCTCAGGACTTTGAAACAACTGCCACATGAAAGGGGATTCCCCTCTGCTGCGTTATCTGAGTGAAGTTTGTCCTGCCAAATAAATCCATCAACCGTTCCACTGTGTATGTGTATTGCGGACCGGAGAAGTTCCCAGCAACCAATGCAGGGGTTGGCGGTTAGTGTCTGTGTCATGGAGATGCTTGGTTCTTTTCAGGTTTTTTTCCACCTCTACAGGACATAGGATGGATCAAATAGTGGTATGTAGGCTCCTGTGGGTTAAATTATAAGCTGTATGTTTGCAGTATGTATTTTACTTTTCTGTGCTGGTTCATATTTATACTGGGTTTCCGGGTTTCTAAGTAATTATCTTTTGGTGCCAATATCTCTCTTTTAAGCATTCCTCTGTGCAATATTAGGTTTTTCCCTGAAATGTTGGATTGAATAAATCTCCCCTGTTTTGACGCATTTGGCTTTATTGTAATCTACCTTGGAGTGCTGTCATATTTCCGTATATATATAGTCCACAGGGTAGCCAGCACTCATGAAAAAAGGTTTAAATTGCCTGGGTGCAGTATCAAAAATTCCAATATATAACCATCAAGAAAGAACCGCACTCTCAGGTCTTATATGAATTAAAGAAAATAATTTATTGTTAAATGCGAGACTAATGTTTCAGCTTCCTACGAGGCCTTTCTCAAAGTGTCTAAGAGATTGTAAAAATGCATTAAATACAAGAGTTGGCGGGAAACCAGACAAATTAAATCTGACGTAGTGACATAGTTATTGAAACGTGAACGTGAAAAATGCATAGCACATATATAAATAGCAACTATAAATAATTTAAACGTTTAAAACAATAAATAAATCTATTTACAGTTAAAAACATGGTATTATGTAACTCTGTTTCTGGAAGTAAGTAACTACTTACTTCCTCAACACAGCATTAAACAATGTTACAAAAAACATCCAAAGTTTGAGTTTAGATAACAGGCCTGTTAAGAGACTCCATATCCATCTTTTGTACTAATTGGTTTATCAAGTATCAAAACTATCGCTCGCTTTGCGGCTAAACAGCCCTCACAGTTAAATTAAATTTTTTTTTCCAGTTTTACTCACCACAGTGTGTCCTTTTTATGTTAATATCCTTATGTAAGTGTAGCCCTTCAGTTTAAGATCTGTGGCTTTTTTAATGTGGGGGCGTATGAGGCTAATACTTCTCATGTTTATACATTGGGACCGTGATGAACCGTTAAGCTGGCCATAGATGCAAAGATCCGATCGTATGAATCATCGTACAATCGGACTTTCCCATCTCCCGACCCGCCACTAAACATTCAGATCAAAGTCTTACCAGTCAGATTAGTTAAAGAACAGATCAGCAATGTTCTGCCCCTGACAGCAATTGTACGATATCTATGTCCAACCAAAGCTAGTGACAGTCTCCCACTGAAAATCGTACGATCGGCAATACACGCAGAGATATTATCGGCAGCCGACAGAAATTTTCTAACCTGTCCGATCGACCAAACGACTGATCTCCGCCGGACGAAAAATGTCGGGACTCTCCACACACGGTCCGAAAATTGTACGAATCCTCGTTTTTTACGATCAGATCTTTGCGTCTATGGCCAGCTTTAGGCTATGTAAATCTCATACTATGTGTCACAAACTATACGTAAACACTCTCATTATACCATTCTTCAGTGCAATAAATCCATGCCATAAAAACAGTGTTGTAACTTCTCAAATATATAAGTGTACGGAAGAAAATTCATTAATATCCCTATCAACCAAATAAACCCAATTCCTAAATCCAATTGACTAAATATATACACATTATCATGTTGTTAATGTACATCTACTGCTTAACAACACCTGTACATATGTAAGTGTAAATTAATCCCATGGGGTTAAAAGAAGAAATAATAAATACATAAAAAATAAACATAATACCAAAAGACTAAAAAAAATTAGAAAATGAAAAATGTGCAAAAAGATCCCGGTATCAAACTCTATTTAGAGTCCCAGTATATAGTTCTTTTTAAACCGTCTCATGATATAGGGTTGTTGAAACTCCGAGTTTACCCCTCTTAAATCCACAGTAAGTGTAAGTGGGGTATATGTCAGATCTGTGTGCCCATTCACAATATACCAAAAAAAGGTGAGGATGCAATGCTGTTGTAAAATGGTGTACCTACGGTACCTCCAAACTTTTATTTGTGCAGAAAGTGGCCCAAACGTTTCAGGAGCCTCACGCTCCTTTCCTCAGTGGGTAAGTGCACATGTGAATCAATTACACGTGTCATACAAAAACCCTCACGATCTCCATCCCCCCTCCCACAAGTTCAAACTATCCAATGGTCAGGGGGAGTCCATATGCGTCAATTTCGTCCATAGGAATTAGCATGCAATGGATTATCGGCTCACCGGAAGTGATGTTATGCCAACCAGGACGTATATATTCGGCTCCATTTTGCCAACCGGTTGATGCAAGTCTCATTCCCTTCCGGAAGTGATGTCATGCCAACCAGCCTCTAGACGAACGGCGCCATCTTGCTAATCATTGAATATTCACCTACTGTGACTTAATGCAGAATTTGCAGAATTAAGGTTCTTCAATGTAAAAAGCAGAAGTGTTTTGTGAACTTGTGACAACTGTGGGGATTACAAACAAAAATATTCAAGAAAAATACATAATTTTATCCAAACTTGAGAACATCATATCCATGTATCACTGTGCAAAAAACAATAAGACCAAAACTAAATATACTATAACAAATCTATATACACTGTGGGAACTGCACACCATGCTGCCTACCCTTCAGAACAATATTATAATACACACATATATACTCAGAAAGATAACACTCAGTTTATATAAACCAATGATACTCAATATGCTCATTTAAGCCATGTCGTGTAACAGTGTTAAGTCTAAATGTCCATCTCGCTTCACGTTGCAATAGTATTCCAACCCTATTGCCACCCCTCTTTGGTCTGAATACTTGTTCTAATATTTGGAATCTCAATAGTGGTGCATTGTGTCCTTTCTCTTTGAAATGTCTAGCGATTGGAGTATTTTTTATCTGTGGCAATATCAGACTTATGCTTAGATATCCTATCTTTAGCATATTGTATAGTCTTACCAACATATCTCAATCCGCAAGGACATTTTAGGTAGTATACCCAATATGTACTTAAACATATGTGGTATCCTGAGATTTTCTTTGCTTTCCCCGTGATGGGGTGCATCACTTGGTCCCCCTTAATAATGCTGTTACATTGTGCACTATTCCTACAAGGAAATGTGCCATCATGTGGTTTTGTAAGGAAAGTTTGTTTTAATGTATTTTCTTCAAAATCAGCATGGATAAGTCTATCTCTTGAATTCTTCCCTCTCTTAAATGCAAACAGAGGTTTCTCTTTGAATAGGCTCCCAAACTGAGGATCATCCTGTAAAATATGCCCATTTCTCAAGATTATACTCTTAATCAGATTTGATTGGGGACAATAAGTTTGTACACACACTGATCTATTGTGCGGTGTACTGAGTTTACTACTAAGTAGATATTCTCTATTAGTCTCATACATTCTATGTTCGCCATCCTCAAGGGTCCCGTGCCGATTTTAGTTTAAGGTCCTCAATTCTCTTTGGCAATATAACCTCACTGCTCACTATTCTCTTGATGCGAAGCATCTGACTGAAGGGAATTGATCGTACCTGTGATCTTGGATGGAAGCTACCAGCATGTAAATAGCTGAAAGTAGCCATTGGTTTCTGGTAGAGATCAGTCTCTAACCTGCCTTCACCCTTGTAAATTCTCACATCCAAGAATTCCACTGCTTCTCGGGAGAAAGTACAGGTAAATTTAATTGTAGCATGACACCTATTCAGATAGTCTACAAAATCAATAAGTTGTTGTTTAGACCCAGTCCATATCACAAAACAGTCATCTAAATAGCGACACCACCAATGTAAATACTCAGAAAAGGAGTGTTTTGTTTCCACATAACATTTTTCAAATGCCGCCATAAAGATGTTGGCATGTGAGGGTGCCATATTTGCCCCCATAGCCGTCCCCTGGATCTGTTCATAAAATGTTGAGCCAAACCGGAAATAATTCTTGGTTAATACTATCTGTAATAGTGTTATAAGAAATTCAATTAGTCTAGGATCAAGATATATTTGTTCAAATCTTTCTCTACAGGTCTGTATCCCTTCTCCATGTGGAATCAATGTATATAGACTCTGTACATCAAGAGTTGCTAAAATGTAATCGTTAGTTGGCATTTGGATCTCTCTTAATTTATTCAAAAAATGTGGCATATATCTCAGGAAAGATTGCCCTTCCTGGGCCAATGGTTGCAAAAATGTGTCCAATAGAATGTATGAGACTAATAGAGAATCTCAGTCTTTTTCAACTTATGAAAGTTCATCATGCAAAGGGGTAAGGAGGATTCACCTGCTATTAACACCTGCATCAGGTTGAGATTTTCTGGCGATCCAAAGGGAGAGATTCATCTTGTATGGGCTGGGCGCTCTAAGCCGTCGCTGGTCTGGAGGCCACCGACTGATCGCATGTATCCTGTATTTTCGCTCCCACATGGCCCAGAGTATTCAAGTGGCTGAACAAGTCTGTGGAAGGAGGATTCACCTGCTATTAACACCTGAATCAGGTTGAGGTAAGAGCCATTTAACTCCGGAAGTTGATAGCCTGATGTGGAGCTTACCCCAATAGCCTATTGTTTGTCCGTCTATGCCATGCTCCGAAACCATGTTATCGCATGATGAACTTTCATAAGTTGAAAAAGACTGCATCGAGCATACCTACCCTATAGGGTTAACATATATTTCTCTGGTGAATGCCAGTAACACGTAATACAGGGATTGATAAGTATGATTTTCAACTCCTCTACGGATGGTGCTATTGGCTGGTGTAAAAACATTGGTTATTGTGAATGGGCACACAGATCTGACATATACCACACTTACACTTACTGTGGATTTAAGAGGGGTGAAGCTCGGAGTTTCAACCACCCTATATCATGAGACAGTTTAAAAAGGACTGTATACTGGGACTCTAAATAGAGTTTGATACCGGGACCTTTTTGCACATTTTTCATTTTCTAATTTTTTACTTTATTTGTAAGTCTTTTGGTATTATGTATTTTTGATATATTTATTATTTCTTCTTTTAACCTCCGTGGGATTAATTTACACTTACATACAGTATGTACAGGTGTTGTTAAGCAGTAGATGTACATTAACGACATGATAATGCGTATATATTTAGTCAATAGTCATCATTAATTGGGTTTATTTGATTGATGGGGATATTAATGAATTTTCTTCCGTACACTTATATATTTGAGAAGTTACAACACTGTTTTTATGGCATGGATTTATTGCACTGAAGAATGGTATAATGAGGGTGTTTACGTATAGTTTGTGACACAGCCTAAAGTTTCATCACGGTCCCAGTGTATACACATGCAAAGGATTAGCCTCATACACCCCCACATTAAAAAAGCCACCAATCTTAAACTGAAGGGTTACACTTACATAGGTATATTAACATAAAAATGACACACTGTGGTGAGTAAAATATATATATATATATATATATATATATATATATATATATATATATATATATATAGTAAGATTTTCCAGCTTCTGACTTTTTTCATCCAGCTGCAGTCTGAAGAATAAAAACAAAATTTGATTGTTTGCCATGCTTTACTGCCAAGGTGCAAATTTGCCCAGATGCACAATATCATTAGCGTTATGTGATTAAACAGAAACATAGCAATAGAAATGTTGCCCACCAAGTAGTGCAGTGAATTGCAAACCTACAGAAGACCGTAAGGGTCATTTATGCCGATAAGTGCAGTGAGCAAAGTGCAATTTCAAGCACAATTGGCATTTTCTCACAGTATATTTTCCAAGAATCTATTCCATTCAGTGTTTGTCATGCGAGTGAACCCTGATGATGGTAGGAAAATTAATTGTAATTGTCAAATAACAAATTGTGAGCTCAATAATCCACTTGGTGCATGTTTGGTGAAGCATATTGTATTTAAAAGGCACTGGCGATATCTAGTGCTGTCCATGAAATTATGAAACACCTATGAAATATGTATCAATCGTTGGAGCAGCACACTGTTGGGCCTTTCCTAGAAATTGCAGGTTTCCAGATCACAGGTAAAAAGTAATGTTCTTTATTTTAACATCCAATTAATGACAAGTAGCGTCTGAGGTCTGACGAGTTTCGTGTTTGCCAGTAACCCGCCCCCACCCTCGTCTGGGCGATGTATCTCTGCGCCTGCAGCCTACTACAGCCGGCTGCAGCGTGCACGATCTTCCGGGGGGGCCCTGCGGGGGTGCAGGCCCTGGCCCATTTGCACCCCCAGTAGTTACACCCCTGGTGTTTGCACACTTCCTCAGAGACCTCACTTCCTGTCATAATGCACATTATTTAAACCCGCCCTACCAATTAATATATTAACTATTCAAATATATTTAAATTCATTTAAAATAGATTGTCAGAATTAATTAGTTAAAAACAATTAAATTAATCAGATTCACAGTAAATGTTCAGTTAATATCTGTCAGAATTTATACATTAATTCTTAAACATTTTCCATGTTTAAAAGTCTTGCATTACATCCTGTTCGATAGTCCTAATTCAATCATGGGTCATAATTCCCCTCTGGAAACTCATACAACAAGTTTAATATTGTAGCAACATATAAGGTTACTTAAAATAAAGTAGTGATTTCAATAAATGTAACCATCCCTGATTCTAAAGTAGCAACTAATGTCAAAGACTGAATTTAGCTGTTCAGGTTCTTGGGTATGTAATTTATAAATCCATCTCACTTCTGCTTTTAACAATTTTGCCTGCAAATCCCTCATCTCGGGCCTAAAGTTACCCTCTCTACTCCTTGTAATGAGATCCATTTATTATCCCCCCCTGTTGCATTCGTTGAAGTGTCTCGATACAGGGCTGTTCTCATTCCCAGATTTAATGTTATTAAAGGAAGTGTTCAGTGTAAAAATAAAAACTCGGTAAATAGATAGGCAGTACAAAATAAGAAATGTTTCTAATATAGTTATTTTGAAAAAATGTAATGTATAAAGGCTGGAGTGATTTGATGTATAACAAGTCAGTCAGGACATTACTTCCTGCTTTTCAGCTCTCTTGGTTTACACTGACTGGTTACCCTAGTTACCAGGCAGTAACCAATCAGAGATTTGAACGGGGGGCCACATGGGTCATATCTGTTGCTTTTGAATCTGAGCTGAATGCTGAGGATCAATTACAAACTCACTGAACAGAAATGTACCATGTGGCCCCCCTTCAAGTCGCTGACTAGCTCAGAGTTATAGAGCTGAAAAGCAGGAAGTTGGATTCTGGCTGTTTTATTAGCTATCTGTTCACTCCAGCTTTTATACATTACATTTTTGGCTAAATAACTATATTAGAAACATTTTTTATTTTGCACAGCCTCTCTATTTACCCAGTTTTTATTTTCACACTGAACTATTCCTTTAAGATGTTTTCTTATTCAACTTTTTAGATTTCTGATGGTACACCACATGTACTGACATTTCAAGCAAGTTATTAAATAAACAACGGACTTTGTATTACAATTAATGTAACTTCTAATTTGATGTGTCTCCTGCGTCACACTACAAGCAAAAGTACTGGACACTCAAACTACTTTCCATGTGACACACCTCGTGGATCCACATCTAAAAATAGGCTAGCTAACCATGTTTCTGATCCCAGTTCCTTATTAAACATACTCGGTGCTAATGTCATTCCCAAGGTCAGAGCTTTCCTTACTACTACTTTAATACAGGTATAGGATCCCTTATCCGGAAACCCGATATCCAGAAAGCTCCGAATTACGGAACGGCTGTCTCTCATAGACTCCATTTTATCCAAACAATCCATATTTTTAAAAATGATTTCCTTTTTCTCTGTAATAATAAAACAGTAGCTTGTACTTGATCCCAACTAAGATATAATTAATCCTTATTGGAAACAAAACCAGCCTATTGGGTTTATTTAATGTTTACATGAATTTCTAGCAGGAGACATATCAAATTAGAAGTTACATTAAGTGGCAAATTTACTTATGGTCGAAAATATCTAGGGTTAAAGTGCTTACATGGCACTTCGGTAGGTTTTAGGTGGCAAAGTAGGGGGTCAAAGTTTTTTTAAAGAGACAGTACTTGACTATCGAATGGTCGAATAGTCAAACGATTTTTAATTTGAATTGTTCGATTCAAAGTCGTAGTCAAAGGTCGAAGTAGCCAATTCGATGGTTAAAGTAGCCAAAAAAAACATTCGAAATTCTATTTTTTTTTTATTCTATTCCTTAACTCTGACTAAGTAAATGGGCACCTAATTGTAATACAAAATCTGTTGTATATTTAATAACTTGCTTGATATGTCAGAAACAGTATGTGGGGTGTACCATCAGAAATCTAAAAAGTAGAATAAGAGAACACCTTCATAGCATTAGGGATGGGCACATTTTTTCACCTTGTAACGCTGCAGAAATGACACCCATAGACTTGTAAGGCATAGTGAATCAAAAATATTTTTGACAAAACAGGTCAAATTCACCCAAGTCTGAATAGCATTAAATCTGGGAATGAGAACAGCCAAGTATCAAGACACTTCAACAAATGTAATGCTGGTGGGGGGGAGTAATAAATGGATTGCAGTACAAGGAGTAGAGAGGGTAACTTTAGGCTCGAGAGGGGGGATTTGCAAGCATATTGTTAAAAGCAGAAGTGAGATGGATTTATAAATTACATACCCGACAACCTGAAGGGCTAAATTCAGTGGTTGACATTAGTTGCTACTTATAGAATCAGGGATGGTTACATTTATTGAAATATTTTAAGTAACTTAGATGTTGCTACAATATTAAACTTGTTGTATGAGTTTCCAAAAGGGAATTATGACACGTGATTGAAATAGGACTAGCGAACAGGATGAAATGCATGACTTGTGAAAGGAAAGGAAGCATAAAAATGGTTCTTATTTAATTTAAGAACTAATATATAAATTCTGACAGATATATTAACTGAACATTTTCTGTGAATCTGATTAATTTAAATGTTTTTAAACAATTAATTATGACAACTGATTTTAAATGAATTTAAATAAATAGTTAATATATTAATTGGTATGGCGGGTTAAAATGTGCATTATGACAAGAATTTTAATGTGCATTATGACAAGAAGTGAGGTCTCTGAGAAAGTGTGCAAACATGAAACGCGTCAGACCTCAGACGCTACTTGTAATAAATTGGATGTTAAAATAAAGTACATTACTTTTTAACTGTGATCTGGAAACGTGCAATTTCTTGGAAAGGCCCAGGAGTGTGGTGCTCCAACGATTGATTTATTGGTGATGTTTTTTCCTAGTGACGGACTCGGGGCGGTGGCACTCGGTTCACATAGTGTATGGTAAGACTCACTGTATGCTGACTAAGACTATATATGTGTTTCCTGTATGTGGAGTCTAAGCAAATCATGCCGACTCCGTAATTGAAGTGAAAGGTTTGGGGCAAGAGGCACCCGGACCATTAACTATTAACGGTGAGCAGCACACAGGTCATAAGAGAATTTGTAGCAGGAGTTGGAGATTATCGATCCACACTTTGTTTAATTACTGTGGAACCTGTGAAAGGTGCTGGACAATATTTGTTGTAGCACGTGGCACATATCAAATATGTACCTTGTTCTTTCCTTGTTTTAAAAAAAATATGTTTTTATTTCTTTGCTTTTAGTGGCAATAACAATTTAACACTTGTGTTTAGTTTGGAGTGCCCATGCATATCTGATAGCACTCTATTATACAGATTTTAGGTGGTACTTACACTTTACTTACATGTCATGCATCCGCTGTTAGTCAGGAGTGCCAGTAGCAGTTTGTCACGGAGCGGATCAAGATGGCAGCACCCAGCGCCACATTCTGTCATCCAGTCACTCTAAACGTGTTAAAATTCTTAATTTAAGGGCACCAAGTTCACAGGTTCAATGCCCGATTATAGGTCACATTAACTTGGCTTTCCTGGGTGCTCATAATTCTATTACTATTGATTACTGTACTTTTGACCCTTTGCCTGGACCCTGACTTCAATCCTGGGCTGCCTGTCTTTGAACGCTTGCCTGTATCCTGTTCTCCACCCCTCTGGTTACCTCAAACTGGTCTTTTTGCCTTGCCTTTTTGTGCTTCCTTCCTTCCACACAATAGGAGCCGCTAAGCCCCTTACATTGTTAGAGTGAATATAGAACAGTTAGACAATGTTTGGCAACAGTGCTAGGTAATATTTTTAATATGTGATGAAGGCATGCTCAGTGAACATTCTACATTTATTTACACTTTACATTCATCTTTATTGTACATGGTAAGTCAACCATTTATAAGTGGTACTGATACTGTGCTAGCACTCTGCCCATTAACCTTTATGCCTCAGTCCTGCTTTTTCAGCACACACTGTTTAATTCGTTCTCAGTGTTTACAGGAAGAATAATAAGCAGGGTAAATGACAATGGGCAGTGAAAATATGTTTGGCATACACTTTGACAACTTATACCTTTTTTACACTTTTAAGTTTGTCTTTCTCTTGAGTTATTTAAAGTTATGTTTAAAAGTAGATGGAAAGGAGGGCGTGTCCAAGATGGCGGTCTGAACAGTCCGGATTTTGAGCGGCTCCTCTCTCAATACTGATCCTGAGCAAGATAGTCACTTTATTTTACTGCTTTGAAAGCTGATACAGGTGTCGGAAAGTATGGGGAAACATACCAACCAGTCCAAGGCGGAGGGAACGAACAAAGTGGATAAATATCTACAATCTTCCCAGCCTGACACCGACCACGCGGGAGATTAGGACGCCGCCCAGGCCTCCCGGCCGGGAGATATGGCTGAGGCGCCACAGCGGCCTGCAGAACCCTCCAATACTGAGCTATTAACAGCTATAACCAGCGCACACTTGTCGACTACAGCCCATCTTGAAACTATAAAGATTGATATATCGCTACTGCGACAGGACCTGCAGAATTTGCGAACTACGGAGGCCAAAACACGCATCGCATCGCTTGAAGACACGCTGGCGCCTGTGCCAAATAGCATCACGGAGCTGCTGGGACAGTTAGTACTGCTTACCGATCGAGCCGAGGATCTGGAAAACCGCAACCGGCGGAATAACCTGTGACTTGTGGGCCTACCGGAACAAAGCGAGGGTAAGTCCCCTGAAGCGTTTGCTGAAAGCTGGCTAAAAACCACGTTGGGCGATACTACCTTCTCTCCCATGCTGGTGATAGAGAGAGCCCACCGCATACCCACGCGACCCTTGCCCCCCGGAGCCCCTCCTCGGCCATTTATTATGCGCTTCCTTAACTACAGGGATCGTGACGCAGCACTGGTTGGAGCACGGCGCGTGGGAAGTACAGAAGCAAAGCTTCGTTCCTGGATGTTAAAAGACGGCTCCGGGCTGCTGGGCTACCCTACGCGATGCTTTATCCGGCGAGGTTGCGGGTGGTGCACGAAGAACACACACACTTCTTTTTGACCCCTGGGGAGGCGGATCGCTGGCTCATGCTCCAAAATATTGGGCGACCCCCCAGGCAAAGCCCACCGCGTGAATAACGTGGACGAAGCATGTCAGCTAGTTTACGTCCTGACAACAACAATGGATGCATTAAGTAGGCTACTAACGCGGCTCAACTGAGTGACTTCTCTGCTGCACATTCTTGCTTCCTCCCGGCAGGCTAGCCCCACATGTTACAGTATCTTCGCTGTATCCAGCTGCTTGCATACTACGCGATACTATTGATGGTCCTGCTGGATTGTACCCACTCACAGTAGCTCACTTATACTGCAACTCCTGAAGCTGGACTGTGGCAACGACTTCGTTGATCTATGACGAGTACCAAATTTCCCCCGAGGTTTTCCCTTCAAAATGTCTATCCCAGCTCGAGTACCACTGCCTGTGCAGTTTCCCTACTGGTATCCGGCGATCCACGCAGCGGATTCTATACTCGATCAGTGCCTTTTATCGTATTGGCTCCACACCTGGCTCACCGAATTACTGGTAATGTGCACTTTCTTAGACTAGGGGCATGATGCGGTCTGGGACAACCGTAGATTCTGCTATACCCCTCAGGAGCCATTTCTACTGTGGCTGTTGCCACTCTGCTGGATGCGGTACCCAGCCATCTGTAAGTTTCAGTTCGTTCGGAATAGCTGGCATGGTTGTTGAGGTTTTTTTTTTTTTTTTTTTTTTCTAACCTTGGCCTAGTACCTACCCCCTTTACTACCTGTTTTTCTCACGCACACTATTTGCTGTGCTCTGGCCGGGACTTATCTGCTAGTTATACATTGACCCCCTTTCCGGTGACTGTCTGCATTATAGACTAAGCATCCATGGGAGAGGATCTGCATTTTTTCCTTTTTCTTTTTCTCTTGACGACGTTTCCTACAATTTGGAACAGTTCGGGGTATAAGGCCCACCCAGGTTGGGGGGATGGGCAGGGTGGGGGTTTTTGGGGTATTGTAAATATATATCTATGTGATGTTCTGGTTGTGCACCAAGTATCTACTTTTCCATGTCTGTAATTTTGAATGCGAGTCAATGCTTCTGATATGCCTTTACTGTTGGATTCCTATGCATGATATATTATCCTGTCCCTGTGATACCGTCTGGTTCAATGGCTAATATCAAATTGCTGACCTGGAATGTTCGAGGGTTAAACGAAATTTAAGCGGGCGCTCATCTTAGACTATATTCATAAATACAGGCCTGACCTTACGCTATTACAGGAGACACATCTCACGGGGCAGAAGCTCCTGGCTTTGAAAAGTACTGGGTAGGGCACACGTATCATGCTCCTTTCTCTACACATTCCAGAGGTGTTACTATCCTCGTTAGGAGGAATACGGCATTTGAGTTTTTATCGAAACAGATTTTTACGGAAGGTATATAATTCTCCATTGTAAATTGAATAACCGCCCTATAATTGTAATTAACATTTATGTCCCTCCCCCCTTCAATATTGAATTACTGAACTTAGTCTCACAGAAACTGGTTGGGCTCCCCCCGGACCCTGTATGTATACTTGGGGACTTTAATGCAATGACCAATCCGGCTATTGATCGGTCTAGTGGCTCAGATGCAGCCACACCACACCTGGTTCAATGGATGGAGGGAATGGCTCTATCAGACGTATGGAGGTGGAAATACCCCACTGCTACCCAGTTCTCTTGTCATTCGGCGAGTCACTCCTCTTTGTCACGAATAGACTTAGCACTAGCGACTGCTGATTTTGTTAAACTGGTGGTTGACTTAAAGTACTTGCCTAGGTCACACTCGGACCACTCTCCCCTGCTAGTTGAGGTACGGATTGGGCCTAACTCGAAACATAGAATATGGCGGCTTTCTCCCCTATGGCTGACGGATGACATAGTAGCTGACCATTATATTCAGAAATACAAAGAATTCTGGGATCTGAATGTGGGATCCGCGAACCCTATTATAACTTGGGAAGCATCTAAAGCGGTTGCTAGGGGGGATGTTATATCAGCCGTTAATATGTCCAGGAAAGATAAGAAAGTTCAGGTTGAACTAGCTGAAAAGGCTGTTAAAGAGGCCAAACAGATGTTAGCGCAGGACAAGAGTGCCAAAACAGAGGAAGCTCTGCAAACTGCACAGAGAAACTTAGCTATTTTGTATACTGCTCTAACTCGGAAAAGGCTGCTATATAGTGCACAGAAATCCTTTGATTTAGGGGATAAAAATGGCAAAACTTTGGCCCATTTGGCTAAGCTTACTGCCCCCTCCTCTCCAGTACTGCATCTCATGATGGCCCAAGGTATTCAAATTACTGATCCTGAAGACATAGCAGCTGAGTTTGCCACCAATTTCAAAGCCTTATACTCTAAAAGCCAGAACACATCTAAGGCAGTGATTGACCTTTACTTAGAGGACCTACCCTTTCCTAGCTTGGACCAAGATAAAAGAGCATTTTTGGACAACCCCCTGACTGAATCTGAAATTAGGGACACAATTCTCAGCTTACCTCCCCAGAAGACCCCAGGGCCAGACGGCCTGCCGGCGGCCTGGTATAAGTTACATTTAGAGACGGTTGTTCCCAAACTAAAAGACACCTATGCTGCTGCCTGGGAGGCTGGCACTCTCCCCGACTCATTTTATTCTGCGCTGATCACATTGATCCCGAAGGACGGGAAAGACATGTCACGTTGGGACTCTTACCGTCCTATTTCATTGATTAATACTGACATAAAAATCTTAGCCAAATTACTAGCAACTCGGCTCAGCAAAGTTATTGCTTCTCTCATCCACAGTGATCAGACAGGGTTTATGCCCAACAAAACAACGGTGGTTAATATCCGTAGGCTCCATACTCACATCCAATTGGCCACCCAGAGGGGGTATGGTGGAGTAATAGCCTCTTTGGACATATCAAAAGCATTTGACTCTGTCGACTGGGATTATTTGTGGCGGGTTTTGGAACGATTTGGAGTGGGTCCCACCTTCATTAATTGGATACGTCTCATGTATAAACAGCCAATGGCCCAGATACGGGTCAATGAGATACTATCCCCCCAATTTATTCTTGAAAGAGGTACGAGGCAGGGCTGCCCCCTATCGCCACTGCTTTTTGCTCTGGCGATAGAGCCGCTAGCTCTCAAGATACGTGGAGCACAGGAGATTAAAGGCTTACTAATAGGCAGACTTGAGGATAAAATCGCCCTCTACGCGGACGATGTTATTCTGTTCCTAGCGGATAAAGATAGGTCTCTGGAAGTGACCCTGACGGTTCTGACTGAATTTGGAGACATTAGTGGGTTAAAAGTCAACAAATCTAAATCCTCGCTTTTTTCTCTGGATAGGGACACCCCGAGTGGGCAAGTAAGTGGATTGAGTTGGGTGTCTAAATTTAAATACCTGGGTGTTGTTATCATGCAGGACCATTCCCAATATATCGCAAACAACCTAGAACCGACTGTGCAAAAGTTTAACCGGGCCGCCGTCCAATGGCTCAAGTTACCTCTGACTATTTGGGGTCGCTCCAACTTATTTAAGATGATTTTCTTGCCCAAGCTGGTATACCCTCTACTGCACTCCCCAATCTCAATCCCTGATGCCTTTTTTAAGAAACTAAACTCGAGTATTACATCATTTATCTGGTGCCACGTATGTCACTGAAATTACTGACAGCGCCAACTGAAAAAGGTGGTTTAGCGCTCCCGAATATTAAAAACTATTAGCTAGCTGGCCAAATCTCCTACCTGCACTCTTGGTTTCACTCAGACCTGGATAATCCGACTACTCTACTACAGGCATCCATCATAGGTTCGCTAGAAGCTCTTCGCAATGCCCCATACAGGCGCCTCAAGGACTCCCCTCACCTACCAGAGGTTATGGCACTTCCCATCCACTTATGGAAGAAACAATATAAACCTGTAGATCTGCCCCCCTCACATATTTCTCCTAAACTTCCTTTGTGGAAGAATGCTGATCTCCCTCATTTCCATAGTTTGCCAGATTTCCAGTATTGGCCAAAATTGGGCGTCAGACATATTGGTGACCTAGTCAGTGGAGAGTTGTTTATGTCATTAGAACACCTATGTGGGAAGTTACTCAATCCTACCATTCAACTTTATCGCTATCTGCAATTGCGACATGCCTTTAAGGCTCAATTTGGTTCCTTAACTATCACTTGGGTAAGCTCGAAACTTGAATCTAGACTGTGGGATCCACAGACCAAGAAACTGCTCTCGGATATATATAGGCTACTCCTGGACCCAAAGGTAGAACCATTTACTAAGTCCTATCCTAAATGGTCTCAATTAGGGATGTAGCAAACTGTTCGCCAGCGAACTAGTTCGCGCGACCTTCGACTGTTCGCGTCCGCCGCAAGTTCGCGAACGTCGCGCGACGTTCGCCAATAGGCGTTCGCGTCAAAATCGTTCGACCATTCGATCGCTAAAATCGAACGATTTTCGTTCGAATCGAACGATCGAAGCCATTGGATTGAATGAAATCATTCGATCCAATGGCTTCGATCGTTCGATTCGAACGGAAATCGTTCGATCGAACGATTAAAATCCTTCGATCGTTCGAATCGAACGATTTTCGGATGTTCGAAGTTCGCGAACTGTTCGCAAACTGTTCTCATTTTTTGCCGGTGTTCGCGAACGGCGTTCGCGAACACATTGTCGGCGGTTCGCTACATCCCTAGTCTCAATATATCCCAGAACTTGATCATGAGCAATGGGAGGAAGCTACTGGGAGTAGATATGGGTCCTTGATATCCACTCGGGACAAAATGATACAATTTAAGGCTGTACACCAACTATATATCTTAGATTGAAACAAATAGGTAGGTCGGTGGATGGAAAATGTCATAGATGTCAAACCCTCAATGCAGGATTCTTTCACATGGAGTGGGAATGTGAGGTAGTTTCTCGCTTTTGGTCAGCGGTTGTCCAATATTTAAGCCAAAATCTTGACCTCCCGGTAGTAAAATCCCTGCTAGTGTGTCTCTTAGGGGTGGTGGAGGAGCTGGTGCCTCTAAACAAAACCAGGAATCTTTTACGGGCTACACTCTTTTATGCCAAAAAGCTGGTGGTGATGAGATGGATGAGTCCATACCCTCCCAATATTAAACAGTGGCAGGAATTGATAAATAACACGCTACCACTTATTAAATTGACCTACATTGCCAGAGGTTCACCCACAAAGTTTGATAAAATTTGGGCTTCCTGGGTTGATGCCAATCCCGGTATCTCACTCCCAGAATCACCACAATAGTGGATAAGATTCATTCTGCCTGCTCTACATATGCTTTAATACTGATCTGTACATGTAATGATGTCTCGGTGCACAGCCTTGTATGTGTCTGTTTTGTTGTGTGTTTAAAAACCAGAAATAAACATCTTTAAAAAAAAAGTAGATGGAAAGCTACTGGTGTGGTTTATTCCCAAAATATTACCATACCTGCTAAATGGCCATAGTAGCTCTCTCTGTTTGTATAAAATAGCAGCTGCCATACTACCTTGCTGTGATTTACAGTAAATTCCCTCTCCTCCTGCCTTGTGCCTTGCTGTTCTTTGCTTAGAAAACAGTAGGGAGAGGGGAGGGGGAAGGGGGGTGGAGGAGGATGATGCTGTGCAGGCCCCTGCCTGGGCCCAGAAGGTATAAGCCAAAAAAAGTAAATCTGATTCCAAAGCCGATGTGTGTAACTAGGAAGTACTATTTATAATTACTTGTTTGTTGGGACTACCTAAACTGGCAAAGATGATGTTTCTCTAGCTTCACTGAGATGAATATGAAAGCCTAGTAAAGCAAATTAATTTTGTTATTGTAATATACCCAGGATGATCTCAATGTTATTGTTGTCCTTTGCCTGACAAAAGTAAAGAAAACGTGTGCTCTAAAGGAAAGTGAATATCTGAATACACATCCATTTTCTTTAAATAATTTTGTATTCATTACACTACACAAGCCCGGGAAACCTTAATAATATAAAATAAAGTTGTTATAATTCCCTACACATGAGCCCAGTGTATAGTTTAGATGCCATATGTTAGGAAATGTAGGGGGGAAGCCAGTTACCCCCAAAAAATTACGCCCTTTGCAGCCTATCACCCTGAAAAAAGGAAAAGACGCTGACGTTTATTGGGAAACATTTTCAACTATTTTTTTAGGAACTCCTATCTACTCTATTGCACTTCGCCTGGTCGGAGGTGGCGAAGTCAAGTCTGGCGCAAGGTAACGAGGTAACGTTCAGTAAAATCTGCATCTTAGTGAATTTGCATAGTTACATCCATTCACCAGAGAGCAAATTCGACATGCGTTAGGGAGCAAAGTACAGTAAAGCTAGAGTCTCGAAGCTAACAAAGTTACACCGGCGACCGTTAGTAAACTGGCGAAGTTCTGAAATGACATCATGCTGGTAAATTTTGCCAGCATTAGTCACTTTTCCCTTTAGTAAATTTGCCCCCAAGTGTTTTATTTCGGATTATTTTTAAGGAAAAAATTGAGGCAGAAAAAATTTAAGTGAGATAAATAACACTCTCATTTTCTCTTACCTTATTTTTCTTGTTTCTGACCCACAATTAAAAATAAAGCAGAACCTATTCTTTATTGCTCCTATTGCTAGTATATATGGGTGTAAGGATCATTCATAAACAGAGATGAGAGGACTCAGAGAATGTGTAAAAGAGTGGAACACTTTTGGGTGGGGTAGGTGGGAACAGGTAGACTACCAAAATGGCAACAGTACCTGTATTAAAACTGTTTTCTAGGACAATAAAAAGTAGAACAGCTCATTAACGATTGCTTTGGCAAATACAATTCCCTATAAGACATCATGGAATAGAGTTTAGCAATATTACTCACCAGCTTTGCATAATACAGCTAATACTAGCTGAAAGGATAGAGGAAAAAATTGATGATTAAATGTGCAGTATACTCATCATCATTGTTCAACATGCCTTGAATAAATAGGGCTCATGCTTAGTGTATTTTTTTACTATTGTTTTATGTATTATGAGAATGCCAAGATGACCAATGTAATACTGGAAAGGATGATTCTCACTTTACTTTCCTTTGTTGGAGAGCCCTTTAATCAAATTTTAATTTTCAATGCAAATCCAATCTATTTTGTTCATGCTGAACATGTCTGCTCAAGGTTTATTACCCGTGTTTAATGTCAAGCCAAACAGGTTACAACGTTTCGGGGGCGTACCCCTTTGTCAAGTGATCTGTGCCTCCCACCTCCACCATTAAATATGTAAAAATCAAATGATTCCTTGGATTATGATAAAAGTCCAGAGTCCATGTAATAATTGAAGTATCCTTTATTTCAAATAAAGTCCAAACATAATCCAACACCTGAAAAGTTTGAAAACGTTTTGTTC
This sequence comes from Xenopus petersii, assembly GCA_038501925.1. Taxonomy (NCBI): domain Eukaryota; kingdom Metazoa; phylum Chordata; class Amphibia; order Anura; family Pipidae; genus Xenopus; species Xenopus petersii. The sequence continues at coordinate 73,171,435 of CM076683.1, read as the reverse complement.
AAAAAAAACAATTTGTTCCAAAAGAAAAAACAAATCAATAAGGGTTACAATCAAAATACAAGGTTATTAACCTAATATAGTTAAATGATTTAGGAAGGAATTAATCATACCGTTCCTTTTCTAACGAAAAATGATCAATTTAGGAGAATCTGTAGAAAGATGGAAACAAATTAGCAAGATAATTCAAAACTAGCAGAATGATACATTGTTACAAATAACATCTCAGGCTGAACTCCTCATTTAACTTCGGTGTCTGAGTTTGTAGCAGCCATATCCAATAAGCCTCACGCTGTGCCAATCTTATCTTGAGGCTTTGATTTGGTGTTTGTACCTTTTCTAATACCTGCCATCTTAATTGTGATGTCCTATGACCTGCTTCAAAAAAATGTTGGTATAAAAAAGTTTATTTTTTTCTTTTTATCACTAATTTAACACTGGGAGTTACAGGTATGTTGTAACACACCTGTTTGGCTTGACATTAAACACAGGTAATAAACCTTGAGCAGATTACGTATGCTGGAGTACTCCATTTTGTATCACTTGTTGGAGGTGCCATCCTCCTATGCCCCATGCACCGTGTACATTGAAGAGGGACCAGGTGTGCATCTGCATTTCATTGGCTGTGTAACTAGCAAACCAATGCAGGGGTTGCCGGGTAATGCGGCTAGCGTCTTTGTCATGGAGACACTTGGTTCTTTTCAGGTTTCGGTCCACCTCTACAACACATAGGACGGACTGAATGGTGGTATCTAGGCTCATGTGGGTTAAACAATAACCTGAATGTTTGCGGTATGGCTTTTACTTTTACCTCTGTGCTGGTTCATGTTTATACTGGGTTTGCGGTAAGATTTACCAGCTTCTGATTGGTTGCTATATGTTATAATGCTTGGGAAAAATTATTGGAGCTCATTATAAACCCTAGAAAGATTTGCATCTAAAAAGTGCTACCAGTCAAGTAATCAGCTTTTTTCATCCAGATACAATCTGAACAATAAAAGCAAAATTTGATTGGTTGCCATGGCTTACTGCCAAGGTGCAAATTTGCCCAGTTGCGCAATATGATTAGAGTTATGTGATTAAATAGAAATATAGCAATATAAATGTTGTTTAAATTGGGAATACAGACTATTTTGCTTTGCCCACCAACAAGTAGTGCAGCGAATTGCAAACGGTCATTTATGCCGATAAGTGCAGTGAGCAAAGTGCAATTTCAAGCACAATTGGCATTTTCTCACAATGCAGTATTTTGTCCAAGAATCTATTCCATTCAGTGTTTGGCATGCGAGTGAACCCTAAAAATGGTAGGAAAATGAATGGTAATTTGTCAAATAAAAAATTGTGAGCTCAATAATCCACTTGGTGCATGTTTGGTGAAGCACATTGTATTTAAAAGGCACTGGCGATATCTAGTGCTGTCCGTGAAATTATGAAACACTTATGAAATACGCATCAATCGTTGGAGCAGCACACTCCTGGGCCTTTCCAAAAAATCACATGTTTACAGATCACAGGTAAAAGTTAATGTTTTTTATTTTAACATCCAATTAATTACAAGTAGCGTCTGAGGTCTGACGCATTTCATGTTTGCACACTTCCTCTGAGACCTCACTTCCTGTCATTTAAACCCACCCTACCAATTAATATATTAACTATTCAAATGTATTTAAATTAATTTAAAATAGGTTGTCAGAATTAATTAGTTAAAAACAATTAAATTAATCAGATTCACAGTAAATGTTCAGTTAATATATCTGTCAAAATGTATATATTGAGTCTTAAATTAAATAAGAACCATTTTTCATTTTTCATCTTGTTCGCTATTCCTGATTCAATCATGGGTCATAATTCCCCTCTGGAAACTCATACAACAAGTTTAATATTGTAGCAACATCTAAGGTTACTTAAAATAAAGTAGTGATTTCCATAAATGTAACCTTTCCTGATTCTAAAGTAGCAAATAATGTCAAAGATTGAATTTCTCTAGCTTCACTGAGGATAATCTCAATGTTATTGTTGTTCCTTGCGCAACTTAATTGTGTGGCAAAACTAAAGGAAACATGTGCTATAAATGAAAGTGAATATCTCAATACACATCTATTTTTTTTTAAAAATAATTTTTTATATATAAGTCTGAAAAGACAAACTGTAGATCAACAGCCCTTAAAGGAGAAGAAAACCTGGAGAAATTAAACTTCTCCCGAAAAGTCATTACCCCTCCTGAAACACCAAATTAAAAGCTGTATAATTGTTACCATTTTTGTACATTATTGGATGAAACAATGCAGATATTTCCTAATTTGCTGTCACCATGTTCTTCTTTCTGTGTCACTTCCGCTCCAGCACTTCAATACTACTGCGCATGAATCTTAATCTGATCCTGCCACATCATAAAGTACATGCATTTTTATCAGACATCATCAGATAGAGCAGGTGTGGGCAGAGAGGTTGTCAATGGAGTTTGGGTAGGTCACGTGGCACAAACATCATCACTACATAGTGTAAAACCCATCTAGGCTAGGCTAGACCTTGTCTGACCAAGAAACAGGCTGGGCACCAGTTATATTTGACCCTCTCACCACAGGATGGGCCTTTACTACTTGAAAGGGTTAAGGAATGATGTTGTGCAACTACACCTCACTTGTGCTGTATGACTTATTGGATGCCAGAAGGTTCTTAAATGAATCAAATAGCAACAGGCTTTATTTTCTTAAAGCACAGGGTTTGGATTCTCATAATCCTTGAGGTATACACATAAATGTCAGGTAACATCACAGCATTTCAGAGCCAGCACTGTGTGGCATCCCTGTGGAGATAGCATACCACATGGACAGATGCACCCTCAGGGTCTCTGTACCTTGACCTGGATCCCCACATGTTGAATCAGGGAAATCACTAAACCTAAATCCTTTTTAGGCTGTGATCCCTACAATACACTTCATCACACTAAGGCATTCCCTTTACTGGGGCGTGGACTCCCATTACCATCCACTCCCTCCTGCAGTGGCAGGGTAAAGAGGCAGCTCCATCCACTGCCCAGCACTATACTGAAGTGTAACATGAACTTGTCATCAGCCTCTGGACCAATGATCCACTGTACACATTATGCTAATAAGCAAAAGTAGACACTGTACATTGCCCAGCAACCAAAGAACAATGAAATGTAGGCATTTAAAGCCATAAGGGAGTAGGAAGTTGTGCGCTTACATAGGACATGTATATGTCTTTTATTCTTTAATTCACATATGGGGCATATGTCCACTGAACCAGGGAAGGCAAAGAGCATGGCTGTAGTGTTCCTGTAGTGTACGATGGGTCACTTACTGATCATAAACACAGAGCTCTTGTAATGTAAAGTGCACTTTTGAATTGCTGTGCTTTTTACTCATAACGCAACATATTTTTACCCAGAATTCCAACATTATTGTGGTCAGCAGGGGTGTTGCATCTGACAAATTGTAGCTGCTGCGTGCTTGCATTTCAACAAGAATCAGGAACTATTGCAGTGATTATTTGTTGTAAAAGCAATGTGGGCACCTAGTTCTCTGCTGCTCCTACAGACTCCTGTGAGAACCCTCGTGAGGCAATTTTGGATGACATCAGAAAATGAAGCGTTGCATATGCATTGCCGCGGGCGATTTTCATTTTAGCCAGCATAGGACAGGGAGAAGGCAGTTCGGGAGATTGTCACCCCAAAGAAGAGGAGATTTGTCGCTAGGGTGACTAATCTCCCTGAATCTGCTTGTGTGGCCTGACCCTAAACCTGGTTCAGAGGTGGTTGGATAGCTCCAGGGTTATCCTCTGTCACTAGGCTCAGCAGCTCTGAACTCAGAACAGGAGGAAGGCAGCTGCTTCATATGGATGAAAGGGGTTATCTTTCACAGTAATGAAAATTACATAGAAATGAAAAGTACTGAAAAGTGTATCATATAATTTAGATTTTATTGTATTGCTGACAAAGTAAGGGAATTGTTAGTAATTGCTTCCAAGAGAAAAATAAGTGCAGCAAATTGGCAGGTGCCAACTCCCTGTGCTAATTTTTGGGAACAAACGAGGCTGTATTAGAGGACTACAGTAGTGTTGTTTGGGAGGGTAGGCCCTCCAGGGGTCCTAAAATAGGTACACAGGTTTCCTTTATGTCAATATTTTGGTTCCTCGTGGACTGCAAGTATGAAGCAAAGTTCTACATTTCCTCCAATTTCATCAAAACCTTCCTGACTGTCAGAAGATGTTCCCAAATTTCAGGAGAGTTAAAAATGAATAAATGAATTGCCACATTTATCAAAACTGCAACGTTCCATCAGAATGTGCTTGACTGCTTTGAACATTACTCAGTACTATCACCCATCTGAATCCTTGCTCACCAACGCTTATTGCATTAGTGAAGAAATCACTAGTACAATTATTTTGCATGCTGATAATGTTCTACTTTTTATAATTACTATAAATCAGACCCTGTGTAATGTTCTAAACATTAGCTGTACTACAATGAAAAATAAACCTGCAGCACACTGCTGTAATATGGACAAATTAGAGCTTTGCAGCTCTCTTTGAAGGATTATTTTGCTAAAAGTTTAATGCAGGTCATGACATTTATAATATTAGATTGTCCTTTTACAAAAATTGCACTATGTAGAGTACTCATATGGGATTGTGGCTTGCACTCTAAAAGGATTGGAAATGTCATTGTGCTATTTATTATTCCTCTTTTTCTGGTTGTATATTCTATTCAGACAGCATGTATAGTATTGTGGGTGCTGTGACTGCCTTTTAAGATGTGTCTGGCACTATCCCCCATAGGTTATGTCAGAGCTCTTGTCATGTACAGATTAAACATGTCAGCAAAGCATTTTCTGCCTCCTTTTATTCTTTTATTTCTCTCTGAACAGAACCAGAGGGTATTCATTTTCAATAGGGTTTACAAAAAATCAGTACAAATTATCATAATGCATTTGGCTTAAATCATGAAAAACTAAACTGTAGATAAAAAGAACATGTTTTTCACTGTTCCTTAAGCTTTATAGAATATCTCTTGGAAGCAAAACACTAGAGGAAATAGGAACTATTTCGCTAAAGCATTTTTGTGCAGTTCCAAAAAAGGTATCAAAGTGTTGCTATGCCTTTTCGTTTATAATAATTTCTTCTGTGGCAGTTCACACTTGTTTAAGACCATTTGCATGTCTCCAGGGTCAGCGTAATTAATCAACAAAGGATAGACTGTCCACTTTGCTATATAAAAATACAGGTCTAAGCACTGAATCTGCTGATGCAAGAAGCAACAACAACATAAATATAAACTATAAAGTGAGCCTGCAGCAAATAAAATAATTCTTACTTGATCAGCAAGTTCTGTAATACTTTAGAATTTGTCTGATTGATCCTAGATAGTAAATACTTCCTGGCTATTGGTGAACCTTGAAAAGTTCCTTTATTATTATTTAACTTTGATTCAAATAACATGTAATTTTTTTTATTTTAAAGTGATTTGATAAACAATTAACTTGTACACAGTATTATTACTGTATAAAATGTAATTGTCATGCAATTTACATTAGAAAAAAAGTTGAAAAAAAAAAGTGATTGCATCAAAAAAATTACAAACACACTCAACATTTTTTATACATTTGTTTCTCTCAAGCACTACTTTGTTTAGAAAAAAAGCAACAGAGCATTCACAATATTTGCTAAACGTCTACCCCTTCTCATTTTATTTCAGCTAGGACAGTAAGATTGTGGGTGATGTGCATACACCTTTCAGAAAATTGTCATCTTGGAATGAATAGTTTGGCCATTTTGCTGTTATGTTAAATGGGCGTCTGTGACATTTTGCTGGCGGCAAATTTTTGACGAAACTGGACAAATTCACCCATCCCTAATACAGAGATTATTGTATAATTATGGTTCTACCATATAACACTATTAAATTAAATTAGAGACATGAGGACATGCTTTTGTTTAGGTGTTCTGTATTGTAAGAGGATAAGAGTTTTATGAAGTGTTTAAATCCAATATAGCATGGAGGCTTCTGCTTTTTAATGGAGCCATTGATCTGGAAAACTGGGGAAAAGATTCAAAATACAGCAATTTTGCTTTTGGAACACAAATCTTATTTTATTATTTTTTTATTTTGCTGGACTACAGTCCTCATCAAGCTTTAACGTTTGATAATATGTTAAATGGTGCTGTTATTTGTAAGGCAGCAGAAACAAAGTCAAATGTGACTGACCAATAGTATTCAGATCCCAATGAACACAAATGAAAGAAAACTAGAAAAAGAGATACTAGAAACACACATTTTTACAAAATCCATTCTACTGATATTCACATCAGACAGATACTCTTAGAACACATTCAAGCATACAATTATCACTTCGCAAAGTGGAAACAACAGATAAAAAAGTTTCCCTTGCACTGCTTCTCATGGTCAGTTGAGTATGATTACACGATTCATTTCACAGATGGAAACAGTAACTGAAATCAATACAACTTCTGTGACTGCACAACAGCAAATGGTAAATTACTGTATCTCTGAGTCAATGACATCAAAATATCCTGGACATTCACTTTCTTTCACATTAGCATATCTCTGCAAGCATTCTAATTAGAACACCTCAACTTCATTCAAAATAACACTGCTTAATTGTTATCAATATGCATCTCATATAATACATTAAGCTGTCCTAATACTGACACTTTTACACTCCCTAGTTCTCCAAAGTAGAAATTTCATATATAACTATAGTTGCAAAAAACAAAAAAAAAATTCAAATATTAAACTCATCTACTAACACATAGGGGCAGATTTATCAAGGGTCAAAGTGAAAATATTATTTTTTGAATTTGAGGTTTTTTTTATGGCCAAAACTGTGAAATTCAACTAGGGAATTGTTATAATTTGATTTGAGTTTTTTTTTTTTTAAAAAAAATTTGAATTTGATTTTAAAAATGTTTCATACACTGGCCCTTTAAGAACTCAAATTGGACTATTCACCACTTTAAACCTGCCGAATAGCTGTTTTAGAATATGCAAGATGTCCAGGGATCAATTTGGAGTTTGATATGAATTTGATTAGAATTAGATTCGAGTTTGCAGGTCGATCCTATTCACCCGAGTTTTAAAAATTTCATTTTTTAATACATTGCAGTTGGTCAAATTTAAATTTTTTTTTAATAAATAGCAATTGATCAGATTTCAAGTTCATGGGAGTGTTCATGGGAGTGTTAAATAACTTAAAATGCGACCCTTGATAAATCTGTCCCATAGAGACAGACTTATGAAAATTTAAACTGGAAAATTCTGATGGATTTGTCACAATATAAAAATCTCCACACTCACTGCTACTTCCATTCATGTTACCCAAGTAACACAACACATGCAATTGCCTGACAATAAATTAAGCAAGACATTCCAGCATCAATTAAAAAAAAAAGTCTCTTTTTCACAGGTGCATGCTGATATAAAGAAACATCTTGAATTGCTACTAGAAAGCTTCACTCACTTTATTGCCATATATGACTGCCTACTGAAGCATTCCCTGTTGAAATCTTATGACATGTGTTAACATTCTTCTCACTTTGGAAAACATTTTCTGACAATTAAGAAAATGTTTTCATGACCTGGTACATGTACAAAGCATTAACTACTTTGACAAATGTACCAGTTCTTCAGAATTGATTTGACTTCTTTAATAAGTCAAACTGAACCCCTACCACTATAGCATTACATTAATTGCCCAAAGTTCACACTACAACGATTTTAATCTAAGTAGCACAGAGCCCTCGGGTGTCTATGTGGTGAATAAAAAAACTGCTTTAAAAAAATCAAAATCTTCTAAAATATACTTGTGGCTAAGGGGAAGTAGAAATAGCTTGATCTTCTGCAATGTGCAGTACATCGTTGCATGCCCCAAAACAGGAGGTCTGAGGTCCAGTATTTAGGGCAGTATGTAAATACATCCTTGAGCATGGAAATAGGTTGGTAAACTTGAGTTTATTTGGAAGGATAAGTCATCATAAATCTACGATTTATTCAACTCTTTGTTAATAGATAAACATTATGTATGATATTTTTATATGGCAGATAGATCAGTATCATTGCAAAGAGCAAAGAAATGTGTGCCAATAGTGACAATTAGTACAATTAGTGACAGAAACAGAACAACTTGACTATATATACATGTTTTAGATGTTCAATTTTACATTGAGACCAATTGTGGAACATAATACATACAATTTTGAGAGTCTGTGGCAAAAGTAACAACCTCTTATAGAAGAGAAAACAGCTTGTTATATTTAAGGTTGTATACATATTAATGTCATCTTTGCTTCATGCCTATTGGGTCATAGCTAGACCCAGAGCATGGGATTAAAATTGCATAAATTATACTGTTTTGTCCTGGGTGCACCATAAAATAAAACAATGACTCAGAAAATGAAATGTCATAGCGACTTCCGGCATGGAATATCACTGTGGCTCCCAAAAGCCATGTGACAGCTCTGTGAGAATCATCAGAGCACCAGACCTGGGAAGCATCTCTGTGATTACAGCAACCTTCTAAATAACGAGGACAACGTTAATCACTACATCCCCAAGAAAAAGACAGCACTTTAAATTTATGGTTTAACCCTTAAGGCTGGTGACTGTTGCTGTAGATGCAGCCTGGGTTAACTGTTCCAGAGCTGTCAACCAGTGTGAAGAGGAATTCAGGACTGGATCAATTTCAAACTTTTCCAGTTTTACAAAGATCCATCCTATTGACAAAAGTAAAAAGTCCCATGAAGCCTCATTTATTATTCTCGTAAACCCAATTGCTGAAGCTCCAGGTTTGATCCACAAATACTAGTTTTATTTTCTAAGCTCAAGATTTTGTAAATACGGCCTAGTGAGTTTAATATTTCATTAAAACATTCTGGATTCTTTTAGTATATACATTATTTTAAAGTAACAATGTACATAATGTATTTAATAGACATTTGTTATCAACCCAATATTTTCACTTAATGTGCAGGCGATGTTTCTCATTAAAGTCTTTATGCTGATGGATTTCAAGGAATGCAGTTCTGAATATTGCAGCATTCATCTGCACATTATATAAAATTGAAGCTGTAAATACCTTCAAGCAGCTATATTGAAAGCTTGCACCCCCCTCTCTTGGAATTTTAGATACAAACAAATTGCAAAGAAACACTGAATAGTCAAGGACATCAATGTTTTGTAAATAAAAACATGGTTCATCTTAGCCATGACATTTTTGAATAACATGATGTTCTAGAGAATCAGTGCAAACATAATTTGCCAATTCATTATTATGTATATTTTCAAATAATAACAAAAAACATACTTTATCAGAACCAATAATACAATTGCAGCAGTGCGGGGGCCAGCAACCTCTGATAGACATATCCTAACAATAGAAACAAGTAGAATTCCAGCAAAAAATATTCTTTTGTTATCTGCCCATAAACTGCTGGGATGAAGGTACAGGAGTATAGTGTAAGAGATACACTGAACAAAAATAAGAGAACACTGGAGTAAAAGGGAGTAAAAATGAGAAAAACCACAAAGAAACAAGAATGTTTATCAAAATTACACTAAACACCCATTTTAGCATTATTTCAGTGAATAGGGCTTGTGCTGAAATCATCCTTTTCTTTTCTATTGATTTAATTATAACATTTTTTGTTTATTTCTTGCATTAGACATGAAATTGAAAGTGAATTCACATTCTTATACCTGGTTCATACAAGCACAATAAAAACAAATCTGTTGTCCACTAAGAAGTCCTCCCCAGGTACAGCCTGTTAGGTTTTCAGATAAGGAGCAGCTTATTATTATTATTATTATTGTTATTATACTGCATATTCAAAAAAATATCTCTCTTATGTGATATCATCAGATTATCAATGTCATACTATAAAAAGGTATTGCTTCATATGTCAGTTGAGACATAAAATAAAATTACACCCTTTTGATATACTATTCTATGCAACAAATAAATGACTTTGCATGATGTATACTGTAGTATATAGTAGCAGTAATATTTAAGAACAATACCTTTTTTCTATAGCATTTTGTTTGTTATATTTTTATAGCTATTCAAAATGCTTATCTGTATTTCTCATTGGTCATTATAGTTTGAAGACTGATCTTTCCTCTTACTAGAATTTCAGAATTTCCCATACAATAGCTAGTTATAATGTCATATTTTTTTTTTTTTTTAGGGCTGTGATAAATACAAATGTTCCCTGAAGAAAATGGAAAATGTTACATATGCACATATAACACACAGAAAATAGATGTCCTACAAAAGTTTTCCAGATTTTCATTATATTATATTAAAATGAGGAATGTTATTCAGTAACTGGACAGTGCAATTTTTAAGCTATAGTGGATGTAAAAGAATGACAGATGTTTGTGGGAGCAGAGGGGAGTGTGATCTCAAGCAGCAGCATCAGTTAGAGACTGTCAATGCTGCTGCTTGATTGATTTAGATTGATTGCAAGTCTTAATGGTCTATGGTTAATGTAACAAAAATACATTTACATATTTGTTATATAAATCACCTGCATATTCTTTATATTGACAAATTGATTACATTGCATTTTGACCAAAATACATTTGTTGCATATGGACGTCTCACATACCTTGCAGCTTGAGGAAACCTGTCACACAAGCACCCTGTTTTTGCTCACAGTTGCCATGGATCCTCTCAAATATTTTGATGCCTAGCCCATTTATTAGAATAGCCATAATAAACAATAGTAACTAGGCAGTTGGACAAGACAATGACAAGGAAGAAAGCACGGGACCTAAGAATGCAGTTTTTTCTGCACCTACTATACATATTTGCAACTTTCTCCTTAACCATATTTATTATTCATTCCTCCACTTTGCTCTCATCTAGTGAAGGGTGAATAAATTCACGAAACCACCATGAAAATTCACCGGCGTAAAAAAAATGGACACCGGCGTCAGTTTTATTTTTGACGCCCAGCGCCGTTTCACAACTTTTTCACAGTTTCGCAAATTTTGCGGGAAATTTATAAATTTTTAGGCGAAACGCCTCAAATTCACTACTCTCATAATTCCTACAATGTTTTTTGCTAAATCCCCAATTAATTCACAATGTTATATAAATTTCTTTCATCGTTATATACTTCCCACACCTTACTTGCCTCAATGCAAGAAGAGTTTGAGCACCAGTATACTTTAGGTACCTGCAAAAACGAAATATATTTTACCCTAGCTACTCCTCTACTTTCTTTAAAGTGGTGGTTCACCCCTGGAATGCTATAGGATGGTATATTCCTAGCAAATTAGCTTTTGGTTTTCATTATTTATTTTTGTATATTATTTTTATATTTATATATATTTTTATAATTAATTATTAACCTTCTTCTTTTTATTTTTTCCAGCTTTCAAATGGGGGTCACTGAACTCAGCATACAAAATCTGTTGCTCTGTGAGGCTACAATGTTATTGGTATTGTTTATTTGTATTACTTATCTTTCTAAGCAGGCCCACTCCTGTTCATATTCCAGTTTTTCATTCAAACCACTGCCTGGCTATGGTAAATAAAACTCAGCTGCTAAAAAACTAAGGTTGAGAGCTAAAAGCTATACAACTGAAAAACCAATATGGCAAATTTCTCTGTTTCGCAAATTTTCGCCAAAGCAAAATGGATCAGGTTCACCCATCACTAATTAAAAATTGTTTAAGTGATAATAAAAGGCACCAAGTTTGCCCAGGAGCAGTAACCCATAGCAACCAATCAGCAGGTAGCATTTACTGGTCATCTGCTTTAAGGTGAAGAAAAGCTTAAGAAAAGATGGCGTTAATGGGTATGCACATTAAGATCTTTCAGGCAACAGAATATGATATGAAGATCTTTCCCAACAGAATATGCTTGAGTTGTCCATTAGTCCATTTCTCTCATCTTTTTAAAAATATTGTAGGTATGGACATTGTTAAAGCAGCAGTATTTTTATTTTGGTAATGCAAATCTAGTTCTCTAACAATTAGTATAAAGTAGGGACTAATGATGGGGAATTTGATGTGTTTTGCTTCTCCAAAATTTTTCAAAACAAAGAAAATTCACAGAAATGTATGGAAGTCTATGGAAGATAATTTTTTTATGAGCAACACATTTACGTGCAACATATTTTTTCACCCATTACAGTCACTGCGAAAATTTTGCTCATAACTAGTAGGGACCTCTGGTGTTTTACATTTCCTTATGATTAATTTACAGATCACAAAGACAACATTATTAATTTCAGTATGGTATGATTTGGGAATATAAATAGCAAGTCATTGAGTCAGTGCAGGAGGAGGAAAGCTCAATGTTTAAACGCTGAGTAACTGGGAACACTGGTGAGTATTAGGGTAGGACTACATGGACGTTTTCGTTGCGACCCGTTGCGCTGTTGGATGCAGACGCAGGGTGCAGCGCATCGGATCGCGCCGAAAACGTCCATGTAGTCCTACCCTTAGCTAAACAGTTTACCATGCAGAGTCATACACAGGGGAATCGAATAATCACACACAAGACGGATCTAATTAAAAGAGGCCAGATCCCACTCAGATTTCAAGATAAACACAGAACCAAAGGATTAGACAAATTTGTAGTCAGTTTCAAATACCAACGATTAGGCAAATTCGGGAACAGATACGCCAATGCAGGAACTGTGCTGCTACTGTACATTATTAATTTAACACAACAAGTTTCAAGCTGTGGGCTCTTTTTCAAGTGTTATCATTTGAAAAAGAGTCCACAGCTCAGAACTTGTGTTAAATAAATAATGTAGCAGCACAGTTCCTGCATTGGCTTATCTATTCCTGATTTCATAATTGTTATAGCAAATTTACTTTATCTGAGGACATAAAGTTTGGGAACTGGATATCGGGTTAATTAAGAAATACCACAACCTGGTCCACCAATTCCTGTATTATAGACAAATTTGTAGACAGTGTAATCTAAGATTGCAGCAGTACCCTTAGGGTCAGGGAACTTTGTTTTCTGAAATCGCCCGAAGTTGCCATCCGAGTGCCATATCGCCGGCGATTTACATTCTAGCCGGCGGGAGGCAGATCTGGAAGATTAGTCGCCCTGAAGAAGAGGAGATTTGTCGCCGGGCGGCTAATCTCCCAGAATCTGAGCGTGTGTCTTGACCCTTACAAACACAGAGAAAAACTTTCCAGGCAGACAGCAACTCCAGTCCAGCCATATAAAAAGCCTCTCACAACACCTGATTGGTGCAAAGAACAGAATGAATAATCTCTTATCCTTGCTGGATATTGCAGGTTCAGAAGAATTAATAGATAGTCAGAATATGTTGTTTCATATTTTTCCAGAGTGGTTTTAGTTTGCTGTTGTGTGGCAGCCTGTCCAGCAGATGTGACATACAGTACATTTTTATACCTTCATTCAAATTTCCTGGCATAAGCGGCCATTCATATAGGATCTTCCTTACAGGTTCCTAGAGGGTTATTAACTAAAATCCAAACATTTCTCACTATTTTCTTGAAACCACTTCAATCAAACTCTGTGCACATTTTTACCGTATTTAGCGATAAATGTACTGTAACAGAAAAAATCTGGTGTGGGAAAAGACTTGATAAAATTGTAAAAAAAAATCTGAATTGTACGATTATTTCAGACTAACCGAAACCAACAAATTATTAGATTATTATTATACGAAAACTAATGTAGAGCATATCTTCCAATTGTAAATGGGACATCTGCCATTGACTTTCACAATACCTCGGCAGCTTTAATATGGAATATTTTTTTATTCTGACTTTTAGCAATTTTAGTTTTTTCACCAGAAAAAATGGTGTTTCCCTTTAAAACTCTGACCAGATGTGACCCAAATGTGTAATGCATTCTATTCCATCAAAAATGTATTTTATTTAGTAATCCTAACCTCTATGAAATTAACCCTCGTAGTTAAATCCTTCGACTTCGAATATCGAAGTCAAAGGATTTAGCGATATTCGTTCGATCGAATGATTAAATCCTTCAAATCCAACTATTCGAAGGATTTTAATCCATCGATGGAACGATTTTCTTTCGATCAGAAATTGGCTAGAAAGCCTATGGGGACCTTCCCCATAGGCTAACATTGATGCTTGGTAGGTTTTAGGTGGCAAAGTAGGTGGTCGAAGTTTTTTTTAAAGAGACAGTACTTTGACTATCGAATGGTCGAATAGTTGAACGATTTTTAGTTTGAATCAGTTGATTCGAAGTCGTAGTAGAAGGTCGAAGTAGCCAATTCAATGGTCGAAGTAGCCAAAAAAATACTTCGAAATTCAAAGTATTTTTTATTCTATTCCTTCACTCGAGCTAAGTAAATGTACCCCATAAAGTTCTTTTTCAACTAGTAGTAATGCAATTGTGGTGGGGAAACATATGTATTACCTATACTTCCTATAGTAGCCCAAAATTGCCTCACAAGATTATAAATATAAATTAGCAGTGCTGCAGACCTTAAAATCTACATTGCTATCATTTACTATACAGGCAGCATTCTGTATATTTTACTTTCTGGGTTACAGGTTATTCCATGCAGGATTGTGAGTTGCCAGGCAACTCATAATCATGCTCATATCAGCCAGCACACATATTGGTAAAGGAATATATGTTCTTATTGTCTTCCTGTAAACTATGCCTTGATTATATATTGGCAGCTAGTGTGAAAAATACAAAATTCTTATTGTCTTCTGCAAACAATAGGAATTACACCTAGTATTATTTTCAAAAGTAGCATTTCCCATATTTCATAGCTGTCAAGCATGACTTGTGCATGAGTCACAGCAGGCAAAGTAGACAGACTTTCAAGACTTATAATACCTAACCACTAACGCCTGTATTAATCACCATGCTTTGCTTCAAAATATTATGAGCCTGATGCAGCAGAATGGAATCCGTTTTTATAATATTATGTTATAATTGTAAACTAAAAGCACTAGCTTGTCTATTATGCAGATATTCTGATAAACTTATAAGGACAATGCTTTCATTATATTATAAGAACGTAATGACTGATTTTGTTGTTTTTTTCCCCTTGGATGAGTGGTAAAACTTTTTCAAGAATACTCACAAAGTGAAGTTGTTTTAGACTTATTTCTACTGTACATCAACTATTATTTTTATAAACAGGTATGGGACCTGTTATCCAGAATGCTTGGGATAACGGATCTTTCCGTAATTTGCATCTCCATAATTATATCTTAGTTTGGATCAAGTACTGTACATGGTACTTGTAACAGGGCCAATGCACACCTGTAACTAATGTGTGTATATGCTCAGGCCTTTGCTGCTGAAGAAGGCACTCCTCAATAAATGAGATTAACACAAACCACTTGGTGCACAGCTTATGGTTCAAACCAGGGCTCTGGTTGTCAACAAGGGTATTGATCACACACATGTGGTACTCACACTAAGGGTGAGTACTAAATGCTCCTGTATAAACTATACTAACAAGGGAGCACAACTTTCCCTTGTTTGTTATAGTCTATACAGGAGCAGTGGCCATCTCCATGTTGTAGTTCCCACCCTACCTAGCTATAGTCAGGTGATCCCACTGGTGTCTAATAAAGGGCAACCAAGTTTGGGAGTTGTACTTTGAAAGCAGCTAGTAAGTTGCAGGCAAAACCTTTGTCCCTTCGTAAAATGTATAATGAAGCGATAGCATTCTTAAAGGGGACCCATCACCCCAAAAAATTATCCAAAATACTATTTTAGCACATTAGTCAAGCAAAATAACCTTTAATTACACTATATAAATTATTTGAATCTTGTTTCCTTCAGTCTGGGAATTCATAATTATAGCATGTAGGCAGGCGCCATTTTGTGCACACTGTTATTAAGGCAAGCCTTGCATCATCTCAGAATCTTGTTTGTGTACCAGAATGGAGGACCTGATGTCCATCCCCATGCCATGGCTACACAATTAAACGGAGAAGAGAACGGAGGAATGTGTGGGGAGCAATGACATCTAGGATGTGCTGAATGGAAAGTTAAAATAATTGTCTGCCCCTCCTCTATGCCTAAGGCATAGAGGAGGGGCAGACAATATTTTATTGACAGCTGAGATTTTTAAATTAACTTACAACAGCTATGAATGTTTTTATAAAACATAGAAATTGGATTTCATGTTTAATTTAAAAAGGTCTTTTATTATACAGCTTTTTGTGTTTGGGTGACAGGTCAATCAGATGCAATTTGATTGTAGGACTAGCCAGATATGGGAAGACTTTGACGTAGTTGGCCAGCTTAAAGGGATACTGTCATGGGGAAAATTTTTTTTTTCAAAATGAATCAATTAATAGTGCTGCTCCAGCAGAAGTCTGCACTGAAATCCATTTCTCAAAAGAGCAAACAGATTTTTTTATATTCAATTTTGAAAACTGACATGGGGCTAGACATTTTGTCAATTTCCCAGCTGCCCCTGGTCACGTGACTTGTGCCTGCACTTTTGCAGAGAACTGCTTTCTGGCAGGCTGCTGTTTTTCCTTCTCAATGTAACTGAATGTGTCTCAGTGAGACATGTGTTTTTACTATTGAGTGTTGTTCTTAGATCTACCAGGCAGCTGTTATCTTGTGTTAGGGAGCTGCTATCTGGTTACCTTCCCATTGTTCTTTTGTTTGGCTGCTGGGGGGAAAAGGGAGGGGTGTGATATCACTCCAACTTGCAGTACAGCAATAAAGAGTGATTGAAGTTTATCAGAGCACAAGTCACATGACCAGGGGCAGCTGGGAAATTGACAATATGTCTAGCCCTATGTCAGATTTCAAAATTGAATATAAAAAAAATTGTTTGCTCTTTTGAGAAATGGATTCCAGGGCAGAATTCTGCTGGAGCAGCACTGTTAACTGATTCATTTTGAAAACAATGTTTTTTCCCTTGAAAAATGAAAAATAGAGAGGGCTTATGAGCATGGACAGCATTGTGTCTCCTGTGCAGACACAAGTCACATGACCAGGGGCAGCTGGGAAATTGACAAAATGTCTAGCCCCATGTCAGATTTCAAAACTGAATATAAAAAAATCTGTTTGCTGTTTTGAGAAATGGATTTCAGTGCAGAATTCTGCTGGAGTAGCACTATTAACTGATGTGTTTTGAAAAAGACATGTTTTCCGATGACAGGATCCCTTTAAGTGAACTCATTTACCACTGCTATCTGTTAGCTAGCCCTTGGTCCCAACGTTCCCAAGGGTCTGGCCACTACAGTTTGTTCCTGCTGCTTGATCTTCCAGACCACAAAGAGGAAGTGCTCCAACAAGGCACTGTCTTATACAGTATATACTCATAAGTGGACTTACTGCCACCTGCTGGATGCACTACAGCATAGCTTAACTAACTGTTTGCCCATATACAGCCAAACCTTTGCCTGCAGCTTCTCCTTCCATGAACCCTTTATCAACTTGATAAAGGGTTCAACACCCAAAACATGTGTGGAAATTAATGCACTTTGCAGTTATTATAAAGACTCTATTTTTACCCCTTTTCATACTGTTTTATTATTATAGAGAAAAAGGAATTCATTTTTGAAAATTTGGATTATTTGGATGAAATGGAGTTTATGGGAGACAGCCTTTCCATAATTTGTAGATTTTGGGATAACTGGTTTTCGGATAATGGATCCCATACCTGAATATGTGGAATTATACAGAAATATGCAAGGTACAAGTTTTTATCTCCTAATTGGGATATTGGGGTATCACATGAACTTAGTGCACAGGTGTTTGTTTTCAGTTCAAATTAAATATGTAACTATGTTAATATAACCTGTATCCAATGATAGTAAAGAATAATAACTGTGCACTTACTCAATACCAAAAAAAAAAAAAAAAAACTATAAGTTTGTTTTTCTGTAATGTCCAGGTGGGAATAGCAAGCAGTCTGACAGTGAATTGGGAGCTAGGGAGAGTATTACATACAAAAGGTATAATGTGAATAGCTAACATTTAAAAATACAAAACCCTCCAAACACTGAATACAGAGTGGAAGTAATATGAAGCACGTGTGTCTGTGAAATACTAGGTTAAATGCTGTTCCAGTGTCTTTAGAAGGTAGCTAAAGGGGTTGTTCACCTTCAAACACTTTTTTTTCAGATCAGTTTTTCACCTTCTAAAACAGCTGGTGGGGGGGGGGGTCGCTGACTTTTTAACAAAATGTATACTTTTAATGTTACATTTCTTATCTTTGTCCCTGCTGAGCTGAGTTTCATTAAAGGCAGCTGTCAGAATTTATACAATAGTTGCTAATATTCCACAGATGCTGTTGAGAAATGTATCAACTACTAGTTTCAATTAAATATAGCAAATTGTAACAGTTCAGAATTCTCCTGGATCACGGAGCTGCCTGACTGAAACACTAGAGACGCCAACATTCAACTTTAAACATACATTTTGGGAAACTGTAAAAAATGGAAAACAATTTTAAAAAGTCTTTGTTTATGGTGAACAATTTGAACACAACTGAATGGAAAAAAGTGTTTGGAAGGCGAACAGTCCCATTTAAAGGTATACCTGAGAAAGTCAACAAAACACCATAGAAAATTGATCATATTGCCCCCAAAATGGGAAGGTAATGGACAGTGGTGCTATTTAGACTTTTTTAAACCTTGATTCCCCCAGTGATAAATAACTTTTTACCATCATTCATTTATATGTTATACAGTGTTTTACTTGTATTTAAGTGCATAGTTACTGTATATTATTTTAATTTTAGATACAGGTTACCTTATATGGTGCACATTTAGAGCTGTACATACTGTATGCCAAACTCTCTGTGTATGTAAATGAATAGTTACAATTTAGTACCAGTGCATATTCTTTAAAGGCCAATTTACAATAATTTGTGGTTGATGAAATAAAGTGAGAAAAAAGTCTTGACTTTTTTGCATTCTTTCATCAAATGCTAGCTTATTTAAGAAAAAACTTTAGCAAACTATTGCATTTGTGTTAATTTGCACACAAAAGAAACCTCATCTTATACTTGGCAAGTATTTTATCAACTTTTCATGTTTTTTTGCAGTTGGTTTTAAATACATCAAACATAAAAGAATGGAGTAAGCTGAGGCGCAGAACTTTGCTGCAATCTTCTTTATTAGGAAAAACACTACATGTTTCAGGCTCTCGTGCCCTTTGTCAAATGTACAACCATAATACCTACACCCAAGTTAAATCACTTAACCAATTATCCAAAGTCCCACCTCTTTGTGTCCATTGCTGCATTATTAAATCCAAAACAGTGTTCCAAAGTTCATTCCTGGGTAATTGCTTGAAGGCCTAGATCTGGATGCTTTATTCAGAGCCTTAACCCAAAAGACCAATTCATTAGGCCACACATTAAAGGGATACTGTCATGGGAAAAAAAATTCAGAATGAATTAGTTAATAGTGCTGCTCCATCAGAATTTTGCACTTAAATCCATTTCTCAAAAGAGCAAACAGATTTTTTTATTGGACTGCTTGAAGAATGTCTGGATTGTTCAATCACAATCACAAGAAATCAGCAGTCCACCAGAAGACACTGGGGCAAAGTGACTAACGCTAGCAAAAATTCACCATTGTGACGTCATTTCGTAACTAGGCTGATTCCCTAACAGGTGCAGTCGTCACTTCGCTAGCGAAGGAGATAAGACACAATTGTTGATTCACACTCTAAAGCCAAGGGGGATTTTCGCTCTGGCGAACTCCACAAATTCAGTAAGATGCGGATTTTACATGTATTTTCATGTATTTGCTACAACATATACGTCCATTCAACTTTTACTTCCCACCATATGCAAATTAGGCAACACTAGCCAACTTCGATTTGCTTGGCGTAGTAACACTAGCGCAACTTCACCAGCATTTGGTGTCCTGGATGCAACTTTGCATTTTAGGGAATTGTGCTGGCGAATTAACACCCGGCGAAGTGTTGCTAAGTGGGTGAAGCGGTCGCTAGTGAATTTTTGCGCTTAGGGAATTTGCCCCACTGTCTGCATAAACAAAGCTTTCCTTCCCCTAGCGTAAGTCTGTTAAGGAGCAGCTCATTGTATAGAAGGCTTCTCTGTGGCCTGCTGATTTGTCTTAACTGTACTCATATAGAGAATGCAGAAGAAGAAAAAACATAAAACTGGGTTGTTAACAATGGCTGTGGATTTTTTATTACAACCTAACAATACATATTACAATAACTTTAATTGTACTGTAACTATAAACCTAGTCAGCCAGCAGGAGCATCTCAGTCTATATTAGATCATAAATTCAGACTAGACACAAAATCTTGTTTTTGCATTTCAAAACCGTGTGAGTGCCACTTGCCTGGCAGGTATGTTTACTTTAGCCAAGCTTTTTTCCACCATCTCCACTCAATTCATCTCAGCTGTTGCCAAATCTGTGATAGCCATGATCTGAACTAGCTGTGCATGGGTAGATTTTACATAAAGGCTTGGGGAAGCTACACATTCCTATACCTGCCTGTAGCTGTCTGCAAAAACAATATAATTGATAAAAAAAAAAAACTAGAATAAAGCCAGCAGTGTATAGCCTCACTGACTGGTTTTCTGATAAAAATGTTGATGGCCTATACAAGCACAGTAGCACTTACCGCTACTCTACATTAAATTTCTGAGCGTTAGAGATTTTTCTACTTTTTATAAACTCACAATTTTAAAAAAAACTCAAATGTTTGCTTATTTATGAAAAAATAGAATAAAAATAATCAAATTAAAATAAGCAAATGTAAAAAACAAACATGGAAAAACCTTTAATTCCTTGACTTTTTTAATTTATAGACTTAGAAAACCTTTTAAAGGGTATATCCTCCAACTCAGGAGAATGCTGTAATATGCAACTGATGCTGGGAAGTTGCACCCATTTTAATTTGTCTGCACATAAATGAGTCTTAGCTTATTTTATACAGCATTTTTCATTTTCTCATACATAAGTTTGCGGTATATAAATCAACACGCTTTCAGATTTTTTTTAGGAGTTTTAAGTTTCTGGTTGCAAGTGCTTATAGCACTCCCATAGTTTTATCAGTTTGTATAAACCATGGTATTCAAGTTCAGTTAACCTTGGTACAGTCTATTTGAAATCTTATTTTTTTCAAAGCTGAAAAGTTGAATGGATTGTAAGGCTGAAATAAATGGAATCTGAATATACTTTCATTTTTTTGTAATTTAACAAACTCAAGTCCATATTTTCCCCTGATCAAAGAGATCATGTATTTGTTAAAATAGAATTGTGTTAGCGTGTCCTAGTTACCACTGTGTTCACATAGTACTGTTTTTATTATATTCACTTTTGCTTCACAATCTTTGAATTGCTTGATTCATTGAGGTTGTTAAGCTCCATTTTGGAGATGTTACATTTGTCTACTGTATTTACAAATGTATTTTAAAGCAATATAAAAAACACTCTTGCATTCATGATGTTTCTATACAAGTTTTATTGATTCTGTTGAACAAGTGATTTTTTTTTCAGAGCATTTTTTTTACTGTGAATCATGAAAAAACATAATCACAAATGTTTATTAATAAACCACCAAATTCTTGAATTTTTTGACCATTGAGCTTTGAAACCATGCAGGAGAAGACACTTTAGCAACATTAGGCTGTTCAATTAGTCTTAAGAAATGCCCATGGATGGGTTTCGTATTTATTTCTTGTCCACTCTTCAGCATACTTTCATTCCAGTACCTTTTTAATGAGATGCTTATAAGCTCTTGCTCTTACTTAGCTGCAATTTGAGAGTGAGAACATGGCTTCTGGTGCTTCATTGTTATGTAACATGAATGTGAGATTCTCCAACTGGATGTGCTAGCTGAGCCACACAATGTCAGCTATATGCATACTGTCACATACGCAGACTGTAGTTTAATAAGTACATAGCCATCATTTTGCCACCTCAACAAACAGTCAATGGACATCAGCTTTACATGCAGCTTATGTATAGCGAGCAACTTTCTTGTACTCTGTCAAGCTACTCAACCTCCTGTCTTTCCAACTGATACTGCCAAAGCATTAAACCTGCATGGTACCACAAGAATATTGTTCATTAATGAACTTTCAGCAGGTTATCTCAAACTACAGGACTATTTGCAAAAGAAAAATGTCCCAGGTGGCACTCTGGGTAAGCATTCCCTTAGTCACAGCATAGGCATAGGCTGCTTTCTTCCTGGATGCCATCACTGTCATCTATGCATCAATGTCATCTATGCAGAGGTATTTGTATACCTCTTCTTGGTCAATGTCTTTTATGACTTTTTTTTATGTTCAGTTGGATGTTTTCAGACTTTAGAAGCTTTTTAAATTTAAATAATACCAGATTTGTCAACTCCAAATGTGCATTTTAATATTTTTACTTTAGTACCTCCAGTTTCAATTATTGCTAGGGACCACCCTAAGAACTTTACTAGAGAATGTACCATTTACAACCACCCTCTGTACACGATCCAGTAGCGAATTCCCTATCTATGTGCAAACATAGGCTCAACAACCCTTAGATTTAAAAGCAGCCCTTTGTGAGGCACTGTATCTAAGGCTTTGGCAAAATCCAAATAGATCATATCTACTGCCCCCCTCAACTGATCAGTATCTTACTTACCTCATCATAAAAAAGCAATCAAATTTGTCTGACAAGAGATATTCTTCATAAAGCCATGCTGAATACAGCTCATAATGTCAAAATGTGTTCCCATAACAAGCCTTCAAATAATTTGTCAACCACAAATGTCAAAATTACTGGCCTATAATTGCCAGGTTGAGATCATAATCCCTTTTTAAATTTAGTAATTACATCAGCTTTTCTCCAATCCAAACCAGATGAACTGAGAAAATCAGATATAGAGGTCGGTCTAAAACCAAACTAAGCTCTCTTAGTACCCAAGGATGTATTCTATCTCCCATTGGCACATTGTTCACATACATTTTTAGTAAAGCTTTATGTAAAATATCCTAAATCAGCCACTGACACGTTTGGCGTGAATCAACAGTGCAGCTATCAGGTGGGTCTGGGAATTATGACTCCTCTAATGTATATACTGAAGAAAAGAACTGATTTAGCACATTTGCCTTTTCAGTATATTTTACAACAATACTGGTACCATTATGCAAAGGAGCCACATTCTCAATCTGCATATTTTTACTATTAATATCCTTAAAAAACTTTTTGGGGTTAGTCTTAGCCTCTGCCGCAATGCACTCCTTATATTCTATCTATAGCATACCCCTACAATTAATATGCTGGACTCTTTACAAGTGAAGAGCTTCCCCATAAGGCATCAGTTCCCTCATTTTCCAACATCACCTCCTCCTTTATATTAAATCCTGCCTAACAAACATTCCTCCATTTCTAATGCCTCTGTCCCTCTGCAACAATGTATAGCTACTGATATTAACTGAGCAGTTAGGGACTCTTTCAGCCATGTTTTGGCAACACCAACCACATCATATTTCCCCTCCAGTGCCAACAACTCCAGCTCACCGATTTTACCAGTCAGACTCCTTGCATTTGAAAACATACATTCAATACTTGAACCAGTGTGAGAACTTAAAAACAATACTTGTAAATACAACATGTGGTCCTCTCTGTGCTTAACAGTATCCCCATCCAAATCCTGGCCCCTATATCCCCTTACTATGCCCCCTACCTCATGTAACCTGTCTTCCACAGAATTCCTTACTGTACCAATCCTCTACCCATCTTCTCCCCCAAAGCAGCTGTACCATCATTGAGGTGCAGACCATCCCTGGCAAAAGCCTGTAGCCAAATGAGAAATCAGCCCAGTTCTCCAAATACCCAAACTCCTCCTCCCTGCACCAATATTTCAGCCACACCTTAACCTCCCTAAGCTTCTGCTGTCTTCTTAACTTTTTTTTAATTATCTTGGAAATACTTGCCCTCAACTTTTTATCCGCCTGCCTCGACCCAGCCTGTCTGACTTGCCTTGTCCTTTGTACCTTCGGCCTAAAGACTCTGCTAAACAGCCGTGCTCCTTCACCAGCCAGAACATCTCGCCTTGCACCCCTTGTTAAGTCCAGGTGGCACCCAAGTAAGCTGGGGGCTCCTCCCGAAGCCCAACGGTGGTCACACTACTGGTGAAGGTGAGCCAAGACCAGGGTGCTTGGCACTTGTTCTGGTATTGGGTGCCAGCCGTGACAGAAAGGTGCAAATTGAGGGGTTCTGAACAAGCTAAGGGGCACAACTGTAAAGCAGAGTCTTTTGGGCAGAGGGTCATGGTACAAGGCGTAGACAGAATCATAGTCAGATCAGGTCGGGTCGGGGCAGGCAGAGTACAAAACGGAGTCAGGCAGGCAAGTGTCAAACCAGGAGATCAGTCAGCAGGTATATAGAATAAGCGAAGTCGAAAATCAGGCAGGGGTCAGGATACAGAAGTCAGAATCGTCAAAAAGCCAGGCAAGGGTCACAACTGGAATCAGAATTACAGATAGCTAACAGCTCAGAAGCACCAGGAACACAATCATATAATGGCCAATGAATAGGACGCCAAGTCCCCTTTAAATAGTTTTGAATTTGGCGCCATTGCACGCTAGCGTCATTACGCCAGTGGCAATGCGCCTATAAATACAGGAGATGCGCGCGCACACTAATGAAATAAAGCATAGAAGAGGAGGTGAACGTGACATGCAGCGGGCGTCCCTGGCGTCCCCCCACTAGACCACCACGGTATGTTACAACTGCTTTTTCAGAGACCCAGTGCATATCAGGATATTTTCGGTACATCTGCCATTGACTTCTACATGAACTTGCCAGTTTTAAGTTGGAGTATTTTATTATTCAGATTTTTAACACAATTGGGGTTTAACAAATCACCAAAAATCTGGACTTTGATAAATAACCCCCTAAATGGATAAATAACTCCCCTAAAAAAAAGGATTGTTTTGCTGGGACAAACCATTTTTTCTATAGAGGGTTCTAGAAGTAGTAATGGGGATTACTACATATTGAAAACATTTCTTGTATAAATTAGGACATACTTTGTAAAAAAAAAATATTTACAGTAACAGTTACAAATGTATAAATATTTTCACTTTCTAATGGCACTGCTTCTTTAATTGCTGCTTTGTGATGTTATTTGTCACTTGAACCCTCAAAGCATTTTTTTAAATTTATTATTGGCACAAAAGTGTCATTAGGTCCACGTGATAAGGACAAGTTAATTTTTTTTAGCAATTCATCCACCTCCTATCTATCTCATTACATCTGCAATTTTCAGTACTGATACAATCTGCAGTCAACGTGCAGTGGAGGGACACAGGTTGTTTTTTGCATTGTGTATATTTTCTTTGTAGCCTTATTATGTTATAATTGGTACTACAGGTTTGCATCATAATGTAAGTGTAAAACAAAGCAAAAAAAAAAAAAAAACAACTCTACAGCCTGGTACATTATTTTGACTTGAAACAATTAAGATATCTTACACTCTGCAAAGGCCTCCTGGCTTTTAAGTAAACTTTACAGTAGCAATTTTACATTAAAATAACCTGCTGTTGTTTTCCTTTACAGGTAACAAAAGAAAACATCTGATGCTTTTATATACTATTCATTTTGGTTTATGAATCATTTTTGCAACTTTAACCTCAAAATTACAGATTTTTTCATACCAATTTAAAGGAGAAGTAAAGGTTGTATTTACTTTGGGGAGCCAAAAGTTAGGCACCCAAGAGATTGTATATACCTACCTCACACCGCCGTGCCAGTGCTCCTATCAGAAGAAAACTGCACTGGCCCAGGGGTTCTTCCAGAGAGTAATTGTTTTCTTCTTATTCTTACTTTTCGCAGGTGTGCATGCGTAGTAGCTCGAAAGCCGACCTTTAACAAAGCCGGCTATTTTGTTCTACTGCACATGCAACTGAAATATGAAGAAAGAAGAAGGAGGAAGCCCACCACTCCGTAGTTTTCTCCTGATAGGAGCACCGGCCTGGTGTCAGGTAAGTATATACAGATGCAGCCACTTTGGTTTGTCTGTTTGACACAGAATAACTAAACACAGATATCCCATTTATCTCAATTAACACAGAAAACTGTGTCACAACATCCCATCTAATTAAAGCATTCACCATTGTGAACAATGGAGCTTTAGTATGCTAATGAAAAGGTTAAATGCATTAAATGAGTTAAGATGACTTTAGATAACACAGTTTCTTCAATTACCCCTGAGTCATGATGCATTTAAATCACAAATCAAAGTGGCTTCATCTGTATAATCACTTGGGGGTGCCTAACTTTTGGTAACCCCAAGTAAATAGTCCTTTACTTCTCCTTTAACAATAGTAGTTACAGTGATAAAAAAAAATATTCTTCAAGCTAAATCAAGTTATTTCAGATGTTTAGAAATCCAAAATGTATTCATCTTTTGGCAACAAAGAAAGACTCTGGTTTTGTCTTATCTGTAATGAATTTTGTGTATTTGTAAAATTACAGTTTGTCTTAATGGTAAAAAGGTAAAACTGTATCTCTCTAAAGAAAAGAAAAATGTTGGGTGAGATGGTTACCAATCTGTCCATTAAATAAGCATGCTGTCAATTGCAATGTTCTTTTAAAGAGGCTATTTATCAGGGAGTCAGTAAACTCTTTCTGCTTGATAAACAGGCTCCACTGAACAATATAGGTTTTTCAGATATCTGAAGCTTTATCATGTAATGGAGACCTGTAAAGATTACATTATGATTTATCTAATAAATAAAAGTGTATTTCGGCATCTTGCTACTGTTACATTTTTCATTCTTAGATACTTTATCCTGGAGAAAGGAACAGTCAAGATCAGTTGAGGGCTCTGAAGTGTATTTCTTTTTTACAACATACAATATTGTTGTTCAGACTTATTGTTATCAGTTACCTGTTGAGCAATCAGTATTATGATTTTTAATCTGGACTTCTGCCTTCTTTGTCTGACAAGAAAAATGTGACAGTGTCACTGTTTCTTGATACACCGTCAACAAATATTTGTATGTCTGCTCTGCAACATTTACAGTTCTTGATTTTTTTCATTACATTTTAATTTTAAACTACTGTGTTTTTTGAATTAGGAACTAATGTTTAATTGACTTTTAATGAGATGAAATAAACTTGTTCTTTTACCTCACCGCCTGGCTGCAGGAGTGCGTGCGCTTTCTTTTGAAATATTTAATGAAGGTTTAAAAGCAGTTCTGAAACCCTTTTTCAAAAATGTAGGCAGTACATATTTTGCACAAATAGAGGGTCTTACATCTCAAATGAGGATGCAGAAGGATAATAGAAGACCAAAGTCTAACATGTTTCATGGTACCCATGCCATTACATGTGAATCATATTCTTAGTAGTAAGCCCCACAGTTGGTAGGATAACTCTTGCTCCTGTTTCTATTAGTGTGGTAGATTACAGGAATATATTTTGTGCCAAAACAACATTGTATACATTCCTTATAGAGATTTTTGTTAGATTGATATAAGTCTCAGATATTTTTAAATGTATTAAAAAAATTACCTGTTCGCTTCCAGTTTAAAAGGATAAGAATCAAAACTGTAGAGTACATTAAGTGGCTACTAGAGACAATTGTACATACTGTACAATAGAAAGGATTCTTCTAAAAAGCCTGAACATTTTCAGTGGTGGTAATTATTATAATATGGTTAGCATAAAATCTACATGTCCCTTTTCAATAGGCACTAACAGCCCTTATGACAATTTTATATGACTACTCATCCTCACTCAACCACTAAATCATCAGTGGTAAATTAACTATATCACCATTATATATATATATATATATATATATATATATATTAGATCATTTAAGAGCACTCACGGGTGTTGTGAAGAATAATTTTTATTGGAGTGTTACAGTCTACCCCACATCAACCCGTTTCGGTTCTCTCTAAACCGTCGTCAGGATGTACCCAGAAGTCATCACGTGATCCATAAATACACACATCGAACAATCAGTGAACAGTGTTAATTAAGTATTCATGACAGTGTTCTGCATTAAAGTGTTAGCATAAATTACCATATTCAGTCTCAAAATTTGTTAAAAAGTACTTATATAAAAGTGAAAAAAGTGTACAAAAAGCTGACCCTGTTAAAAACATTAAGAACATTAAGAATAGTGAATCATCCAATCTCCTTAAAACATCCGTGTATTGCAGCTCCAAACCCAGTCCGAAAATTTTTAATAAGTAAATGGTAGTATATAACAGCATTTGAAGGTGCAAAATTACTGAGTTAATGACGGCATGTAAAGTCTCATTGGGATAAGGATCTAATCACATCCAAATATGTCCATGTTTCATTTGTATCACCTATCGAAACACATAGGCTGTTTAATTCTTATTGTTGTATCTATCTATAAATCAGAACAATTCTGCCCAATGCACCACTCAAATATAATCAAGTGTCAAATGCTTCCCGGGCATATGCCCGTCCAGAAAACATATTAAACCATTATTGTGACACCTGTGCTGTATATACTGTTTATCCGGCTCCTTGATACCCAGTTCTATGATCCAATATATATAGATATAACATAATTGTAACTGCAGTGTATCGATGAGTCGCCACTCCCATACCCCACTTATCGTGTAGAACAATCCCCTGTCTGAAAACCCAAAAGGATAAAAATAAATCCGTACTGCCATCATTCTCAAAAGAGTACGATATTGGTTAGTACTGGAAAAAAGGAAAAAAGGAAAAAAAGGAAAAAGGAAAAAAGAGGGCGGACAAGAGTGCTCTCAAATAAAACATGCCAGTGAATACATCTCATTGAGACCCCTGGGGGCCACTGTGTCCAAAGTCCGAATCCACTTGGCCTCTCTTTGAAGCAGTATTCTCCCCCTGTCACCTCCACGCTTAAGTGGGGGGACATGATCAATTAATACACATCGGATAGAGGGGAGCGAGTGTCCAAAGTTCACACAGTGTCTCGCAAGTGGGGTATCAGCCTTACCGGAGGTTAGAGCAGTATGTATAGTGGATCTGTGGTTATTCATCCGGATCCGAAAAGTAGTAGTACATTTCCCAATATAGTACAAGCCGCAGGGGCAGATAATGCAATAAACCACATATTCAGAAAGGCATGTCAATCTGTGTCGTATTTCAAATCTCTTACCACTATGAGGATGGGTAAAATGAGATCCAGTTAGAAGAAAGCCACAAGTAATACATCCACTGCACCTGAAGCAGCCCATCTTGTTAAATTTTATTTTGTTCAATTGCAGCCATGACTGTGGCAAAGTAGTTTCCTGCATGTTTTGCAAATCCGTGACCATCAATATATCACGCAAGGCCCGACCCTTGCGATATGCGCATCTCGGCGCTTTCACTTTGGTGAATGGTAAGCTGTTATCCATTTGTAGTATGGGCCAATTCTTTCTAATAGCTGTGCCTATGTGTTTGCTTGCAGGCGAAAAGTTAGAGACAAAGGTCAAAGTGTCCCCTTTGTTCGCTTCTTCTGGCCTGATTATGGAAATGTCTGTATTTTCTTTCGAGAAAGCTCTTTCCAATTCATTGTCCAGGAACTCTCTCTGATAACCACGCTGTACAAATCTCTCATGCATCTCATACGCCTGTTGTTTTGCCAGCCCAAAATCAGAATTGTTGCGAAAGACCCTAAGAAACTGTGTATATGGTATAGATCTCAAAATAGAAGGCGGATGAAAACTATGCGCATGCAAAACCGTGTTTCTGTCTGTGTCTTTACGATACAACGTAGTGCCCACACCATTGGACGTGCGAAAAATTCTGATGTCCAAAAAATCAACTGTATCTCGGTCAAGGGTTAATGTAAACTTGACCGGAGTGGGAAGGGCATTTAATTCGGCAACAAATGTTTGGAGTCCCACATGGTCCCCCCGCCAAATGAGGAACACATCATCGATATATCTCTTGTATAGAAATAATTGATCAACATATTTAGCGAATATGTGTTCTTTTTCAAAAAAATCCATATATAAATTTGCATAGGAGGGGGCCACGTTGGACCCCATTTCCGTGCCCGTCAGTTGTAAATAAAAAGTATTTTCAAAACGAAAATAATTCCGAGTGAGTACCATTTCCAGTAGGGAACAAAGAAATTCAACCGGTGGACCCCCGTGTGTCCATTGATCAATGCCATCCTGCTAGCTGAGACACCCTGATCAAGAGGTATGATGGTATAAAGACTAGACACGTCAAGCGTGGCAAAAATGGTGTCATCTGGGAGTGGACCCAGTGTGGCCAGAATTTGAAGAATGGCCGGTGTGTCAGCTATGTAGGAGGGCATCTCTAGACACAGGGGTTGGAGAAATGTGTCCAAATAGCAAGCAATGTTGGAAAAAAGGGATCCACGTGCAGAAATAATAGGTCGGCCAGGAGGTGCAGTGATGGATTTGTGTACTTTCGGCAACGTGTATATGATTGGACACCTGGGAATATATATATATATAGACGTTGCACCCAACATGTCATTCTGTTTGAAGATAGTTATATCAAGATAATTAATCTGTGATTTATAGTAGGTTATAGTAAGTTTGATGGGGGAATCTAAGTGATTTTAACGGCTTATGGAACTCTACTAATTCCTTTTCTGACCCTTTCCATATCAACAGTAGATCATCTATGTATCATTTATACAGGAAAATCTTGTTAGACACCATGGGTAATAACCAGCTTTTTCAAAAATTCCTCCATAAATAAATTTGCAAAAGATGGGGCCACGTTTGATCCCATGTCAGTGCCTGCAACTTGTAGGTAAAAGTCATCATTGAATGAAAAGTAGTTATGGGAAAGGATCAAGTCCAGTAGGGCAATCAAAAATTCTGTCGGGGTGCCCCTTTGTGGGTTTTGATATGTGCTTCTTTACATACCTTAATAACTGTGTAAAGGCTGGACACATCCATTGTGACTATTATGCTATCTGCAGGAATGTCCATATCTTTCAATATTGGAGTCCATGTTTTGTACTATGGGTTGTAGGAAGTAATCAATGTATTTAGCTACCAGCTGGATCAGGGAACCCATGGCTGAAATTATGGGGCGGTTTGGGGGTGTGGTTAGAGATTTGTGTATTTTAGGTAAAGTGTACAAAAAAAGTGTCCTGGGGAATTCTGTACTTAAAAATTGGCTGGTATTTTCATCAATCCACCCCGCTGCTAGAGCTATTCTAACCTGTGTATTCAACAGTGTTTTGTACTCCTTGGTAGGGTTGCTCTTAAGTCTTCTGTATGTGTTAGTATCAGATAACTACCCTAATATTTCCTCAATATAATTTATCGAGTACTACTATAGTGCCACCTTTGTCTGCCCATCGGATGATGATATCCTTGTCTGCTCTCAGGGACTTTATTGCTTCTTTTTCTATCGTGGTCAGATTTAGGAAGTTTTTTTTGGTTTTGCCCTTCATCCTAGTTATGTCATTTCCCAGCATTGGGTTAACGTGGAAATGGAGGGTACAGTATTTTGTGGGTCGAAGGTGCTTTTAGCACTAAACACAATTGGGTCACCCGGAGTTTTGTCCTTATAGTAATCCCTATAGTTTTAAATGTCTTTTGAATCTATGGAAATCTTTAAATGCCTCAAAAGGCTCAAAACTGATTAGTGGGGACAAATTTTAAGCCCCGGTTCAACAATCTTAATTCCCCCATGGTTAGAGTATGATTAGATAAGTTGACCACTATGTCCTCCTCCTCCCTCTTCGTGGGGGTTGAGGGGGGGCTGGTTAACTAGATCTGAGTCAGTCAAGTCGCCTGAACTGTCTACCATGGTCAGGGAAAGAGGTTTGTATCTGCGGGTCACTCTCCTTGTTCTATTATCTGGGAGACCAAGGAGCCACCTATACGCCTTCTTCTGCTTATAATCTTCTTTCACAGTCGGTAATTTCTTAATTAAGGTAATTAAGTCCTGTCTATATTTGTTAATATTTTTTTTGATGTTTTTAATCCAATGAACGCTCTTGTCCTGTGTCAGCTGTGTAAGGTTTTGTGATTCAAATTCAATGATATCACCCTGTGTTTGTTTCAAATCTTTCCCTACATACTCAATCACTAGCATTAAGCATAGAGACATATATATATATATATATATATATATATATATATATATATATATATATATATATATATATTATATACACTCTCCCAAAGATTTACAAAATCCAAGCCCCACCAGGTCACCTGCTTATATCAGCAAGGGTTTCTCTGTTGCAACCTATCTCACAATATCTTGATTATCTCCTTCAACCAAATGTCAGAAGCATGCCCCTAGCTATGCTAATTTATTCATGTTTGTGTCAGGGCCTTGCGGCTCAAATAGTGTTGTAGGGACATAGGAGGAAGCTGAGAGCAACACAATCCAAGTGAGAGTTAAGCAAGTTTGTGGTCATATTCAGGCA
The DNA here is from genome assembly GCA_038501925.1 of Xenopus petersii. Taxonomy (NCBI): domain Eukaryota; kingdom Metazoa; phylum Chordata; class Amphibia; order Anura; family Pipidae; genus Xenopus; species Xenopus petersii. The sequence continues at coordinate 73,139,078 of CM076683.1, read as the reverse complement.
AAGGGTCCATACAGGCAGAAGAGGTTCATAGTCAAGGGACAAAACCGAGGTCAATTAAAAAATACTGTCAGGCATTAGTAAATGAAGCTTAATTAATCAGGTTCAATTAATCTGTCATGATGACTAGGGATGTAGCGAACTGTTCGCCGGCGAACTAGTTCGCGCGAACTTCGACTGTTCGCGTCCGCCGAATGTTCGCGAACGTCGCGCGACGTTCGCCAATTGGTGTTCGCGTTCGATTCGAAGTAAAATTTCGTTCGACCATTCGACCATTCGACCATTCGATCGCTAAATTCGAACGATTTCCATTCGTTCGAACGATTATAAGCATTCGATTGAATTAAAATCATTCGATCGAATAGCTTCGATCGTTCGATTCGAACGAAAATCCTTCGATCGTACGAATAAAATCCTTCGATCGTTCGATCGAACGATTTTATCGAGCGTTCGAAGTTCGCGAACTGTTCGCGAACTGTTCGCTTTTTTGCCGGTGTTCGCGAACGGTGTTCGCGAACACATTAACGGCAGTTCGCTACATCCCTAATGATGACATATAAAAAGCAATTCATATAGAACAGAAAGAAATACAACTATGTGAAATGATTGACTGGTCCCTACAGATGAGTTTCAAAAGGAGTGTGTTAAATAAATACAGTCCTAAGTCTCTCACCTCACACAGGACAATATACTATATAGGTATCCTACAGAGACCAAGGATGCCAGTAAATATCTCACCTTCTCGATTAAGTATTTTCCAGGGGCTAACTTGACCACTATAACTATTAAGGACAATTGGCAGATTGTCAGGACTGATTAAAATTGCCACCACTGTTAATTGGGTATAGGAGGGAACGTAACCTGCGCTACATTCCAACCTCTGGATTTGGTGAGCACAACACGATTACAATGTTTCAGATGCCCAAAATGCATCACATGTAGGAGCATGCTGACTGGAGACTCGTTCCCACATCGCCATACAGGCGAAAGAATTAAAATACAATATGGGTGACTTGTATGTTAACCTTTGTAATCCATTTCATTACATGGTCATGCGTATTATTTTATGTTGATAAAACTGTGACTACATTCAAGGAAATGATGACAAACCACAGGAGCTCCATGAGAAACAAAAATCAGAGAAACCAGTAAGTGACATTTCCTACAATATGGTCATCCTGTGGCAACCTTGAAGTATATGATTATTGAACAACCCTTGTTAGAGGTGGTGATAGAGCTAAGACCCTCCTGCAGAAAGGGTACAGGCACCGAGAGGACTCAATGAAATTAACAGCTACCACTGTTCCACTGCGATTTTCTTGGACATATGTTTCTACACAGATATAATGGATAGCATACTAGCCTCGTTATGTACATATATACTAACTGGTGACTGTAGGACAAAAGCAACTTAATAATAAAACATATGGCTTTGCAGTTCTTTGAACTACTAGAGGCTTATGGTCTGAAAATGTTCATACTGACAGTTTCACATACACTTCCACTGTACATTATGCTTTCTTAATGATCATCTACAGTATCTATATATATATATATGTACTTGGTTATAATTTGGCTATAATTCCAGCCACACATATACACATATGACATATATACAAGGTCTATGGACCCATCTGTGGCAACAGCTTTGATAAATATGTGCATTATTCTTGAGCCTAGGGCTATATGACCTGTCCGTGTCATTCATAATTAAAAAATGAGGTGCAATATGTGATCAAACATACTATGAAAATATAGAGGATGAACAGTGTGCTGATAAAAAGAAAACTTTTATAAATAGCCATCACAAAATGATTTGACATCTCAAATAGAAATTACACCTGCAAGGGAAAATACTTTTACGACATACAGAATGCAGGTTATATAGAGCAATTTTCTAATGGTGCCCTCTCCATCAATCTCTATGTATATACTATTTGACAGCTTTATATATCAACATGTTTGTTTCTCACGTGTTACAAATAATCACAACATTTATCTGTATGCTCCAGTTCTGTGAATTCCATAGCAACAACCCGATATGTAACCTACTGGACTGTTCTTAACTCTACCAGACTACCACATTTGCAACAGTAAATGTAATTAAACTCCAATACTTATTATAGATCCCCTATAGATTTAATTTATTTCTTCATATGAGATTTAATTGTGTTTTAACATCTATATTGCATAAAGTGGTATTTTGTTCAGTATCTTTACCTGCACACTTTTAAATAGGTTTCATTTTAGTCATTTACAGTCATGCATTTTAAAAGACATGAGCATAAAATACAGTACTAATGATTTTAATCATAATTTCTTTCAGGGAAGCATGTCTTTCTTTGAAGCATAATTGGCTGTAAAAGCCTTTTAATATATGCAATTTACTTTAACCCTTCTGTTAATAGCTAATCTTTTTTAAAATAACAAAACTCGTTTGTTTTAAACTGGTATGCTACTTCTTTATACAGAAACACTGAATGTCTCTTGAACGCAAAAGTCATTATGCATTGTTTATGTTATTGTTGTGCTAATAAATATTTATACTCCTAGATAAAAGAAAATGACCATGCAAAGGGGGTGATAAGATGGTAGCAATAACATAGTTTTATTATACATTCTTGTGTCTCTCGTGGCTGTGATTTTGATTAAAGAGTATACTTTAACTAAACCAGACACTTGTGTTTAAGAAAAAGGAAGCAAGCTGCTGTCTTTATCAACTTGCATCCTGTAGCATACTTAATAGAGTTGAGTATTTGACTTTGGAAGCAATTCACCTAGGAGTTGGCTTGTCAGAATTAATATCCATCATGGAAGTACCTTTCATGTAAACTTCCAATTCCAGTCTTAGCTTTAGCTTTAATTCAGTACCATACTAATATCTCCCCTTCTGATAAGATAAGTAACCCTATGCTGACCTTTTTTGCATTAATGAACAAAGGAAGGGTTCATTCTGAATATTTACTGTGATTGTTGGGAAGAAGATAACACAATTCAGCTTCTATCTTACTCACACAATACACTCCCCTATTTTTTTCCCTTTACATAGCTATTTAGTATTTGTCAATAACTAAGTGGCAATGCTTTATAATGTGAATTTTTAACAAATCAAATTAATATATATAAGGGCAATGGTTTGTAATGTGATCTAGACTTTTTCTGCCCCTACAGATTAAATCAACAAAGAAGAGGAAGTTATGTAAAAGCTCCTCCTTGACAACTCCAGAGAGAATATAAATAGGGATGGGCGAATTTGACCCGTTTCGTTTCGCCAAAAATTCGCCGCCGGCGAAATGTTGCAGACGCCCATTAAAGTCTATGGGCGTCAATAAAGATTTGTCGCGCGGCAAAAATAATTTTGTCGCGCGTCTTTTTTTTTGACGCACGTCTCCATACAAGTCTATGGGCGTCATTTTTTCGGCGAAACGAGGCGAAAAAATTCGCCCATCCCTAAATATAAATATAAGAAGGAAGTAGGAATAAAGCAAAGGAATTCTTAATCACAAGTCTTTTTGGCCAAATGCTCGACCCTGTATCCAAATAACTTTTTTTTAATAATTATTTTGCTACGAGATTTAAACACATTTAATTTATCCTTGACAAGTCAAACATCATGTTGATAATTTCATGGATATTTGGCCTGAGAGCATACATTTGTGTATTAAGTTCGCCTGCTACAGTTGAACCCCCATTTTATGTTTTTCAGGGGACCAGAAAAAAATGGTGTAAAATCCAGGAAAATGTAAAATCAGGGAAATGTATTATGTATAATATATAGGTGGAACCACAAAACAAAAATGTAAAATGAGGGAAAAAATCAGGGGATGTAAAATTGAGGCTTTACTGTATTTTGAGAAACGTGAAGATGATCTAAAAAACTTTTTGTTCAGTTGACTACATTTGATAATCAAGGAAACAGGTGACATTTTTTTCCTGTACACCTCGAGAAAGCAACCCCAGTTTTAACAATCTTTCTACTGATCTTTTCAGATTTTCACATAGTTATTCTATAGTTAGAGCTAAAATTGACCAATGGGCTTGCCAGCACTTTGCCTATTTATCTCTGATTAAAAAAAAATGCACCCGCTCCAGTTACAAGAACAATGAACATGCAGCCGGATTTACCCAAGTGAAGTGGGATTCTCTTCCTCACTAGATGATTCCTGTTTTATTTTACTGGTCTCATTGGTCTTTAGGAGCTGGGAGAGGATCAACAATATTGATTTAAATCTAAAACACTGATATTGCTTGAGTTCAGCTCCCAGTATTCTGATAATTGTTTATGTATGTTGGGGGTTTTAGTCAAGCAACAGCTAAGAAAAGTTTGGCTTAAATTTAGTGATTACATTAACTTCAGTCAAAAGGTTAAAGCCACATTGTATACATAAAAGAACGGAATAATTGCTAACACTTTGCACTTAGCCTAACCAATAAAAACATCATCTTTACAGTTCCTTTTCTGCCAAACTGATCATTTCCAGCACAGCTGCAGCATTGCTAATTACATCCAGCTAAATGAAGCCGTTATAAGTGGGCAAGGCTCTTATATCTTTGCTCATATTAGAACATATTTAATGTCTGTTTTGGTACTAAACGATTCATCTACACAGGGAAACATTTTTTTCACTTTGTGCCGAGTTATAAAGAATATGACTAGATAATGTAAAATGCATATTTGCCAAAATAAAACATAAAATATGCCAGATTTATGCCTTATCAAACAATTTAAACCAATGCAAAATGTTTCCTTTTTGTGAATTCTTTTTCTACTCCGCATGGTTAGCTACCCCACCCATTTTCAAACAGTTTGCTCCCTGCACTGGCAGACTGGTGTTAGTGTTAATTAGAAATTGGTTTCATGAATTTGTGTTATATTCAAGTTTATGTTTATATTTAAGTTTATGTATGGCAAGGGGGTTATTCAAAACTTTAACAAAATCTGGCCGCCATGTGTAAATTTAATCCAGATTTATTAAAACTAAATTATAACAGATAGCAACTGAATTTTATTTTCAGTGTGGTCTTCAGTATACTGTAAGTGTTCAGTAATGACCCCAGGATGCATGTTATAGGAGCTTATTACCACACCAGGGTTCAGAGCCAGAAGGTGGAACCTGTGGTTATGGGGGGGGCAGGGGAGCCACCACCTTGGGGTCTGCTTCTTCTGTTGAGAGTAGGGGTTGCAGTACATGCTGTGCACCTCCAAAGATTTCTTTGTAGGGGCTCATCACTTTGAAGTTATGCCACTGCTCAGAGCCACCCAGCAAGAAAAATACATTTATCCTCCTGCTTAGTGGTTGTACTGCAGATGCATGGCTCATTATAGCAACATCTAACCCCCATGGCCTGTGGCCCCCTACACAAGTACTTACTGCCCCACTGAGTCCCACAGCAGTCACAGAACATGCTTCTAATATAGCAATGCCACTGGTACTTACTATATTGTCATTATAAGTAATGTATGAATATTTAACTATAAATGTTTCAAAGCCAACCACTTGCATATATGAGTTGCCCTACTTCATAGCCTCAATTTAGATCTTATAACAAATTAAAACTTTTTTAAAAATAATACTGCATGTCATGATAGTAGGGGCAATACTAACTACTGCCCTTCAATTGTTTCAATCCACCATTTTAGCAATTTCTTTATTGATAGACGCATAAAGTAACATAAAGTAGCCCTGAAAAAAGACCAGCACAATAAAACAGAACCCTTTTTTTTGGATATACAGGTATGAGACCTGTTATCCAGAATGCTTGAGACATGGCATTTTCCAGATAATGGATCTTTCCGTCATTTGGATCTTCATACCTTAAGTCGAAATATAGGAAATCATGTAAAAATTATATAAACCCAATAGGCTGATTTTGCTTCCAATAAGGATCAACTACATTTTAGTTTGGATCAAATACAAGGTACTGTTTTATTATTATTATTATTATTATTATTATTATTATTATTACAGAGAAAAAAGAAATCATTTTTAAAAATTGCGATTATTTAGATAAAATTGATTCACATTTAATTCATAGCTTTATGGATAACAGGTTTCTGGATAACAGATCCCATACCTGTACAATATTCTATAGGTGACAACTCTTTCTGTATTTGAGTGAAAAAATTAAGAAAATAGCATTTGCTCAAATACTACACAATTTCCAGTAGTGATATTACAATTCAAGCCTGTGAATAATGAGATTTTAGTTTTCAGAAGCCTAAAAACAATGACATTTGGTAAAATGAAAACTATCCAAATGATTTTGCCAAAATAATAAATATTGTTCTTCAATTTTAAGTGACATAACTAAAAGCAATAAAATATATATTCTAGGTGCATTTTTGTGACACCACTATCAATAATATGTCTCAGTTTCCTTTATAGTATAGCTTCTGTAGTATAGTATCTTTGTCAAGGAGATAATGTCCTTTTATAGCATTTTCAGCCATTGTCTTCACAGCTTGGCTTATGAAAAAAGTGACATTCTTACTGCAGGGTTCAAGGAATCAAGTAAGTGGTGGCATTTCAGAAAGAAGGGTTAAGGTCTGTTGCATCTGGTGCAGACGAATGGCCTGACAAGTAAACGGAAACCTTAAGTCAAAAGTCAAAAAAGAAATACAGTTCCTTGCTCAGTAAGAAAGACAGAAAGTAGAGAAAAGAGAAATTACTGTAAGAAAGCAAACACGATTAGATCTTTAACTGGAAAAATGGCAAACCACCAAACCCATCTCCAGGGAAAAGCAATGAATCAGATCTAATCTAATAGACACGGGAAAGAAGGAAAAACTGATCTGCAATACAATAGCAAAAATGCCATGCTGGATATTTTCATTGCTTTCAAATTTCAAGATTACATAACGTCTAACTCAATTGTTAAAAAGAATCATTTGAACAAACTACTTTGTAATATTGATGTAAGATTTTTCTGTTATAGTTAATATGTTAACTGAATGAAACTGTATGGTTTTCTTCACCTTGAAAACTGACATGGAAGAAAACTTTATTTCTTATTTCACCTTGGATTTTGTTGTTGTTATACAATGCTGACATTTCCAAATTCAGTTAAAGCCATACAGCTGTCACACAATGACTCCCCCTTTCAGCATTCTAAAGAATTTTTCAGCCATGTTTTAAGAATGCTATGTCATTTTTATTTTTTGCTATTTTATTAGATATGATTTAAAAGTATATATTAGAGTCGACATATGCTTTCCGTAGCAGTCTTGAGCCACTGAAATACTGCTGCACTAAAATTTGTAGCATTCTCCAGAATATTATTATAGTAATATAGATACAGAGAATGCTACCTTTCTATACCAATATCTAGACTACTTACCAATAACTTGCATGTGATCCCTGAAACAGGGATAATTTCTGCATTTATTTCAATATACCTAAGATGGCCAACAAAGTCAAAGTCATCCCTGGTCTAGCCAGTCCTACAATCACTTTAATCTAATTCATTCAAGATAAAAACTCCCAAATTGTAGCCCTTTTATTGGCCACTACTGGGATCACTTGATTTTAGCTGAACCTAATGTTTTAAAATCTAGTGGTCAGCACAACTTTCCCTTTTTGCTATAGTTTATACAGGAGCAGTGGCCATCTACCACAATTACCAACTATAGTCGGATGACAGCAAATTTTCTACTTTTCCAGCTATCCTCATTATACTTGATAATGTTTTCTACATACTTACCCACTAATGATGAGTGAATCTCTCCCGTTTCGCTTTGCCGAAAAATTAGCCAATTTTCCGCAAAGTTCGCAAAACTGTAAAAAATTTGCGAAGAAATGTGAAACCAGATAGTTCATGAAAAAATCTTGAGATTCAAAAGTTTTCAGGAATAAATAGCAAAATTCTAACGTTTTCATGAAAATATAGTGCAATTCAAACGTTTTCACAAAAAAAATCGAGCAATTAGGACGTTTTCACTTAAAAATTTAGCTATACGAACTTTTTCACGATAAAATTGAGCAATTAGAACGTTTTCACTGAAATAGAGCAATTCGAACATTTTCACAAAAAAATCAACAATTTGAACCTTTTCACGAAAAAATCGTGAAAATGGGGAATTTACGCCGGCGAATTGTCGCAGGAGATTTGCGAATTTATTCGCCGGCAATGAAAAGTGGAAATTGACAGTGAATTTGTGCCAGGCGAATTTATTCGCCCATCACTATTACCCACTTTACCAGCTACTCATCTTACCCCTTTCCAATCTTCTAATCCATCCGATGGCTAGTCTGTAACAATTAGGGATGTAGCGAACTGTTCGCCTGCAAACTTGTTCGCGCGAACTTCGACCGTTCGCGTCCGCCTAATGTTCGCGAACGTTTGGGAACGTTCGCAATTTGAGTTCGCGACCATTCGACCGCTAAAATCGAACGATTTCCATTCGTTCGAACGATTTCCATTCGTTCGAACGATTAAAATCCTTTGAGCGTTCGATTCGAATGAAAATCCTTCGATCGAACGATGAAAATCCTTCAAACGTTCGAATCGAACGAAAAATCCTTTGAACGTTCGAATCGAACGATTTTGCGGGTGTTCGAAGTTCGCGAACTGTTCGCGAACTGTTCGCATTTTTGCCGGTGTTCGCGAACGGCGTTCGCGAACACCAAAACGGCAGTTCGCTACATCCCTAGTAACAATTCTGCACTTCTTTTAAAATATAGTACTGACCAATATTTCCACTCTGGCCCATGACTTTTCTCTATGTCATAAACTCCTCCCAATCATACTTTCTAGTCAAGTAGCATGTGTGGGAAAAAGTCGCAACAAAATCATGTGTAAAATCTAATCGTGTGACATTTTTCAATTTGATGCCTGTGAAATGTGACTTTTTTTGACACCCAAAATACACTATATTTTCAGATTTTTTAATTCAAATAATGCCAGGAAATTATATTGGTATGATATTCTTCTTGGTATAGAGTCAGCAATTTATAAAGATTATAAAGATGGCACAGTGCTTATTTATTGCCATATACTTATTGCATAGTTTCTCCCAAATATCTAAATGTTGCTCTGCTGTGCCTGTCTTTTATTGAGAAACAGTAAAATTTTCATAATGCACAAATACAATATTGACAATATACAGTAAATTCCCTTTTTCTCAGAAATTATAAAACAGTATCTTGTACTTGATTCCAACTAAGATATAATCAATCCTTATTGGAGGCAAAGCAATCCTACTGGCTTTAATCCATGTTTCTGTAGAAAGAGACATTATTTTATGCCATAACAGCATTAGTGCTATAGCTATACAAAATATAATGCTAGGAAGAAATGTGACAGAACAAAAACTGCTGTGTGTAGTATATGCAGAAAGTTGGAAAAGATACTATTCAGAATTCTTGCAACCCCTTCACTATTTGTAAAAATGTGGGATCCCTTATCCAGGAACCAATTATCCAGAAAGCTATGAATTACGTATGTTCCATCTTTCACAGAGTTCATATTAATTAACTAATTCTATCTTTTAGAAATTATTTCTATTTTCTCTGCAGTAAAAAAAAACAGTACCTTGTATTTGATCCCAACAATGCTGCATGAATCCAAAACAATCCTGTTTGATTTATGTTTTTATTTATTTAATGTCAAATTTATTAGGCATGGTAATCCATATTACAGAAAATTCCTTATCTGGAAAGCCCCAGGCACCAAGCATTCTGGATGATAGATCCTATACCTTCAGTATAGTGTAGCTGCAATAATAGTATTGCTCCCTTATAGTTATTTATATTTGGGGTATAAATAAACTAGATATGCTACTACTAGATATACTGTTCACTGCATTTCAAACCCTAATCAATTTGTCTTTTATTGCAGGGTTAGGGCTTTACATTTCCTTACATTGCCTTTATTGTTCTTTTCTCCAAAGTGCTCAAATTTGCTCCATTTGTCATTGCCCCAAAGGGAGAAAATACTTGATTTTCTGTTAAAGTTTCCATCTACTTGGCCAATGTTTTAAGTTGTTCCTGGAAGTCACTGTTGTGGCCACTAGATGTCATTTAAACATCATGCAACTTTTGGAAGCCGGCTACATTCTTAAAGTGAAACATTGCCGAAAACCTGAAAGCAAAATATAATCTAAATGTTATTTTAAATTAGGGCTCACTTTTACTTTATTGTTCTATAAATATGTAGTAAAACACAGGGCACATAAAGCCTTGTTTGCTTGCCGAACTTTATATATGGGATCTGATGTTTTCATATTTGTGTTCTGCAAAGCTATAATAAAATCCACTGTCTCCAATAAAAATGACCCTGTGGCTAAATGATCATGAATATTTCAGACACTTGCTTCAATTTACAATGCAACAACCCCCAACTGAAGCATATCTCAGGCACAGAAGTATCCTTGTTTTTACTCAGCAATTATTTTCGCTGTTTTGAAAAATCAACATGTAATATTGTTTGCTGAAATAAAAACTTAAACTGTAGACATGCCTTTGCCTAGTAAAAAGAGGGCGAAATACATGGAATAAGTTAAACTACATTACTAGTATATGCTGTGACAAACTGGCAGTTTGTACACGTAAGTTCTGGGAAAATTAGTAAATGGTAGGCAGGCAACATAGGTCAAAGGAACAATAAGAAAGTGACACCACGGCCCTTCAGGTTAAACACAGGTTTCCAACATACAATGCATGTTGGAAACCTGTGTGGGAATGTACTGCTTAGTACATTCCCACCAGGGGTTACCATTTTAGCATACAAAACATAAATCATAAAAATAACTCCTGCCCACTGGGTGCTTCCTTAACACATTTGAAGATATCCCTTACTAAACTGGGCCCTTTATGGACAACCAGCAAAAACAAACAGTTGGCTCACCCCTGTACTCACATCACTCCTTTTGTAAAGTCCTCAGCCTCATGGCTTTTCTACAGTCAAGACTCTCTAACCCTTGTTCACGGGCTCCCTCTACCCTTTGCAGTGGCAGGCAGCACACCAAACCCTTCTGGGAGTTCCTCATACAGGCAGTATCCTTCCTGCTCTGTGCCTTGCTCTGAGAGACCCAATCCAATTCTCTAATTAAGTTTAAATACCTTTTCCACAGGACAGATTTTCTTTGGAAAGTGAACTACAATCTCTGGACTGGACCTGGAGAATGGAGAATCTGGCTACTACAAGAGATAAGAGATACCTTTCTCCATGACAATCTTTTTAGTAACAGTCCTGGAAATCTCTGAATGTTTTAGGTGTTTAAATCTCTGCATTCTGCACACAGGGATCTGTCACACTATGATCCAATCTTCATTCATGGTCCATCAGTCTTTCATTTGGCACTTCTCCAAGTCATGAAATTGTGTATGCATTAAGCATTGTTGCCATGGGGGTGAATGACAGAGCAAGTCTTATAATTGGAGTGAAGTAAGTTGGAGTTTCTCAGTGGTCACACATGGGAGGATTGGACTGAAATATGAGGAAAATTGTCCAGAAAAAAACCAGTGACCTGACATTACCTGAGAGTCTGATCTGATTCTTTGCTTCTTTTTTTAACATCATTATTTTTAACTGTATCTTCCCTGTATCTTGCCCTTTTATAATATTGGAATTCAAATACAAAGGCCATGGATATCAGGATGCCAGTGTAATTTAAATATGAACATTTACTGCATATGTAGAATACATTTAGAGATACATCTATGATCAGTCTCTTATTTATGAGAGACAAATGGCAAACGTTCTAAAGAATCTTCATGAGAAAATTAAAACAGAAAAGAACCAAACAAAATTTAATGTGCTAAACTTGCTGAATAGTGCAATGATTGCAAAAAAAGTAACACAATGGCATTTATCTTGATTTCTGCTGCATTAATTTTGAATAGCAAGAGTTCAAGGAACACAGGTACACCCCTTTCAGCCTTGGCTGCCGTTGGCCTGCTTTTTATTTCAGATGGTAAAAGCTATGAGCATGAAAAAATAAACAATCAATATATGAAACTATTTGGAACAAAGAACACATAATAAGAGGCAAAAGTGGATGGATACTTAAAATGAGATCAATGGAGCACAGTGTTGCTATCATAATGTTAGAGTTCTGTATTTTTGTTGAATTGTTATCATGAGAATAATACTAGCTCTACATTTGTTACTATCAAAATAAAGTAAAATAACCAGCTTTTTTATTGCAGTGCATGCTTCAAAATTGCACTGATGTTATAGTTTGCTAAGGTTTATTGTAATTATAAGTGAAAAGCTTTTTTTATGGCTATTAAATAAAATAGGAGGTATCTGTGCAAGATAGCTTTACATTAGGGATGCACCGAATCCAGGATTCGGTTCGGGATTCGGCCAGGATTCGGCCTTTTTCAGCAGGATTCGGATTCGGCCGAATCCTTCTGCCCGGCCGAACCGAATCCAAATCCTAATTTGCATATGCAAATTAGGGGCGGGGAGGGAAATCGCATGACTTTTTGTCACAAAACAAGGAAGTAAAAAATATTTTCCCCTTTCAACCCCTAATTTGCATATGCAAATTAGGGTTCGGATTCGGTTCGGTATTCAGCCGAATCTTTCACGAAGGATTCGGGGGTTCGGCCGAATCCAAAATAGTGGATTCGGTGCATCCCTACTTTACATGCTTTACATGGTTTAAAACAAGATCAATCACATTTGGTCCCAGCATTCATCAGCATCGGTTAAATGTGAACAAAGGCAAACAGATATATATTTTTTCTTGTGACTTGTTCTATCAGACTTTGGACAATAAGGCTCATAACTTCTGTGTGGATCAAGTGTTCTTTGATGTATGGGGCCCTCTTTGTTCAAGCGATCAGAAAAAGAAGTTGTATGAACACAACACTGCATGGTTGATATACATGCAGAGAATTGCTGTTGTTTTGTATATGAATGTTTTACACCTAGTTATCTGATCCTGTATGCCTTGAGGGCTTGTCTTTAACTTGAATCCTCTCTTGTCAGACTTGCTCCAAAGATGAATGCATCTTGTTTTTGTGTTGAACTGTATCTTTGGATGGCAATGTTTATTTCCTGGATTCTTATCTCAATAACATTATATGATTAAATGTTAAAAAAAAAAAAGTCCACTGCGTGTGACTGACTACTTTGTGATGTGACATTTGAAACACAATTACTGTATGAAGTAATAGGGATAAAGTCCAAAGGAAATAGTACAACACCCCAATGATGTAAGGGGCAATATCCAACTGTGTTCATCATAAGAACAAGAAATATGAAAATATGAATAATAATATATATTTTGTCAATAGTTTTTAATCTTTAAAAAAATTATAGGGGATGTTATGTGAAATCAGATCTGTAATGTCATCAGTGACATCATAACTTAGGTATTTATCATGTGACTATATGACAGACACCAAAATCTCAGGGCAGATCCAGTTAAGGTGACATACAGTATCAACTATATCATTTCCTATGTTTTTATTGCTAGCCATATTAACAAAAAAAACCTGCTTAATCCAAAATATACTTACAGAAATACTAGCATTAGTGCTGCATTTTATGTGATTCCCAATGCCATTAACAGGAGAACATCACAAACAAGTTTGGGTTCCTGAGCTGAGAAAGTTACAGATAATATCACAAAACAACTTGGTGACAAACAATGGGCCAACAGGTGAATCAGTTATGAATCAACTTCACTCATACTCTGAAGAACAGATTTTTCTGCAGGGTTTGGCGTATACCCCTATTCACAGAAACCACGACTAAACTCACAAACTCTAAAACCATGATTGTCATTGAATTAATCAATAGATCTATATATAAAAATTGCAATTGTCCAGAAAGTTTTTTGGGAAAAAAATCAGAAAACCTGATTTGATTTTGAGCAGCCCAACAAGATCAGAGAAGCCTATAGCACCTTGACAACTTTTACTTGGCAAAGTTTGGTATTAAAAGTTTACTTGCCATTTTCACTTAATACATGTTGAATTTTTAGAGCTTTTTAGAAATATAGGAAAAAAATCTCAATTAGATTTTTAGTAAATCGGCCGCTAAGGATCACTTATGCCAGGGGTCCCTAATATTTTTTACCTGCGAGCCACATTCAAATGTAAAAAGAGTTGGGGAGAAACACAAACATGAAAAAGTCCCTTGCAGTGCCAAATAAGGGCTGTGATTGGCCATTTGGTAGCCCCTACTTGGCACTATACTTGGTTTTTATGCAATTACAACTTTCTTCCAAGCCTGGAATTCAAAAATAAGCACCTGCTTTGAGGCCACTGAGAGCGACATCCAAGGGGTTGGAGTGCAACATGTTGTTCACAAGCTACTGGTTGGGGATCACTGACTTACACTATAAATTAGTTATATTTTAAAGATCTCAGTGCTGGTTTGTAAGAATACGCATGAGAGATAAACAGTGAACCTTGACATTAGAGAGAGTTGTGGCAACTCATATAACATTACAAACAGTATGGCAGTTGTAAAAAAAAAGACGTGACACCTTTGTTTAAGGTACTGTATATATGATAAATAAAAACTGAAAGGGCAGTATACACCCATTTTCTACATGAGTTTGTGCTAACATACATTTTGCCTATTTTTAATCAAAACAATCTATGGGGATTATCTATGACATGGTAATTAAATTACCTATCTCTAAATTATAAACGTAATTTAAAAATCTGGCCCTTAGTGGTTTTATTAACAAGGATAATGTTTGTCAATTGAATTTATTTATTGAATTTATTTGAAAAGATGTTGAATTTATTTCAAAAGATGTTGATCATTTTAGCATTATTTATTCAACAACTACATATAGTGGCAAAACTAAGATTTTTTTGCCAGTTTTAAATTAATGGTCATTATTGAGATACAATGATGTAGACTTGTTCGCTAATTGAAGTGCATTTAAAATGCTAAAATGCCTGATACAATATTAATGTTGTCTCATGGAAAATGTATATGAGGCAGAGAGTGAGACAGAAGGGTTGTTGGCACAACACGGGGCCTAAGAAAAAAACATTTATTATTTACAATTTATTCTAGGAAATGCATTAAAATGTCATTGCCAAAAATGTATTTTCTACTTTTGTTTTGAGTACCCATGCAGACTATAATTCATTTTGGAGTGCTTCATTTGAACTGTATATTAAAAAATATATACAGAATGTAGCATCTATTTAACATACCTCTGTAGTTCAGTTAATTAACTTGAAAGTATACTTCCACATAACCTATATTTTTTAAAGGCAAGTAAATGTATATGTACAATAACTGCTTAGAATATGATAAAGTAAAACCAAGATTTAAATAAAAGGATCTGTTTGTATAGGAGCATTTTTTAACACCGGTAAAACTTGTTTTATATATTTTAAGACATATGGTAAAACTGGGATGAAAGCAATACAGATTTTAAAATAATGCAAAGCATCTTAGCTGATTACGCCATAAGAAAAGTAAACCATATTGTCATCTTGGATAAATAGCTAAATAAAATTTTATCATGGTACTCACTTCCAGGAAATGAAAAAAAAAAAAATCTGAATTGCCTGCTATTCTATCTTTGTGAGTGCCTCTCATAAAATAACATTAAAAGAAAGACTATAAAACAAAAGCAAAATAATATGCCCTCTAAGTTTTTAATTAAATTAGCATACAGCAGGCATATTTTAAAATCAGTTTTTGAATATCCCACACAATCAATATTGTAGAACAAAAACAGAGGTAATAAAAATACAAAGATTAGATGTATTTCATGTACTCAGTACAGGATTTGCACTTTACAATTTACACTAGTACAGGAACCATATATTATACCTGAGGGGTAAAACAATAAATATTCATAGATACTAATTGCAAAAATACTCCTTTATTAAATACACATGCCTCAGGTTTAAATCTGTAGCCTCATTCTGGAGGGAAGGCATGTAAGTGTTCCATGCCCTTTACTATCATCTTGCTTTTCACAAGTTAATGGACGTATGGTAACAAGGAACACCGGGATATTATATCTATATTAACTCAAGGTACGTGCAGAGTATTTCTTACAAGAAGCATATTCAAGAGTTTCCTGGGCTCAAATTTTGTGTAAATTAAAATTGACCTACCCATTGTAAACAAACCCCAAAATGTACCTTTTGCCAATTGCATCTCACAAAACGACAAAATAATTGCAAAACAAATACAATATCATCTGGTGTTGTCATCAGACCACAAATTCCAGTTGTGTTTGTGCCATTTTTTTTAGTATTTATCTATGCAGGTCCTCTAGTATTCATTTTACAGTCTTCTTCATTTTATAAAGTTCTTTTCACTGCCCTGCTATTAGGATATGTGGGACCCTTATAAGCAGCAAGCAAAAAAAAAAAAGATGAATTATAGAAAAGAATAGCATTAACACTAGTTGCCGTTAATATCAAAATTGTAGGTGCAAGATGGGTTGACGTAATCTTTAAATCATTTAAAATGAAATATATTTTCATTTGCTGTTGCTGTATGTGGAAGACACCCTGTAAGTTAATGCAGTATGTTATGACCATTGGCATGTTCCATATATTGACTGTATGAAGTTTAGGGCCCATACTTAAGTGCCATTTTGCTTGTAAGTTCTATGCCTTAGCTTGTTGTGTTCCTGAAATATCAAACCTGCCTTAAACATAAATGTTCTTAGTAACTATAGAATCTCAGTTTCTAGTACAGTATTTGTGTTATTTAGCAAAAATTAATACTTCCTAGTACCCAACATAACACCTCAATTGCAGTTTTTCAAAAGTTTATAAAGCCAAAGCACTTAGGGGCATATTTATCAAGGGTCAAATTTCGAATTTGAAAAAGTTTGAAATTCGAATTCAAAAAGACCAACCGAAATCAAGTCAAAAGTTTTTTTGGCCGAATAGGTCCGTTTTTGATTGAATAGGTTCATATTTGGCCGAATTAGAATCATACAAATCGGAGTAATAGTGTATTAGATCGAATTTGATTCAAAGTTTTTCCAAAAAACCCTTAGATTTTCCAAAGTCCACCAATTGATTCCAAATAGATTCCAGGAGGTCCCCCCAAGGCTAAAACAGCAATTCGGGTGGTTTTAGATGGTGAATGGTCGAAGTTGAATTTTTAAAGAGACAGAACATGATAAATTTCGATATTCAAATTTTTGTTTCTTTTTCAAATTCAAATCGAATTTGGACTATTTCCTAGTTGTAGTACACAAAAAATAGCTCAAAATTTCTAATTTTCTGAATTCAAAAATTCACCTTGACCTTTGATAAATCAAATATTTATTGTATTTTTACAGATTATAAGCTCCACCCCATAATACCTTAGATTCAAAATATCGGAACCAGTTCTAAAAACCAACATCAAAGTCTGTTGTTGCGAGGCAAGTTGTTGATTTTCTTCACCAATCATGCATACTAAAATATTTCTAGTGCATTTGATACATTCTAATTTCCAATCACATACAGATCTGCAGTTTTAGGTGTGAGCAACTTTAACTATTTATTTTATTATATACAATAAATGGCTGAGTTAACTGTCTTAACTTGCTGTTTCAACTAGGTATATATAGATGTATGCATATTTATATATTTTTTTAAATTCATTTTATGTCATTTAGATAATTGTATTATTATTAATATTATTGTTTTTACACCTATTAATAATCATAGCAATAGTAAAGCAAATGCCATTTAATTTGTGTAAATTATTATAATTTTAAGTATATTTTGGAACTCAAACTTATCAAACACATGCTCTTTCTTTTTGTGTATTTACACCTGCACAGAAAATAATACATTGCAGCAGAGAATGTAATTCAACTGAGTGCATAAACACTTACAGCTTTTTAATTTACATACAGAGAAAACAAATTTGACAGTTAAGGGAGGCATAATGCCATGTTTCTTTTGATTTACACTTTTAAAAGCTCCAGCACCTGTGAGTTTGCTGTTTTGACTTTTATCAATGCATAAATGAAAAATGGAAAGAAAATAAACTACTTATCAGATTCTTTAGATGTGATGTTAAACATAAAATTAAGTAGATAAATAAACATTAATGCCTAGAAGGGGTTTAAGGTGGATCCTAACCAAAATTTAAGATCAGTTATTGTTATTTTAACAACAAAGCAGTTAATTGGCTATTGATTGAATTAATTTGGTTACTCTCTGGATGTAGATCAGCGAAATGTGGCTGATAGCTCCACACACCAGTTCCCATGGAAGAAGTAGAGACACAGTCACTCTCTGTTGATTTTGCAAGTTTGTACTTGTCAAGTTTGAGGTAGCAGCTGCAATTGTTTTGTTCCAAATTCAATTCTATATAAATTTCTATGCAACTAACATAAAGCATCCACATTAAGGGGATTATTTACTCAAATTTGCTCATTACTTTATTAAAACAAATTTGACCAAACTCCCATCCATAATTTTTCCTTGGTTATCAATAAAATAACTCAAACAATTTGGTGCTGGAAAAAACTTGTTAAAATAGTTAATGTCCGGAAACTCCACCTTATTCGGATTATCATATGAAACCCAGCACAAATCTTGATATCTTATCTTCCAATTGTAAAAAAAAATCTGTCATCTGTTGATGACTTGTACATGACCTCTGCAGGTTTGAGATGGACTTTTTTAGGATTCAGACTTTTAGCATCCTTGGCGTATAATAGATCTTGAAAAAAATCTTCCATGAAAAATTTGTGTTTTCCACAAAAGGATAATATGTAGGCAATATGTTAACTGTTTTATTAAACAGGTGACTACAATCTGAGCCAAATACAATTATATCTATTGTATTGTATATGTATTGTATATACAGAAATATTACAAATTATAAAAGAAAATCAGACATGTTCATTGATTTAAATTGATGATTTTATTTCATAATAATGATGAAACATTAAACAATTTTGATAATCAGACTGATTACCTCTAGAAAAGGCCAGGGCCGGATTTACATAACAGGTGCCCATATGCCCACTGCTGTTTGTCACCCCTGTCCCCTCCCCTTCATTCATGCACATGTACACATTTTCATCATCAGTTCAGGAGTACTGGGGATTGGTGCACAGGAAATTTAAAAAACTATTGTATTTCATGAGCAGCCCCAGAGCTTCCAAACCAATGTGGGTGTGATTGGGAGTCATGCCGCCCCCTAAAATCCTGCTGCCCTAGGCCCGGGCCTTGGTGGTCTTTCCACAAATCTGGGCCTGGAAAAGGCATCACAAGCTGTCACAGGTATAAAGTATAAATATCTGGTGGACAGTCAAAGCAGCATAAAAAAGATATAGAAAATATATGCAATAACCCCTCTAAGCACTATCTGCTTTTTATGTGTGGTTCTATTAAACCATGCATGGATTGAGCTGGGGTATTTTTGGATCTTAAGTAGCTTTGGAGCATAATAAATCTTGAAAAACCAGAGTTTTTTTACGTCTAAAAACTTCTCCCCTCAAAATTTAGAAAGGAAAAATGTGTGGTTTAATAAATAGGCCCCCAAGTGTCTCTCTTCTAACTAATAAAGCTGTCACAAGTCCAAAGCACTGCTTATCTTGTTGGCACTATATAAATAAATGATGCTGCTGTTGATGATGATGATAATAACTCCAATAATAAACCATTGCTAGTCTCTAAAGCCACATGGAAACAGTCACCAAGATGTCTCCTAGTAAAGAAGACATATAAAACAAACTATGTACAATGGGAACCCCCCCCTGAAACCTTTATTTAGAATCAGAGATGATTTTTAATGCAACCATGAAAGCTCACTTTAGATCATGCAAAAATTTAATTGTAATAAACTATATCTTTTTTTCCTCAGTTATTCTTGAACCTGTACATCCTACTGTGCATAATATGAATTCTATGGACAATGAATTTTGCATTCTGTTTCTGTCCATTACCTCCATATATACTGAAGTAATGTATCTGTCTGCCTTTTGGTGTATAATATATATGGTAATTTCTTAACCCTACCAATATATGGCTTTGGGACAATAGCAAATGCCATTTTATTAAAACAACGCACATTCAAAATGCAACAAAAATGTCTTATCTCAGCAGTTATTTCCAATGCATTATTATATAGTAACCTTTCTTCGGAATAATATGCTGAAATACAGCTGATGCAATGCAGAATTTGCAAGTATGATTCAAAGTGTGTTTAACCTGTACAAAATTAATGGTGTGATGACAATAAGATAGAATAATTGCTTTGCTTAAGCAATTTACAAGCTTCAAAGTGGACAGCTTATGGATATTACATTATTATCATTTGCAGTATAGAGAAACTGCGCTGTTTTAAAAATTGTATTGCATATTAATATTGCATATTAATATTTAAAGACAACTATACAGATTCTGAATACATTAGTCATTATCAGAAATGGTGTCAAACCACCTAGTTGATTAGAGATTAAAAGATGTTAGAAAAACATACTTGATTAGAAGATTATGAACATTCACAAATGCCATTGTATTTAGAGCTGCATTAAGCACTCCATACTCCAATACTAACATATCATTTAGACAACTAACTTTGAAGATCCCATGCTTTTGTTTTCTATTGAGGTTTTTAAATTAAATCCTGAAATGATTTTATATTGAGTATTTTATGAATAGTTGACATAACAGTTCTCATAGCATGCAGTATTAAACATCTGTCTCATATAAGCTCATATATTTCAACAGGGTAACCATGTACTGGGCTATCCTTTTTGCAATTATGTAAGCTGGGTGATATCTAAACAAAGTTTGTTTTGTCTAATATCCTAGAAGCACCTGTTAATCTTATTTGGAAGAGACTGAGTAGGCTTGGTAAATGGAACAATATTCTAAAATGTTGAGCCCTCCCCAACAGTAATAACAGGGGGTTATAATGACACAAACATGCATTCTACAGGAAATGTTACTTTCCTTACATGTTTCAAGTATGAAAACAATTCCTTAACTTAATGTTAAAAGTTCGAAGTGTCATGATCGCAACCTTACATATATGTATATGCTAACGTGACATATACAAATCTCCTCTCAGTTTAAGCAAGCCATTTTACACTGTTAAATGACTGAATCCTTTGCAAGACAAAAAATTACATCATGAATCTATTTTCAGATGTTATACCTTGTTTCACAATTACTGCTGTTTATTGCTGCTGGATATGTTGCCCCCTAAATATATTCCTATTTTAAAGCCTTATCTTAAAGGGATTCTGCCATGATATTTATGGAGCAGTTTTTATTAAATTACACTGATTACACTGCAAATACTTCACTCTACCTTATAAAATGTAATTCCTGAACCAACAAGTGTATTTTTTTAGTTGTAATATTGGTGTATAGGCAGCCATCTCAGGTCATTTTGCCTGGTCATGTGCTTTCTGAAAGAGCCAGTGCTGCACTATGGAACTGTAGGAATAGGCTTAAAATCATGGTTCTTATGCTTTCACTAATAAATCCTTACATTACATGGTTAATTGTTTGTAACTGCAATTTGCAAGGCTCAGTGATACTTCAGGCTGCAGGGCAACACCCATTGCTCAATATTATCTGTACATCTTGTAGAAACTGCATTCTGTTACTGAAATATATGTAACTACAGCTGTTGCACTTTAGTTATTTCTGTAACTTTGACATCTTGCTTCCCCTACCCTATGTAACTTGTTTGCTTCTCCTAAATGTAGCGCATGTTCTATTTCTGTGATTTTGCAAACTGTGCTGTATGTTTGTCTCTCTCCTTTACGTTGTTACAGGGGGGGTTACAGGAGGGTGTGCAAAGAGTATAAGATCTAAATTTACATGCTAATAAATCAGACAATTTCTGCATCATTTCTTGTGTGGTGCACTGCTTGTCTCCTGGAGATCTCTGGATCCTAAGTGTTGCAAGGGAATAAATGCAGTTGATCTGTGATAGTGTATGATCAGGTGCAGGGAGTTGCAAGGGGAAATGCAGCTGTTGTGGAACAATTTATAGGAAGGTGCAGGGAGTTGCAAGGGAAAATGCAGCTGTTGTGGAACAATTTATAGGGAGGTGCAGGGAGTTGCAAGGGGAAATGCAGCTGTTGTGGAACAATTTATAGGGAGGTGCAGGGAGTTGCAAGGGGAAATACATCTATTGTGGATTTGTACGGAGGTGCAGGGAGTTGCAGGGAGTTGCAAAGGAATAAATGCAGCTGATTTTCTGGAATTGTATAACATATACTAACAGATGTGGGGGCTTTACAAAGGAAAACCCAAAAGATGTTGATTGCTGTTTGTATACAACATAGTACTGGGTAGAAAATTACTATGGTACTTACACTAACTGCTCATACACATTGCCCCCCAGAAAAGAATCAAATACTTTTAGTAGCAGATTATGTATTATTTATACAGAAGTTTGCTTTTTTTTCTTTTCCACAATTATTGCAAGGCAAGAGAAAGGAACAAGCAGTGAAGGGAGGGGGAGGAAAACAAACAGGACAGAGAGGGGGTTAAATAAATAGGACAGAGAGGGAGAGAAAGGCACAGGGAAGGGAAAACCAGCAATAAGGGTTAACAGAAGTCTGAAGGACTGAGAGTGACATCACAGACACGCCCACTCCTCTCTCATTGGCTGCTGCTATATAGCTTATACAGAAAGAGCCGTTGGCTGTAGCTCAGATACTGAAGCGTCTGAGACAGGAAGTTGCAAAGGGGGAGGGCTGAGAAACGTTTTCAAGCTAATACAGACATTTTTTGATGCTAAAGGTATTAAAATAAAAACTATTTCTTCTATTTTACATCATTTTACATGGTTTGATGCATTGTGAAAATGTATGCTATATGTCCCCTTTAAGGCTTACTTATTTTAAAGAAATTTGAGGCTTGATATCTGTTCATATAGAAAGTGAACGGATTGCATTTAATCATAGCAAATAAGAAAAGAAGAAAAATTTGTCAAACACAGGTAGGCTTAATTTATACCAAAATTGATGTCAATAAAGATTCATTGGATGTCCTCTTTTATATCTAAAATCAAGAAAAAAGGGAAAAAAATCTTCTACATCATCTGACGGTCTGCGATTCGTATATTTCAGATCTTGTATTTTACTGGACAATCCATGTTCAATTTTCAACAGCATTGTGAAGTCTGAATACAAAAGCAAGATGTATTGTTACATAGCAATACAGTCAGCACCTTGAGAGATTGTAGTCACTCTTTTTAGAGTTACAGTTAACAGCAACAATAATTCATGTGGTTGTCTTGCTGTATCTGAAAATGATCACATAGAATAGTATCATATACTATTCAGTGCAATAAATAATAGCTTTCATTAACTTGCAGCTAAATTGCAGTTCTGGGCACTAATAATATGTATGTTGTATGTTCTCCCCATGTCTGCATGAGTTTCCTCTACATACTACAGATTCCTCCCATATTCCAGTAACATACAAGAAGGAAAGTTAGATAATGTGTAATCTCACTGGTGAATTCTATTGCATTAGTAATTAAGTTTTTGCTCTTTTACTTAAAGAACCAGGGAGCATAGTGAGTAAGATGTATGTATGTATTACAAATTTAAACCTATTTAAAAAAGTACACTAGCTCTTCAAGACCACTTGGCCCATTATGTTACATAAAAATTCAATCTCCAATGTAAATCCTAGTGGATCTGTACAAATCAGGCTTTGTCTTCTTTATCTCCAGCTATCCAGTTATTCCCTCAAATAATTGCAAAGCTGTATTTCACTAAAAAAACATTTTTTTTGGAGACATAGGAGTCCATTTACTAACAATTGGCAATTGCAATGTTCTCAATGAATCTCGAAAAATTTGTGATTTTTCTATATTTCTAAAAAGCTCTAAACATTTTAAATTTATTAAAGGGACAGTAACACCAAAAAATAAAAGCATTTTGAAGTAATGAAAAAAGTATGCTGCGTTACACTGGTGTAACTGGAATATTTGCTTCAGATACTTTACCATAGATTATATAAACAAGCTGTTATATAGCCATGGGGGCAGCCATTCAAAGCTGACAAAGGAAAAAAGGCACAGGTTAAACAGCAGATAACACAGATGCTCTTTAGTATACAATGGGATTCTTCTGAACTTATCTGTTAGCTACTGTGTATCCTGTGCTTGAATGGCTGCTATATTTTTCATTCCAAAAACTTTAATTTTTTTGGTGTTACTGTTCCTTTAAGTGTATAAACCATGAAAACCTCTAAGGCAAAATGATGTTATGAAAATCAGTGGGAGTAGAGCTGATCTTGTTTTTAATCCAAGTCAGAATTGTCCGAAATTATTAGAGGTTTTAGAAGTAGTCTTATTTTTTTTCGGATTGTTCAGTGCTTTTTCACATGCATACTTTTTATAATCGGATCTTTTTAATTCAATGGTAATTGTGGTTTTAGAGTTTGAGTTTAGTGGTGGTTTCCAAAAACCCTAAAACTCTTAAATCCGACCTTTAATAAACAAGCCTCCACAAGTATTTCCATGATTTCTGTTAAAAAGCAACAAGGGTTTTTGAATAGACCTCCCTTAATAAGACATGCCTTTTACATCCAAATTTTCAGATTGATGATTGGAAATGAATATTATGGAAACTGTTTTGTTTTTTTAAATTCCTTATTTGATTGAGCATTAAAAATTAAATGAAAGTGCTTTTACTGTTAAGTAATAAGTAAAAGAGGATCATTTTTTCTTCATCCGTGAATAGACATTAAAAAGAACTGTAATGCATTCATAAACTGCAGAAGATGACAATCTTTTATTTGAAAGTGAATACACTGGCAAAGTTTAAATTCTACAGAATTATGTTCTTCAGTAGGGTTTAACACAATTGTCTTGACAGAATACATTTTCCTTTGCCGCACTGAACATTTTTGTCTTATCTTATTTCTTTTGTCTTATTGGCAGATGTCAGATGATTTTAAGCTGAAGTAATATGAATTGTAAAAATAGATATGAATGTGTCATGGTGAGTGAACTTTGTTGGCAGGTTTTTTTAAGTACATAAACACAAAAGGTGCAATTTCAGAAAAGTTGTAGTTCCTTCGACTTTGCGGAATTCCCTGCTGGCTTCTAGCAATGCTTGTCTTAATGGTGTTATAGGGTAAGCCAGGTGTCTTATCTGTGTCACCACTGGTCAGATGCTACACAGCAACCTGTATGAACTGCATTAAGATGATCTGCTTGAGTTGTAGGATGTAACAATTAACCGATGATAATATTGGAAATTAGCTTAATATTGCCATTATTATATTACTTTGTAATCAAACATCCAATACAAAGCACATAGCTGCTCTGGAGTAGGGATGTAGCGAACGTCGGAAAAAAAGTTCGCGAACATATTCGCGAACTTGCGCAAAAATGCGAGCGGTTCGCGAACGGTTCGCGAACCCCATAGACTTCAATGGGAAGGCGAACTTTAACATCTAAAAAAGACATTTCTGGCCAGAAAAATGATTTTAAAGTTGTTTAAAGGGTGCAACGACCTGGACAGTGGCATGCCAGAGGGGGATCAAGGGCAAAAATGTATCTGAAAAATCTGCCTGTGTGTGCTTGGAAGAGATAGTGTAGGGGGAGAGCTGTTAGTGATGCTAGATGGCAGTTGGTTGAATAACACACTGGGCAAAAAATGCCTACAGGGCAAATAATGCCTAAAAGGTCAACTTATACACTACTACAGCGGTAGTAAAATAAAAAAAAGTAAAATAAAAAAAAAATGAATATTAAAAAAAAAAAAATTAAAGTTGGTGCTGCTGAACTACTAGGAGCAGCAGATTAGCACACCAGTCCCACTCCCCAACACTGCTAGACTAATAGCACTGGGCTCTTATAGTAGTAGTAGTAGTAGTAGTAAAACAACAAAAAAATAAATAAAAGCAGTCCTTACAAGGACTACTGTTATTGCAGCAGTCAGCAGATGAGATCAGAAGCAGGACAGCTGCCCACTGCAGCTACATACAGAGCACTGCAGTAGAAGGTAGATTACTAGCCAGCAAAGCTACCTAAGCTTAAATGTCCCTCAAACCCCTGCAGACTTCTGTCCCTCCAATAACAGAGCAGTATCAAAACGATTACTAGCCAGCAAACTTTCAACTGTCCCTGAAATCACTAACAGGCAGCAGCTCTCTCCCTACACTATCTCTTCAGCACACACAGGCAGAGTGAAAAAACGCTGCAGGGCTTCGGTTTTTATAGGGAAGGGGAGTGGTCCAGGGGAGAGCTTCCTGATTGGCTGCCATGTACCTGCTGGTCTGGGGTGAGAGGGCAAAAAAAAGCGCCAACAATGGCGAACCCAAAATGGCGAACGTCGCGCGACGTTCGCGAACTTCCGGCGAGCGCGAACACCCGATGTTCGCGCGAACAAGTTCGCCGGCGAACAGTTCGCGCCATCTCTACTCTGGAGAGTTGAAATACTTTTATAGAGGTATATTGGTTTGAGAAACATCAAGCATGCTTTTATGGCTACAGCTCCCAGCATGTTCCAAACCTTAATATTAAGATGGTAAAGTATGGCAGCAGTTTACTTTTAGTTTCAGAAAAACATTAGTATATAACAAAGACAACAAGCTCTACCCTGTATCAGTCATCTCAGCGTTTGGAGACTGCAGCATGTTTGGAAAAAAAACAAACAAACATTCCTAAAAACATATGCTTATAAAAAAATCAAATAATGTATGTGTGTGCATGCTGCACTTGTTTGTTATATTTATCTATTTATTCATATTTTTTATACAGATATGGTAAGGAGCTAGTTTCATGTGGATTTATGGGAAGAATCTGTAACAGCTAGTGCATAGGCAAAGAAATATATTTAAAAGTTTTAGGTGGATCATGTCATGGCCTGGCAGACGTATGTGACCCAAACTTCTTATAGCAAGGAGTAGAAAAAAGCCAAACAATTTGGTTGTAACCCTAATAAATTACTAAAGCAATTAGTCATAAGCAGAAGACCAAAGTGTCATAGGAGGGCTGTAACTTGATTGGAAGGAGACAGGATTGAGTATGTTTAGTTTGAGTTTGGATATGCTTACTCAAAGCACAGAAGTCAGTGGGAATCAAATTTTTGGGTTGTTCTTAGCGGCAAGGGCAGTGATGTTATGGAAGTACTCAGATTTCTTGTACAAGCATAATATCAACAGCTAAAATCTACAATTAGTAAAGATATTGGTGTAACACATTTTTGGACTATCCAGGCCAACTGGGTTAACAATCAGCTAGTATATTAGAGCATGGGTTACACTGGACTCTAATGCAAAGTGGAAGAAATGAAGGTGCGGTGTAGTGCAACTACAACGGAGAAGGGAAGAATAGGGAACAAATGGTGCCTTTCAGGAAGCTCTATTTACCAGGCAGATAACAAACCAGACACACCCTCCTCCTAGATTAAACACTCTCCCAGCTAATTGGTCAGTACACTCTAGCATTGCTTTCAATGATGTTGCCATATATAGAGTGTGTAATGTCATCTGCTTCTCCCTTTGATGATGTGCTGTGTGATTTTATCTGCTCCTCCTGTATTATGGCTTCTGAAGTCTGGAGGGAAAGTGACAGGCTACTGTACTGTAACCAATAAACAAATGGGCACCAGGAGGTTCTTGCAGTCAAACAGAACAAACTGTTTATTTTGTCTAAATGCATCGATGGACATCCTGCGCTGCTTACACAACTTTTCCCTAAAGAAAGAGATATTGAATAAAGCTAAAGAAGTTATTCAGCTATCATATGAAGCTAGCAATATCAAACTATTCCAGGTAGGGTTGTCACCTGTCCGGTTTTGAGCGAGACAGCCCAGTATTTTGAAGGGCTGCCCGGGTCAAAACATCCTGCCTGGTTTTGCAAGGCAAAATTCCCCATGATTGACATGGCAATCGGTCAAACGCTGATTTCCGCATAATAGCCCCACCCCCAATGTCACGGTCCACCCCCGCCACATCACTGACCGACACCCTCCACATTATGGCCCTGCCCGGTCTTCACCAGGCGAAAAGGTGGCAACCTTAATGCCAGGATTTGTCAAGAAAAATGCTCCTTAAAAGGAAATTACAGAAATCTCCTATGGACACTGACAAATTTTTAAAAACTACAACTACTGTACATGTACCAGCAATGGATCTACCAGGATGGACACCAGACACAAGCACGATTCCAGAGATGTCATTTGATTTACAAGGGGAATGGGCACAGACCCTTAATACCAAGAAAACACCCATGACACCAGGGACCCCCAGAGAGAGAGGATGAGATCTCCACTGAAATGACAACTTATAATAGTCACATTAACTAAAAATACAGGAGAAGGATTGTGGATGTAACATAAGAACACCGACTAAAACTTGAGTAGAGAAAACAGAAAACTCATGATCATCCATTAACATGGAATGGAACCTTAAGTCAGGTATAATGGTAATTTGACAATGACTCAAAAATGTAATAACTGTGATATAATGTTTTAAAAAATGGTTTAAAGTTTTCCATTTCATCTTTATATAATTTCTAGTGTTTTTTTCTCTTTATATAATCAATAATGTTTATATGGTATATACATCCCCATCGGTATAATACTTAAAATATAGCTGATTGGTCTAGGGTCAGTTTTTAACATGATAATAAAATGCTCTATACAACCAACCACCCCAACACTAAGGTGCTATGCACCTGAGCTGTAGCCACACTATCAGAGCCCAGCAATTACCCCCTAATAAGTCTATCATGGCATAAGTCAACCCCCAATTTTTCTACCTACCTCAATATAATAATTTTCCTAACTCTATACCACACCCCTAGGTTTTGCCCTCTCCACTTCTAGTGTTGAAGGGATAACATTTACATTGAGGTGGTAAATATATAGAAAGTATTAAATCCAACGAAAAAGACTACACACACTTTTCAAAGGTTCACTCAGTTTATTCAAGAATCAATTACATATTTGTGTCTCAATACTGGTTAAGATTATTTACAAGAGCTGATATTGGGAGCCTCCTGCTATCCTGATCACTCCTCAACTAAAAATATTAAAGTCTGAATACACGTGGTGCCTTAATGAATTCCTTTTAAATACAGAAAGTAAGAGGAAGATACAATTGTGGATAGAAACAATAATACAAACTAATAATACAGTAGACATATCACTGATGACACTCTTAAATGTGTCCTTCAAGGTAAATTGATTGCTTTGGGCAGTAAGAAATAAGAAAATAATGCACCTAGAATAATCTCATAAAGAAAACTCAGAGCTTTTCTGAACCAAAAAGTACAGAAAAGCACCTGTATATGAGATAAAACAAAAGTACTATGAGCTACAGATGAAGCCACTTGGATTTGTGAGTTAAATGCGTCATGACTCAGGGGTAATTGAAGAAACTGTGTTATCTTAAGTCATCTTAACTCATTTAATGCATTTAACCTTTTCATTAGCATACCAAAGCTCCATTGTTCACAATGGTGAATGCTTTAATTAGATGGGATGTTGTGACACAGTTTTCTGTGTTAAATGAGATAAATGGGATATCTGTGTTTAGTTATTCTGTGTCAAACAGACAAACCAAAGTGGCTGCATCTGTAGGAGACAAATGCAACAAACACTTTGCAAGTATAATAATAAAAAGAAATCCAACCACAAACACATATTATGTCAATAAAGGACAAGGAAAACAAAACACATCATGACACGTAGGGGCCGATTCACTAAGGGTCGAATATCGAGGGTTAATTAAACCTCAATATTCGACTAGGAACTAAAATCCTTCGACTTCGAATATCGAAGTCAAAGGATTTAGCACAGATAATTCTTCGATCGAACGATTAAATCCTTCGAATCAAACGATTCAAAGGATTTAAATCCAACGATCGAAGGAATATCCTTCGATCAAAAAAAGTTAGCCAAGCCTATGGGGACCTTCCCCATAGGCTAACATTGACTTCGGTAGCTTTTAGATGGCGAACTAGGGGGTCAAAGTTTTTTTTAAAGAGACAGTACTTCGACTATCGAATGGTTGAATAGTCAAACGATTTTTACTTCGAATCCTTCGATTTCCCTGATTAACATAGATATGAAGATATATGCCAAGATACTGAGAAATAGAATAAAGAGATACCTACATTTAAAGTCAAACATGCTCAAAAGCAAGGTGTACCATCAATTATTTTCAGTACATGTGTCAAAAAGACAGGGTGTCTTGGATTTTCCTTGAAAAGAACATTGGCAGGTTATGGATTTGGCCCCTCAATTATACAGTGAATTATGGCTCTTTACGAGAAGCCCACTGCCAGAATTAGAGTTAACGGAATACTATCCCCCAAGGGTGTCCTTTGTCACCAATCCTCTTCGTCCTGGAAATACAGCTAACCCTCATTAGGAAAGACCCTGAAATATCTGGTGTTATTGCAGCTGGCAACGAATATGTGTATCACCTTTGTACATAATCTATTATTGTACATCAAAAAGCCCACTATCTCCCTGCTGAAATTTAAATCACTTATGAGAGAATTTGGAGAATTCTCCAACTATAAGGTTTATTGTACCAAATCTGAGATTCTGAACATAAATACTCCATACTCCAAGAGTTGGAGATCTAAAATTAAATTTCCTGTTTAAATGGACATAGCCGAATACCAAATATTTAGACATTAAAATACGGGCAGAGATAGGGAAACTGTATCAAGATAATTAAGTACTACTTCTAGCATCCTTTCAGAAATTAATTGTGAGAAAGTACAACTGTTATGGTTTGGAAGAATACAAGCATCAAGATGGTCCTTATGCCAAAACGTCTATATTTCATACAAGTGTTGCCAATAGCAGTACCCTAATTATGTACCCTAATATGGGGCTATAACCAGCTCCATGTATACATTCAATCAAGAGCAACCAGAGACTGGAATAGACCTGAAACACGCAGGGAAATGTTTGTATCCTCACGGATTGATATATACAAACCCCTCGCCAAAACATATAGCTGTTAAGAGTTAAGTCAAGAGTCAAGAGAGAGTTTATTGTCATTTCATCCATATACGTGTGTACAGTACACAGTTGGTTTAAACAACATTCCTCTAGGACCATGGTGCTACACACAACATAGAAGTACCGGACAACAGACAAAAAGTGCAAATGCAAAAATATGCAACTCCTGCAAGACAGGACAGCATAGTGCAGGGACAGGACAAGACAATGCTCAGCAGATGTGATATGTTAAGTAAATAATGCTAAAAGTCAGACATGATGAGTGTATCATTGTGATATGATAGTAGCTTGGGCACCAAGGAATTTGGTGCTTTTGATGATCTCCACAGAGCCATCGATGTACAGTGCAGGATGTCACTCCTAGTCTTCCTAAAGTCAACAGCCATCTCCTTTGTTTTGTGTACATTGAGAGACAGGTTGTTGGCTCTGTACCACTCTTTTAACAGCTTCATCTCCTCTCTGTATGGTGACTCATCATTATTGCTAATGAGACCCACCACGGTTGTATCAGCAAACTTTATGATGTGATTTGTGCTGTGTGTGGCTGCACAGTCATGCGTCAGCAGAGTGTACAGCAGAGGACTAAACACACAGCGTTGCCGGCTCCAATTACAGTGTTAAATGCTGAACTGAAGTCTATGAACAGCATTCAAACGTAGGTGTCTTTTTTTGTCCAGATGAGAGAGGGCCAGATGGAGGGTGGTGGCTATTGTATCGTCTATTGAGCAATTTTGATGGTATTCAAACTGTAAGACTTATCGCAATTGAAGCAATTGCTATAAGTCCTGAACCCCAACACTTAAAGTGGGGAAATGTCACGGCCGGCACCCAATAACAGAAAAGGTGCCAAGTACCCTGGTCTCGGCTTGGCTTCACCAGTAGTGTGACCACCGTTGGGCTTCGGGAGGAGTCCTCAGCTTACTTGGGTGCCACCTGGACTTAACGAGGGGTACAAGGCAAGATGTTCTGGCTAGCAGAGGGGCACGGCAGGTAGCAGAGTCTTTTGGGCCGAAGGTTACGGTACAAATGGAGCAGGCAACAGAATCTTCAGACAGGCAGGGTCGAGGCAGGCAGATAACAAGAATCGTCAAACAGGCTGGGTCGAGGCAGGCAGATAGCAAGAAACGTCAAACAGGCAAAAGGGTCAAAACCGGGTGATCAATCGAAGGGTTAAACTGTAGAGTAGTCGTAAGCAGGCAAGGTCAGGATCCAGAATTCAGAATAGTCAAAATAGCCAGGCAGAGGTCAAAACAGGAATCAGACAGAATCAGACAATAGCACCAGGCTCAGAAGCACCAGGAATACAATCCTATCATGGGCAAGGTGCTGTGGACATGACGGGCTTTTTATACCGTTTGAATTTCACGCCTTTGCGCGCTGACGTATGACGTCAGCGTGCCTGCGCCTTTAACTGGAAGGAGACGCGCCGCGCCCTATGGAAGAGCCGGCGCCAGTGAAAACATGCTGGCGCGGCTAAGAAGAAGGAAGGTGCGGCGGGTGTCCCTGCCGGTAGCGAGGCGGACGACCCCGCCACACAGGTATCCTTACAGGAAAAGAGGTACATTTTGAGATAACTGACACTATGTGGAGTGATATCCTAAAATCAATCCATAAGACACCAATGCCGCTAAAATAAGGGAAGCACTTTGTAAACTGGTCACAAAGTGCCACTATACACCAATGAAGCTGAAGCTGATCCTAACAGTTTAGGGATTTGTTGGAGGTATAATACCTCTGAGGGAAACACATGTGTGGCTAACATGCCCAAATATACAAAAATACTTTAGAGAAGTTCTTGAGACAGTCAACAAAGTGACACAATTTAATTTATGTGTTGATAGCCCTGAGACTATCTTATTAATCTACATCATGATAATAAGAAAGCAAATAAAGACCCTCTTGCCTTGCACCTCCTGCAATCTGCTAAAGTGTTAATCCGGAAGAAATAAAAACCGTTTGAGGCACCACATTCAGAGAATGGCTGTCCAAAGATGAGGAAGTGAGACAAATGGAAGAATTTACATATCTACTCCATAATTAAATTAAGAGACATTGGAAAATATGGTCCCCCTGGTTAAAGTTTATAAAGACTTTAAATGAACACATAGCTGTAACTCCTAACATCAATGAAGTGAATAGCAGATATATAGTGTGAATAAAGTACCCCTTCCTGTAAATTATAAGGATATTATAAGTTACCAAGTAGTTTTATGACCATATAAAAACACGAGGCAGAAGGTAGAGTGTTTTGATACAAGTCATGTAACTCCCAGGTAATTTCTAATATCCTCATATTTGCAACTGGAGGTATTTTATTTATTATAATACACAAGTTTCAGTGAGTCATGTGACAGAAATTACATCAGAATTCACCGTCTATAACTGATGACATCAGAACTCACCGTTTATAAGGATATAATAATATCATATTCATGGCTTTAGTGTATTATAAAGCAATAAACCTACCTATCTTCACAAGTACAGTAACTTAACTTGACTTGACACAAATGACATTGATGTATGTAAAAGTGTACAATACAAGTAACAACTTGCTGTCAATCTTGCCTGTTAACATGTGTGATATGCTAGTTTAAACTTGAAAACCTGTTACCCCTTACCATTTACCCCCTATCACCCCTTTTTTGCTTTCTGTAC